>JAVKLA010000002.1:31069916-31121881 GCA_034782735.1 Sagittarius serpentarius | reverse complement strand
AGGGCCGGTTGGGCGAGCAGCATTGCCAGCTGGGGGGGGCTCCGGAGGCCTCGGGAGGCTCCGGGCCGTGGGGTAGGGCCTGCCCGGGCTGGGGTGGGTGCCCTGCATGAGCACGCGTTCCCCGTCCGTGTCCCGGAGGTGTCTGCTGGCGTGCCCGTGGTCTTGCTGCTTTCTCTTGGTTTGTCAAGCTTGGCTTCAGTGACGAGCCGAGGTCTGTTATAAAAGAAGATACTTGGCCTCTTCTTCTGAGGACCGGTCTAGTTATGACCACAGTGAGCTGTGCTGCCTGATTGATTTCTGTCATCTAGCGTGTGTGTGTGTGTGTGTGTGTAAGCTTATGAGCTGTTCGGATTTTTTAGTAGTGCTCTTAGCTTGTTAAGTTTGTGCTGATGATTTGTCTCAGTTGGTATGGCTAAGTAGGAGCATATATAGTATGAGGAATTTTTAAACAATTCGCCTATGGCTAGTTATTTATTGACTGCGAAACCTTTTGGAAGGCTTGGGTTCTTCCCTCCCCCCGTAGTTTTTCTAAGACAGTGTGAAGTTCCCCAAATACTTCTGCTTTGGAAACCTTGGTAGGTGTAACGAAACATCTTGAGGTGTTTTTCATAGGTCCAGTATTTTAATTTGTCTACTTATTTCTATACTTGAGATTATGAGGAGAGACTGTAGGCTGTTTTTTACTGCTTTGATTCGCAGGAGGCATGTGGTTTCTTAGAGTAGTAGCTGCATGTCAAGCAGCAGCATGAGATCATCCTTAAGGCAGGCATTCTTCCTCTTGAGGTTTTAGTGTCTGAAACGGCCCCTCTGGCTGTTTGGGGAAGGTGAAATTTGGTCATCACATGCTGTGAAAGGGCAGGGCCTTTTGGTTACTTTTAAACTAATTTAACAGGTAAAAGTACTTTTCGTATTGAACCAAGTGGTGCTGTTGAGTGGGGTATATCTGTCCGAAGTGCGAGGTCCTGCTGAAAATCTCCTTTGTTCAAATATTAGAAGACCAATGTGCAAAAGCTGACTTGTGAGCTCTTCCTCTTTCCGACAAAGCTAACGCAACTTTATGATGTTTCCCTAGGTTAAAGGCAATAGAAGCTGAAAACGCCCTCCTCGCTTTGCTCCAGGCCACCCCGCTATCTTCAACATGGCTGGTGGCATTACCGATACAGGAGAGCTTTACTCTCCCTATGTAAGTACTGCTGTCTGTGGTTTTGCTGACAAGTCTTTTCAAAATCCTCTCCTCTCAACATTGTGTTTTCATTTCCTACTTCCCCATGAACATAACCTCAATGTTTCAAGAGATGATGGAGGTCAAAAGTACTTAAAAAGGTACTTGTAGCTGTTGGGTTTTTTTTTTTTACATCACGGATCACTTTATATAATGTAAAGGGATGATGTCTGCTTAAGGTACGGTTCTAAA
Source organism: Sagittarius serpentarius (assembly GCA_034782735.1). Classification (NCBI taxonomy): domain Eukaryota; kingdom Metazoa; phylum Chordata; class Aves; order Accipitriformes; family Sagittariidae; genus Sagittarius; species Sagittarius serpentarius. The sequence goes on along the minus strand of JAVKLA010000002.1, from coordinate 31,120,467 downwards.
AGTGCTAAAAAGAGCTTCATGTCCCATACCAGCTCTTGCATACTTCTACCCACTTTCCTTATATTTTGTTAATGTTTTCATCAACCCAAATTTTCACGTGAAGCTAGCATAAACAGGGGTGATTGTGACATTGAAACTATCCCACTTTGCTTCTCTTATTTTACTTTATATAAAGTTTTCCCCTGAATTTCTTAAAGTTTACTTATTTGTAGCTGTTGTAGTAATTTGTTTTAAACCACTTCACTTAAAATCAGTAATTAAGATGTTTCTTCCTTGTGATGTGGTGTCCTGTGAAACTGCAGAGCCAATTACTGCTTTCCTGTGTTGCTGGAAATACTGGTTTTCATAGCCACAAGTGTTCATATAGTGTCAGCTCTTAAAAACAGCGCTTTGCGAACTTTTTTTTCTGAAGTGAACTCACTAAATATAGAACCAGTCCTGAAATCTGTGTGTTGGCTTTCAAACACTTTAAAACTTTCATCCCCGTGTTAATGATTGCATTTGGAAGAACTGGATATTAGGCTGCAGAAATAGGTCACAACTGAGAAAATGGAGAACAAGACAGTAACTGGGACGTCTGGACCCTAAAGGATTAGTGTCACCTGCCCTTATGTCGTTATGTTAGTGTTGCATGAATTTCCTAGAGTCTAATCTCAAAGGCTATGACTCTCTCCTCTTCCCTGAAGATGTCTAGCCAGGCTGAACACATGGGCACCATTCTCATCTCTGTCTCCTTGACCAAAGTCAAGGAAAATCACCTGAGGTGTTTTTTCAAGAGTCCTTCGCTGAAGAGTAAGTCATGGCCCTGGGCACTTGAGTTGTGCTCCGGGAATGACAGCTCTGCCAGCTGAATGAAAAGAACTTTCCTGCAAGCTGCAATGGCCGATTTTTTTGTTGTTCGGGGAGACTCGTCAAAAGATGAATTTGCTGTGCTTATGTCAGTGAATGAAGGGCAGGAGCACTCACAGAGTCTCTGGGGAATAGTTCTCCCAATACTAATTGCTCCACACCCAGAAAAGTGTACTCGGACACAGTTCTTTGCTGGCTGTCCTCTGGAGAGACTCTGACCTATATTAACAAAAACCACAAAAACAAAACCCCAAAACACTTTGGGGAAGTTTTTGATCTTGAGTTCAGCTAGATTTATAGTCTGGGGGAGTCTTGTCCAGGTGTACAGTTATCTTTTGCCCCTGCACATAAAAAAGCTTATTGCCAGAGAGGATAAAATCCTTTGCCTTCCAGAAGTAAAATCCCTTCTTCAGAATGTGCTCAGCTGCTTATTGGTAAAATGGCAAGCAGGCTTTGAATTAGAATTCTGTTTGGGTATTTCCTGCCTGACTAAGAATAAAGAACAAGAGATTCTGAAAGGTAACTTATGTACAGAGTTATAACTACTTGGGTTCAGGTCAGAAAACAAGGAGAGACCCCAGCCCATAGTGTAGACCCTTCTGGTAGAAGGCAGTGGATTTGAAAACAAACAAAAAACTCACATGCTTTCTAACTTTACAAGTTAGAAAGAAAAAAATATTTAAAACCAGTTAGAAAAATGGAGAGAATATCAGTTCTCCAGAAATGTGCTGACACTCGCTTTGTTCTCTTTGGTTATTAGTCCCCTCCTATATGTATTTCTAGCGTGGGCTTGCTCCCACCCTGCTTGCTCAAAGATTGCTCTCTCCATTTAAATCAGTACGTATGTGAGGGGTCTTGGATGATCTCTGGCACAGCTGCAAACTCTCATGTTGGATTTTGTGGATGATTGCAGGTTGGTCTGGTTTACATGTTCAACCTCATCGTTGGAACAGGAGCCCTAACCATGCCAAAGGCCTTTGCAACAGCAGGGTGGCTCGTCAGCCTCGTTCTCCTAATGTTCCTGGGGTTTATGAGGTAGGACGTGAGTATGTATCTTCAGGCGATTGGGGGGTTCAGCTGGGTGAGGCTGTAAGGACAGTGCTAAGACTTTTGCTGCTTTTCTGAGTGATCCTGTCCCTCTGCTGCTTGAGCATAGGTCTCTGCAGTTGTGTTGCCTGTGGACTGTATTTGGAGGCACGCGTTTTCTGACTGCCTGCAACATGGTGCTACATCCCATTTCCTGACTGATGGGAAAGACTTTTTCTCCAGTCAGGAGTCTTCTGGAACCTTTCTCCCAGGTTCCTTTTTTGACACTGTCCTCGTTGTGGATACACCCCACACTTGCCTCTGTCATGGATCAGTTCCCCAAACACTAGCCAGGTCACAGGTGACACGGGGTCATTTCTCCGCTTTGTGACTTGCAGGTGTGATGCAGACCTGTTGTGTTAGCTTTCTCTTGTCTTCTGGTAATGCTCTGGGCAGCTGCAAGAGTGTCAGGAAAACAAATTGCTGTATAGCTGGGCCACTTTTATTCCCCCTCACACCTTTGCTGCTCGAGACCTTGGAGCTGGTCTCGTGATTTTTCACGCTGGCTTGCCATGAGCTTCTGCCCAGATGTCTCCCTGCTGGAGCAGCAGGTGGAGCTGAAGGCTGTTGATATAGCACTGATGTCAAAGTAGTTATTAATAGAATTGTCATCTTCTGATGGGCCGTGAATCCCTGCTTGCTTCGTGCTTGCTTTTAAAATAAAATAAAACAAAACCCTCTCCTGCCATTTGTAAGAATGGAATTTAGAAGTTCCTTTCTTGTCAGTAACCAGCTTTCTCAGCCTGAATGTGCCTTTGATTTGGAGGCAGTGCTTTTCAGATCTGTCAGGTGCTGCTATATAGGTGTACTGTATGGTTGGTACTGACTGTAGTAATGCTTGTAAGTTCTCCACCTCAAAGCTGTATGCTGGAAGGGCTTGATAAAATGTAAAGTGTGGTAGTACCATCACTGGGAGCTTTGGAAGCAGTTCATTGTAGATACATTAGTTTAAAAGCATAAATTCAATGTGTGAAACTCAGCACCAGCAGACAATCCTTCAAGGTCAGCAGAAGAGCACAAACTGCCAAACCTGTGTACCAAAGCTGCACTGGATTAAACGGAGAGGACACACCTCAAAGGACTATGTGCCTTGGGAGCTGTGTTGCCTTGTTGCTTTTGCTCTGGAGCTTGTGACTTCCTTGTGCCCGCTGGGGACCCTTCAGTGCGAGAAGAGCTAGGTGGAAATTGCTACATGGGCCTCAGGACAGGGCTGGTTTCTTTTATTCTTCCAAAACTAATCTCTCATTTGAGCTTGATAAGTCAGTCCAGTTCTTGAAGCAGTGAGAAACCACTTTAAAGTCTTAAATAAGATTGATTTGAGTTGGTGGTTGGGTTTTTTTTTATTATAGGACTTTTTTTAGCTGAGATAACGATATTCTTTCCATCGGTGGCTCTTGCTGTCTCCCTGTACAGCTTTTTCCCTGGCCTCCAGCAAAGTGTATTTGCATGCACAGGTGATCTGCTCCTTGGTCTTGTATTGCTGCTTTGCTTCTGATGCCATTTGTAAGATTCTTTAAGGGAACTGTAGTACCTTTGCCACAGGCCCTAATAGGTAAGCTTCAGAATAGTACTGTGTTCGTCCTAGGCCCTAAAAAGAGGAAGGAAGCTTGCTTTCTAACAAAGGGGGAAGTCCTCTTGCCTTCTTCAACCCACAGAAACACTAGGAAGGTGCCTTCCAGATATCTAAAGCATCGTCTTATATCTGAAAGCATGTTATATTTTACTGCATTTTGTGGTCTGCTTGAACACCTTAATCTTAAGAACAGAAGGGAGCGGCAAACTGAGATGAAACACTCTGCCAAAAACGCAGTGTGTGTGTGTGTAGCTGGTTAAAGGATTGTTTTGGTTTGTTTGCTCCTACAAACAGATGGGAATAATTCTCCATCTCCCTTCAGTGACAGTTCTTGACTATTATTGATATCAATTGAATTTCTCATTCTAGCTATATGACTACGACCTTTGTGGTGGAAGCCATGGCTGCTGCAAATGCCCAGCTGCGATGGAAGAGAATGGAAAAACGCAAGGTTTGTGTGGGGTTTAATTTTCCATTTTCTCTTGTTCTTTTATCCTGTAGGACTTGCCTGAGATTCGTCTGCATCTTTGCCTTGCCTCATTAGTAACTCTAAAAGAATAAATTTCTACTGTACTTAACTTTGCCATATAAAATATGTCTGTTAGTTCCCTGTGGGGTTGCTCATTAAAGTCAGGATTTTCTGCTCCTGCTTTGAAAAAATCTCTTGTGCTGTTCACGTTTCTTACTGATTGTGCTCTCCTTGCCCGGAAGCGCAGCTCAGTGAATGTGGAGAGGTGGCAGCCAATATATTGGTGCCATTTGGAGTGTGCTGAGGTCTATAAATCCTTGCTGATCTCAGGTCATTTAACTGGGACAGGCTGGAATGTCCTTGCTGTCACTTGGGCTGTATCCCAGGGAGTGGACAGTCCTGAAGTTTGTCCTTGCTGTAAAACTTACTTGTGGCTTTTTGGATCCTGGCTTTAGTGGCTTTTCTGGATCAGTGTGAGGCATAATTGTTTGCACTGATTTAGATCCTTGCCTATATGTTATGGGTTGGAGTTAGGAGCAAGACCTGTCTGCTCTGACTGGCTAAGACTATTTATGTTTGAAATTTTTTTTCCTACCAGTTCTGCAACCCTGCAGAGCTGCTGGAAGTTTCTAACTTCCTTGTGCCAGGTATCACTACATTAATTGGATACTGTTGCTGTGTGCATAACCTAGGCTAGGACAGCAGAGCCTGTCACTCACTTCAGCCTGCTCTGCTGGTACCCTCGTCTGCTCTCCACAGTATCTTGGGCCAAGGGCTCCCTGGTATTGCCTTTGCTTGCATGTCCTGCCCGTCTCTGTTTGGGACCTTCCTTTGAGTTTCTGGAAGTGAGACCATGCCACTGGTGGTACCACAGCCTCTACTGTGGGTAGCAGACATCTCAGCAGAGGTCTGGTCTTTTCTTCCAGGAGGATGATGAGGATGAAGATTCTTCCTCTGGAGTATCTGACAGTGACGTTCTCCTCCAGGATGGCTACGAGCGAGCAGAGACACGGCCTATCCTGTCAGTTCGTAAGTACCCAGTTCATGCTTTCACTGCATCCGAGACCTCTTCTCTGCAGACAGTGTCCCGGTGGTCTCCAGCAAGTGGAGCAGAACTCTTCTGTCCATTTCACCCTTAATTCCACATGCTCGCATCCCAAAGTCCTTAGCACTTGCAAGATAAGACTCCTTGAGAATTCAGTTCACCATCTACAGTCTGATAAAGATCTTCTCCTTCTAGGTCTCTAAGATGAGAACATCTTATTTTCAAAACACTTTTAAACTAGCTTCAGCAGAGTAATTGGACCAGTGACTCTGCAGCTGTGGACTTGTACATACTGTCCTTCAAACTGTTGCTAGAGCTTCCTGAGTGTCTTCAGATAGTGTCTTCTGGCCTCTGGGTTTATTGGAGGGACTGGTTGAAACACTCCTTGTTTTCAACTTGCAGAGAGACGTGGCTCACCCAATATCTTTGAAATCACTGAGAGGGTGGAAATGGGCCAGATGGCTTCCATGTTCTTCAATAAAGGTAAGTGATTCACATTTTCAAAAGTCCCTTCAGGTCCTTTTGTGCATCATGTGTATGGCCTTTCCTTAAGTTTGCATGCTTCTCGATGTGGGTTTGCATCCTGAGTTTGTGATGATTCCACCCAAAAGTGTCATTCCTTCTCTCTGTGGACTGTATTCATCCCCCTGTGCTGTGTTTCTACAAAGTAGTGTATTTATGGGCCAGGTGGGCCAGAACCTGCATGAAGGGGAGGGTGCTGTGGTGGTAGCAGAACTAGCCAAAATACTGCAGGTTACGGGCCCAGTTTCTTGAGACAGGTAAGTGTAAGTCAGTGCCTTTTCTGACTGCCCTTAACCTAACTCTGGACTGCATCTGTTCTCTGTGATCTCCACTGTCTGAAGCAATAGAGCTCAGCTGTAGTGTTTGCTGGTTCCATCTTGGTTGTAGCATTTGAGAATACGATGTTTGGGCTTCCCTGAACCCTGTAAGTATCAGTCTGAAGGAGAGAGTCTTCTGGGGAGAGCTTCTGAGAATTGCTTGTGTCTGCGGAGTCACCAAGAGAGCTGCTGGGACATGAACTGCTGAAAGGGTCCCTGGTGTGCATATGATAGGCAGCTGTCTCGCCTTTTTGCTTTTAAATGTCTCTTGTATGCTAGGAACAAACTTGTAAATGTACTGCAATAAAGCCATATCCATTGCTGCATGCAATAGAAATGGAAACTACAATGTTAGGTATTTTGAAACTTGTAAAACGGTACATTTGAAACGCTGTGCAGAGCCAGAAAATCATCAGACACCATGGTTGTGCAGTTTTGAGCCTGTCAGGCCCCATTTCTTGAGGAAAGTGACATTTTCTCTTGTTCACGGGCCACCTTATGAAGATGCGATGGGCTGGTTTTTTCCACTACATTACATCAGCTTTATGCCAGTGTAAGACTGTTGTGTCTGAAGGACAGCTGCGCTTAAGGACTGAAGATTCTTTGAACTATATTATTTCTGATTTTAAAGTCCAATTGAAAAAACTTTTTAATTTCCCTGTGTGCCTCTTCTGGGCCTTTGTAGATTTAAATCACTTAGGACTATCAAAATAATCCACCTTGAATCAGGCTGCCACTTTCCTAGCCAGAGGAGAGGTGACTTGAGTGTGGGCTGGAGACTCGTTTCTGAGTCTTGCCTGTAGCACTGGGTTGCTCTAACGTTAGGCAAGTTTTCTTGCTTGCATGCTTTGCCATCTGTAAAACACCGTGAACGCTTCCCTGTCTCTCAGTCATCCTCTGGGGAGTAATGTTTGGGGAGCGCTTTGAGAGCAAGTACCATATAACAGGGCTTAGTGGTATTGCTGCCGATTCAGCTGTAGAGGCCTGTTCAGCTGCAGGAGGGCTGGGGGATCACAGGAGGCAGAGTGCTCCCATAAGGAAACTCCAGAAGGCCCCTGCTTTGCATGTGCTTCACTGAGGGAGATGGTAAGGACACCCCAAAGCCAGCCAGGCGCTGGGCAGTTCCTTGCCTTCGAAGCCTGCTCTGCCTTGATGCTGGCTGCTGCTCAGCCAGTAGAGGGTGCTGGAAACACATGTCCGCTCTCCCCTCAAGCAATGATGTACACTTCTAGCAAAGTGATATAAACTGCTTAGTACTCTAAATCTTAATCCCTCTTCTTAATGTTGCTTTAGCCAGAGATATCTGATTTCTGTGTTAGGGATCCTCCCCAGGACCTACTTAGCCCAATGGAAAGGGATGAATCCCTTTGCAGGAAGGCAGCTGGAACAGCTCCAGACCATAGCTTGAAAGAGCTTGTGACTTCCAGATGAGATGCGGTACACCAGCAAAGGGTCTAGGGCAGCTGTAACTCATTTGCTGCTTTCCATTCCTCTGTGCTCAGCAATGAGGCTCCATCCCTATACTGTTGCTGAGTCCTAGTTCAGAGACACCCTCTGGTCTGCTGAGCGCTTGCAGAGGGGAGACAAGTTAAGTACCTCCCTCTGCAGATCCTTGCTGAGGTGCTTCTTTCTGATGGTTGCACAGAAAGGCCTTCAATAAGGGCAGTTACTGAGTGACCAGTTGTTACTGCCTAGTGCTGAGAACTGGGCCACACTTGGGAATTCTCAGCTCCAAGCACCAACCTCTGTGGTTTCACAGCTAGCAAATGTCTGGGTGGGTTTTTGCTCACAATATACAAAGCATGGATCCAGACTCAAGGTGTCTGAGGGCTTTACAGCCTTCAGAGGGAAGGCTGGTGAAAGCTTTGCAGTAGACCTCAAAGCCTCTGATATCTAGCAAGTTCTCTGCTTCTTTCTCTTGACTGATTTTTATTTTCAACAATCTGACAGGAGTTGAATCTGCAGTCCTGGGAGGTAAGCTGGGGATAAATCTCAATTTCAGACTGTCTGCTTTCTTAAAGGGAGCTGACTTAGGTTTATGCTGTGAAGGGCCTGTATGCTCTTCCAAAAGAGCTGGCTCTGAAGAATATGAGGGTTTTTTAATTTTTTTTTTCCCCCCCAAATTTGCAATGTTGGGTGCTTTCCTCTGGGACCAAGCAGTTGTTTATTGCAATAATGGATTCTAGGCACATCTATCATGCTTTTTCCCCACAAGAAGTCATTGATTTTTTCTTTTCCTGAGTTGTGTCCAGTAATGAGAGTATTGATCAGGGAGGGTCAGCAGCAGTTTATAAAAGAACTGATGCTAAAGTCTTCCTGCCTTCAAGAGGATGAGTTTGGGAGAGGAGGGTCACCTGGACTTCCCACAGACAGAGAAGTCGGCACTGGAATGGGGATGTAGTGTGCTGGTGGGTGATATCTTGTGGTCCTGCTGTGGCTTAGCTGGTCGTGTTAGCCTTTTTTTTTGAGGGTGGAGGCAGCAGCAGCTGAGGCCTGAGATCAGTAGCAGATCCCAAAACAGAATCTACATCTGAGTCTGCGTAGTCCTGTGCTTAGTGTGTCTTGCAGCTTCTGTCCTATGTCAGGTGTTTATTACAACCTTCAATCCTTCTTAATGGGAAACTGGAGAAAACTGGTAGGTAGTTTGCTGCCATCTTCAGAACAATGCAGAGACTCCTTAACTGTGAAGCCATCTTAAATCTTTCACAGAGGAAGAAAACAAGGGGGGGGGAACTATATGAAGTGATCTGACAATTTCTGCAAGATCTCCATTTGTCTGTTTAGACAAACCAGGAACAACTCTAGAGCACTGGCTTAGTCTGCCACTTCACAGAAGCAGGGAAGTTTTCTTGCTGCTTTCCCAATACAGCCATTTTTTTTTAGGAATGTTTTGATAAGTAGGCTCAGCATATTGAATAATTTATTTAACGAAGGAGAACGCCTATTAATGTTTCCTGACATCCAGAGATCCAGGGGCAGTATGATGGCGAAACATGGTAAAACTTTGGGACATGCAAACACTGTAGAAATATTAGTCCGCATTCCTGCAGTAATGCGGTCCTTGATTGATAGTTGTCACGTGTGAGGCTTGGAGAGGTGACTTGATTTGCCCAAGCTGCATTAGGATTAAGCATCAGGTGGCATCGCAACTTGAAAGTATGGGCAGATTCCTTGAGCTGTTTTCCTTCAGTGTCAGCTTCCTGAATGAAACAAATCTGAGGCTTTTTTTTGTAGCTCACCTGTCTCTGAACTAAAATATGTTCCAGTTTGTTTTTCCTCAGTAAGATTTATACTGACTTGCTTGGAAGAAAAGAATCCTGGTGTCTCATCAAGCATTTCTTTATCCCTGCAGATTTTAGCCCTCCACAGCAGTGTCTTGTTGTGCCCCAGTAAGGCTGTTCTGTGCACCCAGTTAACTTTAAGACTTTTTTTAATCTCATAGGTGAAGGCAGAGCAAGCTTTAAAAGAAAAAAAAAAAGAACAAAAAAACACCGGAGAAAACAGTATGGGGCAGGAGCAGTGTACACTGTGGCAGTAGGGGTGTTAAGAGGGCTGCAGAAAGAGAGTTTTAAAGCTTTGCAGGTTTGAACCTCTGCTCAGGTTGCTGATGGTGAGGAATCTCCTGGAGCAGCTCTATTTCAACCCTGTGGAACCTGAGCTCTGCGGGGCCAAATCCCTAATGTGAAAGTCCTGCAGGTTTGCAAGCAGAGTGTTTGGAATCGGCAAGGGACTAAAAGCATTTCTCTTCATTTCACTGTTTGTCAAGCTGTGCTCCCACCAAGTCTGTGAGCATTAGCTAGATGTTTGCCTGTGGCTGTTCCAAGTTGACAGCTTCATCTGGCAGATGGCTTATGTGAGACCTGTTGGTCTTGACCAGCGGCTGGGGGATGAGCTTGAACTAGAGGGCCTAGTGTCCGGGCCAGGTATTGAAGGAGGCAGAGTTGAGCTCTGAGGTGTCTCATGTTCCATCAGTTCCTGTGCTGTGGCTAAGTTCCCTAAGCTGCTGATGTGACCCTTGGGTGGAGTTTGCTGCAGAAAGAATTAAACTGTGGAGGCAAATGGTGATTTATTTTCAGACCTTCAAAAAGTTTTGTGTATTTGAAGTGCATAGTTCAAGAGTCCCTGTGTATTCTGCTTTCTCTCTACAATATTTCCTTTTCCTGCAGTGGGTGTCAATCTCTTCTATTTCTGCATAATTATCTACCTCTACGGAGACCTGGCAATCTATGCAGCAGCTGTACCAGTCTCTCTGATGCAAGTGACCTGGTAAGTGTGGTTACTGCTGTGGGGTTGTGTGCTTACAGAGAAGACAGCAGGCTTTTGGATTTGATGGGGTGATAAGTCTGGGATCAGCTCTGCTTTCTGAAGAACAGAGTGGAGAAATGAGTCAAGGACAGCTCATTGTTTGTGGGTGGGAAGGTGAAGTTTTTTTATATTCCCCACCTGAGTGCCTGCTGCCTGCCTGAAAAGTAGCTGACCTGATTTCAGATGACTCCTCAAGTGTGAAGTACTTCCAGCTTCAGCACCTTGCAGACATGGGACTTGTTACTCAGTAGTTTGATTGCAATACCCTGTGCAATATTTTAGCTTCTCTGTCTCTTTGGGTAAGAGCTGAGAGGCGTGACACTTACCAAGTCTGTGACCAGTGAGTGGTGACATACATGGACTTAGCTCTGGACTGAGACCAGTTCCTTTCTCAAAGAAACAGATAATGAAAGAGATTAGTTTGATGAAATCCGTGCTGGGCTGGATTTAGACTCTTGACTTGGAAATGGAAAGCCTCAGTGATCTATATATGACTCAGACTTGCTAGCTTGATGACCAAATGACCAAACTTTTAAATAACTGCAGGCAATTGAAGAATTTGCCTTTAAATGCATGGTACTCAGTGACTTGCTTTATTACACAGCCCAGAAAATATAAGGGGGGGGGCAGGGTTCATGGAGGGAGGGGAGGAATGAACACTTCAGGTCTCTGGCCATTCCTCTTCCTTGAATGCAGGAGAGGGGAAGACATCTGCTAGGAGTTAATTACTGTCTTTTGTTTCTCCCTCCTTTCCCAGCATTGCCACTGGCAACCATTCTTGCAGTGTTGGAGATGGCACAAAGTATAATGATACGGACAAGTGCTGGGGGCCAATTCGACGGATTGATGCTTACAGGCTGTATCTGGTGAGTCTCTGAAACTGGGATGACCATTATTTCCATTTAAACTTTCTTTCTACTGGGTAGGGACTTTTTCCTGTAGACATTATATGGTTCAAGTGAACAACAGAGGTGTGAAGCTTTTGGTTCAGCCTGAACTTTTTGGCCAAATCCCCCTCTCTATTCTTGGTGACATGGCTGTATTTCAGTTTGGTGGCCATCAGAACAATCCTTGTGATTTTGAGTTAAAGCAGAGTTCTGTTCTTGTTTTGTAGTTATATATTGCTTAAGCAGGTGATATGTCCATGCCAAAGGGTGGAGTTTTTTTTAGTGGCTGGCTAAGGAATTGTTGCTTTGAGGTAATTGTTGTCAGTATACTCGAGTATATTAAGCTCTCTTGAGTGCATTCTTTATGTGAATAAAATTGTTTATGCTGCAGGAGAATCTGCTTTTTGAGTGATGATGGAAACAGCCCACTTAAACAACATCCAGTGCTATACACTGCTTTAGTAATAGCTTTCTGTCTAGTTTAGGATTGTCTATTGCATCTATTACTGTGCTGTGGTTCTGCTGTGAAACCAAGGTTTTTCCCGAAGGATGATAAACACTGCTTCTCTTGAGCTTGGGAAGAGTTGAGTGCTCGTACCTGGGGACATATGTCAGTAGGGCAAAATGTGAAGAGGGAGGTATGGAGGCGCTGCATAGCATGGCTTCTGTTAAGGGTCTCAGAATTTTAAGAAAAAAGAGTGAAGGTAGCTGTTTGTGTGCAGAGAAATCCAGGGGTAAAGGCTATTTGAAGCAATTTTGCAGTTTAGTACATTTTGGACCTGCAGTGGATCACATCCCTCAGTGCACTTGTTCCAGTGTTACAGCAAAAGTGAGAGCTGGGCCTCAGAAATATTGGTGAATGTCAAAACCTAGTTAATTATTTAAGAGAAATATTATTGCTTTATTAAATTGTGGCTTGGTCTGTTTCTTTAAAACTTCCAGAAGATTGAAGATTTCCTTCCTGAATTTCTGTAACTCTCCCTGACTGAGCAGAAGGAGCTAGTCAGAAAAGGCAGACATGCATTAATTACTGCCTGCATCTCTCAGATATTATGTCTATAATTCATGAAGATAATTGTTGTCAGGACTTGAAAAATTAAAAAATTAAGACTGTAAGCGTTAGACTTGCCGTCTGTGTACATAACTCTCAGAGGAGCTTTTCCCTCTGCTTGTCTCCTCTTGTGGATTTGAAGAATAAATATCTGCAAAGTCTTTGGTAGTGGTTAATCCTTCCCTGCTCGGTAATTGAGATGAGCGTTTCGGTGCTTTTCACTGCTCCCCCTTAGAAGCAGGGAAGGATTGTTTGTGGGAGAACATACCAGTCTGGGCGGGGGGGTCCTACTGTCACTGTGTTCAGGAGACTGCTGGGTGTCAGCATTACCTCTGAGTTGTGGGTTTTTGTTAAGGTCTCTAATACTTCTTCCTGGATAAGTATGGGAGTAAACTGGGACTTGTCCTACCTCCAGCTCTGCTGGTCCCGCTCCCTGCTTGACGTGTGTGTTTCTGTTCTCCAGAAAACAAAAATGATGATGACTTCCCTCGAGAGGGATAAGAGATGTAATAATTTATAAGACATTCAGACCCACAGCACTGACATGGTCTTCAAGTTTGGGCTGCCTCTGAAGAGTCTGTGCTGGCTAATATTTTTCCTCCGCTGTCTTGTTTGCAATGTGGACAGGTAGTGACCAGTAGTTAAAGCTCTTACATTTTCTGAGAGAAACCTGGGTATGGGAGGGCAGGGATAAGAAGTCACTTGACTTCAAGCAAAAAATTTAATAGCAAAACACTCTATCTCTACAAATTTCATCCAAGCTTCTTGTGTATAGAAGCAGAGTCTTGAACATGCAAGAAAAGCTGAAACCTGCCTGTCTGAAGGGGAAAAGGCAACACAAAAGAGAGGAGGGGTGAGATGCATCAAGAGCATAGCTATTCTTTTGGTCCCAGGGGATCATACCCATAGAGAACTTGCTCTGTTTTCTTGACTTTTTTTTTTTAATTCTTGCTTGTTGGAATAATTCAGGTTCCACGTTTCAGTGGATAAACAAGGACTCTTTTTGCAGGCTAAGTTCCCCTGTGGCAAGGGGACAGATGGACACTGTGATCCCAAAAGAAAGCAGCTGAGTTTTTGGATCAGCCCTTTTGTCCTAGATGCTGGACTCTAGTTTTCTCATCTCGTCCTAGTACTGTATTTAGGTTTCAGTGACTTTTAGGAGCAAGATGGGTAGATGTAACTGGAACCTCTTGCTTCCTCCAGTGAAGCAGGTCTCTGGATGTAGCGTTATTTTTCTTACTCTGTGCATGACCCCACAGAAAGCCTTTTTTGGATTACCAGGAGAAATAATCTATTTGAGGTTTTCTGGGAAAATGGTGCCAATGGGAGCTCTCTTGTGCCAAGAATCACCAGTCTGCCAAAGATCTGTGCTCCCTTCCTCCTGTCGACTCTTTCTCTCCCAACACTATGTCTTCTTTTCAACAAAAACCATTTCAAACATTGACTCTTGGAGCTGGGGGTGGAGAGGGGAATAATGACTGATGTAAAAATCCTATTTCACGGTTTATTGTCCAAAAAGGCTTCTGGAAGCTGTCTCTGCTCTGTTCACTGTGAATGGAAGCTGAAAACTATGTACATAATGAGAATATTTAGACAGATTAAATTCTCCTCTTGAGACTTGCTTGTCTGTGCAGCATCTTTATTGCTACTCCAAAATTTCACACCTAAGTGTGACTGCAGAGTCTTCAGAGACCACTAGGCCCCTATTAACCTTTGTCTGAACAAATGGTTATCTTGCTTCTTGTTTGTAAATTGCCTTGGAAAATAAAGGCTTGCAAAATAAATAAGTGAAGGCAAGTGCAGGAAATACTGGAATAGTCTTTGCTCCTATCCCATCCCTTGCTGCTAATATTTGCCTCCTCTTTGGGACTACAGGAGTCCTGGGAAGTTTAAAAGGCGAGCTGTGCTGTGCTGTTCCACGCCTGTGAGGGCAGGACCACGCAGGGCAAATCGGCTGGAAGAAAGGCATGTGTTAGGTGGCCCAGTGACCTTGTTGAAGGCAAGCACTGATTACAGTTAAAGCAGATCGATGGCTTTCTATCTTTGCTTCAGATCCGTCACCACGCTGTCATGTCCTCGACAGCTGAAGTGACTCCCGAGTCCCTTGGCTGTCTTGATGGCAATGCGAAGGACAGGGTCGAGTTCTGTCCGCACTGAATTCACACTTCAATGCAGGCACTTTATCATGCTTTCTGTAAGGTCAGCTGGGTGTCTTCTGTGTGGGCTGCGGGGAAGGAGCAGTAGATTTAAGTTTCAGATCTCTCATCATAACACTTTCTTGTCTTTCTGTTCAGTGATGTAGGAATGTGACATGGTAGTCCCTGTTTCTAGAAAGCAGATACTGAGATAAATAAGAGATTAAATCCCGGGGATCAGCAGCCATTCAATGTCTGATCCAAAATGCGTTCATGACCTGGCAAATGGTGCTTCTCTTCTGCACCAGGGCAGCCGTTGTAGCTAAAACCTCTACTCCCTTCTCAGCCCTCCTCTTCTGGCAATTTGGGGCATGGTGTCTTCCCATGATGGAAAGGAAATGGATTAAATTCTCAAGGGGAGCTGTACGCCTTTCAGAAGAGGCGCTGGCACAGGTACTCGTGGTAGCCTGGCTCACTAGCGTGTCAAAGCTACCAGGTGCATCTGTTCTGTCTGAGTCTCTGTTGGTTTTTTAGATGATTGGGAAAGGGACGCGGCATCCGCTTTTGCCGGTTCACAGATGCTGCAGTATCGCAGGCAGCCCAGCGGGTGCAGGCCGAGCGAAGATGGGAGCGCAGATGGTTTAATGGAGATTATCCCAGTTGGAAACGTGCTTGTGCAGTGAATAAAATGAGCGGGCTTGCAGGCGCTTACCGTCCCTCTTCAGGAGGGGACAATGTCACCCCAGCCTGACGCTCTGATCAGAATACCCAGTGACCAGAGCGGGGCTGGGCTGCAGCTGCGGGAGCCTATGCAGGGGGGTGAGGAGGTAGTCTGAGGACACGTACAATTGCTCAGTGCCAGCAGAACTTAATCGGCAAATGCGAAGGCTGAACTGATAAGTGTTGATGTAGATCCCGTCTGCCTCGGTGCAGTGCTGCCTTCCTGGCCCTCTTCAGCTGTAGGCTGGAGTGCTGTGCTTTGTGCTGCTAGTGTGCGTGCTCTGCTTCCCTCCTCGGCATTTCTCCTTCCTGACTGTGCCGCATGTGTGTGCACACCCCCTGCTCTGGGTAAAGGTATCTGTGTTTTTTATTGTCAAAACAGATCTTTCCAGATCTATTTGCCTGCACTAGGGCAGTTTTATCAGCTTGTTTAGTGCATGAGACTCTTGTGGCCTCTCTGTCCATGGTTGCCTTCTGGCCCTTCTTTGTGGGTTTTTTGTTTTATTTTCTACCTCCCAACAGTTATGAGGGGAGCCCTCATGGCAGTACTTGAACATCCATGCTTGATCTAAGCTGCCTCTTGCCAACTGGGAGCTGGAGAAACAGAGCTGGAGCAGTGCTGCAAGCAGAGTGCTTCTTCCAAGGACACCTGGATTTGCTCCGCTTTTTCCCTTTGCAGCAAGTGCTTTTCCTCTGCCCTGCCTTCCTCAGCTGTGCCCTGCAGCAGCATCCGGTAACAAATGGGTCACAGCTGCTGTCTCCTGGATATTTATTCTTACAGGTCTCAGTGTCTAGAGACCTTGAAAACCAGCAGTGGGGAAGGTAGCTGCTTCAGTGGCAGGTGTCTGGAGCAGAGAGGGCTGATTTCACAGCACATCAATCAAAACGGTTTGGGGTGCTTGCCGTGGGCTCCCAGGGTGAGCTGGGGGAAAGGCAGGAAAGCTGATGGAAGTTTATCCTGCTGGTGTGAAGCCATCATCTTGTTTAAATAAATTGCTAAAACTGTAGCGTTATTATGTTCCAGGTTACCACAGCTTACAGTAAGGATGCAGCAGGACTGGGGCACTATTAGCATGTCACCCTGCATATCCTGTAAGAAGTTATTCATGGTAAGACCTTCTTGCCAACGGTATTGCATTATATTCCTTACCCCAAATGCTCTAATGTGTTTTATTATGATACTAATATAGAAATAGAAACAAACATACAAAAAAGGCAGCTGCTACTTCTGTGCGTAGATGCAGTTCTGAAAGTCTTCAAGATGGGAAAAGGCCTCTCAGGGGTCCAGAATATTATGCCGTTTCTGTATGTACGGGCACCTGAGTTTTGAGCCTTTGCTGTGGCAGGAGAGGAATTAGTACTGCATTAAGCATAAATATCAATAGCCCTAACTGTTTCTTACAGGTGCCTCTGAAATACAGCTTTGCTTGGCTAAAAGCCCAGTCTCAGGGGCTGATTGGAGTCTTCTTATGCCTCTCATCTAGTCAGCTTCTAAAAAGTAAGGTCAGTTAAGTTGCTGCTTTGCTCTGAAGTGGTTGAAGAAGGACAGGAGCCAAGTTTGTTTAAAATAAATGGTGTCTGGATGTGGGACGGGAAGGCAATTCTCAGCTTTTTTATTGTGAAACTAATAAGGTGGAAATTGGCACACAGCCTTGTTAATATGGCATAAATCCTGCCTCCTTCATCCTAGTCCATTCTTCTTCTGTGGGCTTGTCAATAAATTCTTTCAACTGCTCACTTGTCATATGCCTATGACAGATAAACTAGCTCTTTCGGAGTTTCCCACAGCCCTTGTGTTTCCTAATGCAAAGGGAACTTCAGATAATAACTGGCCTTGTGAATAAGAGGTTTTTCCTGACCTGGCAGGAGAAGAGGCAGACGAGTGCAGTGGTGTGAAAGTGGAATATAAACTTGTTGTACTAGTGACCTAAGAGCTGGAGTTCAGCTTCTGGTGCGTGATTTTTCTTGCTTTCCTTGTAACTGATTGCATTTTGAGTAAAAGAAACATCAGCCAGAAGGCAAGCCTCCCTCCTCCTCGGGCTGGGTAGGAGCTTTGGTACAATAGTGAAGCAACTGCAAGACCACAGATTGAAGCAACTAACTTTAAAGGATTAGCTTGTCTCTTTTCACTGGAAAATCAATAGTGCAGGGGACTGGAATGTGTTTTCTGGACAGAGCTGTCTGTTCACTTCACAATGAGAAGTGGTTTTTTTCCTTAAGTGGAGCTTGGGTTATGCTGTCACTTGGATGCTGAGCTTTTCCAAAGCACCAATCCTTCCTCTCTGCCACCTCCAGCTGGCTGGCAAGGGCTGTGTGGAAGGGAAGGGTGCTGTGCTGCTGGTTGTATGCCTGGCCAGATGTGCTTCGTGTGCTACCAGCCCTTAAGAGAAGCAAGGTGGCTGATGTGATGGGCAGAGGCCATTGGTGAGCTCAGATGCACTTGGCTTCCCCATAGAAGAATGTCCTGCACACTTTAGTGCTTGGTTTGGCTTATGTGATGATGGATGGTGGGCATGAACCTTGGAAGCAAGCCAGCTAAACAAATTGGGCAAAGTGGCTCTAGATGTATCTCCATTTGCTTTCACGCACTTCCTGCAGTTAGGAACTCAACCAGTGGTGTTTACTGGGCTCAAACTACAGCCTCTGCTGCCCAACAGAGCCACCCTGGCAAGGCTGAGAGGCCGTGCTGCTGCTTTTTCTAAATAAAGCTGTCCTTTGGAGTAAGCTCACTTGGGCAGCAAGGCACCAAAGCTGACACTATTCTTTCTTGATACTGGAGACCAGTCTGTCCCGAACAGGGCAGGTGTCAGAACCGGTATCTGTGATCACCCGCTCACTACACCAAGTTGTAAAGGTTTAAAAGGGGCCTTTTAAAATTTCTTTCTTGGACTAGACCGTTCCAGCAGACTCTCAGATCTTGCGTTTTTGGAACTTGTAGAAAATAAGTAGTAAATGCGTTTCCCCTGTGCAGTGTTACTTTGTGCAGTGGTAGTAACAGCATCCTAGAAACCAGAGTTGGAGGAGACCTGTTAAGTCAGCTGAGCACATCCCTGGGAGATGCAATACAAGCCTTTTTCTCAACAGCATATTTTCCAGTATTTTTTTTTGGTGCTTTAACACCAGTTTCATTTTTAAACAGAGGTGTGACCTTGCTGCCTGCCTGATTCACATCAGCATTTTCATCGAATAAGACAGCAGTCTTGATCTCTCCTCCCCTGAAATTATCATTAATTCCCTAATACACAGGTAGAAAGCACCAGGGCTGCAGAACTGTGCAGTTATGCCACTCGGAACATTACCAAAGGCTGTGGAGGGAAAGAGCTCTGGACAGACTGGTATCTCTTTATACTTCTAAATAAGCCTGAAACTTCTTAACATCCTCCTAAATTGCGCTTTACGTCTGGGTGAGATCACTGATGCTTTTGTCCAAAAATGTAGATTTTTGGACTACATCAGCAAATCCTACATGTGGCTCATGCTTCTGTAAGCAGGACTATAAATACAAATAATGCAGCTGGGATTTATCTTGTAGGTTGAAGTCGGTATAATGCTCTCAGGCAGAGCTGATCTCCAAAGCCTGTTGCACCAGTTTGGTGTGCACTGTACAGGGAAGGCAAAGGAGAAGGCTGGGAGCAAGCAGACTCCCTGCTAGCCCCAGGCAACAAGGCTTTATCTCTTGCTTTTGTGCTGCTGCAAAGTAGTTACAAAGTGTGGGACATTTCCTTTCCCTTCAGGCAACTCCTGCCTGACACAGCGAAGGGGCTAATGGTGTCCCTGAAACTACATCCTCCAGGCAGCTGAAGAGTGGTGTGAAACTCACCTGAGAAGTTTGTAGGGGAAAAAGTAAAGAGGAAAAATAATGGTTTAGTGGTGGAGGCACTGTTGGTGGTGTGGCAGCCAAGGGGTTAGTGGCCTTTAGGAACAGTCATCCTTGCTGAACCCCACTACCTCCTCACCCTGGCAGTTCAATAGCTTGATATGTTTGCAGGGCCCTCTGTGCACCCATGTCACGCTGGTCCATGTCTCCCTTGCTTTATGCTGTCAAACCCAGGGGCTTTTGTAGTCAGTATAAATATTGTTGTAGTTGCCAGTACCCTGCCAGGAGAGGCTATGAATATGCAGGAATTTTGGGCAGTGTCTGTGTATAATGATTATGCCTTCACACTTTGTTGGAGGGAACTCATTAATCTCTCATACTGTACTAATAAATTGGGGAGGCGGGGGATGACTCCTCAAGGTTACCCAGTGTCAGGAAGGAGGAAGGCTCCTGTTTCATAGCCTGTGGGAGGTCAAAGCAAGCTGGGGGGGGCAGGGGGTACAGCCAGACCTGGCTCTGCAACTCCTCTGCTGTCCTTCCAAGTATGGCAAACCAACCATTCAGTTCTCCTGCATCTATCCACTTTGCTGCTTTCCTCCTGCTTGTTCAGATGCAATTAGGAGATGCAGAATAAGGGGGAGACAGGGGTCAAGGAGGCGGTAAAGTGATTACAAGATGCTGCAAATGGCTGTGCCATAAATACTCCAATCATGAAAAATTAGATGCCAGTCACCTCGGGGTTATTGCTGGCCTCCATCTTTTTCTTGTGAAAAACGATAATGGAAGTGTATTTACCCTGGAGAGTGCAAGCTTGCCGCTGGCTGTGATCCTGCACACCCCAGGTGTGCCAGGGACTGCAATCCGTGCACCAAGTGACTTTCTGAAAACACTTTGTGCCAGAATTTCTTCAGTTTAAGAGGAGGAAGAACTGATTTCCCAGGGTGTTCTTTCCAAAGTGGAAAGTTCCTGGTGCTCAGAGATGGGCCAGAAACAGACTGCAGCCCTGAGTCAGGATGAGGACAGGAGAGGGGCAACCTCTGGTACTGCTTTGCTGTCCATGTGCTGCTTCTGCCTTGACCTCCCAGAGCTGCATGTAGAGCCTGCCCAGTTGCTGGCTGGTCCTTGGTGTGTTGAATGCTCAGCAAGATCATAGCTTGCAAGGACATCAGCTGGGACGAGTACACTTGTTTGCTGGATGGGCAGTCAAAATCAAAAGCTGGTGCTGGACTAGAGCCTTTGAAAATCTCTAGATCACATTCAGATCCACTAAAGTCAGTGGCTTTGGGGATACAGGCACTTCTTTCTGTCGCTTGCAGAAGGTCTTCCATTTTGGAGGAAGTGCTGGGAGTGCTGTGGCATAGGAACCATGAGAGGCAGCATCCAGCTTAAGGGGTACTGTGGGTGCAAGTGGGTGAAATGCCGCTTGCTTTGCTGGCAAAAACTGGCCTGGCAGCAGCTGAAGTCTTAGTTCTTGGAGGATATCTCCTCCCTGCCTTAAGGTACTGGGGAGAAAGGTGGGTGAGGGCTCCTTAGTGCCAGCAGTACTCTTCGTGTGAGTTATGACTATAAAGCTCTGCCAGGTGTCCAGAGAGCAGCACGTTAATTACTGGAGCTGCTGTGGCAGCAGATGCCTGCTGTACTCAAAGCGTAACTGCCCTTGTTTCTTTATCTATAAATATTCCTTGTGGGATGTCTGGCGGTTGCATCCTCCCTCCGTTGTGACTTCCTGACTCTACAGGGGATCTGGAGGTTAAAATCCCTCTTGCCTCTCAACTTCTTTTGAGCAATCCTTATTCTGTGGCTGGTTTATCTCTTTTCAACCAACTTGAAGAGCTTCATAATTGCTTGTCTGCTGATAACTTGCTGCCTATCAGCACAGCCCCTGCTACAGCCCTGCCTCCAACCTTGAGAGGCTGTGGATCTTCAGCTTTTTTTTTTTTTTTCCCCCCAGCTCTCTAAAAAGCTCCTTCCTGAACAATCAGACTCCTTTCATGTATTTATATTTGTACTGTCCACTGCAAGGGGTAAAGCTTTACCAACGAAAGCTTGGATTGCTGCCCTCGCTGATGTGCCATCTGGCTCTCTAGCTTGAGATATGAGCTCATGCAGGAGAGAAACATGGCCTTGTCACCCTAGTGAAGGGGAGGAGAGATGGCAGAGGGGGCACCGCGTTGCACTGGAGACCCTTCTCCCTTGACATGTTTTAGCTGAAAAGCACTGAAGCCCTGATACGAGTTACTGGATCTTGCCACTGGGTAGCATAGCAGTTGCCACTTGAAGTGGGTGCAGAGGAGCTACCAGAGGCTGCAGGTAGGTGTTGGTGGAGCTGCAAGTAGCTCTGAAATGTTATAAAGCTCTCCTTTCTTTATCTAGGAGCCCCAAACAGGAGTGGGGAAAGCACTTTGCATTTAATATTTCTCTCCAGAGACAGCCCTAAAAATTCCCTGAGAATGTGAACAGGAACACCAATTCATAAGAAACTACTCTACTGAAGACGATAGGTCTGGTTCAAGCTTCCAACCAGGGATAAAACCTCTGACCTGTGTCAACACTGTTAAATCAAGTTTTGCCTTTTGGTGGTTTGTTTTTTGTTTTGTTTTGCTTTTTTGTTGTTTGTTTTCGTTTGTTTTTTTTCCCCTAGATGTCTCTTTAAACACCTTCCCTGAGGTGGGAACAAAGCAGCCAGTCCTTGGTTCTCCTGACACCTTGTTTGATCTCTGTGCTTGTGCAGTCCGGTTTTGTTGCATTGTTTTGTCTGTCCCTTCTAGTCCTCATCTGGGTTGTGAAATAGCTCTGAGCTCAGGGACATCTTGCAGAAGCAGAATGGGTGTCAGAATTGCCACTCCTGACAGCACGTATGAATTGTCTGCTTTTTCCTACCGTGCTCAAGGAGACTTTCCTTGTGTCTGAGCACTGAATCAAAGCAAGCTTCCTCTGGGAGGTGCTCATTCAGTAGAGCTTGCGTCTTCCTGTCAGTATCTTGCTTTGCTGTGGGAATGCTGCGTACCCATAGTTCTGTATGAAGCACTTAACTCTCAGCTTTGCAGCCAAGGTGTCAAAGTCTGCCAAGGAAAGTGATCCATTTTGTTAAACCAGTAACTTTCTTTTTAAATGTCAGCTTGCTGCCTGTTAGAGGAGGGTTATTTGCTGTACTCTGTCTTGTGGGAGAGAGATACTATTGCTCAACAGTTGTGAAATCTAAACATCAGTAGCTGTAGAGGTGGAGTTGATACTATCCTAAAATGACGTTTGTCTGAGATGTTGGCACTTCTTCTGTCAAGAGGAAGCAAGAGCCTCCAATGAAGCATTTGGTTTGGGGTGAGTTCTGGTTTTCAATGAGGGTGAGGAAGGCTGGGATGCGGAGGAAAGGAAAAGGAAGGGTGGCTGGGGCCTCAGCCCAAAGGGAGATATTTAAGGAGAGAGCACTACAACACCTCTTTATCATCTTCATATTAAAACTGAGAGATCCTCACCCTGATATCTAAGACTTATTAACTTCACATAGGTATGATAGCCCTGTGCCACACAAATGCATTTCTTCAAAAACTCTCAAACTCTTTTCGCTCTCCTCCTGGTGTATTTGCTGCATTTAACAGGGTTAATCTTCAGGGTCTCACTTTGATCAGGTAAATACCCTGCTTTTACTCAACCTGTCTGACAGTTTCCAGGCTCTGAATCAACAAGAAACGGTAGCTACTGCTTTTAATTCACTACTCGGCAAGCACCAAGGACAGATGCAATTCTTACAGATGAGTTTGTGGAGCATGAAAACAAGCAAGTTCTGATGACAGTTATGAATGAAGCTGGTTTTCAGATGGTCCTCTTGCAAATGTATGCAGGCGCTAGCCATAATGCTGTAACTACTGCATCTAATACATGAATCAGCTATGTCTGGGATGCTAATTGTGCTTCCTGAGCCATATTGGCTTTTTCTGTAAAAGCCACATGCCGGGAAGCAGATGAAAGCTATTGAACTGTACTGGTTCAGAGTGATAGATGGACCCTTCAGGTCAATAAAGAACCTGTTTGGTCAATACAGCCCTCTGACTGGCTTCAGGCATGTTTGTAGAGTCTGAAAGACTCTTGGCATCAGCTGGCCATCACTTAGTGGTTGAGAGCTCTCTTGGTGGTCCTCTTGGCTGAAACTAAGCTGATAAAACCAGCCAGATGTCCTATTAACGCTTGATCTTACTTTTGCTTTTTTAAGATAAGCCAATAAACAAGGTTATGTAACCTAGTTTTAACATAAGAGCTTTAATAAAACATACTTTTAGAAATATATAAATATATATGAAAATATATTCCAGGCAATGGTAAGCCCTAGTTATTTTCCCCTGTGGCAAGAAGACTGGAGTTGACCAGCCTGCTTTTCACTTTGAAATACTAAGAGCTGACAGGTGCAGAGGCTGGGAAAGTGGTGTCAGCTCAGTTGCCGGCTCAGAGAAGCTCCCAAACCTTGGTGTCTGCACTGTTGTGGCTTGGCTTGGTGGGAGGAATGGATTTGAAGACCCTCCCAGAGGCTGAGCAAGCTGGTGTGCTGCTTGTGGCTCCTACTAGCCCGCAGGGAAGAGTGTAATTTAGGGTGACAGGCTGCTGTTCTTTTCTCTACACTAGCTGGCTTCTAATTTTCTGACTGGAAATGTCAGTAAAAGGAAGAAAAACGCTGCTTTTTTGGTCACTAATGTGCTGGATCTCTGCATGCTGTTTCTCAGCACGAGAAAGGAAGGAAAAATAAAGAATTTTGTGTCTGTTGCATTTATTTGCTGTGTGTGGGTTCCACGTACCCTCTGCAGCAAGCCTGGCAACTGTCTGGCCCTTCCCGTTTAATGGAGTGGCTTGGAGAGAAATTAGGGAACCACTCTTAATAGCCAGTCCTGTGCAAAAACACAGTAAAGGTTTCTCTCTGCCATCCTGTGAATATAAACAGCATTTAATAGATCTGATCCTCCTTCTTAGGCGAAGGGAGGATTCCCTTACCTTGTTTAAGTTTAGCAATGAATCAGCCATGTACGCCCGCTTGTTTCTAATAGGAAACCACTTCACTAGCAGAAAAATCTTTAATCAAAGTAGACTATGCTCATTCTGCCTTGGGTTAATTTGCTGAAGCTTAGGAAGAGAATGATAAACTCCTAGAAAACATCTCAGCTAGCTCAAGAGGTGAACTGGAAAACTTGGGAGAGCTTTTTGATGTGCTGGAGCTCTGCATATTTGATTTCTGGCAGGGCTGACTGGTACAGTTTCCTACGTAGGTTTTAGATTGTTTGAATTGCATGTGTAATGAAGCACTTCGTAAATTATATCCCTCTGGGGGAGACTTGAGCTTGGAAAAGATCAGGTGGAAAGTTTGGGTGTATGTCTGAGGTGCTTATTTAGGCTTACTTTTTCCTTAGGGAGAAGTTATGAAACTAATTAATGGGTCGGAAGAGCATTTAGGTGTCTGGCACGGTGAGGCAGAGAAAGTAGGCATTCTCCTTCTAAGCATCGTGGTCTCTTCTCATCCTTTTGGGGATGTGTTTTTAAATGGACTTTTTGGAGGGTTGATGATGAGATTAGCTGTAATCCAGGGACTGAGTCCTTGCCCCTCATGTCCTGGCTACTGGTGAGCAACTGGCCCCTCTTTCCTCACCTCTGTTCAATTCTGTAAAGCTGTACACAATTTCACTTCAAAGTGACATTAATCTGGCTGTTTAATGTCCTCTTCTGCCCTGCCTTTCTTCTTTCAAGCAGCCCAGTGTGTGCTGTGGCTTCCCTCGGTAAAAGTGGTTGGCACAAATCCCTGCAAAGCAGGGCAACCTCATCTCATTGCAGGCCTTAGCATTGTTTGTATTGATCCGTGGATATCCATCTTGGATCACTAATGGGCATCAAGTGGAAAAGGTAATACATTTCTATTGCACTTGAATTCATCTCTCACTTGCTTCCTTTGGACCAGCTCCAGGATCTTGTTAAGAACAGAAAACACTGATCATCTTAAAGGATGGGAGGGGAATCCGACCATTGAGGCACATGGACTTGTATCTCTTACCCGTGAGTTGAGCAGTAAAGCCCACAGAGGAGGAGGGGAGTTGAAAGAGTCGCCCAGTGGATTAGTTGTTTAAGATGCCTTGAGTGCTGGAGAATAACTGCAGAAAGTGGAGTGTAACATCCAGAAGAATTCTTTCTGCTTCATTGGCAGATATTGGGAAGCACGTAGGAGACCCAGGTTTTTCCAGCACCTAATGATGCTTTTGATGCTTTTCAGCAACAGAGCCCCAAATCCACCTTAACAGCTCTTTCCTTGGTGCTTAAGACAATCTAGGTTTCAGACCCGGGTGCTTCGGTACTTAGTGATCTTGTGTCAATCCTTGCCATGGTTTGAGGTGCTGTTTTGCCAATTGGTTCTGGTGCATTCTAATTTGCAGAAGGCACCTGTTCCTTAATTATTACCATCCTTCCTCTGTCAACATGATTTGAAGGGAGGCTGTGTTGAGCAGTGTGTGTGTTGGGAGAGGAGGATGAAAGAGAGTGGTCACAAACTGGAGATAATTTCCCGTAAGAGAGTTGGTGTCTACTTTGGTTTACTCTGGGTCCTTGACCTACATCACTCTTTAGTCTAAAGTTTATTTAGCCCTTTGGGCTTTGTGCACTATCCTAGGATGGAGTGGCAGTCTGTAGAGGGCAGGAGAGGGTGACAGGAGTGTAAAGCTCCTGATTAGAAGCAAGGAACAAGAGGGAGAAGAGTAAAAAAAGACTTGTAACTGGCTGGTTTGCTTCAGTGTTAAAACTGGAAGTGTCTTAACTGTTAAGGCTGTTTTGGCTTAGTCTTGCCAGTTATGCCTGTGTGGTTGTATTCTGTGTAATTTCAGCATTTCCTCCAAGGATCATCGATTGCTTCACAAATCTGAGTTCTATGAATGCTTTTGGTGTGTGTGTGTCCCCCTCCCCTTTTTTTTTAAAGCAGAAAAAACAAGACTTGGTGTAAATGATGGCCTCAGATCAGAATATGTCTTCACGAAGTGGTGTGTGAAACCAAGGCTTCTCACCTTTGTTCCCCTTATGGGTTTACTTCGGTTGTCTGAGAATACTTGTGATGCAAGGCATTTCCAATTTGCCTTGCAGATATTCTGAAACTGTCTCAAAAAAGGTTTCTTGGGGTTGTACTAGTCTTAAAATAGCATAGATTCTGTTCTGTCACTGACTCTGTTGGGCTCAACAGAGACCTGGAAGCTCCGCAGTCTGCCCCTTTGAGTCCCAGTTCTTCCGTTCTGGTGACACCTTTTTTCAGATTGCTTTAAGAAGTCATGGAAAACAGCACTGTGTAAATATTAATGTTGAATATTTGTCTTTAAAAATCCCAAAGGGATGCTCAATAAACCTGTACCATGTGTGCTGTGGCTTTCTAGATACTGCTTGCTTACAGCTTTTGGACCTGTTAGTATATCGCTAGCCTGTGCCATCCCATAGATGACAGGCAGGGCTCTCTAATACCCATTTTGTCTCCCTGTCACAAGTAGCTTCTCTCAGTTCACGTTCAGACCTCAGTCAAGGTGTGTTGTCTTCCTGCAGTAAAGCCTTTTCTCTTCTCTCTGGAGTAGGCAGGGCTCAAGTGCCACTCGGTGCCTGGGCAGAGGTGATGGGTGCTTCACAGGACACCACTCCTCTGGGCATGGGCTGACAGCATTGTTGCCTTGTGCATCCTAGGAGGGGGCTAGGAGAAACTCGCATGGGAAGCTGTGTAGTCCTAATTTCCAGCTTTGTTGGATAGGTTTTACAACCCAGCTGAAAGAGATGCCACAGGCTGGTACTGCAGCGTACCCCAGTTTAATTTGCTAAGAAACTGGTATGTTCCTATACATCTAAGAGGGCAGTGAAGAAAGATCTGTCTTCATTGACTACCTTTAATTTCCACACTGACTGAAGTTCTTTCTTATGGGTTTCTCTTTGATTATTATTTTTTTTCCTCACTTTGCACAGGTTTTCAGCTTCCAAGTCAACAGCTTAACTGTTACGCTATAGCTTCCCACTGTAAAACAAGCATCTTAAAGCATGGGGAAAAAATGTTCTGGGCAGACCTGGCTCCATTGCTGTTGAGCCTGGGACACCCCGAAGCTACCCCATCAATGTTAATGTGAGCAGACGGGTCACGGTTATTGCTATTCAGACCTAAACTGAGCATGTACCCAGACAAAGAGGCCACGGTTTAATATTTAATGTTCCAAAAGGCTGCACGGAGAGCTTTTACTGAAATGTGTCAGTAAAGGAGTGCTGTAGCAGTGATAGCAAGCGGCTGAGAGCCAAGAGGATCCTGTGGTCTACTTCTGCCCAAGGCGTGTTCTCTGATACCAAGCAGCTTGCTTGACCCCCTGTGTCTCAGCGAACTTAGCTGTAAAATTAAGCAACAGAGAAAGCTCCATGACAGACAGACATGTCTGGAGGTGAACTTTCAAGGTGACCTTTGCTTTGCTGATAAATTCGTCTTACTAGCAGAATTTCTGGTTTTTAACCTAACGTGTGTTTATGTTGTCCTTCCAGGCAGCATTCACTCTCCTGCTGGGTCCTTTCACCTTCTTCAATGTGCAGAAGACCAAGTATCTTCAAATCATGACGTCCCTCATGAGATGGATAGGTGAGTCTTGGCAGAGTCTTAGCCACCTCTTTACCATAGGATGGAATGTGAGGCACGCTACTGATGCATCTCTTTTGCAAGATATTCTTGTTCAGAAGCAAGTGCTTGTCAAAAAAACCTCTTTGAGGAGGATTGTCCAGGCCTAATAAATCTTTGAGGAAAAGGATTTTTGTTCTAGGGTGAAATTTCTGATTAAAACAAAACAAATTCTTCTCAATCAGATGTGAGCTGGTAGATGAAGTTTTAATCTGGTTTGTGTGAGAGGCAGAAGGGATTTGGAAGAGTCTCCTGTGTGGGGGCTAACTGTGATACTCAGCAGTAAGTTTCTCATTCTCTCAGCATGTGTACAACTTTCAAGAATCTTTGTTTTGATCTGAGAATAAAAGGCACTTCTGTCAGACTTCCCACCCTTCCTTTTATCATGTGTTTGCATTTTCTTTTCCTGGGCCTTGCTTTAGCGTAGGATGTGCTGCATTGGAAACCCCCAAACCAATGTGTGTTGTCCTTGGGAAGCCCTGCTTTTGTGAGTTCTCTCTAAAATCTTACTGCCAAGAACTTCTGGGAAGGCAGATAATTCCCTTAAGGGAAATAAGACATCACTACTTTTTTTTTTTTTTTTCCCCATTGCTTTTGTCATCCAAAGATGCAGCTGCCTTGTGTCTGGCTTGTATGTGTACATGCCGTTAAAGGCTGAGAGCAGGAGGTGTGTGTTATGGAGGCTTATGTTGAGGTTTCTCCTGTTTTGTGTAACCTGGACAGAGTAACTGATATTCAGAACTAACAGAGAAGGTGTTACAGCACCAGCAGCACTTCTGCAGGTTAACAGTCTCCTGGTTTGTGGGTCCAGACCATTCAAGCACAGAATTATCTCTGTTTATATCTATCACTAACCTGTAACAGGAAGAAAAGCTGCTTCTCAGACTATTTCCCACCACACACATACAGCTGACCTGACTTCAGTTGGGTATTGTCCCTTTTCTGTGAGTTCAAAAGCCTGTGATCCTGTTGGGAAGTGGCTGGCGGTGACTGCAGAGGAATAGAGATTCTCTGTTCTAGAGGATATCTGAGATGGGGTTAAGCAGTTGTCACCCAGGAAAATGAGGTTGGATTTTAAGCCCTCAAGTCTCTGATGCTGAACAGCTTGAGTTAACAAATCCTGACCTCAGATGGTGTGAAAATCCTGAATGTGTTTTTCCCTTTTGTTGTCTGAGCACATGAAAGGTTTGAAAGCTCCCATGTTCTTCAGAGAAAGAGGTTATCTCATTAAGGGATATTAAAGAAGTTGTGGGGTTTTTTTTCCCCCCCCCAAAAAAAAAAGTAATCTCTGCTCAGCTTGCTGGCCTGTTTCCAATCACCCTGCCTCCTCTTTCCTGGTAAAGACATCAGTCAGACCTCATCCTGTCTCTGTGACAACCTGACGCCTGCCTGATCTGCCATTGGTTTCTCTTTAGCCAGCTCCTTCCAGTATGAGGATTGCTAAACTTTGGCGTAAAGGCAGAACTGCTTCTCTTTTTCATCGCTTGATGGAGAGGGACAAAGGCAGTGTTTGGAGAAGTGTAGGGGAAATTCATGCTTTAGCCTGATTGATTCCAGCGTCAGCACGCTGGGGAACAGCTGCCCCAGATAATGATATTTAACGGCCCTGACAGCACCTCAGTGGCTACTTAGAGCAACGGATTCGTATGTGTACAATGAGTGATAGATTTATTAGGAAAGACGATTTATCAAACAGCCATGTGATGCAGGGAACAGAGAAAAGCTCTTGCTGCAGATTCCGGGATAAGGATAGATCCTGTACTGCCAAGATTTATCAGGCTGGCTTCTCCCATGTCCTCACATCACTGCTGTCCCTTCCTCCAAAAGCAGGGCTGTGAGTTAAACACGGGTTGGTCTTTTGTTGGTGCTTAGACAGCTTAGATTGTAAAGAATGGTCTTGGCTGGTGGTTTGTGGTCTCCTGAACTTTTCCTGCCTGAAATCCAATGGACAAATGTGGACTTTCTGTCCTGCTATAATCTGTGCCTTTTCTTCATATTCCTTTAGCTGGTTTTAGCCATGTGGTGCTGAAGGTGGTTCTCCTTCTGCAAAGCACTCTAAGCGGCAGAGCTGAACACTGAAGCTGCCAGCCTACCTGTTTGTTTTGCTGGTAAAAACTTCCCACGTGGACAGAGGCTTATTCAGTTTACCTGTGTCTGCTGGCCTGGTGTGGATGGGAAGCTGACCCTTGCTTAGCATCATGATTTAAAAAAGTTAAGCCTGCTTGAGCTGGGAGGTCAGTACAGACTTTGCAACACACCTGCAGGACCCACTGCACACCCTTTTCCCCAGCCTGGTGAAAAGCCCCCGGGTTTCGGAGCAACAGTGGCTGATATAAAGCTGCACTGCCCTAGGTGTACTGGTGATTCAGATGACAGTGGCTGAGGGGATGGTTCTTGGCAGCAGGGAGAGCTAGCTGTGTGTGAAGGTCATTTCTGCTGGTGTTTGTAACAGTGTCAGCCTTGCCTTTGAAAGTTGCTTTCCCTCTTTCTCCTGATCTAAGTGATAATCAAATGTCACTAGCCTCTTTCCACAGCCCTGTGCTCATTGCAAGCAGCACATCAGCTAACAAAGCCTACAGCGGTCCCTTTCCATGCCTCACGGAGAAGAAAAAATTCATTCTGTCTCTGAAAAATACAGTCTTAAACACTGGAAATTAAAAATCGGCCAGTTCAAAGAACATGGAGATGTGGCAGGGATCAGCCCCTCGTCTGGCTGTGTTTTTTCTCCCAGAGTAAGGGATTAGCCAGGACAGGCACCTCTGAAGTCTCTAAAAGGAGAAAGTTGAAGGAGGAGCTTGCAAGCCCAAATGCCATACTGCTAGGGCACCCAGACAGATGGGCTCTCGGTGTCTGGGCCTGCTGAACACGGAGAGCTCATTTGGAAACAAGGCTGGCATGGCGAGGCGTTTCCCTGTCAGGACCGATAGGAGCAAAGAGGGTGGATCTGTGTCTCCAGGTGGAGTGGGGCTGATGGCAGCCAGAGCGCTTCCAGAGGCACTGAGCTGTTGGCAGTCTTCTGAAGAGTAGCAGCTTACACAGTTGGCTGCAAAACTGACTGCCACCTCCCGTGGGTGAGTGCCAATGGTTAAATTCAGTGCAGCAGTTGGTGCTTGAACTACTGGCCTTATCTGTGCTTAGAGATCTCTGCTCTCTCAGAGGTGGACGGTGTGTAAGGGTTTGCCTACACAAGCTCTCGTCCCAACTGTAAAAGCTCCTCAGGCTGCTTTGCCAGCCCTCCTGCTCAGGCCTCAACTGCCTTGGGAGACTGAACACGGGCACCTTAACGGGTGTGACAGGGAGCCCATCTGCTGTGCTTCCCTGGAGAATGGGCTAGTTGGGAAAAATAATTTGTTTTAAATACTGGTAATGGTGCTTATGGTGAAGCCTTGATTTGAGTTAGGGATAAAACCTTGTTGGCTCACTCAGCTCTTGAGCAATGCTATTAAAAGCAGAGACAGGGCCCAGACTGGTTGACCAGGTAAGCATGAATTGTCCCCTTGGGGTGAGGAGGGTTCCTTCCCCAAACGGGAATTCCTTCCTTCCTTTCAGCTCCCTTCTACCTCAGCTTCGCAAAAGTGTAGAGTTGTTATTAGCCCAAGCCCTGTACCAGTTTTGGAGCCTGTCTCCAAGTCTCACAAGGTCTTGGAAGAGGGCATCTCCTGCAGAAAGCTAAACCAACTAAGCCTTCGATTCTGCTCTTTGGACTTCAGGCTCTTTGTTTCCTGGAGAGTTTAAATTGGTGGTGGTGATGCATTGCTCCCTAAAGAGACTTGAATATCTAGCTGTTTTTTTCCCCCTCCTTCCTCCAATCCTCATCGAGTGTTAGGGGTCAGCTGCTGGAGGGCACAGCACAGCAAAAGGGACTGAGCCAGGTAAGTCTGATGCACTTCTCAAAGCAGAGGGGGGACAGCTCGCTGGGGCACAGCCCTACTTCTTTATTATTGGATAATATTGGATAA
The DNA here is from genome assembly GCA_034782735.1 of Sagittarius serpentarius. Lineage (NCBI taxonomy): Eukaryota > Metazoa > Chordata > Aves > Accipitriformes > Sagittariidae > Sagittarius > Sagittarius serpentarius. The sequence goes on along the minus strand of JAVKLA010000002.1, from coordinate 31,089,091 downwards.
TAACTGTCTAGCAGCGTCATGCGAAAGGATGTGGATTAGGAAAGATAACAATAGGACAGGGCTTGGTGGAGCTCAGAGCAAACATTGGGCTATTGTGTATTAAGCAGCTAACCCGATTAATTGCAGCCTGTTACAGCCTGAGATGCCCAGCTCTATAGGTGAGGACTGTTGGCTTTAAAGACATTGGTAGCATGATTATTGCTGCTGTTATTGAATAGTCGCTGACAAATGTTCCCACACAGCTCCCACGTGGGACATTTGCTCTATGTGCTGCCCTTGATGCTCTGTTGTAGTTATTAGAAAGTATTGTATTTTAATAAAGAGACATTTTATAGAGGAATAAACTTCTGGGTTTGGTTGCTGCAGGCTCAGTTCTCTCTCCCTGTAGCACAGTTAGATCATACCACATCTATTCAAGTAACTGCAGCCCTCAAGACAGAGCATTCCCAACTCTGCCCAAACTATGATCTCACAATTATATGCCCAGAAATAAAATCTCACTCCTAGCTCTTCTCCTGGCCAGTAAGACAGAGGAGAAAAAGGACAAGAATAGCCAGGAAGTCTGTGTTAAGCTCTTTTCTCCATCCCATCCCCTTCCAGAGTACTTGGTAGAAGACTTCTAGGGAAGAAACTAGGAAAGGGCTCTCCAGAGCATGCTGGTGAGGCTGACTTTCCGTATCAACTAATTTCTCTGATAGTTCTGCTCTCTCCACCAGAATCCTGCTCTTACAGGACTCCCCAGCATTTCTCTGCAGAGAACTGGTCTCAGACCATCTCACTTTGTGAGCAGGTTTCAGCTGCTGTAGTAACTATTGCTGCCATCCTTAGCAAGCTTAACCAGGCAGGCTGGAGTTGATTCAGTGCGGAAACCTGGAGTCACTCTGCTACATCCTTTCAGCTGCGGAGACTGAGAATTGTAGAAGAGGCTGATATAGGAGGGGGTGACAATTATCTGAAGTCCTGTGTTTCCAGTCTCCTGCAGAGAGATGAGTCTGCCAGTGTCCATGGTCCTCAAGGTGGCCTCTTTTCCACATTAGAAATGGAGCTTTCTGCAAACAGCTTAAGGAGGAACTGGTTTGATCGCTGCTCCTTTCCTTTCACGGGGCAGGGAATTTGGGAGTGGCAAGGAAGAGGGAATTGGACTGTAAATCAGGACACTGTTGCATGTTCATTCTGACAAGCTTCTTCAACAAAGTTCATGTTTTTGCTTCCCTTTTGGAGCAGAGAAAGCTGCTGCCAGAGCCCAGGGTAAATAATTCACTAACAGAAGTGAATATATTTATGAAGAGTTAGTTAAAAGGCTGTGCTTCTGTCATGCCTGCTTTCAGAGTTGTCGGCTGAGGAGCTCACTTCAGTGCTGTTTGTGGGGGGCAGCAGGGTGAAGCAGTGCCTGTGTGAGTGGAAGAGCCTTGTTAGCTTCAGATGCAGATGGAGAGTGACGTGTGGTGCTGGACAGGACCACTGAAATACTGCCTGAGGACTTGACATTCTTGAAAAGAGCACTTTATCCAGGCAGCAGGAGATGAACTGATCGGTCTGGGAGCTGGAGAAGAGGATCTGAAAATATAAAGACACACTCAGCCCTGCAAAAGGGTCCAGATGATGGTGCCCACACAGGTTTTCAGACTGGGTGTGTGGCATGCAAAGCTGCTCTCTGTTCAGAGTGCGTGTTGTTGGAACAAGATGATAAAAACTTTGCTGGGTAGGGCCCAAAGCAGGATGGGGAAGGTCTGGCTAAGGCTGCAGAGCACCGGGATTTCATGGGACACGGGTGCTCTGCACTCAGTGCTTTCCAAAGCATGCAGAGCCCTAGCTCAGGCTCATGGTGACACCAAAGTGTGTGTTATTCCCTTCTCATGGAAGAATAAGTTCTTACATGGAGAAAGAAGTGACTGTCAGAGCTAATAGACCAAGTCAACAGCAGAGCTCAGAGCTGAGTCCTGGTTGCAGAGGCTTTATGGTGCTTCTGCCAAAGGTGACCGGAGGAGAGAGGACAATAAAATACACGGGTAATTTTCCACCAGAAGCAAACGAGCCTCACTGGCTGCTCTTTCCTTCCTATATGTTGAGATAAAGCATCCGTGATAAACACCAGAGTGCAGAGCTGTTTTTTCTCCCTGTGAACTGTTGCTGGTGTGCAGATGTCTGTGGAGACCAGCTGATGGGGGCTGAGAAGGGCCAGCTTCACCGGTTTCACAGCAGGAGTTGTTACCACAGTAGGGGAGGCTACTTGTAAATCTTGGTTATTGTATAGCAAACCTTGCCCCAGATGATTAAGAAAAGCAGGGAAATGATGCCTTTAGAGCAGAGAAGCGCTGCTGAACCGCTTTTGACAGCCAAAAAGTCCTGGTGGTACTTTTTAATAAAGTTTCCCTTCGTGAGGGAAACAGGCTCTGCCTGGCCCGAGGCCAGGGCAGCAGTAGCATCGGAGATGGTTGCAGCAGGAGCTAGCCAAACCTGGCGGAGTTGGTGAGATGGCAGGCGGAGCGGAGGTGCCTGAGGGGCTTTTTCTTGCCTTCCTGGTAAGCTGCATCACATGTCTGTGATCTTAACATCCCCAACATGTGGCTGTGCTTCGCCTGCTGTATGAGCAACAGTCCTCAGCCATGTAGACCCTGCCTTAGGCTTTGGGGCAGGGAGAGTAACACTGTCCCTGAAAGTCCCTGCTCTCCATTAGAGCAAGGAGCTACACTGATGTCCCACAACTTTTGCTCATACCTTTCTTCTGGGAAGTTATTTCCCTCCTCTTCTCCTTCTGACATCTCTCTCCAGAGAATTGCTGTCTTCTATGAACATATCTATCTTGCTTCCCCGCAGTCTCTACACTCATAAATCCTTCATCTTCCTAGAGATGCTGTTTTAGGCTCTGTCAGTGCCAAATCTGATCCTTAACTACTCCAGCTCCCATATCTGATGGAGCATACCTGGTTTTCATGTTACCTCTTTATTATCATTTCATATAGAAACCTCTTCTGAAGGTTGGAGAAATTTATCAGTTGCTGCTCTGGCTTTCACAGAGAGCTGGGGGTCGTGAACAAGTGACAGGATATAGCTTCTGCAGAAGAAACTGGGTAAATGAGTTTTAAATTTAAGAATCAATGTCTTAATTTCAGATACTTTGTTCTGCCAGTGTGGTGAACTCCAGCTGTGCTTTAATACTTCAGATGCCACAGCATCCATAATGCCTGGCACTTCCAGAGTTGCAGTAGGCTCTTAGACTTGCCCAGAACACTGATGGAAAGCAGCTGGCTCTGATCGCAGGCACCAGCATCCTAGAAAGACATCAGTAGTGAAGTAGACAACGCAAGTGATGGGCAGGGATGCAGAAGATATGACTGTCTTGACATGATGCTGTGCTGTTCAGTATGTACAGAGCAGATGCTCTTGCTTTTATGCCCTCTCTCCTGAAAGAGCTGCCTAACATTAAACTAAATGAGATCTGTTCCTCTGTTTAAGAGTGGTCTGCTGTGTTTTGGCTTGATGCAGGATCAGGATCAAGGTCAAGGTGGGGAGAGATCTTCCTCCTTCCAAAGAGAATGGGTTCAGGAAGCTCATGAAAACATCCTCCTCTTGGAATCCATTATGCCACCTAATGTATGAAAAGGGAAGCAAGTGGCATGCCTTGTGAAAGGGTGATTCATTATCATTATTTCCTGGCATATTGATTCTCCGCTTCGACAAGAAAGCTCTGTCACACCGTCAGCCGGCGGTGACGGATGGCCCTGCCACAAATGTGTCAGCGGTGCAACACGGCGCCTGCTTAAACAAATGGCTGTGGATGGGGGTAGGGGAGCAGCCAGGCGTGGGCTGCTCCACTGCTAGCAGGGTGGTGTGGCTGCACACCACTGCCTCTCAGGATCCCTGGAAGGAATGGCAGGCAGGTACAGTGATGTTCTCACCAGGCTTTCCTTGTGGAAGGAGGATTGAAAGTAGCGACAGAGTTGGAGAAGATGTGACTCGAGCTGTGGTGAATGGGTATGCAAGCTCTTTCTTCCTCTGTCTTTACCTTTCTGAGTCTTAAAATACAGGTGGTTGTCATGTAAACTTTGTTCTGTTTTTTTTTTTTTTTCCCCCCCCAGTAAGTCTTTTACTCATCCCTAGTTTGTGGCTGTCTGCCCCCATGCTTTCTAGAGCCACGAAAACCATCCTTGTTTTAACTGGGACCAATGCTTTGAAGGTTGAAGTTCACTGTTGAACCTGGGAGGCAACATCTGTCTTTGGCCCTCCTTTCTGCAATCACAGAGAGGTTATCCAACACCATGGTTCTGCAGAACCTCACTTCTGAGCTTGCTTCCCCCTTGCCAAGCCACCTCTTTCTGAATTACATGACAGAGCATCTTTTTCCTCCCTGTTTCCCACCGCGGTTCAGTTCAGGATCTTCTCCGTTATTTTCCACGTGCCAATAGAGAGACGGAAGTGGGGCACCAGGTGAAACATCTCTAAAGCATAGTGTCTTGCCAGGGATGCAAGGGAGGGTAAGTCAGAAACTCATTCTGAGCATCAGTTCTTCCAGGAACCTACCAGGACGGGGAGTGGGGGGGAAACAAATGTGTTTTAGCCTTGGACTTCTTTTTTTCTGCCATAGCCTTTCTGCAGAGAGATGAAGCTCAGGTACAAAACAGCGTTTTTCATTTTCAAAGGTGTTTACTCTGACTCTGCAAAACAATCCTTAAACCTAGAATGGCTAAATTATCTCCACTGCTTCTTTGCAGCTCTGTTATGCTTCTATCAAAGTTCACAAAAATGTATGTTCTAATATCCCCAGACTCCCATATTTCCCAAAGTGCTTTTATTTGGATGTGTGCTCATCCGCATTCATTCTTCTTCCACCCGCAATAACCATAGCAGAGCTGCCCTGTCTCTGAATCAACATCTCCTGAGTTGAGCAGGACAGGCAGCAGTAGCTGTCTGCAAGGTCTGCTTTGTCTGAGAAGAGCCAGTGTTTGCTCTTCAAAGAGTGAGGAGAGGGGTCTGTAGGGGAGGCAGTTGGACAGTTGCAATGAGATTCATCACAACTTTTCCTTTATGGCATACCCCCTCTTTATGTTTTTTTTTCACAGCCTCACTTACATCCTTCAGTAAAAATGATGCTCAAACATCTAAAGGAGAGATGATGAGACGGGAAGTCTCCTCTGTGCCTTGTTGACTGCCAAGCCTGTCTGTGGTGTGTGGGTTTGGAGTAGGTCTGACGCTGTTGAAAAATCAAGCCAAGCAAAGCACTCCATTGCTTTTTAAGCGCTTGTATAAAACAAGGTTGAAAACAAAGTTTTCATGTAACCTAACAATCTGTGGTAGTATCCCTGTCCACCTCACTTTGTGGCTCGGGGAGCTGTTGGTCACGGTATCTGAAGGTATTTCATCCCTGGAGCATGTTGCTTACATCCTCCGTCCTGCGTGTAGAGGAACAGATCAAGACTCTTTTTATGAACCCATGTCTGACTTCGTCAGGGTCCTTGTGGTGAAGGAACGCGGTTGGACAGTTGATGTGGCAAGTGTAGGTGGCTTGAAATTGTGTAGTGTGAGTCTGCCTTCAGCCTGCTGTCCTAGGTAGAGGAGGATAAGAGCAAGAGCTTTGTGTGTGCCTGAGGATCCTGTTCTGCCTCTTGTCTGCTCAAAGCTGCCCGTCAGAGTCTGTCATCTTCTTTTCATCTTGATTTATCATCCAGCATAACTAGGTTTCAGAGTTTCATTTTTGGGCTTGCCTCCTCCCAGGGACAGAGAGATAAATCTGGCATGCAAATGTTTTAGCTCTCCGGTTCCAGGAGTGAGTGAGTCTTCTGCTGCAGGGAGCGAGAGAAAACACAACCACTGGGGCAGGGCTGCTGTTGTCTTCTCTGGGGCTGGAACTGTGCAAGGGGGGTTTCCAGTTTATGCGGCACCACATCTCTCAAGGATCATGCATCTGCAGAGCACCAGTGCTAGGGCAGGGGGAGCACAGCTTGCCCTGTTGGAAACAGTGCTAGTTTAGATCTTAGTATTAGATCATCACTCCTTGTAACTTTAATATGTTTAATTTCTGAAAGATTTGAGGAAAAAGAAGGATTATGAATTCTAGCTGCTTAAACCAAAGACTTCTATCCACTATTTAGGGTATCCACAGGAATTCTGTTCCTTCAGTGCTCCCTGCCAGAAAAGCACATGTCGGGGCAGAGGAGAGCCTGTGGGTCTCTAACTGAAGAGATGCTCTGAGGACTTGGTGCCGGCCTGGAAGTTCCCCTGAACTGGTCCTATTAGCGCTGGTGTGGAAAGCGGGGCTTTGAGCCAATGGCAAGAGTGAGTTTGGGGATTGGAAATAGGTCACTCTTCACTCTGCTGAGCAGAGCAGGTGGAGATCTACTGTCTAGTGTGCAGGGGAAGGAAGAGGTGTGAGACTTCTGCAGTTACATCTAGTCCAGATACAGGACCAGCTCAGGATTGGGCCTCAGAGGCTGACCACCTCTCCCAAGCAAGAAGGAAAGGAACGGCCTCAGCGTATTTCCAGAGCCGCCTAACCTGGTTTGTCTTATTGCTCAGGGCACCTTCTCCTTTTCCTTGTAGCCTGTGCAGCCCCAGGGAGTGCAGCCAATGTCACATCACCTGGAACACAGCTCTTTCTGGCTATCTTGCTGTCGCAGGTACGGCTGGCAAGCGGTCTCCTCTCCGGGGAGCAATGCAGGATGCACAACTGCACCTGTGTTCACAGTGCCCCTCGCTTGCTGGCTTGAGTGAAGGCGAGGGGAGTTGCACACCCCCAGAGCAGTGAGCTGTTGCTTTCCACAGCCCTCTGTGACTGCTTTTGGGGAAGTAAATAGAGCCCAGCATTCCCAAAGTGGCCTGGCCCTCGTGGTGCCGTGAAGGAATGGATCTGCTGTCATCAGGCCAGTGTTCGCAGAGAGCTGTTAGACTTGCCCTGTCACTGGGAAACAGTTGGAAGCGAGAGGTTTCCTGAGGCAGCACGAGGTGAAATGTGGTGTGTCGCTTGGTAAGGGCTTGGCGTGAAGCTGGTGTTTGCTGCGGGAAGAAAAGAGGATTGCTGTGAGAGGAGAAACTGGGTTTTGGAGAGTGCTGGGGGCACGCAGGAGGCAATGTTCAGTTAGGGTTAATCTGGTCTCACTGGGGACAGAGAGAGTGTTCGCTAACTGGTCTGTAACTGTCTTTCCTAGTCCCATCCCTGGCAGGGTTTCCCATCTCCAGCCGCCTGTCTCAGGCGGAGCAGTACTGGGCACAGAGCAAGCCAGTGTCCTTGTCACCCCACTGTGAGCCTGCCCAGGTCACAGTGCTGGTGGCCAGCCTCCTATGGACTTGGCCGCAGGACTGTGTGCTGCTCTGTTTAATTCCTCTGTATTTATATTTATGACATTCAAAGTTGTCCATAGTAGTCTCAGAATTTTGTTACTTTTTTCATTGCCTGATAATTCACAGCTCTGCTTTGGTGCCTCAAACCAGTGCAGGAGACAGCTCTGTGCAAGCCACAGCGGCCGATCCGTTGCCAGCACCAGACTGTAAATCTTGCTGCTTGCTGCCCTGCCAGGCAGGTTTTTTTCCCCCTGTTCCTTGTTAACTCCAGCAGCTGATGATCATCTTTCCCAGGTTGATGTGATTTCTGTGACACTGGAATTAGTTTTCTGCTGGTTTTATGTGCCATGCTAGGAATAACAGTCTAGCAGTAACTGCTTCTGGCTCCGATTTCCACCAGCAGAGTAAATAAGGGCATTAGCCCAATCTCCTCAATTCATTTTTGTCTATAGCACGTTGCATTTTGTGATAAGCTTTGTAAAATGTTGTTAGGCATTTCCCTGACATAAGTGAAGGGTAGACGAGCAGACTTTTGTGCCTGGAAGTGATGAATTTTAATAGCAGCCTTTCAGTGCTGCTTTCGTCCCTTCCAGACTGCCTTCTCCACCCTGGGATTAACAACAGACAGCCTGTTCCTCCAGCCCAGGAAATGGCTGGCTAAGTTCTTGCTCTATCGTGCTTGACAGATCACAGGGACAGGAAAGCTTGGTAGTAGCTGCTGGTCCTGTGCATCTGCCTGTGGACATAGGGTGAGGTCTTGGAAACGTTAGTTCAGTTGCAAATGTGTGGGAATAGTACTGGGATTGACTGCAGTCAGGTTTAATCTTTTCTTCCTTTAGAGGTCAAAGCTCAAACATCTCTAAGCCATTTTTAAAGGTGATATTTAGCTAAGGTGCATGGCAGGAGAATCCATGGACTGAGACCCTTGAGGGTGATAGGCGCAGCCAGTCGTGTTAGCGTTAGACTTCTGAAGGGCCCGGAGCAACCGTTTGCTGTCAGGGGTGGGAGGGTGAGTCCCTGCGGGAAGGAGACTGGAGGGAAGTGCCTGCCAAAGGCGATCCTGAGCCCATTCCCTTATCTGCTGACTAGCACTGAAAGCAAGTCATGATTAATTCCTGCGCACCTTGCCTTTGATGTACCACCTTCTCCAGAGATAAGGCGATGCTCTTGTGGAGCAGGAGAGCGAGCTAGTGCCAAGACTGCCGGTGCCGATGGGAGGAGGGTCGTAGGGGGTGCAGACCTGGGCTTCACCTGAAACCTTCTCTCTCTCCAGCTTTCATCCTCATGATTATTCTCGCCCTCATCCGCATCAGCAGAGGCCAAGCCGAAGGTCACCCGTCCATGGCCCAGCTATCGGGCATCCGCAATCTCTTCGGGGTGTGCGTCTACTCCTTCATGTGCCAGCACTCCCTGCCATCCCTCATCACACCCATCTCCAAGAAGAAGCATGTCAACAAGCTCGTGCTGCTCGATTACATCCTGATCCTGGCTTTCTACAGCCTCCTGTCCTTTACTGCCATTTACTGCTTCCGCAATGACACCCTCATGGACATGTACACGCTCAACTTCACCAACTGTGAGATCATCAACATTGCCTTCATTCGATACTTCCTGGGCCTCTTCCCCGTCTTCACCATCAGCACCAACTTCCCCATCATCGCAGTGACCCTGCGCAACAACTGGAAGACCCTTTTCCACAGAGAAGGAGGGACCTACCCGTGGGTGGTGGATAGGATTGTCTTTCCTGCCATAACGCTGATTCCCCCAGTGCTGGTGGCTTTCTGCACCCACGATCTGGAGTCCTTGGTGGGGATCACGGGAGCCTATGCTGGGAACGGGATCCAGTATCTCATTCCAGCTTTCCTCGCGTACTGCAGTCGGAAGGACACTCAGCTGGTCTTCGGCAGCGGGACAGTTAACAAGCACCTCTCCCCTTTCCGGCACACCTTCTGGATTGTGTTTGTGCTCATATGGGGCTTTTCTTGCTTTGTGTTTGTGACTGCAAACATTGTCCTGAGCGAGTCAAAACTCTGACGTGGGGGTAGAGACATGCTCCCTCCTGGGCTCCAGAGACTTCAGCATTTCAGCTCCCCCTCTGGGACTGTAGAGTGGGGGAGAGGCAGCATGAAGGGAAGCTTCCAGGCCATCGGCTCGGTGGCACAGATTACACCTGGACACAGACTTTCTTTGCTCCTTTTTGGGTGTGGACAGAGTGGACTCAGCCTTGTTACAATCTGGTTTCTCAGACCCACTATACAAAGCCATGGGGCTGAGCCCTTGGCAGCCTGCACGATTAACCAGTGTCCAGCCATTTCTGCCTTCAGCTCTGTTGAAGCATCACTTTCTCTGTCCGTACAGTGGCTCTCGGTGTGCTGCAGGTCTCAGCACACAGCAGAGCAGACAGCCTTGGCTGCTCACTACGCTAATTGGCTAAATGTCCCTTCTCCCAAAGGCACGGACGTGCTGTGCAGAATCTGGCAGGAGTTTGGGAGAACTGAGTCTCTTCTTTCTGCTGAGACTCTTCAAACCAACCTCCTGTGCCAGTTGAGGGAAGAAATCAGGGTGGGAATGGACCTAATTCAGAAAAAAAATCATTTTGTGCTTTGTTACATTTTCTTTTCCTAGTGGCATTAACCTGTTTGTGCACCATGGATTGCCTGGGATCTGGGATCTTTTGTTTAGAGCTGGAATTCTCCAGCCCAGGAGTTTAGTCACACATCTCATCTTGTTCTCCTGTGCTGTGGCAGCCCCAGCCGGACAGAGCAATGCCCCTACGCGTGCAGGGATACAGCTCTGCACCCCTGGAAGGGAAAATGCAGCCTGGCTCCTGCATGCAGCTCGGTGCCTTCAGCTGGCAGAGCCCTTCTCCCTTTCTCACCTTTGCACGGGGCTGGTACAACCAGCCAGCCCCTGACTCCAGTGGTCAGGATTCTTGTTGGCTGAGGAGGTGCTAATTACCCAGTCCTGACACGTGTGAGGCCTGTAAGAGCTCTGGCTCTGCACGCTGATGCATTTCCAGCCTCCTGTGCTGGGTAATTAGCCTTGAAACAAGATGGGTGTTAACTCAAGGGAATGGGCTGGTGCCAGGAGGAAGCGGCAGTGCCCGGCCTCAGCCCTGCCTGCCTGCAGGAGCAGAGCTCCCGAGTGCTGTGGGGGAGCAAAAACTGAAACCCTGCTGGAACTGGGCTTGAATCGCCCCCTCTTCTCTTTCTGCACAGGGTTAAGGTGGGCTTTGGGCTGCTGCTGCTCAGCTTATCTGAGAGTTGGGCTGCCTGTTACCTTAGGCAGCCAGCGCTCTAGGTGAGGCTCTGCTTTTGAGGCTACTGGTGGTCACTGTACTACCACATGGTGACAAACAGCACTGGCTCTTGTGCTCTGAGACCTTTGGGCAAAGATCGTATGGGTTTTCCTAACAAAAGGAAGAACTTTAAAAGTTTTCACCTGAAATATTTTAAATCCCCTGTACTAAAGCAGGTTCAAAGCCAGGTGCATGTCACTCAACGTTAGATCCTCTTGCCCTCTGCACTTGCTGCAGTATTAAGTGTCACCGCTCACTAAAACAAGCTTTGAACTGCAGCTCTTTTTAATCAAGCTCTGCTTTCAAGTAGGACTTTCTGGTTTCCATATGACCTGAAGTGCTCCTCCTGGGGGAATATGCAAGTACCTGGAGCTGTATAAAAACACTTCATGGCTTTTAAAGCAAAACCCTGCGCCTCTCGAGCCTGAGCACCGCCATTGTGTCCTTGCCGAGCTGCTTGGGAGAGGATGCGGAGGGACTGTTTGCCTCCTCTTCAGCTTGATCCTAAAAAGGCATTGGCGGCCTTTGCTAGTGAGCTTAAACATCCCCAAGTGCTCGGGGAAGTGGATGTGGCGTCTTCGGTGCCAAATTAACAAGTTATTTTACAGGTAGCTGGTGCTGGTGTCTCATTTAGCAAGAGGTATGTTGGGAGGGCAAATTCATGGGGCAGCTGAGCTGGGAGCCACCTGCGAGGCAGCTGGGAGCTGGGCAGAGCCGGAGGGAGGAATGTAATGCTGATGAAACGAGCGTTCAGAAAGCTGGAGAGGCTGCAGGGGCTGTTCCTCCGCACAAGTGCACAGGTATGGGTTTATGGAGGGGGCTGAGGCCTTTCCTGCTGCACCGTCTGCCCTGGGCTGCCGGCGCTTTGCAAAGCACTTGGCTCGGCCTCCATCCCTTCAAGTGCCCATTTCAGTCTCTCGCCTTCACGTTTCATTGCCAGCCAGAGAATGGGGCTGTTCTCGGTTGTTTCATCTCCTCTCATCCTCCCTCCCCCTCTTAGGGCTGCCCTTGGTCTCCCTCCCGTCCTGCCCCTGTTTTGTACAGGGTAGCTTCCCACCTGCCTTGCTTGGGAGGGAGGAGGGAGGGAACCCAGCCTGGCCCACCCTCTCCTGCCATCTCTTACTTTTAAAGATGTGCCTTCTCTTCCCTGGCCTGGGTGACCACCTATCCTCCTTGGCACAGTGCGTGGCAGTGACTTCTAAGCGGGCTTAGCTCTCGGAGCTGCTTGGATCCAGGTTTTGGATGCAGGGGCGCAGTGAGGGCTCCCATTCTGGCCCCAGCCTTTGCCATGGTACCATACCGAGAAGGAGTCGGGTCCCCAGGGAGCACGAGTGCTTTCTTAAATAAATAACCACGAAGTCCCAGACACTCGCTGTCCTTGCACAGCAGCAAAACAAATCTATCTGAGGAATTGGGGTGATTAACGGAAAGAAGCTCTACGGCAGAGAGACCATTTTTCATATACAACGTGACAGCAATGCCTTAAAAATTACTGGATAAAGCGGGAAGGGGAGGGCTCAGCAGAGCCAGCCCTGGCTGAGGGGATGCTAGGTGACCTGGGCTCGGCACGGGGCAGGACCTCCCTCCTCTCGCCCGTCACGAATGAGTCCATTTTTATTTGGCCGTTATCAACACTAACAATTCATTATTCCGGATTCTCACGTGATGCTTGTCCTGACTGTAATTAGTTTTCAAAAAATGGGATTAAAAACAATAAAATGCACATTATACATCTGGTTTAGTCTGGCTTCTTTTTCCACCTGCTTCCTCCTCTCGTGCATGCAGCGAGCAGCTATTCCTGAAGGGGACGGCCATGACTGATGGGGCTGCAGGCCAAGGAGAAATGGCAAGCGGAGAGGCTAATGGAGACCCTCACCTCTTCTTCTCTATTAGCCTCCTGCAACTCTGGGTGGTAGCTGCAAACTCAATTAAAACATCTGTACTTTCCCTTTCTCAATTACGGCTCCTTACACTTAAAACCAAACAAATTGAATTGCTCCACTGCCTCGGGCTGCAAAGGCAGTTTCTGCCAACAAATTTATTATCACCATAAAGCGCAGCTTGATTTATGTTAAAATATTAAAACAGATCTTTATGATGGAAATAAACACTTTCTGCTGTGATTCTCTCGAAGGACCTCACAAGCAGCGGAGGATTTCGGGGCTTGGGCTATAAATCTGAGATCAAACTGGCATCGGGGATGGATTCGGTCTTTTGCAGCACTTTGAAGAGCAATGGCCAGGGAAGGAAAAACAAAAACCTCGAGCCTGAGAGGCAGCTTTAGACGAGGCTTGAACATGGCCAAGGAGCAGCATGTCACTTGGCGGGGGGGGTTAGGGGTTCAAAGGTCTGCGAGAAGATGCTCACCGGCCTTTCCCCCACGTGGGTTTGGGGCAGCTGTGACCCCAGGAGCTGTCGGCAACTTGGGGAAGGGCACCCGGCTGCAGGGGCTTGGCCGTGGGGGCTGCCGGCAGCCCACAGCGATGGCCGGGTGGCTTCGTGCTGGGGCGAAGGGCCGCTCCCAGCGGCCCAGGGCTCCCCCGGCCCGGGGAAGGTGATGTGTGGCCACGCAGCAGGGCAGGGAGGTGGTGCGCCCCGGCTGGCGCAGGGGGGTGGATGAGACCCTGGGGAAGGTTTTGTGCCACGGCTTTGCCCTGGCAGGAGGCGGCAACTGGGAGGCAGCTGCCCGTGCTGCTGCCTCGAGCGTCCTTGGGCATGGGCGCAGCAACACCCCGCCATCCCTGTACTGGCACCAGTGCTTTCCTGGCCCCGTAGCTTTTCTGGTTGTACCATTCGTGATTTTATCAGCTGCCCCCACCCTCACCAGAGCCACCGTCTCCCCATAAGCAGCGCTGATGCGTCCTTGCCATTGGAAACCTCTTCCCCGTGGCTGACCTGTGCTGGCCCGCCTTGTTCCCCTTCCCTCAGCAGGGTGGGTCTTGCGATGCCAAGCGATGGGGGCGGTGAAAATAATACATGCCGTAGCGATGCCGGAGCCGGCAGAGGTGGTGAGGTGGGAGCTGCAGGAGGCCTGTCGTGCGGGGGGGCACTGCTGGCCCCCCTCAGCAGGGCCGAGCCCAGGAGGCGGGTGGCCAGCAGTGAGCTGGCCGTATTTCTCTTTGCACATAAACGGCAGCGCACAGTGTCCCAGGGCGGCACGGGTGCCAGAGCCGGCTGAATTAAAAAGTGATTGATTAGACAATTTCACCAAAAAGAAATAATATCCCTCAGAGGCTGTTAAGCACTAAACTACCCAACCCCTGCTTTGGAAAGTCCAGTCAGAGGGTGCTTCCAGGCTGCTGCTTCCCTGTGGATTTATCGCTGGTGCACCCCAGGGCGAGGGGATGCTGCAGGAGCAGCTCAGCCCTTCCTTGGTCCGGGGTGGGGGTCGCGCAGCTCCCACCTGCTCTGGGCTGCTCGTTCCTCTGTGCCCTGTTCAGCTCCTCTCCCACCAGCGCCCAGTTAGCACCCGGCACCGGGAATGGGAGAAAACCGGTGCTCTGCCATTCCAATTAGCATGTAAAGATGATTATGCAAATGCCACCATGGTGGCAGGGGACCTGGGTGCTGGGCACCCAGGACAGATCTGGCCTTACACCGGGGTGCTGACACACATCCCTGGGGCCACCTCCCCTGGGAGCACCCACAGCACCCCCGTCCACCTCTCCCTCACTGCCCTCAGCCTCCCGCAGCACAGCCCTTCAATAAAACATGAAGCAAATCCATTTGGCCTCTGCTGAGTCACTGGGGACATCACTAATTAATTTAAAACGTGGGCTGGGGATTTTTGCTATTTTTTTTTTTCCCTTTTCTGCTCCTTTTTGTTCTCACAGCCCCAACCCTGGCTCAGACTTGGCCCTGACCCTGCAGGTGCAACTGTGTGTGCTGGCTTCCCTTGGGCCAGAAAGCCACAATTTGGGGGGGGAGAGCTCCTCAGGCCACATTGGAGCCTCCTGGGGACCAGCCTGTCACCCCCAGGGGTGTCCAGGTCACCCAGCTGGGGAGAGTTGCCCCGGCCAAACAATGAGCACCATCGCCTGGGGCAGCCTGGCAAGGATCCCCTTGCCTTCAGCCGGGTTTATTTATTTATGGCCTGTATTTATATACCAGCACCTCCCTCCCTTGCCACGAGGCTTTGGAGGGGCTGCCAAAGCAATTAAGAGACAATTGCGATGATAAATAAGTAAAGAGAATTAAAGCGCTGGCACCAGCGTGTGATGGCAGCCAGGCTGGGGGATGGGGACTGGCTGGATTTAACCCCAGACAGATGAGTGGATGGACTGACAGGTGGATGGACAGGCAGACATTGCCAGTGCTTTCAACCCTGGGCCACACGTGGCCAGGCCCTTCCTGAGCTCCCCGGGGCTTTGCAGCTGCCCCCCCCGGGGCAGGGCTGGGTGTCCCGGAGCAGCCCCTGCCATCGTCCCCTCGCTGTTCCTGGCCCCTGCTGCTCGGTGGCTGCCAGCAACCCCGACAACTGCTTTTGAATAGGGAAAAAAATACCAAACAAAAACATAATGGAGCTTTAGAGCAGCTTCTTGCGGCGGGGACATACATCCAGGCAGGCAATGCTGAACCCGCCGGGAAGAGGGGGCGGAGGGTTGGCATCTCCTTGGGGCCGCCTGCCAGCCTGCCATGGGCAGCTTTGCATAGCCCCGGCGCTGCCCTGGGGTGGGGCTGGTACCACCCGGCAAGGCCGTGGCCACTGCCCTGGGCCCCGGCGGGCTCGGCTCCGGCTTCCCAAAATCCCTCTCCCTGGCCCGGTGCTGCCTGTGAATCACGGCCGCCCCTGCCCGCAGCCCTGCCCGCATGCCTGGCAGGGAAAGGGCCATGTTAGACATGTACATCAAGAGAAGAATGAAACCCGGCTCATCTATCGCACCTGATTTATGGCTCCGTCAGCCCTGGGAAGGTGGGAGGAATTTTTTCCCTTTCTCCTTCCCCCACGGCACACCTTCCCGGGGCTGCCATGCCGTGCTGCAGCTCCCTGCCCGGGCTGCTGGTTTGCAGCCGTGGGCGCATCCCTCGCCGACCTGCGCGCCCAGCGCCCCAAAACCCGAGCAGGGTGCAGTAAATCCAGCTTCAGTGCCCAGCTCCAGCCTCTGCACAGGCTGATGGCTCCTAAGTCATTATCCCTCAGTGCAGTTTAACGAGTTGCCATTTTCCTTTGCCTGGCTGCCACTGCTGGGACGAGCCTGTGCTGGGGCTCAGCAGTAAAGGGACGGGGGCAGGGAGGGGGTGCACAGGGCCACGAACAGCCCCGTGATGGGGGTAAAGCCAAGGGGCAGTCCCAGGCTCATAGCTGCAGGATGGAAGAAGGGTCCCCAGCCGGTTGAAAATGTCTCTTTAATGACCTGGACATGGCATTTCGAGTCCCTTGAATGAAACCAAAACATGATGGCAACACGGTGGCAATGAGTTTGGCATCCCCAAAGCCAGCCCTGCCTGCGGGGAGAGCCTGAGCCAGGGCGTGCCAGCCCCTGCCAGGCTCCTCTGACCCCCCCAAAGCGCACGGGACCCGCCGAGCCGCTTGGAGCATCCCGCTGCCGGTGGTGCAGGACCCCAGGAGGCTGGAGCCCAGCTGGGAGCCGCTGGCTGGCCCACAGGGACACCCAGGCAAAGGGCAGGCAGAGGGGTGTAGACACCCCCTGTCCCCCCCCCCAATCACACCTCCGACTCCAGGCTGGAGACCCGCCGCCAGGACCTGCCGGCACAAGGACTCGTCACCCCATGGGCCACCAGTGGGTCCCTCCTCTCTGTCCCCACTGCCCGCAGCAAGGAGGGCTCCCCGCGCCTCCCACAGTCTCTGCAGCCACTGTCCCAGTGCCCGGCCCCCTGGCCGCAGCCTGCCGGCACCCCGGGGTGCTCACGGGCTGGTGGGGACCCCCGTGAGAAGCGCCCCAGGTAGAGGGGCAGGTTGGCGTAGGAGTTCATGCAGGCGTATGGCGTGCACGCCGGCACAGTGGCGGTGGCACGGGGGTTTTGCCGGCAAGCCTCCCGGTAGGACGGCAGCCTGGCCGTAGGCGAGCGCGGTGCCAGCTGGCCAGTAGCCTGGGAGCAGCGGGGACCGCAGCCGTACCCGGCCTCGGCTTCAGGGAAGAGGTCGGGCACATCGGCGCGGGTGGGCAGGCGGGCAGCACCGCAGCGACGCAGCCCCCCGGGACGCCGCTTCTCGCCCCGCTCCCCCGGCGCCCTGGCCGAGCTCGCCCTCCAGCTCAGCTTCTCCCGCTCCATCACCGCAGCCTCCGGCCGGGACGGCTCACTCCTGGCTCTGCAAGTCCTGGTGGCTTTTGGGAAGGTTCCGCGAGGGCAGGATGGTGGCAGGAAGGGGCTGAACACCTCCCGCCTCGTCTCTGCTGCCGAAAGCAGCCGAGGCAGTGTCCCTGAGCCCCCATGTCCCCCCTGGAGCAGGGGGGTGTTTTGCAGACGGTCCCCCCGCCCCGCTGGCCGCTTGTGCTCCCTGTAGATGTCCGGCGGCGGGAGGTCCCTGGGGGATGTGGGGGGCGGGAGGGGAGCCCCAATGTGGTTCCCTACCAGTGCCTGTTCCCCAAAGTCCCCCCCCGGGGAGGTCTTCACCAGGAGGTGGGGGAAGCCTGGGAGGGCTTCATCCCCCGCACAGCCACCCCGAAACTTCAGGGGGTGGAGGAGGTGGGGGACGTGCTCGTTGGCCCCTCTCCACTTCTCCTCCCCGGGCAGCCGGGAGTCCATGGGGATGGACTGGGGCAGCGGCAGCCCCAGGGGAGCACCCTTAGGAGCGTAGGCTTTCCCCAGCCTCTCGGGGGGGGCCGGGCCAGAGGAGGGGGCCCGATGGGCACCAGTGCTGTTCTGCACCACGAGTTGGGGTGTCCTCAGGGAGAAGGTGGTCTGGAGGTGCTCGCTGCGGCTGCTCCAGTCCTCAATGGTGCGGGTGGCCTGCTCCAGCGAGCCACCCACGCTGGCCGTCGACACCATCTCCTTGGCCGCCTGCAGCATCTTCAGCACGTTGGCCTGGGCCGAGCTGGCGGTGACGTCGGGCGTGGGCACCCGCCCGGGGCTCGCCAGGGTCTGCACCCCACTGAAGCAGCTGTAGATGCCCTGCAGAGGGAAGAGGCCCCCCACCACCACCACCATCGGCAAGGTCAGTGGGGTCCTGCACCCATGAACCTGCCTTGCCGAGCCCAGATGACGCTGCTGGGGCTGAGATGTCTTGACGGCACTGATGTCCCCTCCCCAGCATCCCCAGCACTGCCAGGGCAGCTGACACCATCCTCCATCACCCCTTTCCCCAGGGGTGTTAAAATGGACGTGGGGTTATTCCCAGGGCTGAGTCCTTTCCCCAAAACCTGGCTTTTCTCCTCAACCAAGAGCTCACGTCAGAACGAACCTCTCCGGTCCGTCCCATGCGGGTCGAAGGGACGATGCCCACCAAGCCTTGCCCAACCCCATGACACCGTGCGAAGATATTTTGGCCCCTTGAGAGCTCCTGGCAGCGTCACTCACCCTGCTGATGGCCAGGAGGAAGTCAAGCTTGTGGGACTTGGGGACGGAGTGACGCAGCTTCCAGTAGACGAGGTGCTCCCAAGCGAAGACCAGCAGGCTCAGCCCCATGGCCACCAGCAGCATGTAGAAAACCCCGGCCATGTTGTCGATGTCCAGTTTGCTGCTCATCACTTCATTCTTCTCGTTCTGGCAGATCCCGGACAGCCAAACCGTCTCCAGCTTCTGGGTCTCGCCTGGGGCCGGACACACACAGCGGTGGGGGGGTCTGAAAATGCCCCCCTGGGCATCATATCCCCAAGCACAGCCCCTGCCCAGCCTCATCCCACCATGGCTGGAGGAAGGGACAGCCACCCCCAAGCCCCTGGAGCTGTTATCGCCTAGTCCTTGCCGCTGCCCTTGGCCTGAGCATCCCACCAGTCACTTGTCCATCTCCAGGGCCCTCTCCTGTCTCTGTCCCCACCCATGTGCCAGCCAGCCATGCTCACGGTCCCCTTCCTAGGCTTCTTCTCCCGACCCTCAGATTTTGTGCATGGCCATTTCCAGGATTTTACAGCCTGCAGGAAGAGGAGGGACCTCAGAGGGAATGACCTCCCCCAGCACCCAGCTGGAGAGATGCTGCTGGATTTAATGTCCCCTGAAAGGAACTGGTGGAGAAGCCCCTCGGTGGCATCCTGCAAGGAGGCGCGGAGGCTGCGCAGGGTCTGGGGACCAAAGCCCCGGTCCCTGGGTTAATTTGCAGGGCAGGGGTGGAGTGAGGATGGCGACAGGGCTAACGAGAAGCTCTCCTGGGCACCCACCGTCTCCCAGGAACTGGAGCAGGGCCAGGTCGATGGCTCGCTTCCAACGTGAGTCTTTCTGCAGGGCGATGCCGTAGCCTGTGGTGGCGAACACCTTCCCACTGCCAATGGTCACCAGCTTGCAGCCCTCGTCCTTGCCCGCCATGTAGTTGAGCACCGCCGCATCGTAGATGAAGGCGTCCAGCTTCCTGCCCCGCCGACGGGAGGGAGGGTGAGAGGAGGGGCTGGCAGCCCTTTTTGGGAGGGCTGTACCTGTTTTGGGGAAGCTCTACCCCTTTCGGATAGCTGTAGCCCATCTGGAGGGGGTTGTGTCCTCTTTGGGGGGG
>JAVKLA010000002.1:31058463-31069788 GCA_034782735.1 Sagittarius serpentarius | reverse complement strand
TCTGCCCTGTCTTGGAGAACTATAACCCCACTTGGGGGAGAAGTACCTAAACTGGGGGGGGCTGCATCCCATCTGGGGGAGCCATACCCCATCTGGGAGAGCTATACCCAGCCTGGGGAGCCCATATCTCACTTGGGGGGGGGCTGTACCCCAGCTGAGGAAGTCCTACCCCCTCTGGGAGGCACCGTACCCCATCCCAGGGAGCCATAATTCATTTCGGGGTCCTGTATCCCATTTGGAGGAGCTGTACCCCAGCTCTGGGAGCCGTACCCCATTTGGGAGAGCCGTACCCCATTTTGAGGCTGGTGAGGGCGTCCTCCACGGAGCGCTGGTTGTACTTCACCATGTGGGTGTGCATGTCGGGGTAGTTGCTGCGGATGTTCCTCTCGGTGCTGCCGTTGGGGACGGTGCCAAAGCGGAAGGGGGGGTACTGCTCCTGCGGCTTCTGAAACTGCAATGGGGAGCCCCGGCATCACATGACATCCATGTCCCTTGCCGTGTCCCCAGTATGTCCCCCCTCCCCACATCCACCCACCCATATCCAGACGACTGGCAGTAATGTGCCGCCACCCCAAGTTCTCCCCACCCAAAAAACCTTTTTATTTTTTAGGGATCCCAGCCCAGTCATCAGCCCCACCTTCCTGTCACTCAGCCCCGACACAGTGTCGATGTACTGCTCCTGGATCATGAAGGCAGCCAGGTTGGCGGTGTAGCTGGCGAGGAAGATGACGGCGAAGAAGGCCCAGATGAGCACCATGATCTTGCTGGTGGTGCCCTTGGGGTTCTCAATGGGCACTGAGTTATTGAAGACCAGAGCCCACAGCAGCCACACCGACTTGCCAATGGTGAAGGAGGGACCTCCCGGCCCTGCGGGGACAGGGGACAGAGTGGACAGCTGTCAACCCAGCCAGGGACATGTCCCCCCCTGCCCAGCTCCCGCCTGCCCCAACTCACTCTTGCCGCTGGTGAGGTTCTGGTTGTAGCCAACGGGGCTGAAATACTCAAACACGAAGACGGTGACGGCCACCACAGTGAGGCACATCACGAACATCATGACCCACACAGCCGGGCTGTAAGGCTCTGCAAGGCAAACGGGACTCCGTCAGCCCCCCAGGACACGCCACGACCCCTGGGGACCCCCAGGAGCCCTCCCTGATGGAAGGGTCTCATCCTCCTGAATATTGCCCTTCCTCGGAGCAATGGGGGCTGGCAGCACCGCGTCGGAGCAGATCCACAGGGACCCAGGAGGGAGTAGGGATGCTGCGAGACGGGGAGAATGCAGCCATGCTTCCCTGCCTAAACAAAATCAGGCTTTCATCCATGGGGAGATGCTGATGAGATACCGCCCATCTCCAGGGTCATCAGCGGGAGGGTTCCCCATGGGATCACAGGTTGACCCCTGTGATGGCTCTGGCCACGGGACGGTGCCTGCACCAGGCACGGGACCAGCCCTCCAACGCCGCTCAGCCCCTGGGAGAGCCCCCCGGGAGCTGGGGGTGGGCGGTGAGCCCCCGCCTGCCCAGCATGAGCTGGGACGGGGCGGTGGGAACGGTGGGGATGCATCTGAGCCCTCAACAGGCAGCCGCTGAGGACCATTTGTCAGCGCGTCCTTCGCTGTCAGGGAGGAGAGGCCTCCCCTGATGGGGATGCAGCTCATTAGCACGGAGGCGGGAGGTGCGGGGACCGTGGACCCCAGCTCTGCCGAACCGGGGCGGGAACCGGGGCGGGACGCTCCGTCTGTCCCCGGGGATGGTGAAGGTGACCCCGGCTTTGGGGGGGGTGGGGGGCAGGGGTCGAGTCCCCGTGGTACGGGAGGGGACAGGAGGGGGAAGATGCGCCCAGGCTGGCATGTCCCACACCCCACGGCATCCCCGGGGCCCCCCCCCCCCCCCCCCACCCCCGCCCCCCCCCCCCCCGCACCCTCCCCACACAGGCCCACTGACGCTGTGCCCTTGCCGAGAGCCTCAAGCCCTGCCTAAGCACTGGGGCTGAATTTCGTGATGACCTTGGCCAGTCTCCTCTCCTTCCTAGGCTGCAGCTTTGCTTTTTTTAAAACTCATTAAATAAAACTTTTAGTACCGGCAGTTTCTTACACCTGGCTTAACCACGGGCTCTGGTGACGGTGGCAGAGAAGGGGTCCCCGGAGCAGAGCTCAGAGCTGGCAAATCCCCACCTTATCTCCTGCCACGTCCTGTCCTCCCTCCTCTGCACAAGTCACGAAGAGGAAGAAACCTCTCAGCCTCCATCTCCATAATAAAAGGATTATTCAGGGGAGGGGAGGAGGAAGCCCCAAAGCTGGCAGCACAATCTCCTTCCCTCATGACCTAGGGTTTTTTTTCTCAAAAGTTATTAAAACTGGACAATATTTCTAATTTGCATTTGTCAGAAGCGTGGGATGAACCTGCAGACAAGGCAGATGGAGGGACCCACGGCTCACCCAGGAAGGCAGAGGGGGAGACAGTGCCGTTGCTCCTGGCCACCATGACGCTGATGCCCGTCTCCACGAAGGGCACGGAGAAGTCCACGATCTCGGAGCGCTCCTCATTGATGGTGAGGGAGCCGATGGCCATGTCCGCCCGCTTGTAGTACACCTGGGGAAGGGGCAGATGGGCTCAGGATGGGCAGATGGACAGGCAGAGGGACCCCGACCACCTTCCCCAGGTATTTCCTCATCTCCAGCATTTCCAACCTTAACTTTTGTCTTCTTTTTTTTTAAATATTAGCTTCTTAAGTGACCAGTGATACAAAGACAATCAGCTGTGGGGTCATGAATGTTCGGCTGAGTCCTTCTGCGTTCTCCTCCACCAAGCCTTGCCCATAAGCTCATGCCAAGCTGTCCCCTGCCCAGTCCCACCACAGACCCCCTGACCCCGTCTCCAGCAGGAAAGCCCCAGGTCAGGGCACGCCCCGAGTGAGCAGTGCTCCGCAGCGAGGGCCAAAGGTGGGGTCCGAGCCATGCCCATCCCTACCTCACCAATCATGCCATTCCAAACCCCGCGGACGATCTTGCCATGTTTGCCGTTGGTCACTAGGTAGAGGTCGTAAGAGAACTTCACCGCCTTGGCCAGCTTCTTCAGGATGTCGATGCAGAAACCCTTGCAGCACAGCTTGGTGTAGGGATCCACCAGGCCGTCGCCACTGAAACCGCGGCGGGAAAAACAGGTTGGACCAACCAAAGATGCTCTGAGCATCCGGGTGCCCCCTGGACACCACATGCCCGGGGAGCGGTGGCCGAAATGGCTGAGCTCCATCCTTGCTGCTCACCTCTGGGAGGAGTTGGTCTGCTTGCGGCAGGGCACGGTGTTGCGCACGCAGACCCCAGTGCTGGGGTCCGTGTTCTCCACGATGACGAAAGGTCTCTCCTCCAGTGTGGCCACTGTCAGGTGGCGGTTATCGGCCACAGGCTGCAGGAAGGAGCCGTAGCGGGGCCATACCGGGTACTTCATGTGGATGATGCCTTTCTCCCACTTGCCCACCTGCCCCAAAGGAGAGCACACCGTCACCCCGGCGAGGGGCTCTGTGGGTCACACAGGGTCCCGTGTCCATCCTCCCCGCGCCTTTGGGGCTCGTTTCTCCTGGAGCATCGTTAGGCTGGAGCTCAGCCGTGGTGAGACCCATCTCAGCATCCCTTTCCCCACACACCCACTGACCACAGGGCAAGGTGTTTCTTCCTGGGCACCAAGCACTGGGCTTGGGTGAGCACAAACCCAGCCAAACTTCACCCAAAATACTTTTAAACTAGAAAAAAAAAAACCCTCTGCTCAGCTTGTTTCTGGTCTAGGTGTTCAGCTGCTGTTCTCCAGAGGTGGGCAGCGGCATTTTTGCCTCTTTTGGGACTTTTCAGCCAAATTGCAGGGAAAAAAAACGCAGTTCTTGGCAGAACTTTGATGCCCAGCATTGCCATGAAGCCCCACCACGCCACCATGGGTACTTTTGGTACCAGCCATGGGTTTTGCATGGGACAACCTGCCCCAGGGTGGGACCCCAGACTGAGCATGGCCCCAGGCTCACCTTGCCCGGCCACCCTACCAGTGTGCCCATCCCGGGGGATCCGGGGGTCCTACCATCTCCCAGAGCCGGTGCTGGTTGAGCGAGATCACCACCATGGTGGGCCTGACCAGGTAGCCGCCTTCATTGAAGGAGAAGTCCCTGTGCTCCCACGTCACGTTGAGGAGGTGTCTGGTGGGACACAGTGCCTGTAAGCCCCTGGCTGTGAAGCCCAGCCCCGTACAGCCCTCATCCTCCTCCTCTGGCCCTAGCTGGGCTGCCATGGGTCCCACAGAGGGGTGTGGGGCTGAGAGCTGGGGACCAGGTTTAGCCCCTATGCAAGGGGCAGTGGGGAGCTGGAGCAAGCCCTGCCAGCAAAGAGGCACCGAGGAAGGACCACCGTAGGGCTGAGGATGCACAGACTGCCACAGCAGCCCCGAGGTGCCACGTCTGCACTGCAAAGCAGAGCTTTGAAACCGCCCCCGAGACTCCCGTGGGTCCCGGGCTGCAGAGAAGCATGGGAAAAGGCGAGGGCTGCTCTGGGAAGGTGCTCCAGTAGACACCCAGCCAAGAGGCACGGATCACCAGCTGCAGCCCACAGCGAGCATCATCCCCCCTGCCCACCAGCTCCATCCTCCTCCTCCCTCGCCCCTTCCCTCTCCATTTCCCTGTTTCCCCCCATTTCATTCCCATCCCAGTGGGTCCCCGAGCCTCACCGGTAGAAGCTAGTGTTGGCGGCAGTGGCCCCCGTGGGGGCCCAGCAGTCCCGTCCCACCTCCGGGAGGTAGCCGTGGGCCCGGAAGAAGCTGGCCGCCCCCATGGCAATGATGGCCACCCCATCCCGCACCTTCTGCCGCAGGCTCAGCTTCCAGCTCTCCGTCACCACGCTGATGAGGCCTACGGGGAAGGAGGCAGGTGGCACCTCCATGTTGCCCACCGTCAGGCTGGGCACGATCCAGACATAGCCCGGTCCTACGAGGCCAGCTTGCTCCGCCATGGCAAAGAGGTACTCAGCCTCCTCTCGTGAGCAGTAGACAATGAGGACCTGGGCATCGATCTGCCGCAGGAGCCGCTGCGTCCTGGAGCTGCTCCGCTCCTGGCTCATCTCGAAGGTGAGCACCTCCTGCAGCTCCCAGCCAAAGTAGCTGGCATCCGTGAAGGAGCGGATGACGTCCAGGAAGATGTTGTAGCCTGGGTAGAGGCTGGTGATGACAGCAAAGGAGCCCCAGTCGTATTCCTCCAACACCTTGAAGATCACCTGGATTTGCTGCTCAATGGAGACACCCAACTGCAGAAAAGCCGATCCAGGGTCCTGCGGGAGGAGAAGGGATCAGGGCCCGCTTCGGCACCATGATCCAGGTCTCTTGCACCTGTGCAAGCTACCTTGAATTTGCCGTCATGAAGGGTTCAAGCGAGCCATGAACTGGCATGGCCCATGGGCTGGAGACACCCAAAATGGGACTGATTCACCACCGGTCTCCAAGGAACCTCATCCCACGCAAAGGGTCAAGCCCTGCAGCCGCTCCTCCATTTCTCAGCTTGTTGACCAAAAATTCACCCATCCTCCAAAGGAGACCAACAATTTTTCCTTAAACCAGGAGAGGGAGGGGGGCAAGGGCTCTGCCAGGAGCGTAAATCCCATCCCAGCTCTGACTCGCTACCTGCTGCCGGAGCCCATGCGGCTCCTTCCCTCCCGCCCCACCTCCCCCGCCATCTGGCCTCTCATTAACAAACCTTAATTGATCTGATTCTGTCTTAAATGATTCAGCGAATGGCATTTGCAGAAGGTCACGGGCAGGCAGCAGGGTTTTGCCACCCAGAACACCCTCCACCTCCGGAGAAGTAGTTTTTCCAGCAAGGATGGAGGTCCAGCCGGAGGAGTGAGCTCCGGGGAGCCCCAGCCAGGCAGTGGGAGCTGTGGGGACCTCAGACCCATGGGAGGAGGAGGAGGAGGTCAAGCCTTCAGACAGGTCCCTCCACCGCCCGCGAAATACCCAGCCCCTGGAGAAAGCTGCAGAAAAACACTGAGGCCACAGCAAAGCCATGGCTATTTTTTTAGCTGCTTGGGGCTCCACCTGAGCCCACTGCACCCACCCAATCCATGGCATCCCCCCAAGCCCTCTGCACCCACTCAAGTCCCTTGCACCCACCCGAGCCCACTGCACCCACCTGAGCCCACTGCCACCCACCCACAGTGAGCAGCAGCTCGGGGTGGTCTGGGAGCACCGGTCAGTGCAGGCAGGGCTGCTGAGGTGCCATCCAGGGGGTTTAGATCCCCAAAACTCTGGGCAAGCAGAGCATGAAACCAGTGCCCTGAGGAGCGGCAGGGTCTCCAGCCCGGGGGCTGCTGCCATGGGAAGAGGCCAGCGCCGGGACCCCTCCAGTGCCCAGTCTGGGCAGGGTGAGACGAGCAGCCAGGAGGAGATAACCCAAATCTCCTCCCCGGGAGGGACGGGAGCCTCGCCTCAGCCCATCGCTGCCCACCCAGCACCCTCCAGCCCAGCTCCGGCTCGCCCTGCCGCCAGTGTTTCCTGGCAGGCTGGCGACAGTGACAGTGACAGTGTCTGACGCCAGGGAGGAGCAGAGAAGCCAAAAATCCGTTTTCGGCCCCTGGTGCACTTGAGATTGCTCCCACAGCCGAGCGAGGCTTCTTCATGCTGCCTGCCCAGCCATTTCAGGGCTGGATCCGGCCCTGGCGGGGCAGGGAAGGAGAAGGATGGGGACCTGCTGCCCCTGTCGCTGCCCTGGCAGCCCCAGCGCCACAACCGCAGTCCCCATAGTGGGCACAGCCTGGAGGGGATGGGAAACAGGACACCAGGGAAGGTTCCTCCACAGGGCACTGAAGTCCTCTCCCTCGTCCCGTCAACAGGGCCCCTCCTTGAAGTCCCCTCCATGTCCCACCGCCCCGTTTGGCCGTGCTAATGCAGCCACTGCCTATTCTTGCCTGCGAGCCCCGGTGCTGCAGCCCAGCAGCTCCTCTGCCCGCCAGCATTTCACATCCCATATCTACCTCTCTCTAATAATCTCTCATTTCTCCCACCACCCCTGGAAATAACCCCCAGTGAATGCCTCACCTTCGGGGTCAGGACCACAGCAGAACCCCCGCTGATGCTGATGACAGGGACCTGAGTCTGGGAGGAGATGAAGTCAAGGATCTGGGCCACAGCCTCCGTGCCGACGTTGTCCTCGAAGACGATGCCGTGGATCTTGTGGCTGGCAAGGATGTCGCAGATCTGGGTGAGGAGGGTGCTGGGGTTGGTGTTGTTGACGATGACGGTGATGGGGTGGATCTCCAGGGGCATGTCCAGGAAGCTCTGGGGACTCAGGCGGGAGCGGATGTGCAAGGGGTAGGACGTGCCCCCAAACACCACGGCCACGTTGACCACTGGCTCCTCGGGGCCCGGCAGCAGGAGGTCCATGAAGGCAGCTGAGCAGCCCAGCACCATCGACAGTAGCAGAGCGTGCGCCGGCGCTCTGCCCATGTCCACCACCGCGTCCCTGCCAGGATGGGACACAGCCCCTCGCATCCAGCCGCCTGCCAGGACCCCCAGCCCCGCTCGCCCCAGCCCTCCCCACCGCCCCAGGGCAGCACCAGGGCGGAGTGACCCCAGGGAGAGAGGGGGACCCTCGTCCTTTGGAGGCTGGACGTGGTGGAGGGACGACCACAGGGTTGTACCCACCACCCACCGTACACCCCAATGCACTGTCCCTTGTTCCCAGTCCCACCAACCACTAACCCTTCCGGGCTGGTCCCCCCTTCTCACCACCACCATCCCCCTCCCAGTCCCATTGCCCTCCCACCCCTATCCCCTCTCCAAAAGCCATCACTGCTACGATGCTCCTTATCGCCCCTTCAGCCAGGGACGGGGACAGCAGCAAGAGGTGACAGGAGAGGCTGGCAGCTCCCTGGCGCCTCTCTGCACAGCTAACGGCCACCTTCAGTATTTAAAGGCTTTGCCCTTGAGGGACGGTTCAGCTCTGCAACCCCCATGTCGGGATTTTGCAAACCACACAGTCACCGGAGCAGCCGGTCCCCTGCCTGTCCCCTGCCCATCGCCCTGCCCCAGCCCCCTCGCGGCCGCTTCCCAAATCCCAACCAAAGCACCCGCCCGGCCCCTTATCTGCAAGTTTCCCCCCTAGACACCATCCGTCAGCTTTTCCTCCCCTTCTTGCCTTTATCCCCTGGTGCGTATTCCCCACCGGCATTGCCTGCCCGGCTGGGACACTAACCATGCTGCGTCTCTGCTGGCTGCACCCCAAAGCCAGGTTTTGGGGGGGGTGTTTGGGCACATCCCGCCCCGCCAGGTCCCCAATTCCCCACTCACTGTGGGTGCCCAGCCCGCAGCAGGTGGAATGACAGTCCCCGGGGGGGGCACATGTCCCTGCCCACGGCAATGCACCCCCGTGCTGGCACTCACCCCTTCCTTGAAGCCCACCGGCAAAACCAACCTACGGTGAGACCTGCGGCCGGAGGCATCCGAGCCTCTCCGAGCCCCGTTGCCCCTGGGGCCATCGCCCCACTGCCATGCTGGGCAGCGGGGAGGGTGACAAGCAGCCCTCTGCGGTGGCACCAGCCACGCGCCGGTGTCACTCCATGCAGCAAGATGCCAGCTGGTGCTCGGAAACGTCACTTGCAATTAAAAGCTGCTGTTGCTTAATGCATCCTCGGCACGGCCGTAGGAGCCCCTCGCCGTGTCCCGGGTGGTTTTGGGGTCTGGGCTGCCCTGAGGACCCGCACCCCAACAGCCCTCCATGCCGCAGCGACGGACAACCCCTCGGCACACTGCGAAAGCGCCGCTGGCATGTTGGACTGAAAACGCAGGAAATAAACGCAATGACTGCCCGGCTGGGCACTCTGCAAGAGCAGCTCAGTGCGGATTTGAGCACCAGGGCTGTCCCCTCCGGAGAGACAGGGGACACAAGCCTGACATCCCCCTCCTGCACCCCATGGGTACCGGGAGGGCTCGGGCAGCCGGCCGGCTACCGACGGTCACCAGGCAGCATCTCTCTCAGCCAGATGGGTTTCGGCAGGGGATCATCCACCCCCAGCACCCACCATCACCCAGGAGGGTATACCTTGCCTGGCTGCATTCCATCCTGCCCCCCCCCCCCCCCCCCGCCCACTGCCCCACATCGCAGCCGGCCAAGCCACAGGAGCCACGATGCCACATCGATGGCCACAGCCAGGGCCCCTTGGCCGGAGAGGGCGGCGGGTGAGTCATGCCATGCTGGCAGCGTCCCACGCTCCGGCACGGCCAGCCCAGCAGCGGGGTGGCCCGCGCCGCCTGCTCCTCACTGCGAATTCCCGAGTATTTTTAGTCCCGTGATAAATAATTCACCAGGAATTCGGCATCAGCTACCCGAGCAGAGAGGAAGGGGAGCAACATGCCACCCAAAACAAACAGAGCCGCTCTCCCAGCAGTTCTGCCCGTCTGAGCCCTCCTCAAGGACGTTTAAATATACTCTGGGCCTTCGTGGTGACTGATCAGGTTTGCTCGTGCCAGCCCTGGCACCTCACCTATCCTAGGCCCTTACCCTCCTCTTCCTCAGCCCAGGTCTTCCCCATGCTCAGGACCCTCTTCTAGCACCGAGGAATCCAAGCACAAGCCAGCAAACCCCTCCCGTGATGCCAAGCACTGCCGCCGAAGGGGTTGCTCCGCTCCCATCTGCAACTGGGGGCAGGTTTAAGCAAACTGGTTTCCCACTGGACCGAGCCGCAGGTGGAAAGCATCCTCGTCCCTTGCAGCCGGAGCACGACAGCAATGGCAGAGAGGAGGTGGGCACGTCACGTTGTTCAGCCATTGCTGAAACAACCCGGGGAATGAATTTCCATCCTTCCCAGGAATCCGGTGCCACCGGCTGGAGCCAAGCCGCTCGCTGCAGCCCGTGGATGCTGCGGAGGAGGATGGAAGGGGTTAGGGCCAGCAAGCCCACGGCTGGCAGGGGCTTCATGCGCGGGTTGGAGCCAGGGCTGCTCCAAAATGGCCGGATTCGGGATGCAAAGAGCAGCCAGCTCCTCCAGCCCAGCTGACTCTCTGCGCTTCTAGTCTGTTTTTTTCCAAGGAGCGAGCTAGAGGGGTGCAGGAAAATGTGGGCTTTTGGAGGGATGAGGGTGGGGAAGGCAAATGCAGGGAAGTGGTGGAGGCAGAAGAGGAACCAAGCACATTCCTGTGCTACTGCCAGAGCCGGGGCTGCTCTTGGGCTCAGCACAACACAGCAAAGCCCCCATGGACTTTGAAAAAAATCCGCATTTTCCAACCTTTCGCAGCAAGCACCGCGGAATTGCTCCTTTGGGAAAAGGCCTTCCCAAAGGGGAGGTTTTCCAGCTGGGCGAAGGGCTGGGGGACGGACTGGAGCAGGAGGAAGGTGGCCCCAGCCGGGAGCCCAGCAGCCTCCCCAGGGACCAGAGGACACACACGCAGGGCTGCTCAGTGGCTTTGGCACTTGTTTTTTGTTGCTTTGGGGCAGTTTTGAGCAGGTTAACCCCTTTCCTAGGCACAGCTTCACCTGATACACCCAACACTCACAGAAACCTCCTGCTAAAGGCACCGATCGAGCCCTTACCTCCCACCACCCCCTGAAATGTCATTTTAATGCAACAGGGAAAGTTTGCTCCTAATTTTAAACCTGCTTTTTGCCCTCCCTCCAGCTTTCCCTCCCCTGCTCCGAGGGGGGGAGAGCTCATGCAGATATTTTGACCTCAGCAAAGGGAGAAATAAAATCCTGAAATGCAAAAGATCGCTCAAGAAAGAGAAACCTTATCCCCCCAAAAAAGCCCCCGAGCCCCAAACCACAGGGAAGGCGCAGCCTGCGCCAGGGGAAGGGGAACTGCTGCCGACGGACAGAAAGGACAGATTGAACCCGAACCTGGCAGGAGCCTTGCGGGGAGGATGGGGGGCACCGGGGAGGGCACCAGGTTGTGCCAGGGCTTGTCATGGACACCCGTGTGGAGCAAGGAGACCCCCAATAGGAGGGAAAGCAGCAAAACTTCCCCAAAGGCAACTTGTCACCCTCTCTGTTCCCATGCGGGGGGGGGAATGACTCGGGAGGGAGATGCACTGGCAACCCCCGGCAAGCACCGTCTCCTTTCAACCTTCATCTGCCACCACCCGGCATCACCTTCCTCTTCCTCGCCCGCGCCTCCGACAGCAACAGTTGCGGGCCAGGGGCTGCGGGCCGGGGCGATGGCCCCGCACACGCACGCACCGAAACGCAGCTTAAAAAGGTCGAATATGGATTAACCAAAAATAAACGCCAAGTGTCCTGCCTGCCGCTGGGTTACGCAAGGTGGCGGGGGGGGGGGGGTGGAACACGGGGGCCCGGGGCGGGGGGGCCCGC
>JAVKLA010000002.1:31040840-31056873 GCA_034782735.1 Sagittarius serpentarius | reverse complement strand
CCCCCCCCCCCCCCCCCCCCCCCGCCCCCCCCCCCCCAGCGGCTCCAAAACCTCCCCGTGCCCTGGCTCAGAGCCACCAAAATGCTGGGCATCGACCCCACGAGAGCATCTGCCCATCTCTGCCGGTGCGGGCTACCAGCAGCACCCATGCCCAGTCGCTCCCCTCCAGCCTTCCCCGGGTGCAGATGCCCAGCGCGGGGACACGGCCACCCGACAGCAAGTCACTTACTTAGGGCTGTCGGGTGGCTGCCACCCAACCTGGCACCGCAGCCACCTGCAACAGCACCCCCGTGACTGCTGGGGCCTGGAAAGGCCATTTCCAGAGAGGTTTCAACCTGCCTAAAAACCCGCTGCCTGCGGTTAGCCATGAGCTGCCTGGTGCAGGACTTCCCCGCGCCGGCCGCGGTCCCCGAGGCAGCCCGGCCGCCCGCTGCCTGGGTGCTGTGGCTGCCCTCGGGGCACCTCGGGGTTGCAAGAGATGCCAAAAAACAGAGAAAAGGCAAAAATGCCTTTCGGGCTTCATTTTAATCCCTGTAAAAGCAGCGCCTGCTCACTCTGCAGAAGAGCTCGGCCAAATCTCCAGGGCTGCTGCGGTGCGGGGGCTCAGGGTGCTGGGGGATGCGGGACCTTGCACCCTTCTCTCTGCTACCTGCTGGCCGCATCCTGCTGCCCCAGCCTCAGGCAGCCCCAGTTGCCCACCGCTGCCTGATTCTGGCAGCACTGCCTCTCTCTTGCCCAAAGAGAGGAGACTGAAGGGTCAGCAACAGGTTCTGCTGCCTCAGATCCTTTTCCCAGGGCAACAAAAGGGTGGCTTCGGGGTTTAACGCTGAAAGCGGCAGCAGCTGCATTTAACCCCTTCCGCTGCCTTCAGGTGTGACCAGGCCTGGGGGGACCAGCTTTCTGGGCACCTGGTACCTTGGGGCTGGCACAGAAACCCTGAGCCACTCCAGTGCCCTTAGTTGCACACACACACCCCCCCACCACCACCACCCCGGCAGCTCAGGGGCCTCATTTACCCCTCCCGGGATCGGCTGCTCCCTGGGCGGGATCCCTTGGAGCATCTCGGCTCACACCCGTGACCCTCCAGCATCTCCATCCCATGGGACATTTAACCCCCACCACAGCCCAACCCCCACACGTGGGATGGACAGACAGACCCAGGTCTGGTGCTCAGCTGGGCACAGCTGGGGGGTGTCTGCAGTGCGGACAAGCAGCGGAGGGCAAGGACCGGTGGTGACACACATGCTAGCCCCCCCCTCCAGCCACATCTCGTCTCCCCTGGGAGTCAAACCCAGGTAAAGCCCTGGCCAGTGGCTCGCAGTTCAGGCTGCAGAGCGAGTGGCTGCACTGAGAACTCTCCTCCAGGTTTTCAGTTTTCCTGGCAAAGTCCTTCAGTGTCTTAAAAAAACAAAACCCACAACATCTTTCTGGGGGAAAATGCAGCGATTCCCCAAATCCAACCCGCTGCTGGGTCTGGGCCACCACGCCAGGAGGCAGCTTATGAGAGATGTTCTGCAATCCAATTTGTGCATTTAAACAATAAAAGTCCTTTTTACATTCAAAAAAGTGGCCTGATAACTACAAAGGTCCGGATTAAATCAGAAGCACCAGTGACACCCCAAGATGAAGCCTACAACCCCGGGGGCACAGCTGGACTTTTCTTCCCGGTTGGAAACCTCTGACTTCCCCAGCCCCTCGGTGCCACCCTCTCTGGGGATGCTTTGCCCGCCTCTCTGGGCTGGGTAGGGATAACTCAGGCACGAAGCTACCCTTCCCCCCTCCTTCATCCTCCTCCTTCGCACTGCTGGGGTGGTACCCTGGTGCAGGACTCTCAGTGTCCCAGCGGGTCCCTCACCCACGGCGCAGCCCCGACAAGAGGGAGCTCAGCCAGCTTCTCCATCACCCCATTACCTTTCCTCAGCATCTTTTCTTGCAGGGGGCTCTGAAAGCGGGTTGATAAACGCAAGGCTCCGTGCTCCGACAGCTCCCGGTGTGCAGCCACCTCCTGCAGGGAAGAGCCTGCCAGTAGCTGGGCCGGGGGGAGCGAGAGGGATGGGGGAGGACCGTGGCAGGAGGCCGACGTTAGTCCAGCTTTGCACCAACCCATCCGGGCCAACACCGGCGTTGAAGTGCCTTGGGCTCCACACAGGTTCCTCGCATCCCATCACAACCCCACTGGTATCTTGCATCCCAAGCTGGGGTAAAGCCCCGCACAGTGCATCCTACCCCAGCCCCGTCTGTTCTGGCCCCCCCCAGCCCTGCAGAGTCAATAGGAGCCCATCATTTCCCGGCATAAACTCACACCCAATCCCCTACCCACAGCATCCACCCCCAAAGGTGCACCTACAGCCACGGTAGCATCGCACAGCTCGAGCCAGTGCCTTTAGGATTCCCAGTTCCACGAGGCAAGCCCCTACTGTCAGCCTCCTATATGTAGGAGAAACTCGGCCAAAGGTTTTTAACCTGAGTGCATCCTAACCCAGGACTTTGGGAAGGAGAGGACGCAGGTCTGTGCGCAGCCAGCACAAAGCCAGAGCCGTCCCTGGAAGGGCAGGGTGGTAGCTGGGTGACACAGCCCGCTTGGGCTGTCCCCACGGGCACCTGCATCCCACTAATGGCATCAGACGTTGGACAGGGTGAACACAGCACCTTGCCCACAGGTTCCTCTGCCAGAGCTGAGTCTTGCAGGTGACACTTGTGACACCTGAGATTTAGCCCGGACCTGCACCCGTTCCCAGACCTGCACCCATCCCGGTCCTGCTTGTTGGCTGCCAACCCTCCTGCCCCAGATGTCTGGCCAAAAACTAAGACGGTCTGAGCCCAGCCGCTCCTACTCCTGGGCACCCACCTCACCCTGTCCCTCTGGGTCTCACTTAAGAAGCAAAAGTGGGTGTAGATCACCTTCCCCCTGCGCTGCCTTCCCCCCCCGCCCCCCTCTGCTCCATCCCATAAGGGGATTCAGGGCTTTGGTGCTCAGATAACCACACAGAGCTGGCCGGTATCTTGGATCCCAGCAGCCACAAAAGCAATCAAGGCAAAAAGCAGAGCAAGGAGAAAGGTGGGAGAGAGGCCACGGGGATGGTGCTGTGCACGGTGCATGCACAGCATGGACCTGGCACAGCTCCGCTCCGCTGCCACCGCATCCCACCCTCACAGTAATTAAGAAGCTAAAATAAACAGGGATCATTTCATCCCTGCAGGGATAATTCCTCCTCCTGGGGTGGTGTGTGCCTGCAGGGCTGCCCCAGAGGTTGGGATGAGGCAGCCAAAGCCAGCGGGTTGGAGATGGAAATTTCCCAGGAAAGGAGGAAACCGCTTCTTTCTGGGGTGTAACCAGCCCTCGCCCTCCCACAACTTTATTTGCCGCTGTCGTATCCCTAAATAGCTCCTCAAAGCAGCTGCTGGGAGTTCACGTCTCCTTCACCTCTGCTCCCCTCCCAGCCTCAGGAAATGGACTCTTGCATCCCCAAGTTCCAAAGTAATTCACCCCAAGCAGGGGGAAAAACCTCTGGCCCCACGCAGCCGCCCTGCAGCCGCTGCGGGGCCCCTGCGGCACTGCTGCCTGCCCCAGCACAGCCCTCCGACCGCAGGCAAGACTGTGGGGAGCTCAGGGCCCTGGGAAGGTTGGGCCTCTCGGGCTGGGAGCAGAAACCATGAGCCTCTGGTGGGTCTGGGGCCAAGGATGCGCTTGGGGTCCTTTCAGAGAAGAGGTGATGTGCCAGGAGGGAAAAGGTTCCCTGGGTGCAGTGGGGCTGGTAACCGGTTCCGGTGACCCCAGAGGTTGGCACCCCAACCTCAACCTGTTCGCCATCCCTGCCCGGGGCTGGGGCTGGAGCTGGAGAGAAGAGCGCACGAGGGATGAGAAGATGAGGCCAGGAGAGCAAGCGGCGAGGGGAGGGTACGCACAGGGGCCGACGCTTGTGCTCAGCCAAAGCGCTGAAGTCAGCGCTCCCCGGAGCCATCTGTTCCCGGAGAAGCCCCGGTGCAGACGGACTCGCCGAGGCTCCGGGCAGCGGATGCCGCAATTTGGTGATTCATGCGGTGAGGGGACGTTGTAAAGCCGGACTTCGCCTCTGCGGCCATGCTAACTCCAGGGATGGGCTGGAAAATTATACATTAGCCACACTGTGGAAAAGGTTTTTCAACCATTTTTCTGGCTTTTAAACAGCAGCACAGCTCTTCACTGCCGGGCCAGAGACCTGACTCAAGTTGGTTTTTCCCTTGTTCCAGAGCACAGGTAACCTCCCACTTCACGGGCTCTAAATGCTTGTTTGGAAAGGCCAAGTTCAGCAAGCAACCTATTAGCAAAGCCAGCGAGAGCCTCTGCACTTGTCTCCCAGGTGTAGTTGCAGAAGGCAGCATCGACAGGAGCTTCTGGGGTGTCTCGGACCTGCTTCTTCCCTGGACTGCTCCAAGCTGCCCAGCCGCCCGTGCAAGGCAGGAGCCCCAGGGCAGAGAAGAGCCAGCCTGCACAGCTCCGCAGACTGGGGAAACTGAGGCACACCAGCACAAAGCAGCAGCAAGAGGGTGCAAAGGCCCAACTGAACAGCACTTACTGTGCAACCGCCCCACACCGTGAGGAGCTCTCTCTGCTCCATACCCGGCCTGGCTGCCTTTCAGAGCAGCACACAGGACAGCAAGGAAAGCGTGGCACAGGGAGCTGCGAGAAGGGAACCGCGCAGCCTTGCCCAGCCAGTCTCGAGGCCATCCTTCGCCAGATGCTGATCTCCACCAGCTTTGTGCGGTCTCATTAAAGCTAAGCTGAGCCACAACTCATCAGAGCAGCGAAGCCCACATTAAGAGCTGGCAGTGACGACTTTCAGCTTTTCAGGCCTCCTTCCAACAGCAGACGGGTGTCACTCAGGGCATCGCCTTCCCGGCTCCTTACCTGCTGTGGAAAATGGCTTTGGAGCTGCTCCTCCGGCTGCTCAGGAGAGTGGAAGGTGAGGGGGTGGCTGCCCAGGGAGGCTGCCCCCCCTCGCCCCTTGGACCACCGCGGTGGGGACGTACCTGGAGCAAACACAAGCTTAATCATGCCTAAAAGCAGAACCCGAACGTGAACGGGAGCCTGCGAGGGCCCCCCAGCCTGCTCAGAGCCCAGGCAGGCAGCTGGGGCTTTGCGGGCAGCAAGAGAGCTTGGTCCCCCCCACCCCCGTCTCCCCCCACCCCCAGCTCCGGGGGTGCCAGGTCACCCCTCCATCCCCACTCAGCCCCTCTTTGCTCCCCATTACCGGCCTCCCGGCGCCACCTAACGACACGGCGACCGGGAATAAGGACCTTCACGGGGAAGCCGGACGCATCCCGGTCCCTGGAGAGAAGGACCAGACGGAGATGGGGAGGCCGGAGGCAGCAGGACACCCAGCTGGGGCTTGGGGACGCAGGCAGCAGAGGAAGGGGGAGCTGGAGGTATTGAATAAGGATTTACGTAATCGTAATGATCCTTCCTCTGCCCATGAGGCTCAGTCCTCCATCCCTGCCCTTCGCTGACCTTGATCGTCCCGTGGCTTTCCCTCAGACCAGCATTAACCCCAGGGCCTTGGCCAAGTTCTGGGTTGAGCAAGGATACTGGGCTCAGCAAAGAAAGACACTCCCCTTGATCTGTTATCACAGCCCAAAAACTACCCTGAAGCACCACCAGTTTGGAACAGCCGTTTGCCACGCTCAGCGCAAGCACAGTGGCCTGTCTCATGGCTACAAAAGCACCCTGCCATCACCATTCAAGGCGATGTGGAAGAAAAGCCTGGGGAAGAGCTGGCCCCTCTCTTCCCGATACCTGCAGATTCGATGCAGCCACTACCACCCCTTCGCTGTCACGTCCCTGGCTGGGCTACCTACCGAATCGGCTGCTCCCCGCCCGGAGCGTAACCCCCTCGCCTCCACACCCCCCTCTCCAAAGCGCTTATTCACCTCCGAACCCAGAGCTGATGTAATCTCCCGCTCAAGAGTTCAGCATTAGGACTGCATCAGCCGCGAGACGAAACAAGAGCCACATCACACAAGCAGCTGTTCGACAAAAGCTTTATTGCTCGTTTGCGTACGAGTTCCCAGTATCACATTTCCTGAGTTTCTTAATGAGCTTGCAAATGAGATTTAAATAGAAAAGGAAGTAGGGAAAAAAGGAAAAAAAAGAGAGAAGCCAGAGATCTCCCTTCCCTAAGGCTGGACCAGAGATGGGGAGGGGGGGGAGTACAGTGCCCCGTGGGCAAGCTGTCTACCATGGGAGAGGGCTCGGCAGAGATGGAGGTTGAGACAAACCCTTGCCGGCTGCCCTGGCTCGATTTACCCTCTGCCTCCATCCAGGAGCCCCATTTGTTTCTAACACACAGCAGCCACCAGCAGCTGCCATTGTCACCATTTACACAGGTCAGAGAGGAGCGGCTGCAATCCTGCAGCGCTCCGGCGGGCAGCGCGGGAGGTCGGTGACAGCGTGGGTGGCGGGATGGCCAGGGGAGGGGGCCACGCTGACGCAGCCCCTGCGCCACGGATAAAGAGGAGATTATGGCTCACGGCTTGTAATCTGGCTTAAAACCCGACACCGTCACCATAGTCAATTTGGGCTAAAAGAAGCATTTAATAAGCTTCAAAACACACAGGCCAAAAAAAAAAAAAAATCCCCACCAATGAATGAAGTGAAAGGGCTCAAGGCATTGCTTGCAGCAGCCAGCACTGGCAGGTACCAACGAACACCAGATCCCTCGTGATCCGGAACAAGGCAATTACACGCTTGTTATCCCAGTCCACCCCACAAGCTAGAACCCAGGCTCTGCCCGGGTTTAACTGTGGGAGGCAGAAAGCAATTTAATGCCCTTGTCTGTCTGTTTGGAGCTCAGAACAAGCGGAGAGCAAACGGTCCCTCCCTGCACGAGAGGAGCTGCCGTGCCTTAGGACATGTCACAGGAGACGCAGCGCTCGGCTGGCTGCTCAGAGATTAAGGCAGTCACAGACAAAGAAGCCAGACTCAATCGGCAGGTCCAATTTGGCTTTCCTGGAAGGGTTTATTTAAAAAACAATGATTATGAAAAGGAGCCTGCTCGGGCACGAACGACAAGGCAACGAAGCTCGTGGCTTGAAGGGGAGGCAGCAAGACACAAGGAAGTTTCTCTGCGTGGCTTGCCACGGGGAAAGTGCGTAGCCAGGACTCCTGCCAGGTGCACACCTCCCCTCACCTGTGCCGGCCAATGCATCAATGCTCGAAGGACACGAATGACAAGAATCACCCCCAGGAGCGGCAGCCAGCTGCAGAGATGCAGCGCCAGCCAGCAGCCTCACATATTTTGAGACATTCCCTTTGGGAACCCAGGGTTCATCATTACTAGAGAGGCTCAAGTGTCACACACCTCCCCAGAGCGGCCACTAGCCCCGGGCACAAGCCCTGCGCTCCCGGGCCCTGTCTGTAACCCGCTGGCTTTACCAGCTGGACCAGCACCATGTTCCCGTTGCTGCTGTTTTAGTGACCGATCAGCCGCAGCATCTCCTGAGGATC
The DNA here is from genome assembly GCA_034782735.1 of Sagittarius serpentarius. Taxonomy (NCBI): domain Eukaryota; kingdom Metazoa; phylum Chordata; class Aves; order Accipitriformes; family Sagittariidae; genus Sagittarius; species Sagittarius serpentarius. Next base: position 31,049,390 of record JAVKLA010000002.1, on the reverse strand, counting down.
CACTATCTTTTCCCGGGGTTTGCCAGCAGCTTTGCCTCTTGCCACTTCAGCAGCATCTATCTTCTCCCAGTCCGAGAAGGAAACGGGACGGACCCCTGGGGTGACGGCGAGAGAGACGGGAGAGAGAACTTAACCAAGTAAAAACGAGTTGAGCCTCACCTCCCCCGTTAGCAGGGACCTGATGTGCCAGCAAACCCTGCCCTTTTCCGACACGGCGTCAGACTTCAGCCTCACAAAGGAATAATAATTTCTAACACCGTGAGGAGAGGGATGGCAGGTTCCAGCTGACTCAGATCAGTCAGACCTTTGCAAGCTGTAACAACGGCGAGCACAGCACCACCTTAGGGGACAAAATGCTTCCAGTTCACCGCTAAACCTCAGACAGTTAAGAGGCAAAACACACACACTTTAATTGAATGCCTTTAAACACAGCAACAGCAAATTACTCTCTTGGGCGTTTTAATCTTTCCCCCGACCTGCCTGGAAGGATTACTAGGAAAACCACTCAAGAGCAATAGCTCGCTGTCTAGGCAGCTGACAGCAACATTTTACCCAAGGTCCGTGCTGCTTTTAACGGCCCTTCCCAGAAAGTGGTCATTAACCTTAGCAATGACACCAACTCTGAGGGAATTCAAGTCCCGCTTTCCCTGGGCTTTGGAGCAACCGAACAGCAGCACAACACATTTCCATGGTTCAGACTCCGCTCCCAAAAGCAGCTCGCAGAACTTGCTGCCCCTGGGCACCCCGATCCAGGAAGGGTTCGGCTGCATCACACCTTCATACTGGCTGCTACAGTGGCTCACACACACCCCCGCCACTGACCTCGGCTGCGCAGGATGCTCTCCACGGCCCCAAAGCCTTCTCTGGAGGCGGACACGGCCAGCACGCCCACCTGGAGATCCTCCAGCACAGACTGGGCAGTGTCAAAGCTGTCATTCATGGTGGTGATGATCACGCCCGTGGGTCCTCTCTTCACCCACCCGCTGCAGTACAGACCTGCACGGGCACACAGAGCAGGCAGGCTCGGTCCGGCACGTGACCGTGGACCCTCCTGGCTGCAAGTCCTTGCCCTGTCCCTGGGCATCACATCAAGCCGCGAGCGGTGGAAGAATCCACCCCTGCGGTGGGAACAGAGCGTGGCCCTTCAACGGGGCTGTCGCAGGAATTTGTGTACCTGCAGAGCAGCACGAAGCAGCTGTATGGGCTGTATTGCTTCAGTAACAGACTCCAAGGCCCAGTAAAACCACCATAACCTTCAGCACTGTTTGCTGCAAAACCAGACACCCCTAATGCAAGCTGGGGACTGGCCAGGTCTTAACGCCTGACAGAGGCAGTTTGTTCCCTCAGTTTCCACTCTCCAACTGAGGCGTGCGACCGCCTCGTATCAGTGCCCTTGGTGAATGGAGCTTCCCACCCCAAAGCCCCCAACCCACCAGCTGTGCTCGACACACATATCCCTGCGGATACAGACCCGGGACACCCTCCACTCTGCCTGCGCTGTTGGGGATAATGCCGCGCTGGGTGTCAAAGGGTACCGCTGGGTCCAGGGGCAGGCTCCGGTAGCCAATGCTGCTGAGCACCAGCCCGCACTCCAGCTCCTCCACATCTCCAGTGGGGACGGCTTTGGCAGAGTCACCCGAACCCTGCGAGAGGGACGAAGAGCCTACTGACCACCAGTCACCAGACACAGAGCAGCAGCCCCCTCCAGTCCTCTTTGGCATCCGCGATCCCTGGGTATTTGCTAAAGGCCTTTCTGCAGCAGTAGCAGCATGGAAAGAGCTCCCTTTAGAAGGTGAAAGGCTCTTGTCAGCGGTACTGGCTTTCCCAAGAGCCTGCCAGCGGCCACTCCAACCAGCCAGGGAACACAAAGCTGTCTTCGGAGAGATTCCCAGGGGCTGCAGGGATGCAGCAGGACACTGCTGCATCCCTGCAGCCCTGCTAGGGCCATACCAGCCCCGCCATGAGCCCGTACCTCCAGGCGGGTCAGGGCCATGCGGATGCCCCTCGCCCGCCTCCCGTCAGCGGTGGGCAGCACCTCCTGGGGGCTGCGCTGGAACTTCAGCCCCCACTCCCGGGGGGCTGCTGCCGGCACTGTTGCTGCCTGCACCTCCGTCGTCTTCTCCCCAGGCTTCTCCAGGGCTGTTTTGATCATTAGCTCAGTCAGTCGCTTCCTGGGCCTGGGGGCATCTAGGAGGAAAGAAAGATCTGCAGAACAGGAACCTCAGCAAAACCCCCTCTGGACACGGCACTGAGCTGAGGTCACATCAAGGCAGTTTCAGTGGTACGTCTGTCCATTTGGAGTTTGTCATGCTGAGGGGAGTCCGACACCTTTGAGATGACAAACTACAAATCAAAGTGACTAGGAGGGCTCCTGAGGCTTGAGGCCAGTGGGACACACAAATCAAAGCCTGAGATTTTGCTGTCTTGCTGGCGCTCAGAGGCAGCAGCCTGTGGAGAAGAGCAAGTCTCTGGACACCCCTGAACTCAGTGTTTTCTTTTTAGGTCTGCAGGAAGCTCTTAAATCAACAGCCTTGGGATTTCTCCTGCAAGGTTTCCCCAGCACTCCCAGATCTCCTGCCCTCATCACTCAGAGAGTAAGCATTACGCCCAAGCAGCAAAGTGGCTGCACAAACACAGACAAAGGCTGTTCCCTTGTCTTTGTGGCCTCCTAGCACTCTGAGGACGAGCCACATCATGGTCACCTGGCTTTCACACACCATGCATTAAGCACAGGGCAAAGAGTTTCTCTGATGCACATTCTGAACATCTCGAGATCACTCCTGGACGCTCGCCTTTCAAGGTGAGTCCCTGTCCAGAGAAGCATGGCACATTTCCCTCACCTTTAATAGCATTTTCAAGGCCTGTGAAGTCAGCAGGGTTCAGGACAGGTCTGACACCAGGCAGGTTTATCATCTCCCGCAGCTCCTGAGAATTGCAGGGAGGAAGATGTTACCTCCAGCGCAGAAAGGCTGTCCAGCAGCCCCAGGCCCTCTTCCCCCAGCAGCCTGGGTTCCACACCCGTCCCTAGACCACCTCTCCCCACCAGGGATGGGCAGCCTGGGGCTCAATGCTGGGAAACACGGCTGCCCTCCAGCACCCCCAGCCTTACCTTGATAGTGAAAGCAACTTGGAGAGGTCCCCTTCTCCCAACCAGCCAGACACGCTTCACCTTGCTGCAGGCAAGAGCTGCCAGGGAGCTGTCAGTGATGTCTGTCTTCTGCAAGAGAGAGACAGGAGAGTGGGACGAGGGCAGATCTGGAGGGAGCTGGGGGGAAGGCACAGCCTCTGAAGGTGAAACATCAGCAGAAAAGCAGGCTGTGCATGCAGAGAGCCTGGGCGAGGATGGAAAACAAGTCATCTCCCTTTTCACAGAGCTATTTGCACAGCTGGTCCCTCATCACTAAATGTACTTTCCGAGGCCATAATGCACTAGAGGTAACAAGCCGGCACCCCGTGAGATTGCCTCAGGGGATCCACCCAAGCAGCTTAACCTTGGGGCTAACGGAGCAAAGCCTTCCAGTGTTCTCAATTTTGGGGTGCCTGCAGATGCTGTTGGGTGATTTCCCAGTTCAGGATATTGAGGCATTTGGGTGAAACCCACTGCAAACCACACCTCAAATCACTGCCTGCCCGCCCAGGGCGGCTCCGAGCACAAACACAAGCATCGGTGGGGCTCGACCGACGGTGGGCATCTTGCAGCAACCCCATGCTCTGTTTCAATCACGTGCGTGTATCTAGATCGCAAGATCTTTTCCAAAGAAGACACGATGGGAGGGACACCAGGTAACCAGGATAAACCATTCCAGACCAATATTCTTAGCAGAAAACCACCTGCACACCCTGGCACTCTCTTCCAGTGCCGTGTCCTTCGCAGCACTGCTTCCCAGCTGGCTTTAGCCACTGCTTAGCAGTGCCTCCAAGTTCGGTTCTTTTTTATTTGATTTAGATATTAATAAAGGAGGTTGTTGCACAGCTGTAAGAAACCTCGTGGCATTTCTCCAGGAGGGCGCACCGTTGGTGGCAACATCTGGGGCAGCAGCTGTATGGAAGAGCTGGTGCAGACCAGCTCCCAGCTGTCCATAAGGGAGGACAGCAGCAGGAGGAGAGGTCCACCAGCTTGGACCAGCCACCAATGTGCCCAGCGCTACCAGCAGAAACCATGCTGCTGCCCTCAGCTACAGTAGAAAAAAAAAATCCCAACAGGAGAAGCTTCTAGTTTGGTGGCGGAAAAGGACAAGCAGCTCCTCCTTTGCTTCTCATAGGAAAGGAAAGGGTGAAGCTCAGTTGCGAACTTTTTGGGTACCAGTAGCCCAGGAGGCAGCAGCAATCCAGAGAGCTCTGCAGCATTACCCAAGGCATGGCCACAGCCTTGAATCACTCCCTATGGACTGTGAATCCATAGGGTGCACCCAAGAGGCAACAGCCTTCCCTGGGAAAGATCCCAAAGACAGGAGAGTCTGAGGTTTTGCTGAGATGGGTGGGAAGCAGCACCCATCCAGCAGGGAGTGAATTTCGGCCCCAGGCTGCCTTTGCAGCACGGAGTACCCCTGTGACTCACCTTGAGGAGATGCAGCGGGGACAGGAGGATCCGGGCAATATCCAGTGCCACATTGCCGTGACCCAGAATCAGCGCCGTCTCACAGCTCAGGTCGGGCTTCAGCTGTGGGGAGAGAAAGACCCATCTGTGACCGAATCCACCCGGCCTCCATAATGTCCACTCCCTCGGACCCCCTCCCACCACCCAAATTCCCTTCCACCTCTCTTTTCCCCAAAAAGAGGTGGCGCAGACTGGGAAACTCCACACCAGCCTCCTCCCCAAGCAGACACAGCCACTCTGGGCACCCCAGCTGATCCCTCTCCCTCTCTTCCTGCGATGGCACCTGTGGGAGCAGCAGCTCTTTTGGCCAAAAAACCTCCTCAGGCCAAAGCAGAGCATCACCCCCCTCCAGAGTCCCATCTGGCCCAGCCAAAATGTGTTGCCAACCTAACAGAGCCAGCTAATCCGCTCTCACTGATGTGCAAATTGTTCACATTTCTACCATCTAAGAAGGATTTAACGTGGTGCCTGCTAATCTTTTCCAATTGCGGGCCTTTCGGGACTTAATCTAGAGCTGAATGCCTGTGTTCGGATGCAGGATGGAGAGGAAGGGCAGGGAAACACACTGCTGTACTCACATCCCGGTTCTCGGGCAGCCCATTGTACCAGCCCACGAACGCTCGGGCCGAATAAACGCCAGCAAGGTTCTCCCCTGGGATCCCCAGGACCCGGTTATCTTCAGCACCGTAACTCTGGGGAGGGAGCAGACGCAGTCAGAGATGTCACTGTGTGCAGGGTTTGACACCAAAACACAAACCTCCCCTTCCAGCTGCTGCCAGGGACCCTGCATGGCTGCCAACCCTTCCCGAGGGCCAGGATACTCAACGGAGGGACTAAACAGAGCCTGAGCACAGGGGTTTCATCCACCTCATCCCCCTGGGCTCCAGAGCCAAACTTGACCTCCTTGGGCCAAGGCAGAGCATGACAAGCTGAGGACTGAACAGGAGGGACAAATCCACATCGGCTGAAACAGGTATTGGCCATCAGAGGGAAGAGGTTCCTCAACCGCTGCCCCTTACAGGGGGGTTTCAGAGACCTGCATTTGATGCCATGCTCTAGCACATGCTCCCTCCAAGGCTTCAGACTTGCAGCACCTGAGCTGTTCCGAGGCTGGGGAGAGTTCACCACGGTAATAAGGTACCCAGAAACGCCTCACCCAAACCCTCTTCCTGAGACCCCAGTGGGGAATAACCCTGCAGACCTTCCCCGCGACTTCTGCGGGGGCTAAGGCAGCCCTGGCTCTGAGGCACGGTACCCACCAGCACCACGGCGTGGTAAGCCTGCCGCAGCTCTGCCACCGTGACATCCCTCCCCACGGTGACGTTTCCATAGTAGGCACAGCGCTCCGAGCGCGCCGTCTGCGTGAAGGCGTTGATCACATTCTGCCAAGATCAAACAAGCGCCGAGGAGTTACGTCCAAGCCACAGCCAGGGCCAAGGCCTGCTGCTGACAGGAGGTCCCCGTTCCCGTCCCCCCCCAGCCTTGAGATGCTTCTCCCCCTCCCCGAGTCAGTTATTCTGAGACTCTTATCTAACAACAGTCACAGATAATTTACAGGGAGATAAGCGGAGCTGTGACTTGGCACTCTTTCCACCACCCTTTGTGGAAAGGAAAATCCATCTTTTGCACCCGCCTGGGGAGGATAGGACCCTTTCAAAACCTTCGGCCGCTCTGAGTAAATCCTGCTGTAGGAGAAAACTCCTTCCTAAAGGTGAGGCTTGCAAGGGAGTCCCACAAAACAACCCCTTCCATCGAGGGTGCTGCCTGCCAGACCCCCTCGGCCAGCCTCTTATCTCAACCCTTCCTGAAATCCACTTCATCAAAGGAGGATGCAGGGCAGGATGACACCCAAAGCATTTTCTTCTGAGCGATCGGGGCTACAGCAAAAGAATCATTTTTTCCCCTGCAGCTCCAGCTGGACTCAGCCTGTTAACAGGATGGATACCACCATACTGCGGAAGCTGCCCCAAACTTGCACCCATTATGTCCACTCCTCATCTCTCCGCCCAAAGGGATCCAGGCATTTTGGTCAGATGATCTCCAGGGATTAGAGGAAACCATCGCAAGATATTGCTGTGTCTGTCTGGATCTCCTGTGTCCTACCACTCCAACCACCTCCACTCCAGCTCAGACACAGCAGATACCCCTGGGTACAACTCACGCCCACTGTGAGGCAAAGGAAAATGGCTGATTTCAAAGAGCTCCTTGGTTTACCTTCTCTTTGCCCAGGTGTGCACCTACAGCCCAACTCCATCACCCCTAATAGCAGATCTGTGTGTTCCCAGGCGCCCAGAATGGGTACGAACTGAGCAGAGGCAAACAGCAACTGCAGTGAGCGGGCAGGATCCTGCCTGCATAAAGTTTCCTGGTACAAAGAAACCCATCTGTGCTCCTTGGTCTTGCTCTAGGCCAGGCTGACCAGCACCGGGAGCCGCACTTCCCATCACCCATTGTGTGGTTTTGACCCACTGTCCAGAGCCCTAACGCCAGACATCCCATAGCACCCAGCCGTGGCCTTGCTGGGTCTCAGCACGGACAAGGAGGAGATCTGGACCTCTCCAGTGTGACAGCTCCACACCACAGCGAGCCCTGAGGCACCACGAAGGACAGCGACTGCCTCGCCTGCACCCACCACCATCATTATGTTCAACTGCACGGGCAAGGGGAGGAACCCAGCACCAACCTTCACTTCGGGGTGGTCTGGGGCCACCCCAAAACGGACGAGCCCGAAGGGAACAGGCAGCTTCTCATAGATGTCCACTCGGGCCCCGCCGTGGTGCTGCAGGAGAAGAAAGTCGTGGTTATGGGATGAGGACAGAAAGGCCACACGAGCCCAGCAGCTCAGGAGGGACACGCAACGCTCGCCTGCTGCTGGGGGAAACACAGGGCAGGAGGAAGGGTTGCACCAAGACCCCGTAGCCAGAAACAGGCTCTTTCACGCACAGGACGATGCTGTACCTGTTACTGCCAGCTCAGATCGTGAGGTGTAGCAGAGAGTGTGACCCCAACCACCATCAAGTACATCTCGGGGTGGGAGGGCGGGGGGGAGGCTCCATCCTCCTACCCACCCCACAGCTCCTCTTCCACACTAACGTGCTGGCTATCCAGTATCCCGGGGGCTGATGGAAGAGCCCCCGCACTGGTTGGGGAGTACCCAGTGCAGCACCCTGGGTGCTGGTGGACCTGCCAGGCCGTCTGCCAGCCCCCGGCAGAGCTGCCCATGCCCTGAGATCCCCCGGAGCGGAGTCACCTCAGGGTCAGAGCTTTAGACAGATGTTTTGCTGCAAGGCTTTTGTTATCTTGCATTTTGAGTCAGCCTCTTCCCGGAGATTAAGCAGCCCTGAAATTTGTCCCTGAGGCTTAGTAACAGCTATTTTCCGACACGTACCAGAGACAACACAGCACAGTTTAATGACGGGGTTAAGCTGATGCATCTCTGGTCAGTGCCAGCAGCCCAGTTCTGTGCTCGGGTGTCATTTCCCGGCAGAGATCTGACTGCCCAAAGCACTAATATTTACAGATACCAGGTAAAGGATAACCCGTGTGCCTTAATTCAGCTGGGGGAGGAGAAGACAGGAGAGCAGGTCCTGCACGTTCCCTTTAACACGCAGTTAACGTCACCCCTGTTGGGTGACAGCAGCTCTGAGCGAGGCAGATCTCTGTTGGTTATTTCTTTTTAGAAAAACCACTTGGGCTGAACTCACAGCAACCTGGCCAGGCCTGGATCCAGCCTGGATGGCCCAAGCGCAGGGCAGGGCCGAGTGCAGCGGTACCTACCCCAGGTGAAGGGGCCCAGGAGGACTCTGTGGGGTCTGGGTTGCCCCAGGCCGCGCGGGGGGCGGGGGGGGGGGGGGGGGGGGGGGGGGGGCGCCGGGGGGGGGGGGGGGGGGGGGGGCAAGGAGCCAGCAGCGGTTCCCCTGAGCCCATGGGTTTGCCAGCCCTGACCCCCAGGG
>JAVKLA010000002.1:30991582-31039777 GCA_034782735.1 Sagittarius serpentarius | reverse complement strand
CGCGACGCCCCCGCCCCGCCAGCACGCGCCCCCCGGCCCCAGCCCGGCGGCCGCCGCCGCCGCCGCCGCCGCCGCCGCCGCCGCCGCCGCTGTACCGCCCCGCCTCCCCACCGACCAATCGCGAGGCGGGAGAGCGCGGCGCTTAGCATAACTCCGCCCCTACAGCACCGCTTGGCCCCGCCCCCCGCCCCGGCAGCCAATGGCGTCGTGCGGTTGCCCCCACCGCTATCCGGAAACCAGCAGTACCATCGAGAAGTCGGGAAGGAGAGGCCCTCTCGCGGCCGCCCGCGCCGCCGCTCTCTATGGCGAGGCCTCCGCGGTACCCTACCTGCCCGCGGCTCCCCACATCGGCTCCATCCCCGCGGCTGCTAATTGCGCCCTTTAATTGCCAAGAATGATTAACTGCGGAGGTTTCCCGGGGGGAAACCGGAAGCTCAGACTGTTTTTAACCATCCCGCTGCACAGCCGTCCAACCCCTCGCCAGGAGAAACCCACAGCAGCCCCCTCAGTAAAGGACAAAACATTAGTGCCAGAGGCAGCAGAGAAATGCTGCTGCCAGAGCTGCTGCCCCGGCCTGCTTTATTTCCTCCTTAATCCCCACCACTCAGCTCATTTCAAACGCAACTACTCACACCTCCCACGCAGGAGCACCCCATCTTGCTTCAGCCCCTGCACAATACACCAGGCAGGGAAATCATCTCAGCGGGCCCAGGAGATGTTTAAGGGTTGTACAGATGCCAAAGCATGCAGGCGAGCACTAACGGGGCTTTTTAAAAGCAGTTAAGACTGAGAGGATTTTACAGCTAGAAGCCGATTTTAATAAGGGTCATAAAACCCACACGCTTTCTCGCACTGTCTTGAATATTAGTTCATGGCTTTCTGCAAAGGCATGCTGAGAACGGCAGCTGGCCGTATGCTTCCGTCTGCACCCGCTCCTTCAGGGTGCTTGCGGCGAGGACCAGGATTTCCAACGGCTTTAAAGCCTGTGCCCGTGCTCCAAGCCCTCAGCCTTAGCTCAACACAGCAGTTGCCAGCCCATTGCCCGGAGAGGTGAGGCTGGAGGCTCAGTTCCAATTATCAGCATTGATATCATCCACAAAAAGAGCTGAGTTTAAATTTGGGGCATGGCTCAAGGCAGAAATATGGGGGGGTTCCGAGCACAGGTCAGAAATCTCCCTTTTCCCCATTAACCTCTACTGTATCTGCCACTTCTGACAGGGAATAATCCACATATTTCCCAAATCACAGGTCATCTCCCGCTGGCTGAAGGACCTGCGAACACTTGCCTTTAGATGGCACTGCGTTAAACAATATCCATGAGATCCAGCTGTGAAAAGGGCCGTTGCTCCCACCAACGCTCAGAAACATTTTCAGACTGATCTCTTTGCAACAGGGGAGGAGAAAGAGCATTTTGTGCCCACAAGTGGGGACACGTGAGGCTGAGATTACCCCATCTGAACGGAAAGCACTGCTAATGCGTGCTCACCCCCCACTCCCTCGCTGGAGCCAAGAGCACCATTAATTTGGCACATTCAGCAGAATTTAGCTTTGATTCTCAATTAAGAAATTAATCATGGGGACAGGAGGGCAGCTCTGGGAAGGGTCTCTGCCACCCCCCAAGCCCCGGGTGACCCCCAGGAGCACTCAGGCCATTTTGTCCAGCTCCCCTCCCCCCCGCCCCCAGCTTCCCCCTCACCTACAGACCCAGTGTAACCCACACTCAAAGGGCAAGAATTTGCCCTTTGGATGTTTCACAACATCCTGGATCGATAAACCCGCATGGGGCTGGTTAGAGGTGACACGGCAATGCCACCAGCCCAGGGCATCAGCATCCCCCGGGCCCCAGCCCAGGATAAACCAGTAAGTCCTTATTTCTGGTGCCAAACGCGTCACACTGGACAGATCCAGGGCCAGCTTTCCCCACCCCCCGAGTCTGGATCTGCTACACAGGGACACGTGGTGACCACCCCGGCTCTGGCCCCATGTCACAGTGCCCACACAAGGACACTTCTTCAGTGGGTCCGAGGATGCTCCTGCACTTGGTGCAGGAGAATGGGGTACGTGATGCCCACGGGAGGGCAAACACCACGGGCTGCCCGCCGCAACCCTCGCCCTGCCATGGCCCAGGACCAGAGCGGAGCACCCCTGTGCCTCGGGACAATTTTGCAATGCTGAGCCTTATAAAATCCCGGTTGTAGGGCTGGACCGGGGAGGGGGTGAGTCCAGCCCTGGTGAGGGGACAGCATGAACCAGGGAGCGAAACCCCAGGCTCAGAGCAAAGCCTCGCAAAGCCCAGAGCCAGCACTGACTCCCACACTGGTCCCAGTTGGGCCGGTTGCCTTTTCTGCTGCCAGCTCCCCACTGTGACGCTGGGCTGGACTTTGTCATCAGTCTTGCAGGTCTGGAACAGCAGAGCACCCCGGGAAAGCCAGGCACGGCACCCCAGAGAGGGGTTGGAACCAGCCACAAAAGCATCCCACCCGCTGGCAGCAGCTCAGGGGGCCGAGTTCACCCTCCCTAAACAGGGAAAATCTCCCAAGCCCTGGAGACCTGCCTGCCTCCGGCAGCCGATTCTCCTGCTAAACTCTTGCAATAGCAACGATTGGGTCTGGGGTCACCTCCGGCACCCCAATACGGATACCCCACATGGGGCAAGGGTCTTTCTGCCAGCCCCACCTCAGGCACTGCGGGATACCAGTATGACTTGCTCCAGCAACAAAATCCAGTAATAAAGAAGATGCACTTCAACATATTAAGGCTCAATTTGCCAAATCATTGTTCCTAGAAGGGACTGATTTATCCCAAAGTGGGGCAAAGCGCAGACAGCAGTGACACAGCCCCCTCCCCATGATCCACCCCTTTCCTGAGCTCCCGACCACACATTTGCAGCTCCATCCTACAGATCCCAGCAGCTTTCAGCTGGGAACCAGCTCTGGATGCCTCAGACACGGTGCCGCATCTCCAGCCGCATCCCCCCAGTCCTGCTGCGTGGAGACCCCAGCCAGCAGACAGGGGTTTCCTCTCCCCAAGGCATGAAAGCAGAGTGGATAAAACTAAGCCCTGGCTGGGAATAACTGGAGGAACCCCCCTTTTTCTGTCCCCGGCATTGCACCACCTTGCTCTCCTCCTGCGGTGGCTCCATGCATCATTATCTAGCCAAAAGCAAGACATCAGGGAGAGATGTTTCCTATGCGATGGCTTTATGGAGGCGTGTGTCTCTGTAGCCCCAAACGTGCTAAAACCATTCCTGCTGCAAGTTCCTGTAGGAAACAGCCCCCCAAGTCCTGCGGCCCTGTCCTCACTGGATGCCCACCAGCTCCGTTATAGGGGGAGCGTGGACCATCAGCTCCTCGTATCTCCGGAGGAAGAGCCGGAGCCTGGAGGCATATGTGTCCTCATTGTATGGCAGCTTCTTCTGCTTCAGGTACTGGGAGACAACGGGTTTGATCTGCAAAGGCAAAGTCACCTCTGTACAGGATGCCCTGGCGTTTGTACAAGGTTCCCAGCCCGAGGCATCGCCAAGCTCCCTGTAAGGTGCCCAGAAAACCCACCCCACATGCCTGAAACAGGGCTGGAGAAAGCAGCTTCAGCTATAACATCTTTACCATGAAAATTAAGAGGAAAGTGGTTTCCAGTTGCAGCAACAAAGGGAGTTCACCCTAGCAAATTGCCTTTGCAGGGCTTCGGATTAGGAGAGATGCCTTAACAAGGGCCAGCCACCCATGCTCATCACTTGCGCCCGTAGTTATCCCCACGTGCCCAGACAGCTGGCTTGGCGGCAGGGCGGGGAGGCTGCCACCAGCTTAATTACCCCTTCCCTGCAACACACCTTTGTGGGGGGCAGGTCCTACCGGCCCCGTGAGCTTGAGCAAAGGGCATGACCCAAAACCTACTGGTGCTTCTGCTCCCTCTCTTGCTGTGACTTAATTTTTCCCCCGACTTGAGACTGAAAATTATGTGCACAGCATTAAATGAGTGGGGATCCCGCGCTGAAGGGCAGCGCACAGATCTCCCTTGGGATCTCCTCAAGCCGGGGCAGTGCTTGGAGCCCATGTTTTGAACACACCCCACACCTCAGAGCAACAAGTAAGGGCACGACTAAAATTATAGGAGGTTTGCCTGAACGCCAGCTGAACCAAAAGCCAGACTGCGCAGCACTGGAGATGCTTTCCCAAGGGAAGAGTTGGAAGGATCCCAGATCGCTGGAAGGCTGCTGCAGGCTGGAATTGGGACCAGGGGAAGGATCAGGGAGTGGAAATGCAGGAGAAACAGGAGTGGGGATGGAGGGAGGTGGGTTAGAGGTTGTTGCAAAGAAGCGAGAGGTCTCTAGCATGGGGGGGGAGCAGCACAGAGAGGTCCGGTGGCAGGGAGAAGAGGTGGTGGGGACAGCTTGCAGTAGCGTGGTGGGGAGATGGATAGTCTGGTCCCAATGTCACCTCCCAACACACTCATGTGCCCCGTGGGACCGTCTCACCTTCAGGCACATGTTGTCGGAGAGGCTGGGGAAGAGGTGATGCTCCACGTGGCAGCTGATGAGCGAGTGGCCGAAGGACCAGTCAAGCAGGGCGTTGCGGGGCAGGTTGAGGACGCCCAGGCTCATGAGGTGGATCCTCTTGGGCTTCCGATCGGCCGCGAACATGGGGAGGCCGATGTGCTGCGGGAGAGGCAGGGTGGGGACCCCGTGGCACCCGCCACCCCCCGGCCCCTTCCTGACAGAGCTGACCACGGCTCTGGCCATGCGGGGGCACAAAGGCGCCAGCCAGGCTGAGCCACGTGTTGGGGTTTGGCTGCCAACCCCAGAGCTGGGTTCCTCCCTACAGTCGCTCCATCCTCCGCTTGTCTGTCCACGGAGCCACCGAGGAGCACCCAGGCTCTGTCCCCCCAACACACCCACTCTTCGAGCCACCAGCCTCTCGCCATCCCAGGACCTGTAATACCAGCTGCATCTACGCCTGCAAACATGCCAACCCCTCCAGTCCTGCAAGCCACCGCAGAGGACATCACCCTCCAGCCCCTCACACCCATCTGCCCTGACGTTCTCCCAGGGCCACCACTTTCCACCCCAGCCCCGCCAGCCTGATCCTCCCTGTGACGACACTGGCACGAGGGACGTGACGCCCGAGGCCGCTCGCCTTAAGCTGACACAAGCCCCAGCCAGCTGTGTCAGGGCTCTGTCACCCGCGCTGGGTGGTGGTTGGCCTGTCTCCAGCACCATCAGGACATCTCGGAGCTTCAGGTCTCTACCTGGAATATGTTGACGTGGATGTAGGGGTGGGCCAGGAGGGAGCGGGTGAGCAGCATGCAGAGCAGGGCGGACCACGGCGACTGGAAGCCCGAGACGTGGCGCAGCAGCCAGTAATGGCAGTAAAGACCCAGAAACATGCAGCAGAGGGTCCGGAGAGCTGCTTTCCACTCCACGTTCCTCAGCAAATCTGTGCAAGGAAGAAGAGGCAGCACGTGGGCAAGGTGCTGACGCTTCCCTGCTGATAAACCGACAGCCCAGCCCAGCCTTCATCGCCCTTTCCCCATCCTCCAGGTTGGCCCGAACACCCCAGCCCTGCTGACCTGCTGGCTTTTGGGGCTGGGGCCTGAAGCCCGCCCTGGGCAGCGGGGCAGAGGCTCCAGCTGTGCATCATCACACGGGGATTTGGCCGCATCGTCATTTCTTACAGCTTGCCAAGTCATTGTCTGCATTTTTGGCACGGCCCAGAGCTGTGTTCAGCCTGACAGGCCGGGCTTCCTCAGCATTTTCTAGGCTCTTCTCCCTGGTTGTTCCCTGGCACCATTATTTCCCCCGAGCCACTGCCTTGTCTGCCCGAGCTCGTTGCGTCCCAGCCCCTGTAGACACCCACACCTCCACCTCGCACGCAGTCAGCAAAATCACTACAATGCTCTCACCGGCCAGAGACCTACACGGGATGCTGAACCCTGCTATGGCCAAGGGTCTGAACCAAAGGAGAGCAAATTTGGGGCACTTCAGGCTCATGATGGCTTTCCAGCACTTGATCCAACACAGGAAAATGTGAAGCATTTCTGAGCACCAGCAGAAAGGAGACATGCAGCAGCTGCCTTCCCCAGAACAGGTGCAGCATCACCTGCCTTCGCTGCAGCCCTGCGTCCCGCCGTGGGCTGGTGTAGTTAATGGGGTGCCTCCAAACGAAGCAGGACCCTTGGGTGGGGTGAGATCTGGACAGTAGAAGCTCGCCATACCCAGCACCCCGTCCCAAGGCAGTTGGGACACGTACCAAGAGCAACCAGAGGGGTTATGATGGGCACCGCGAGAGGTGCAATGAACATGTAGACGTAGCGGTTCAGGAAAGGAAGCTTCCAGGTACTGGAGTCCCCCAGGCCGATGACGTTGGTGTAGCCGTGGTGGATCTTCACGTGGTTATAGGTGGCTTGCTCGGCTGTGAAAGCTGAGCAGAGCTGGGAGGGAAGAGAAGGAGAGGTGATGCCTACGGCTGAGGGGCCAGGGTCGGGCACCACCTGGCTTGGACTCACGGGAGAGGTACCCGGGGAGATGCTCTGCACCCAGGGAGATGCACGACACCCAGGGGAGATGCTCTGCACCCCACAGGTTCCAAACCAGTCTGAAAATGGACTTCTTAAGAATTAAGCGCTGGAAACCATTCCCACCATTCCCCACAACTCATTATCCTGCTCTGCAGCCCCACAGTCAAGGGGACTGACACAAAACCCTGCAGCCCAGCGCGCCACAGGAGCCGTCCCCAGCTGGGGGTCACCCCCTGCCCCGCTGCCATCAGCAGGGATGGTCCTGGTGCTCCCTGGTGTAGCACTGCTTTACGTTTAACCCTCCTGCACACGGATCACACATGGATCCATCTTGTTCTTCAGTGGCTGCTCCTGAAGGGCTTGGGGTGCTGGCAAGGTGCTGATGGGGCTTTTGGAGGGGGCTGTCACCCAAACCCCCCGGTCCCGCTCACCTCAATGAAGAATACGGCCCACACTTTGCCCCAGGACTTGGACTCGGTCAAGGCGTTGTGGCTGGCCAGGTGGCTGCCCTTCACGGTCAAGGTGTGATGCACCACGCCGAGGGTGAGAACACCCGCCAGGAAAGGGATGGCCTGGGCTGACCGCAGGCACAGGAACCCTACGGAGAAACCGGCCAGGCAGGAGCTCGCGCTCCTCCTCACCTCTCTCTGCTTGCAGCCGGGCTGGAGGAGTTGCTACACCCAAACATGCCAGCCGCTGCCCTAAACCTGTTTTTCAGACATAGTTACAGGTATTTAAACTGCCTGAGCCAGAAAGCTTCCCTCCACACCACCCTGCACAGCTGGACCAGCCACGCTCGCCGTCGTGCTGAAGGTTTGGCCGCTTCCAGCCGTGATGGCACCAGACACTGCTGGTGCCAGGTCCCATCCCGCAGCTCTGGATGGGATCCCACTGGTGACAAATACGACTCTACCAGGACTTCAGAATCCCCAGGAGTTCAAAATCAAGAGGAGGCACCAGCTGCAGCTTTCCAACCGCGCTGCCGGAGCCTCACGCTTGACTGTGTCTCCCTGCACCCGCCTCGGCCGGGGCCATCGTCACCAAAACTGCCAGGGTGTCCCTGCCTCATGGCAGGGCACGGATGGGGCACGCTGGTCCCTGTCCTGCCCTGTGCCCATCCCCCCAGGCACCGTCCCCTCACCCCAGGCTGTACCCCGGGTGCCGCCATCACCTGCTGTGGGTTTCCAGCGGGGTCAGGCTGCCCCACGGCACAGGGTGAAGGGGTTATTGCGGCTTTGTTACAGGCTTAATAGGCTGCTAATAGGCTTCCAGCACAAAGTTGTACCAGCAGTGCACAAGCCGTGAGGAGGCAACAGGACCCCCCCGGAACCCGCTGGCTGCGGTTTGGAGGGGCTAAGTCAGGTTACCTGCCGGGAGCAGGAGGAAGCTGCAGGCGAGGATGCTGATATCGATGCCGTGCCGTTCCCACCAGCTGCTGCTCTTCACCACCTTCTGCACCAGCTCCGAGAGCTCGGCCATCAGAGCTTCCTCATGCTGCCCTGCTTGCTGCAGGGCCCCCCTGGGGGTCACACCCCCATCACCCGGTGCTGGCCCCGGCTCCCAGCCCTCTGCCGTCACCTCTGTCCTGCTGCCGTCGGGTGCTGGCGTGCCCTGGAGCGGGGGGTCCCATGTCCCCTCAAGCCAGGGGGTACCGCTGACCTCGCCGTTGACCTGCTGTCCCTTCCACCTCACCGGGTCCCCGTCCTCCAGCGGCATCTCCCTGCCGAGCAGAGGCCACAGGGGGTAGCACGCCCAGAGGAGCACCCGCAGCACCCCGACCCACCGCAGATGGGCTTCCCAGCTCCCGCTGCTGCCGAAGGACATGGGAAGGGCAGGGATGGAAAAAAATAAACAACCCGAGGAGGACGCAGCCAGTGGAGAGGGCTGGAGAGCCACCCGGCCTCCCACCCTGGGGACACCCCAGCCACCACCCGGCCACCGCGGTCCCCTACTCACACCAGCCCCGGCACGGCGGCTCTCCTGGCGTTGGCCGTTTCGGGGTGGCCGGCCAGCCCGTGCGGCACCGCACACCGGTGCCGTACAGCAGCAATTTGGAGAAGGGAGGAGCAGGGGAGGACAGGGAGGAGGGCGAATGCAGATTAGCGATGGCAATAATCTGCCGTGGCAGCCCATTTCAGAGGGCAGCCGTCGCGGCGGGGCCATGGGGAGGACCCTCGGCCGAGGGCACAGGGAGGCGAGGGCAGCAGAGGAGGGAAGGAGTGGAAAAAAGACAGAGAGAGGCGGTGGAAACGCTGGAAGCGAAGGAGCCAAGTGCCAGAAATAGCCCCGAGAAACCCAAGCGGAGCACTGAGGACGGGGATAGGGTTTCGCTTCTGCCAGAGAGCGGGAGCAAATGTTGCCCGTCCTGCGAGGGAGCTGTTTTGGGGAGAAAACTGGCCTTTTTCACAGCAAGGAGCAGGCTGCGGGAAGGAGGGGGCAGTGCACGGCTGCGCGGCTGCCTGCCTGCGCCTGCCTGCTCGTCTGCCTGCGCCTGCCTGCCCAAACCGCTGCTGCGGAGCTGCTCGGCACCCCCCTCTGTGCTGGGGGCGGGGTGGGGGCAGAGCCCAGGGGCACCTGCCAGGGACCTGGTAACCCCAAATCTGTGCCTAGCAGCTGTGGCACCCAGCCCTGACTCCCACAGAGTCCCTCTTCTTTTCCAGGCTGTTTTCAGGAATTTCATAAGAGTTTCCTCCCTTTTCCATCGCTGCCTCCTGCGTAATCACCCAGACACAGCACAGGCACCCCAAAAGCTTTGGGGATGCCCGTGCACAGACCAGGACCTCCTGAGCCCCGCTTCTTTATGGAGGAAGGCTAAAAGCATGTCGCTTCTCACTAGGGCGCTGAATTTCTCCTTAATTTGTTATTTCTCCTAACCAAGAAATGCATCAGCTCAGCTGATCCACCAGAACCTTGATGAACACTGACATCCAGCAGATCCATAGCTGGTTGCTATACCCACTGGTGGGGTACCCCAGCCCCAAACCGGGACAGGCTCAGAGCCTCCAGTAACAACACATCACTGCAGCGACTCGCAGGGAAGCAAACCTCGCACCCAACTTGTGCCAAGCCCCAGGGGATTGTCATCCTACCCTGGAAAAAGGTTAGTGACAAAAAAATAAAATCACACCTGCTGCAAAGGGGGCAGAGCTGAGGGTGCATTAGGGACCTGCTGAGGTTTCATTTCTACTGTAAGGGCTTGTATTATGAAAGATCATTTCCAGAGCCAGGGGCACTAATGGATTACAGCAGCGTCCGAAGCCCAGCAAGCTGCAGGGCTGGCTGCAACCAGCCAGGCCAGTGATTCATTCTGCTACGCCGCATGGCTTTCGTCACCTGCTTGTTAGCGAGGGAAGCCCGCAGCCAGGAGAGCACCCATGGGTGCTGCTGGGCCAGGGGGAGGTGGGTGTCAGACCCAAAGGGTGCATCGAGTGGGGCTGCTGGGTCTGCTCCTGAACGATGCCTTCGTTATCTTCATCACTCCTAGGATGTGACCGCGAGGGATGGTGGCAGCACGGTGACAAAGCTCTGCTCTGAGGGTGCCAGGCTGCCGTTCGGTGGGGCCAAAGGTGAGAGGTGGTGGAGCTGCCGTTGCACAAGTGCAGAACGGGGCAGAACTGGTTATGTGGTGGTGGCCGAGGAGGAGGAAGAGGAGGAGCAGGAGGTGGGGGTCAGCCTCACATCCAAGACCAACACAAGCCATCAGGATCCCACCGCAGCCGGCGGCGAGCGTGCCGGTGTGCACGGGCAGAGGCAGGCGTGTGGCGTCGCTCAGTCCCACGCCGCCGCTCGCACCGGAGACCACCTGGGAGAAGAGAAGAAATAGTGGGTTGAAAACCACGTGGGAGAGTCTGAGTTTCAGCTTCTAGGGAAAAGTGTCAAACCCACAAGAGCCCCTTCCTTCGAGTTGCAGCAAAGGTGGGAGTCAAGATGCTCACGGGAGAGCAGCAGCCATAAGGAGAGCCTGCAAAGCCTTAAGGAAGGCCAGCAGATTCGAGGCTGTAGCCCTAAATCTGCTTCCTTGCTGCCTTGTAGATCTCCATTTTCAAAACAAACTTTTAAACCCCAGTTTGCATCTGATTTTCCACCACATGCAGGCCGAGCCGTGCAATCCCACTGACCCCACTAAGATTTTAGGGATGAAAGCAAACGCTGACTTGGCTTTTGCACCATGGATGCAAACACCTCCAATTTAGCAGGGAAAACACATTACAGACTCAGAAATCCTTCGGCACGCAACAGGGTGGCTGGAGGAGATCAGCATAATCCCCAGAGCAGCGAGCTCTTGCCAGTGGCTGCCGACCCCTGCGGCCGTCCCTCGCCCCAGGCAGCACGGGGGTCCTGCGTTCAGGCAGCTGCCAGCCCCGAGGGAGCCCTGGGGATCAGGCCCCCACCACTGCTCTTGTCTGACCTCCAGCCTCTCTGCCCCCCCCCAGGACGGCACCTGGAAAGGCCAAATCTGGCAGCGTCCTCCCATGTCACTGCTCCCAAATGAGGGGAAAATGGCCATTTTAGCATGGCACAAGGACACACATGCCAGGCTGGCAGGACCCAGCGGCTGCAAGTGCTCCCCGCTGATCCCCCCACAGTTCCCCCAGCCCATGGGGCAGAGCCTGCTGCAGCCCCCAAAGGGGCCATTTCCAGCCCCAAACCCAGGAGCTGTTTGCAAACACTGCGGCATTTGCACCTCAGGGCCGGGTGCAGAGACCCCTTGGTAGCCCCTCCATCCCTACGGCCACCTGCCCTGCAGACCGTCCTTCTCTTCCTCCTCCTCCTCCCCCGGGGGAGGAAGGAGCAGGCTGCGGGGGCTGGCAACGGGGCATCATCAGCTTCCCTGGCCACTACAGCCAGACACCCCAAAATCACCATCCCCCCCTGCCCCTGGCATTGCTGGGGCTGCAGAGATTCACTTTTTTAATACCTGGGTTTGGGTGGGACTTCCCCCCCACTCTTTCAGGCCAAGCAGATTTGGGTAATTAATTTAATGAGGGATTAATTACCAGCATCCTTTCTCCAGCAGGGAGAGCTTAAGCACCATCCTCTTTTCCTTTTGGGGTCTGGCAGAGCCACAGGGTCCTCAAGGAGAAGAAATTCATGGGGTTTAACACCTCACCCCAACCCTCTCCCTGAGCCCGACGGCCGAGCGAGGAGCTCCATCTGCAGGCAAAGCCCCATCTCCATCACCCCCAAAAGCACCTCTGTCCCCCCAAATTCAGGCCCTGGCACAAGGGTGCTTGGCACATCCCGGGCTCCGCAGTCGAGCAGCTCCCACAGCTTCTGCCAAGCCAGGAGCTTGGCTCTGGTCCCCACTCACCCACCCACACCGAGGCTGCCCCGTGGCCAGCCAGGGCACCCCAAACCCTCCATCCCTGGGGCTGTGGGATGAGGAAAGACTGAAGGCTGAGCTTGGGAGCCTTGGGGTAGGCACCAGAGGGAGTCGCAGCTCCATGCAGCGGCTGCTCTCGATGTCATTTTGCCAAAAGGATGGGATGCTCAGCCCTGGGCTGGTGGGCTCCCAAAAGGCGAGACCCAGCCTGATCCGTGTGCCGGGGCGAGGAGCTTTCAGTGGGTGCCGGGGGTGGCGCAGCCACCGAGCCCTGGTCGGCGGGGTGCAAAGTCCCCTCCCAGGGACAAAGACCCTGGGTGAGCCACAGCCTTTCTCCAGGTTCCGGCAGTGCCAGGCTGAGATGGGGCTGGGAGGGGTGCTGAGATGCCAGGTCCGCCTGGGGCTGTTCAGTAGCCCACGTGCTCCCAGCCCTGCCAGGACGTGGCAAGGCTATGCTTTTAATCTTAAATAAATACCCCCTGGGGACGTCTCGCCTTTGCAGGGCGCAAACAGCCACTTCGGGCAATGAAAAACGTCCCACTTGTGCTCAGCAGCTCCGGGAAGAAACTGGATCCCAGTGCTGGCTAATCTGGCCAGTCTGTTTGCACCAGCCAGCGTGGCACAGACTGGATGGCGGCGAGACGGGGCAGGCAAAGCCACGCTGCCCTGTCCCGAGTCGTGCGTGGGCTGCCAGGGAGGCACCGCAGAGGGAGGCCGATGGTCTTATCCAGGCTGGGTGTTGGTACAGTGCTGCCTCGCGCTGCCCCGGCACCTCGGGAGGGAAGCGGCCGGATGGCAGAGCCCCACAGAGGGCATTGCCCAGCCGGAAAGGGGGTGCAAGCCCCACACCCCCAGTCTCATTCACACCATCCTTTGCATCGCTGCCATCTATTTTTCATCCCTGTTTGACCCTCACGCAAGTGCTGGGGGGGGGCGCACGTGGGGAATTGCTCTGCTAAACCTCAATGGTGTTCACCCCTGGGTGAGAAGAGCCAGGATTTACCTGCCAGCAGCAGCCAGACGTGGAGACGTCAGTTTAGCTCCTCAGTGCTGCAGGCCTTAGGGGCAACACGGCGTGGCAGGACCTGAGCCCTGCCGGCTCCGGGGTTGGGATGATGGTCCTCCAGGTCCTGGCCAGGCCAGTGTGCTGCTGTGCTGCAGGGATGGACGACGAGCGTCCCCGACTTGCAGAGCGGGGAACGGACCCACGAGACTGCCCATGCAGAGTGGGAGGCTCTGCCTTGCGTGGGGTCGGACGCATGCCTGGTATCAGCTACGCCATGGAGGGGAACGCAACCGCCTTCCTTCTCCCCTTTTCAGTAGCCATCTGCGAACACAAGAAGCCCAACGCTCAGTGCGGGTGTAAGTCCTTGCCTTCCCAAGGCTGCAGGGCTGGGTGAGACATGCAGCAGCGGTTGGTGCAGGAGCTTTATTCAAAGCCAATTGCATGTGAAAACCAAACCCAGCACAAAGCCTGGCCCTGAGCCCTTGGACATCCCTGCCCAGGGCTCCAAGTCACAGCACCAAACCCCATACTTGCCCATGAGCACCCCAAATACCCCCAGGACTCGCTGCATATCCACCACCAGCCCTTTCAGCCACCACCGCCGGAATATCCTGATACCGTACCCGGACCGTGTTTTCAGTTTTATATATCAGCAGTGAATAAAGCAGTTGTCATCCACCCCCTGCTCCAGCATGGCTTAATTTCCAAAGCCTGGCTGGAGGTGTCAACTAATCACAGACTTCCTCCACTTAGCAGCTCAGGGTGAAGGTAATCACTGGTTTGGGTGCCTCTGCTCTTGCCCCGACCGAAACTGCTTGCCCCCACCCCTCAGTCCCTGGCGTCACCGCCTGGCCAGGTGTTACCCAACGCAGGCGCGCGGTGGAGATGCCACTGGCTCTGCTCCGCTACGCTCCCAAAATGTCAAGCCTGCTGCCAGCGGTGCCACCAAGGGATGGCTGAGCCCTCTTACCCACCAGCCCATTTGCAACCTCGGAGGGCTGGGAGGTCCTGTCCTGGCAAGGATGGGTCCTGAGGAGGGAACCAGTCATCGCTCCAGCGCCCGTCATCAGCCAGCGATCGGAAAGATGTTCCTGGGCACAAAGCTGCATCTCCAGTCCTCAAAAATCAAATACATTTTTTCCTTGTAACCACAGCACTTCCCAACCCCAGCTCCCCCCCCAGCTCCCAGGTGTCCTACTGGTCCCCAGGCCAGAGCCACTGGGGCTGGCCACGCACGTGTCCCCACGGGCAGGCGCCCAACCCAGCGGCTCCCCGGCAGCCGCCCACACGAAACTTTTACCGCTGGGTGCAGGCAGGGTAACTCCAGGCTCCATCCTCTGCCCTCTCTAGGAAAGAAGGACGTTTCCAACCTCCTCGGCACGCGGAGGGAGGATGAGGACCCCGGCGGGGCTGTGCCGGGGTTGGCACTACCCAGCACTCGCCACTTCAGCTGATCCGCAGCTGAGCAAGGACCGTTTGCCAGGGCGGCTCAAGCGCTGGTATCTACAGCTGCTTTTCAGGGCCAGGTCTCCCTGCCAGCTCCCACTGCTGGCTTTGTGGGCCAGAAGGGAAAGGGGCTGGGAGGGAGGGTAGGGCTCGGGGTCAAGACCCTCTTGCCTTCTCCCCCAGGAGCGCTTGGAGATGCTCTGGCAGGGCCATTGCGTTTGCCCAGTTTAAGAAACCAGAGCGAAGGCAGGCACAGCCCAGTACCTGTGTCTTGATCCCGTCACTGCTCTTCGTGGGATCAGGAGATGCTGGACTCATGGCAGCCAGGAATTCCTGCAAAACAGAAAACTCCCTGCTCATTAAGAAGCCCATGCACGGCTTTAATTGGCAAGAGGAGGGGTTGCAGGATGCTGCCCCTGCTCCCGGGATGGGCACTGCCCTCCACCAGGCACGGGACCGTGCTCTGCCCTGGCATCGGCTCTGTCCTGGCCCGGTGGGTTGGTGCCACCCTGGATGCAAACAGCAACTGGGTGCCATGGTCCCCAGGCAGGTGCCCGATCCCACACCGCTCCGGCTGGAGGGGATGCGAGGGCAGCCGGGACCGTGACGTAACCCGCCGTGCCCAGGAGGCAGTGCCTGGAAGGGAGTGAGCCGCCCGGCCGGGGTGGGAAGCCAATGCGCTGTGTCACTCCTTCGGGCTGGAAATTTGGTTGGGAGCCAAAGGGCTGCCCAAATCCAGCCAGACTCCAAGAACGCACCCCCATCTCCCCAGGTCTCGTGTGGCCGTAACCTACTTCCCCGCTTTCAGCTGCTGCAGGGAGGCGATGGCTGAGCAGAGGGGCTGGGGAGAGGTTCTGCCGTCCCAGCTCCATCAGCCTCCGATGGGCTCCGTCTCCCTGCCAGGCTTGGGGATACATCCAGCCAATACCCCGCGTGTCCACCCTGCCCATTACACGCTGGGCAGCCCCCCAGCCCCGGGACAAGGGGGACTGACTTTCTGGGGCTCAACTGCCCCAAGCCCACCTTCCCCAGGGAAGAGCCTATCCTTCCCGGTGGGCACAGGCACCTCACCCAAGCCCTGCCAAACTTGCCTCCCGCGGGTGCCACCGCACCGAGGGCAGCTTTTGTTTCTTCTTCAAGACGAGCGCCCAGATGCACCCTGCCAGCCAGAGGGATAACTCACACACCTCCTGGCAGCTATTTCATCAGCACGGCCGGACCCATAAAACCAGTTAGCTTGGAAAAACAGGGACTCTTCTAATGATACCTTTGCAGCGGTGGTGCTCCGGATCCCTGTCCACCAAGGGAATATCTGGAGGAGCCCAGAGGAGGTTGCGGGTCAGCTCTGGCTGGCACGTGGCTCCATCCCCAGCCCTGCCAGCAGCACCGGGCGAAGGAACCATCCTCCATCCCCGGTGCCTGAAAACTGGCATTTTGCAGCTTCCTAGGAAAACACGAACACCAGGAAAGCTGCTAATCCTGCAGCCAGTTTTGCCACAAAAGCAAAGTCTCCCCAGCCTCGTTCCTCCAGTTTTTCCCCTATCCACCATGAGCCGTTGCAGGCAAATCCAAGGTTCTGCTCCTTAATCCCAGCCTGGGGAAGCAGGAGCTACCCTGACCCAAGCGACCTCACCGGTGCATTTTATTACCGACTTCGGCGAAGACCCACTGGGATCGGGGTCAGCGGTAGCCAGAGCTCGCCAGCGGGAGGGCAAAGTGGGGCAAAGCGAAAGAGGGAGGAGGCCCACGAAAAAAAGAAAGGGCTTAGAATAGAAACCAGGTTAGGGCTAAACTGTGGGTGGTAGGAGCTGTCGTGGCAGGCAGAGCTGGCTGTCCCTGCCAGCCCAGGGGACCTAGGGGCCTCTGAGCCATCCTCAGTGTCCTCACCAAGTTTGCAAGGTTGCCAGTCCTCCAGGTTTAGGAGTCGCTGGGCTGGAGGGCACAGGGGGAAATGGGCCACAGGGATGAGCCTGGGTGCAAAGAGAACAAGAGCTCATCCCTAAAGCCATCCTTTCATCCTGCAAAGGCTCTTTTGGTCCATCAGATGGCCAGGGCTTGGGATTGCCCCTCCGGAGGGTCCTTGCTGCCCCAGGAGAGCAGCACCCAGGGCAGTGAGACGGAGACTCAGTGGAAACAGAGACTCAGATAGCAGTTCTGCAGAAAAAGTGGGGTTTGTTTTTTCCTTTCTTCCTGAATGGGAACAATCAACAATGAGCCAGGCTCAGTGCAAGGTGAGATAAGACCAACCTCCTGCGGCGCTTACGGTGGCAGGACGAGCGTCACCGGGCACTTGGCACAGCCTGGAGGGTTCCCCCAAAGTGCGCAGAGGGGTCATGAGGTGCCACCAGCACCGGCCCAGCATCCACCAGCCTGGGGAGCCCAGGGGCAGCTGGATCCACCGGCAAATGCAGGAGCCGTCCCATGGGCACATCCCTGGCTGGGCCGCAGCCAGCCGGAGCCAGGCAGGGAGCTGATAGTGGGATTTATGGAGTGCGGCCAGAGGCAGTTCTGGGAACAGCCCCGCTGCCCAGAACAAGCCCACTTCCCGAGCAGGATGTCACCTTCTGGCACGTGGCATAGGTGATGCCCCCGGAAAACCAGGGGATTTGCTGGGAGGGGGTGACTAAGAGTCTTGTTTTGTTGGGAAAAGGGGTGAAACCAGCCTCCTTGGAGCTGATGGAAAGTCCCCATGGAGCACCCCAGGTTCAGCCTGCACATGGACCGATGGATTTCTCCAGCCCACAGACCACTTGTCACCCAGGATTTCACTCCATTTGCTCCAGACTGGAAGAAAACCTGCTGTCAGTCATGGCAAAAATATCCCTGTGACCTCTGTTTTCCCCAAACAGTAGGTCTCCCTTTCCCATAGTGAAAAGTCCTGTAATCAACAAAACAACCTTTCCAGAAGAGAAGTCCACAGCAATGTAGTGAGTGGGTTCCTGTGCCCATCCCCTGCCCCACTGAAGCGCCAGGCACGTTGCCCTCAGTCCCTTGGGAAGGCTCTGCTGGTGGCAGGGCTGGAGTGAGGAGGACGTCTAAGGAGACACGGCAATTGTTGCCAGCTCCCCCTCCTTCTTTACATACCAAATAATTTTGGGGAAGAAACAGTGTAAAAAGGTGCTTTTTTTTTTTTTAGCCTTCGGTCCCAACACAGCCTTATCCTGCTGTCAGGGCTGGGACAGCTCTTGGCATCATCTACCCCTGGGATGGCAAGGAAGGGAGCTTGCGGTCCGCTTCAGAAAGGAAGGCAGCCATCCCATGTCACCTCCTCCAGCCCCCCCGTGTCCATGGGATGCCTGGGAAGGGCTGGGACCTGCTCATCCTCACGGGCATGGAAAGCCAACCGGGAGGCACTCACAGCACCCGGTCCCTCCACCTCGTGCCGGGTTGAACCAGCCCCAGCTCAGGGACAGTGTCTCCGGCCGCGGGGCTGGTCCTCCCCAGGGAAAGGCGGTTTGAGCACGTGGCATTCCTGCCCGGCGGAGCTGAGCGCAGCCCTGGGCCGGGTGAGTAACGCCTTCGGCCGGCTGCCTCAAATACCGGGGGTTGATCTATCACACGGTGCCAGCGGGCGAGGAGGTGTGCTGCTCCGCTGGCACCCAGGGGCCCCTCGCAGCACCTCTAAAATGCCTCCTGGGAAGAGTCAGGGAGTCTCCCCCTGCTCATGCGAATGAGGCTGACCCAGCTCAGCACCACGTCCCGGTGGCGTCCAGGCTCCCCTCGCTCTTCTGTGCCCTCTCCTACCCACTCGCTCCAGGCAAGTGGCCCCCCTGCCCTCCTCCCTAAGCCACCAGCCAGGGACCCTGCTGCCCTCCACCCCAACCACCCCCAGACATGGCTCTTAGGCACATGAACACCACCAGACCATCTTCACCCCTCTCCAGGTTGGCTTTTGCCCCTCTACGGGTGCTGCCCAGTCCTGCCATGCTCGTCCAGGAAGCCTGTGCATCCTTTGTGGCGACTGTTCCGGGGCGCCACTGCCACCCAGGGCTTTCGTGAGGGATGCCCAGCATGGGGCAGGGGGGCCGGGCTGTCCCCATTCCTGCCAGTGTTATTCCAGAGCAGAGCTCCGGTCACAGACATGCCGATGCTGCTGCCAGCACCGTGCCCGCACAGGCTTGTATAACCTCTTACGTCAGGCAGTGCTGGGCCACGGCCGAGCCAGCTCCTGCTTCCTTCCCTGTCCACGCCAGCCCAGCACCATGGTCGTTTGTGGGGCCCAAAGCTCCAGGGTCCCACTCCCTGGGGATCCCCGCGCCTGCTGGGTGCCCCATGGGCCCCTCTACCCAGCAGCCTTCCTGCGGAGATGCTGGCGGGTGCTTTCACCTGGTCCCCGCTGCGACCCAAGGATGCTCATCCTCCACCTCAGGACCCTTCAAAGGGGGCACAGTTCTGCTTCACTTGGAGCAGCCTTTGCCATTTTCTTTGAAAGCAACCAGAAAAAAAAAGGGATGTTTTTATGCTTCTCCCTGGCGAGAAGGGGCGGGATACGGCCAGGGCTGCTCCATGGCCAGCAGCAGAGATGAGCCCAGCACAGCCCGACGGGTGCCCAGAAAGCCTCCGCCTCCCCAGCCGTCCCTGGCCTGCTTTCCAAACCTGACCGGCCGGGTTTCGGGGTGCTGGAGGTGTGCCAAAGCACCGGGGCAGTGGGACGAAGGCATTCCCTGGCACTGGAGTGGGCAGGATGCCGTGCCAAGAAGAGCACACGTTGCTCACCTTCCCTTCCCAGCCCCTGAAACACAAGCGAAACCCCTGGGGAAACGCTGCCTGTGGGTGCAGCCAGTGGCTGGCTCGTGGCTGCCCGTCAGTGCCCTTGAAGGCTGTGCAGCACCCACGAAACCCACAGCCGGGGTCCGCACACCCCTGGGCATGGGTGGCCGAGCCCATAAGCTGCTGTCAAGCACCCACTGCTGCCCCTCCGGCATCACTCGTGAGTTGCAAAGTGCCGCAGGGTTTGCTCTGGAGCTCGGTGCTCTTATGTAAGGAAGCAGGAGAGCTGTGGGGATGAGCCCTGCTTTGTAGGTCAGAAAATGGAGGTGCGGGGCAGTTAGGGGATTGGGCTAGGTCAGCCCGTGAGTCAGTGGCAAAGGAGGGACCGGCGCGGCGGAGGCTTTATTAGCTGATGAGGGGTGGAGCAAGGCTCCGCAGGCAGGCGAGGAGCCACGCCGAGACACGGCATCGACCGAGCGGGGTCTCGCTCTCCCGCCCGGCACGTCCCCCAGCACCCCGACCCGCTGGCGATGCAGCCCTGGCCCCTCTCCTCCTCCTCCTCCTCCTCCTCGCCGTGTCCCTGAGGGGTGTCCAAGCCACTCGCCCCCCCACCGCAGCCCCAAACTCGCCCACGGCGCAGCCAGGAAGGCGGTGATGGAGCAAGGTCAGTGAAACAGGTTTCTCCTCCTGGGTCCCTTGAGCAGGCGTCCTTCCCTGCGCGGGCTGGGGAGCTGCAGACTTGTTGACAGCAGCTCTCGTTAGCTCGATTATTGAGTGGGGCCGAGGGCTGGGCTCTCGGCTCCAGAGGTAGCGGCCCGGATGGGGCCACGGCCGCCCCGTGCATCTCCCTGTCCCTCCCGGGGCGGCTGGCCGTGCTGCTCAGCCTTTCCTGGCCTCGTGGCACCCCGCGGGAGCCCCCCACCCTGGGAGGTGTGCTCCGAAATCCCGACGGGGCCGGGGTGGCTGAAATAACGGGTGTTTGCGTGGGAGTTCTGCTGTGCTGGGGACTCAGAGGGGATGGGGCTGGCAGCCCCGGCTGACCCCGGTGCCATGGCCCGCAGCCGCCCCTGGTGCTGGCATGCCAGCCGAGCGGCCGGTGCCAAGCTCAGGGGTTGTTTGTGGCTGGGGAGGAAGGCCAGGCTGGGGGCTTATCACAGCTGACGTAAAAGGCAGCATCCCGGCCAGCTGCCAGGATCCTTCCTCTGCCCCGTTCAGGCCTTTCACTGTCTTGTCGGAGCTCCCGCGTGCCCTGTGCTTCTCGCTAGCACTGCCCATGGCCAATGGCACTACACACCCGGGACGGGGAAAAGTGGAGGTCAGCCATCCCGCCCATGGGCACGTTTCCAAAAACGCAGCCAGAGAGCCCAGGGGCAGCGTTCCGGGGGTGGGGGGGGTGAGGGCAGGCGAGGGACCCCGCTGCCAGCGCCGGGTTTTGCTGTGACACAGCCGCGCCAGCCAAGCTCTGCCGCTTCCCAGCGGTGAGATAATGGGTGGGGAAACAAAGGGATGTTCTAGCAGCCAGATCCGTCCCCGGCGCCTCCTGCAAGGGCAGAGCCCGTCCTTGGGCGACAGCAGCGTCATGCTCAGGCCACTGCCGGCGGTGCCCCGCTGCAACCTCCACCCGGGCACCGGCAGCCTGCAGCCTCGCCAGAGCCGGGCAGGGGACCCCAGGGAAGTCCATCCCCACCAGTGTTTAAATGCTTGCGTAAGACTTACCGTCTGGGTTTGGGTGGTTTCTGGGCTGGATCCCCTCCATGCAGCCCTGCACTTGCTGCTCCAGCCCAGTGCAGTAGTTTGGGGGGGGGGGGTGTCACGTCTGGTGTTTGGCTGGGTGTCTCCTCCAGTGACAAGCTGCTCCTGGTCCCGCCGGAACCTTCGGGGCTGGGTGGCTTTGCCGGCTTTGGAGAGCGTTGTTGAGTTGGAGCTCGGTGTTCTGCAGCAGGAAAATGTAGTTGTTGTCAAAGTGCATCTCGAAAGGTTGAAAGATCAGGGAACAGGAGCAGCGAGAAGGTTGTCCCGTCCCTCTGAAAAAGCAGGAGGCTGGGAGATAGTGAAGAAAACTGGGATCACCACTCGGTCTCGGAGCTGCCCCAGGGCCCAGGCTGGCATCGTGGTGCTCTGCCATGAGTGGGGCAGGTGGTGCCGCAGGAGAGGCAGAGCCGCAGCACATGCGCCGATGGGTGCTGGCTGGCCCCAGGCTGTGGGCCCCCCCCACCCAGTGCCTTCACCGCCCGCCTTCCTCCCACTGAAGCATCTGGGGCAGGAGGTACGGGACATACAGGGCACCAGTCCTGCAGCACCGGTGTTTGCCCCAGCTGACCGCATGGTCTCAGCTAGCAGCGCTACTGAGGAATCGGTGTCAGTATTGTCCCAGCTACATAAGGTTTCCCACCCCCTTCCCAGCCACCGTCACCTCTGGGACCCACGTGCCCCCCGCTGAGCTGACCCCTCATTCACGCAGGAGATGTCCTGCCTCTGGGGACTGTGCAGGGCTGCTCCGTGCCCTCACCCCCGCATGCGGAGCAGCACAGAGCCAGCTCCATCGCTGGGGTTGGAGTCAAGTCCTCCTAAAAAATGGTTCTCCACAGCTTCGGCATCCCCACTGGCAGCGCTGGGGATGACCAGGTCCTCACTGCTGGTTTCAGGGCCATGCCAGAGTAAGTCAGGAGCCCGAGTGTCATGGGGGACCAGGGTTCTCCGCAGCTGGGGACAGAGATCAGGCAGTGTCTGTGCCTGAAGCACACTTAGCCCCAGCAGCACCGTCAGGGCTCAGTGGGCTGAATCCAGACCAACGTCATGTACCCGACCGCAGCCACATCTTCACCCCAACTCGTAGTCCCGAGCTATGAGCCCCCAAGTGCCTCCCTCTCTCTGTGCTGATGGGGAAGGAGCCTGGGAGAAGATGGCTGGCTTTTCCAGCTCCACGCAACCCTGTGGCTCTCCCTTACCCCCAGCTCATCCAGAGTCAAGGGGGTCTTGCAGCAGGGGCAATTCCTTGCATGCTTCTGCAGAAACAGCTCCATACCCCTGCCGAGGCTGGAAAAAGTTGTTGCAGCCACAACCCCACAATTACAGAGCAAACCTGCACTCTGGCCCTGTACCAAGCCTCGTGGGAGGTGCTGCCCTACTCCTGACCCTCATTCAGCAGCAGTCAGGGATTTTAGCTTAACACCCACGAGGGAGCATCTCCCTACCCTACACCTTGAGCGAACAGCCTGCCCGCAACCCGGCGCTGCTGGCAGGCCGCCGAAGGCAGACAGGTCCAGGGCACTGGTGATGCCCCACACCTTGCTCTGCCCCGGGGATGCTCAGTGCTGTCTGCGGGTGCGTTCCTGTGCTCCTCCGGCCGCCCCGGCTGAGAGCGAGCCGGGGTGATGGGTACCAGGGAGCTCACTCCGGCCGAGACACTTGGTGGCAGCATCCACGGCATCGCCTGGTATTTTGCTAAAATTTATGAATTGCATGAAGCAGATGTAGAAATAATTTGCCCTGTTAACACCTAAAGCCAGCATTAAAAGAAAACAACACTTCGTTTCTCCTGCTTTCCTGGCCTGCTCGGCAGCTCTCTCTCAGGGAGGACACGCTCGGCCGTGTCCACGTTGCTGCCTTTCGGGGTACTTTGGTTTTGGGAACAGCCACGGAGGGTCCCAAAAGCTGTTGCAAAGCCCCTGTGAGGTGCTGTATCCAACCCAGGCTGCATCAATGCCGCATCCAGCCCGGCGTTCAGCTGCCGGGGGAGCGGTGGCGGGGGCATCGTGCGAGGCATGGCAAAGCCGGGGCATGCCACGGGTGCTCTGCACAGAGCCCCTTCCCGCTCGCCTCCGTTCCTGCCACCCCACGTTACTCAGCCACTCAGCCAGGAAGTGAATCCCCGGCGGGATGGGCAGGAAATACTTAAGCAAGTGGCGTGCGATGGCCCGCGCTGGCCTGGCAGGTCCCGGACCCCAGCGTCACCCTCCGGTGTCGGCACCGTGGCCGTCACCGGCTCCGGGTGAGGCTGGAGGAGTACCGGGCAGGGCTGAGGACTAGGTGCTCCAGCCCAAGGGAGATGCCTCCCCGTGGTCCCCTCTGCCCGTAGGACCTACCTGGTCTCCTGCGGGCGATGTCCTTTCTCAGTTCCCATGCCAGCCCCGCATGGCATGGCTGAGCACACGTGCCGTCCAAGGGGAGCAGCCAGTAACCCCAGCGCTGCCAGCAGCCTGGGGGAAGCAGCCATGTCACCCCCCGGGGCTGGCCGCAGTACCCAGCAGCCAAGCAGGGATGCTGCAATGCTCACTCAGCGCCTGCAATCCCGCATCTCCAGCACCACCACTGCACACACTTGGTCATCCCCGAAAACCTCCCCTACCTTCTCCCTCCTCCCGACTGTGGTCTGAGGGCCCAGCCCAGCTCCTAAGGATGGAGAGACAAAAGCACCTGAGTGACAGTGAGTGCCCACGCATCCCCCTCACAGCAGCCGCATGGGGATAAGGGCAGGGCCTGTGAATCGGCATCACTTTTGTGAGTGATGCTCCGCCAGTTGAGGAGCCAGGGCTGTCCGACTCAAGGATGGGGTGTCTGTGCTACAGCCAGACCGCTGGCATGGCCCCTTGGCCTCACTCCGCTCCCTACACGCCACCTCCTGCCCCATAGGGGACAGGGACATACACGTCCAAGCTAAACCTAGGGGACTGGTTTTGCTGGGAAACCCAATTTAACACAAGCACAGGGCAGTTTGGCATTCTTGACTTGGGGTGTTAAGGGACGACCATCCCCAGGATCGCAGGTTCCCTGCTGGGAAGATGCTGCCATCCACTGCCGCGGCGCCCGCAGGACCTGCGCCGTGTCTGAGCGCCCAGCCGCCGCGGGCAGGCCCGGCCACAGGCAGGTACGAAGGCCGGTGTTTTCTCGCTGGCAGCGCCGGGTCGGGGAAACCTGCCGCCTGGCTCGGTTTCTGTTTGGGAGGGTACTTAAGGGTGTTCTCCGGGGTGTGCCAGCCCTGGCCTCCACCCTGCTTTCACAAGCACCCTCTCCGAAAGGAGCTTGTTGTTCTCAGCCGCGGAGCAGATGCAATTAGCACTGGCGAGGTTCTTCTGCGGAGGCCGGGCTCCCAACGGGCAGAGCAGTGATGGGGGTCGTCTGTGCTGAGGACCCGGGGACAGCCACGTCCCCTCCCCATGCCCAGGGCAAGCAGAGCTTGGCTTCATCACGAGCCCGGTGGGATGCAGCAACCCAGCTGGCCGGCGGGAGCTGGAAACCAGGGGACTTCTCCTGGGCTGGGGGGTTTGAACAGCCTGTCATTCAAGGGCTGCGTCCCCACGCTTCGTGGGAGACAACCTGGTTGAAAACTGAGGACCAAACCCAAAACCAAGCAACATGCATGAGCCCAAAGAGCAGGCTCTTGTTCTGGGGCTGCCGGTGCCTCTGACAGCCACCCCCATGCCCACAGACCGTCCTCCTCACCCCACCTGGGGCAGCCATGGGCCTGAGCCCATCTCTTGGGCTCTGCAACTCTGCGTTGGTGCCACAGCTCAGTTTTGGTCTCTCCCTGCGGTCGTGGCGGTGACCACGTTGGTCTCGGGGCTCGGCAATCCCAAGTGGCATGGTCTGGGCTTGGTCTTAGCTGTGCGGGGACGCCCATGGCTCTTGGGTACCGTCATGTCACCAAACCTTTTCACTGGCTCTTTGGAGGAAAGACAAATCCGGAGAAGGGATTTCTGTCAACATCAGCCCAACATCAGCAACAGCTTGGGTGCTCCTGAGCAAAAAGGCAAAGTTAGGGAGTGTGCAAACCCGAGTTGCCTGCCAGCCCCCAAATACCCGCCGCATCCTGGTGCCCAGCCTGCCAAAGGCTCTGGCAGGTGCCAAGCCAATAGCTCCACTTCTCCCTGTCATCCACTGGGATAAACTGGTCCCCATTGCGCTGGAGTGACGGTGATGTGAGCCAGGGCAAATCACTCCCCTCCCATGTCCGGCACCAACCCAAAGGCACGATTCATCCCCAGGGAAATCGGAGCCAGGAGCTGGCACTCTGCCGGTTATCCAGAGCAAGGACAGAGGGCTTGGATGAAGTCACCCATGTGCAGGAGGAAGGGGGTGAATTTAGCCACTGTAACCTCACCTGAACGTTGGCCTTGAGTTACGGGTCCTGCTCACAGCAGGACGTGGTGGCCGTCCTTCTGCCCCGCCGCATCCCTGCTGCCTCGCAGCCCCAGTGCACAGTGGGTCCCATCCTGCTCTCCCAGACCTGGTCCCGGCAGAGGGAGCTGTGACATTAGCGAGCCGAGCCACCGCTCTCCCTGCTGGGACGGCAGACCTGGGCTTTGGAGAGGGACCAAAGAACACAGTGCTGGGGCCCCGGCGCCACGCAGCCTTCACAGAGAACTCGCCGACTCAGCACATTTGATTGCTCGCCCTTTTGCCTGGAAATCAAGCCAAGAGTTATGCAGAACTTGTAAATTTAAATATAAAAGCACTTTTAGCTCTAAAAAAATCACTTAAAAAAATTGCTTCTCAGTTTGCGTCCGTGCAGAAAGGTCTTGGACCTTCTGTGCAGCAGTGGTGTTTAGCTGATGCCAGAGCATCTCTGTGTGCAGTGGCAGGAGGCTGGGACCCTACACCTCTCCTGGTGGGGCTTCAGCCACTTGGGGGGCAGTAGGACAGAGAGCCACCTTGCAAAGAGTATTTCTCGCTTGCAAAGAGTGTTTTTGCTCCCCTACACACACACCCCACCAGACACACACCCAGGGCATGCACAGGCAGGGAGCGGCGCAGCTTCACACCAAACAAATCCCCATTCTCCAAACAGCAAAACCGCAGCCTCCACAGCTCTGAAGGGACAAGCGTGGTCCAGACCCCAGCCAGACCCGGGGTGAGCACATACAGACTGCCAGGAGTCACTGTGCTCGGGTCATTCCTTATCATTTGCATCCTTGAGATAAGGCTGGATAAGCAGTGCCAGTAACAACACACGGTATTTCTCTGATCTGCTCGTTTGCATCACAGCCTGAACAAGCATGTTGCCAGCACCCCGTGGCAAGGGCCTGTTGACTCTCTCCCATTAGGATATGTGACTGCCCAGGTCCCCAGACTGCTGCTGCACCCCAGAAACACTCCTGCCACCCAGGAGCCATCTATAGATCACATATGTAAAATGGTGCAGTGGAGCTGGGAGCTGAGGGCTCAGAAAGAGAGTGCAAGGGTCAGCGAGAGATGCGATGGGTCTGTGCAGAACACCTAACGCTATGGCTCAGAGCTGCATTTTGAGCACTCGTGCATCAGGGATGCTTGGAAGAGGCTCTGGGCTGCAGCCCGGCGCTACGCTCGGTCCTGGGAAGCTCTTGGAGGTGAAAGTCAAGGTCTTTGGCACACAAGCTGCTGATGCAGCTCAGTGCCCTGGAGAGATGGGGCAGAAACGTTGCCTCTGTGGCACAGCCATTTGACCACCGGAAGGCAACTACCAACATGTTCAAACCACCATCTTCATTTTGGATTGTCGCCCTCAAGACAGCACAGACTGGACTTATGGACATGCACCTGCTGCCTAAAGTCAGGGCTGGCGTGTCTCAAGCTGAACAGCCCCAAGCCACAGTAATCGAAACTCCCTTCCGAAAACACAGCATCAAACAATGCAACCAAGAACCAGGAGAGAGACCAGGGTTTCCCATCGCTCTGCCTCTCCAGCCCAAACCCCAAATCAACCACTTGCTCAAGAAAGAATGGATTGTAATTATTTATTTTGGGTCCCTTTGAAAATACCGTCATGTATCTCCTTCCATTCATGGCTTCATGCGGTCTCTCAGCCTGTGACAGCACAGCGTCCTAGCCAGCTGTGCAGCACACTTCTTCCTCCAGCGAGCAGGCGACCATCGTCCCTTCAAGGTTGGCAGGTTGGAGCTGCCTGGTCCGATCTCAGCAGTCGTCCCTCCGTACCAGGTACCGCTGGGGAGCATCGCACAGACAGGGAGCAGAGCGAGGGAGCAGGAGAGCAGTCCAGAGGGACTGGTGGGGATGGCTGTAGCTTTCAGCTGCCCCAGGAAGGGAGTCTCTGGCTTGTGTTTTCTGGCAACTTAGAACTGGGTTTATTTCTTGATCATTTAAAAAAAAAAGTAAAAAAAAAAGATGCTATCTGCAAAGGGAAAGAGAAAAATCTGTCAGCACCCTGAGGATCCAAAACTGAGCCGTACTGAAAGCCTGTAAAAACCAGCAAGCAGCACACAGATATTTGAAGGCTGGGAAGCCTGAAGAACACAGCGGATTGGGGTGTCATCAGACGTGACAGTGGGGAGACCCACACTAGTGCCTTCCCTTCACCCCTATGGCAGGCACGTGGTCCTTCGAACCAAACCAACAAAACCCTGGAAATACCATAACACAGCAACAACTCCAACCCAGATATGCAGTCTCCAAAGGTCTGAGTAAGATCTCAAGCATTTGGGGAAGGATTCCCAATGCCACTGGGCACTGCCGTCAGCCGGCTCCCACCGGGAACTGCGGTTGATTTCCTAACGCCTTCAAAAGGTGAAGAGTCAAGACAAGCCTGAGCGTGGTTGAAAATCCCAGCTATAGGGACTTAGAAGAATCAGACCACAGAGCAGTCTGCATTCATATAGGTTATGAAACAAAACAAGGGCTTCACATCCTGCCCAGCCACGTTAGGGCTGTTGAGTAATGAACTAACGCTATCGCCATCTCTCCCAACTCTCATCGTTTCCACACGAGCAGGAATTTGCCCACACACAGAAGCACTGAGGTTACCTGGACTCCTACTCTTCCAAGCGGGTTGAAAACAAGACCTTACATTATCCACATCTCCACCTGCTGAAGGGTTTGATTGCTCAGAGGCCCCATCTCCTACTTACAGTTCAGTGTCTACAATGACATCTGGCTTCTCCAGAGTTTGTCGTCTCCTCTGGATGGCATCCACAATCTTTTTCCTGGGGCCCAGTGGGATATTGATGCTCTTCAGGTCATTGTCTGAACATAGCATGAGGGCCTCCAAGTCAATCTTTTCCTTCTTCAAGACGGAGATGAACTCAAACATGTGCAGGGAAGCCAGAAAAGTCTCCAAGGGGCTGGTGTCTGGTTCGTCATCATCATCTAAGCCCAGCTCCACCTCATCCCAGGGTAGCTCCTCCGCGTTCCTCTCCTGCAGGCTGTTGGCACTGCCAATGCTATCGTTGAGACTTGGCGAGCGCTGCAGGCGGCTCCGCAGTTTGACACCTACCCCATCTGTGTTGTCTTCACCCAGCGTGCCGGTGTCCTCCCGGCCAATCCCAAAAAGCCCACTGCTGACGTAGTTGCGCCGGAACACCATGGTGCCCAGCCCAGGGCGGTTGAACAAGGAGTCGTGGCCAGAGTCGGTGCTGACTTCCGAGTGGGCCGAGTCCATGTGCAAACCTGGGTCACTTATGGCACGGGAGACAGTGTCTTCATCCGTGAGGAACATGTCTCTGATATTACGCCGAGTCCACTCCTTGGGACTGGCGTATGTACCCTGCTTCACAAACATGACGTCGTTCCCCAGCTGCAGACCAGACAGAGACCGCACGCTTTTCCTCCCATCCTCGTAGATCTTGAACGTCCCATCCACCTGCTTCTTCTTCTCTAGCTTCTTTTGTATTTTTGTCTTTCCCTTGGCTGTGCCATGGATGGTGGCTTGTGAGTATGGCAGGGAAGTCACCATAGACATCTGTTGGAACTTCTTGCTTAAGGTGCTACTCGAATAGCTGGAGAAGCTCATGGTATCTGAATTATCCGACATCTCCTTTCTGTATCGTTTCTCCATCCTTTCATGGTGTTTCTTCTGCAGCTTCACGCAGTCCTTAATCCTCCGCTCCGCGTCCCGAAAGGCCTTGTCCTTCAGTTTGCTCACAAGCTTGGGGTTGAGGCTGCTCTGCTTGGCAGCAATAGAGTCCAGGTATCGCACACACTCCATGTGCCCCTTCATGGCTGCCATGTCCAGTGGGGTATGGTAGTCATTGTCCAGGCACCAGATGTTGGCCCCAAAAGAGATGAGGAAGGAAAGGCAGTTCAGGTGGCCATTGGCTGCTGCCAGGTGGAGAGGGGTGTTCCCCCAGATGTCACATTTGTCTGGATCGCCCCTAGACAGCAAGAAAAACAACTGGTTAGCATGCAGGCATGGCTGACACACTCTACTGAGATATTCCCAGTTGTGCAGGAGCAAATCAGCACCATGAACTGTTGCCTCCTCGAAATATGAAGCTACAGGCCTCTCGCCCCCGCAGCTTAATTTTAGGGTGGTCTTCTGGAGGGGTGTATGACTGACATGGAATCACGTGACTGACATGCAAGTCTGTGGTAATTCCCATGGGCTGAATTTAGCACTCAGGAGACCTATGTTCCTGCATCAAACCAACTTCTGGAGGGAAGCAAGCCAGATTCTGAATAGCCCAGAACTGAGATATGGGGCTAATTCCAGCTCAGACCTTTAGCTTGTTATAAAATTTCAAATCTCAAACATCCTATTAAATTCTAGTCAGATTCCATCTTCAGATCTTGGCTTCGTTCAGATTCTGTGGAGACACATCCCAAAATACCTCTCTATACACCATGGGGTCCCACCATGATGGGAGAACCGCCGGGAAACAGCCATCCTCAGCAACGGTTCTGGAACCCACCAGCTGCTGCACCTTCCCATCCTCCTTTTTAGCGGTGCCTGGGGAAATTCGGGGCACAAGAGGGCACTTAGTCAGCAGAGAATAAGAGCAAAGTTGCTGGCGTTGGCCTTGGCGTTTTGTGGGGGGTTTTACTGCACCATGCTTGGTCTCGATTGCATGGCTTGAAGCGCATTGATATTAGCACATCCAGAGAATCCAGTTTCAGAGACAGTGGAGATTAGGTTTCTGTACTCCTCAAGAGCTGGACGCTTGACTAATGCCATTAGCATCTCTTCTCACACTGCGCTGGCCCCTACCCCAGCAAGCTGCTGACGGGGCACAACCACTTGCCCACATCTCCTGCCTCCCATGACAGGACAGACACAAACCTAGGATTCCAGGGAAGTCTGTCCTCCTGACATTCCTCTGTATTCGTGATCTGCTGAAACAAGAGATAGTTCACACCCCTGCTGGCACCAGCCTTCGCCCGAGCGCGTGTGCTAATGATATGCAGCCAGCAGCAGTATCTGTCAACAAGGCACTCTCCCTTCGTGGACACGGAGAAGGCGAGGCCGTTTATTAAGGCCGTGCAGCTCCACCACCCTCAAGAGCAACTCCCCGCGGGCGGCAGGGCTCTGGTAGAGCTCTGGCTCAGCACAGCTCCTGCCCATTTCCATACCACCCTTTCGACGAGCTCTAGAGGAACCTAGCGCTGTCCCTCCACCACGAAGACCTCGGGCTCCAAGCCCTAGTGACACCAGGAGTAACTACTTCAGAGAAAGAGCACGGAGATCACAGGAGCCGAGGGACTTCTTTCCTCTGCTGCTTTGCATCTTCATCACCAGCACCCATGCACAAGACCCCGTGACAGCCTCGTCCAGCACATTCACCCTCCCACACTGCAGGCAGGCTCCCTGCTGCCCGCTCTGGACACGGCTGTTCAGGGAACAGCAGAGCTGGAGCAGAGCCACCCGGCTGGTGTAATGACTAGTTCGCAATCCTCGGGCTTTGCCGACATCTCAGCTAGGTAATACTGAAGAGAAGTGATTCTGCAAAAGGCAGAAGCAATAAAGACAGAGTCCAGAGGTTAAGCTGGAGATTATTTGGACCCAGAGCGTGAGCTTCCTGGCTGCATTGCCTGATGGCTGCTGTGAGGTGCGCTCAGCTTTCCCCTTGTGGGAGCATCAGCAGTAGCTCCACCACGCACATATTTTCACAAAATTTGTAGACACTTGGTAAGTACAACCTTGAGCCTGTTGGCAAATTCAGCAAGTTAGTCAAAAGGTTCAAAACTGTGTAAGGGCCAGCAAGACTCATAAACCCTGCAGGACTTCTGTATCCAGCGCCTTTGACGTCTCTCATAGAAGCAGAGAAAGCCTTCAAAGATGGGTGCTAGGGAGGAGAAGGGCAGGAGATCACAGGGTGGAGGAGCTGTGAAGCCAGCAGGAGAGGAGGGAGCTGCCAGTACTGCAGAAATGCCAAGTTTCTGGGAGCGGTAACTCCCCAGCCCTTGCCTCTACCCTCGTAGTGACATGTCCAGGCTAGGAAATTCATGGGGAAGATAAATATTTGATGAATTGCAAGAGAGGAGTAAATTATTGATGGAGCTGGTTTAAAGAGCCAGTGAAACTGAAACTGCCGGCGCTGGCGGTGGGAGTCCAGCGCGTGAAGGACTGTTCACTTGTCTACGTGTGCTCCGAAAGGGCACAAGCGTGCCCGACATGTGCGGGCAGATGAGCCAGGCCACCATGAGGGTCCCAACATGTACGTGGACTCATGATGTGGACAGTGACTTAGCAGCGGACTTGCTAGAAATAATCTTGCTCCCCAAGCCAAGTGTATGGATGCTCGATCCATAAAGTACATCTCCGAGCCCATTCTCGTGTCTGTCTGGTTCGGGTGGGAAAGAACAAAGTCAGGGAGGTTTTGGTGGGTTCATATTTGAAGGTCTACTTTCCTCATGGTTTTCACCACCTCAGAGAGTAAGTGAGGGGAAAGAGCATGAAAACCAGCTTTTCCTGGACATTTCTACTGCCTAGAAACAAGAGCATTAGGACAGAATTAGATCTCTAGGTCCCTTTGCCCTACAAATGTCTGCCGCAGGCGCTAAAAATGCATCAGAAGGAAAGAAGAACGGCGACTTGCAAAGTAGAGGTGTTTGATCCAGCACAGATAATAAACATGAGGCCCTCCCTCTGGCAGGTGTCTGTCTGAGCAAAACTTCACCTCCAGGGCGCTGCACACGAGGAGCTGCTGACTGCAGGGTCCACTAAGTGGGAACATATTTTAATAACAGGTGTAAAGCGCAGCACTTCTCAACTTCAAAGCGTTTTTGAGTGCTGAGTCAACTCCTGTAATAATCATTATTAAAAACACTGTTAATTGAGCCCCTTAGGTGGACATGGGTATCTCCTGAGTCATTGCGTTTGCACCGTGACACGCACACTCACTCCCTTCCTGCTGGTTTTTCCCCTCCACTTCTCCCATAGGATCCCAATTAGCCAGGGAATCCAGCGGCACTTACATACGTCCTTCCATGGCTGCACGTGAGAAGTTCCTCTGATAGCAATGGGCTGGCTCACCCCCTGGCTCATGGGTGTGCGTGAAGGATCAGGCTCTCAGACCAGGAGCCAGCTAGGTGCAGAGTGTCTGTGGCTCCCGTAAAACGTTTTTGAATATAGGAAGAGGAAAAAATCATTTATGGCTTGAGGAAAAAAACCACCAGGTTCAGCACAGCCAGTCAGGGCAATGGCCCAAGCAAAGCCTAGAAATGAGCCAAAAAGATGAGTTTTTGGACCCAAAGCAGAGCCTTGGATCCTGTATTCCGAGCTTTGTCCAGGTGGTGGTAGGTCAAGGATTCAGCTTTTCTCCAAGTTCAGATCCCCAAAAACCTAGCACAGATGCTGTAGGTGAGGTTCATCTCAAGGCTCTCTGCCGCTTGTACCCGCAAAAAGCTAGGCCAGCAGTTATTGCCACTGGTGATTATTAATGCTGGCTGTACTGTGGTAGCGCCTAGGGGCACGTCTACTGGCTCAGCACTTCACCGTGCCCAGATCGCACGCTGACTCCCAGCAGCCAGCTCAGGTGCCGGAAGCGACGAAGCTGCGACAGCGCTCCACCCCGCTCCTCCACCTTCCCGGCAGGTCGTCACCCAGGAAAAGATCCCCACCAACACGGCCAGGCAGCTCCTGGCACCCACGTGGCCGTCAGCCCTGTGGCGTGCAGAGGATGCACATCACCTTCACGTGCCTTGCTGCAACCGCCGCTGCAACCCTGCCCCAGCCAGGGCAACGTGACTCCCTCGAGCAGCCTGGCTGATGTCAGGAGCCATCTCGTCTCCTCCAACCCGCTGCTGAGCCACTCGCACCCCTCTGCTATTAACAGCCGAAGCATCTGTGGCCCCCATTTTTGTAAAAAAGGGAAACTGAGGCACACCTCTGCAAAGAAATGCCAGGTGACAAAGCAGACTGCAGATGTGTCTGGCAGCAAGACACATCCTCACCTCTCCTGTGGTCCCCTCCAAGGCAAGAAAGTCCTGGCTGTTCCCAGCCGAGGTCCCCAGACCCGAGGTTAACTGGAGCTGGATTCATGCCCGCCACTGCCACAGCACTTCATAATGAACCACTCTGAAGAATTACTGCCTCTGAAAAGCTGCAATACTAAATGCCAGTTAGCTTGCGTTCTCCCAGCCATCATGTTAATTGAGTTTTCTTCCTCGCTGGAGCCCAGCCAGGAGGAAGAAAAAGGCTTTTTGTGTTGCAAACAAGAAGGATGAGCCACTGCTGATCCCTCCGTCCCAAACCCTCTCTCCGTCCCCATGCAAAGGTGGCACGGAGGCACGGACACATCACCAGCTGTTATGGACAAAGCAATGAGCCTGCTTCATTACTCCTTCTGTGTGGCTCGAAGTGACGAACTTTTCTCAAGGATCCACCGACAGATTTATTGTACTTTCTTTCCCCCTCCCCATTTCAGCCCTACACCACAATCTGCTGAACACGCGGGTGTATGAATGAGGCTCCTTCACTGATGACAGAGCCTAGATAATCCTAAGTGTCCATCAGCCTGGCCTGCAGTGGGGCGCGACAATCAGAGCCACGATTTTTGCCCCCAGCAGCCCCCCTCCCACAGCCCTGCTTTCTCAAGGTGCTTCTGGCCAGCCTCACTGGGACTTTTCGTAACAGCCTGGCCCCAGCACTCAATCTCCTGGCTTGTCTGGGCACCAGTACCACTGCCCA
Source organism: Sagittarius serpentarius (assembly GCA_034782735.1). Lineage (NCBI taxonomy): Eukaryota > Metazoa > Chordata > Aves > Accipitriformes > Sagittariidae > Sagittarius > Sagittarius serpentarius. Next base: position 31,005,943 of record JAVKLA010000002.1, on the reverse strand, counting down.
GCACTGGCAAGGAGGATTTGGTGTTTCTTGCTGGGCCTGACATGCGGAGATGAATGCATGGACGTAAACACATCCTGCCGCCCCACAGACACACACTTTGCTCCACCATCCATCACGTAAAGGGCACTGGGCTTTTGCCAGGCTATTTTCCCTGTCAGAAACAAATGTATATTAGGCTGTTAATTAAAGAGCAGCCAAGCTGCACTCGGACATAATTGAGCCCACAAGGACCTTTTAATCCAATGTGAATTTCTAAAAGGGGCCCCTCCATGGAAAAGCAGCCCTTGGGCTTCGTGGAGAGGCACAAACTGCTGGCTTGGATGCGTGGGTTGGCAAGGCAGGCAGTCGTGCTGCAGGGTGTCCCACGGTGGAGGCAGGCAATATAAGGACATATAATGATACAGAGGCATATAGAGTCAGTCTGAAATGCCCATGCCGTGGATGAATGCCCCTCCAGAAAGGCTTTGCCTTTTGGGCACTTCAGTGCTGGCTGTACTGTGGTAGCGCCTAGGGGCGCGTCTACTGGCTCAGCACTTCACCATGCCCAGATCGCACGCTGACTCCCAGCAGCCAGCTCAGGTGCCGGAAGCGACGAAGCTGCGACAGCGCTCCACCCCGCTCCTCCACCTTCCCGGCAGGTCGTCACCCAGGAAAAGGTCCCCATCAACATGGCCAGGCAGCTCCTGGCACCCACGTGGCCGTCAGCCCTGTGGCTTTGCCTTTCTGGAGGGGCGTTCGTCCACAGCATGGGCCTTTCATGGCCGTCAAAGAGTCTTTGGAACCATTTCTGACTTTGGGGTCTCATCCCCAGAGCTCCTGCTCTTGCCTTTCTGGCCCTGGGTGGTGATCCACCTCCCAGCAGGAGCCCAGAGCAGGTTTCTGCTGGGCACAGTCTCTCCTAGGAGGTACACAGTAAGTCACACAGCCCCCACCCAGGGAAGCATCACGGGGCTCTCAGCCCAGGAGCATCTCAGGACGCACCCCTCAGAGCGATGTCCTGCTCCTTCCCCTCCGGATTCTGAAATCATCTTTTCCTGACCACACTCCCATTGTATCAGGCACTCAAGGACTCCTCAAAGTGGCTCTGTACACAGCCTTTCTGGCCCCAGGATCTGAAAAGAAAACGCTTTACAATGGAAGGACAGCAATGTGTGTGGGAGCTCTGCCTGTCAGTACCGCTGGTTGGGGCCTGGGGAGCCAGCTGAAGGTTTTGCACAAGCAGACCAGAGTATCAGGAGATGCTGAAAGCCCGTGAACAGGCACACTGGAGATGCGGCTGGTCGGGTACAAGAGCTGCAAATGCAGTGCAACGTGGACACACAAAATTCCTGCTTCGGAGCCGACGGCCCCACCTTGTCCCAACCCAACATGAAGAAGCAAAGCCCTTCCAAGGAGGCATGATGTACATCCAGGCTGCTGACCTCAGCACTATTCAATATTAGAAAGAAACCAAAATCAGCACTGCCACCAGTCTCTGAACACAAGGCAGGGGCCACCCCGCCTTGGATGCCTTTGGATGAGGTGCTCAGAAAAGCTACCGGAGCAGAAGGAGGGGCTGGCACGTGCTCCGCTGTGAGGTTGGTAAGAACAGGAGAGCCAAGTACTGCTCAAGGAGGAACTAGGTATGGCAGATCTTGCCTTAGCACACACCTTCTTGTGCAGTTCCCCCAACACCAAGACCTAAAGCCCTCCAGTCTGACAAGTCCCGTCAGTCCTACTCCCTTCCCTCCACCACATCCACGCTTACAGAGCCAGAGACCCTCAGATTTTGCAGCCCGGGGTGAGGTACCGAGAGACACATCAGGATCGAGCAGCCCCCGTGAGGGAGACTGAGCCTAAAGAAATCTGCTCTTGGGGATCCTGCTCCTGAATTTCCTGGGCTCCAGGTGCATGACAGGCTGCCCGGGGGTCACATATTGACACCTCGCTTTGGGTAAAACAGGCAAGTGTCACCTACTGCCAGCTGGCACCGCACACATGCGAGCATTTCCTGGGACAGAAGGAGCGGTTATTCTCTCCGCACCCTTGTGTAAAAGGGCTTTTTTCGTGGCAGCGACCCGTTGTGCTTGCACTTCAGCTCTGCCTCTCTTTACAGGGCCTGACCCAGGACTGCAAAGCACTTGCAGGGGGGACCCGACCCCCACCCCACCTGGGGAGCTGCAAGCGGGGTTTGGGGCAGGAGGGGCTATAGGGTCAGAGGAGCTGGGAAAACACAGCGCGGTTATCAGGAGCATTGGATTAGACTCAAAGCACCACAAAGAGAGAAAAATAACAGAGGGGAGGACAGAAGGGGGGATGTTATGGACAGGAGCCGTCATTTCGTGGGGCGTCTGCACCCACGCTGACCTGCGGGCAGGGAAGGGGGAAAGGTGGGGTCCCAGCCTCTCTGTCCCCCGGGACCAGCACCGTGCATTCACCAACGCTCACCCTCTGCTGACAATGAGGCGCAGGGCGTCCAGGTTGCCATGGTAGGCGGCCCATAGGGTCGGGGTCATGCCATCCTCATCCGGCGAGTTCAGGTCTTTCTTGGTGGCTTCCTTCAGGAGGTCCAGGTAGCCGTCCCGGGCTGCTCGGTGGTACTGGTCATTCATGGTGCGGAGCGGTCCCCGGGCGAGCGCATGGGTGCCCAGGGGTTCTCAGAGGATGGGCATGGACGTGGGGCGGGGGGAGCTGCCAGGAGGGCCCAGCTCGCCTCGCACAGCGCCCGCCGGACCCGGACACCTGAGAAGTCCTGGCCGGGGAGGCAGGAGCTCCTCCAAGCCCAGCCAGCCAGGCTCTCCAGCGCTTCCCCTGGGTCCTAAGCATCCTCCGGCCCTGACGGCTCCTCACAACAAACCTTTCACACACCAGCGCATTAAAAGCTCCAATTAAGCATCGTCCCCGCATCAGGCTCAGGCGAGTGCTGTGGGCACAGGGTCATGCAGCCACGACTTGCCAGGTCTGTACGTCCCCTAAGCGGAGCAGGCTGCCAGAAAGGCTCATGGGCTGTATCCTACCCAGTACCCCTGCATGCCCCTCGCCATAGCTACCCCATCTCGAGCGAGGGGCGGCAGCAGCCCCGGGAGGAAGCGTGGGCTGACGGAGCGGGAGCCCCCGCTGCCTCCACTCACAGCCCCCTCAGAGCAGGGCAGGAGCTGGGACCTGGACGGATGCTCCTGCTTCGCGCAGAGATGACCAAGAGCAGTTTGGTGGCTGCCCTTGGTTTTAAAGCAACACCGGAGGTGTTCACAATTCAGTTTTTCCTGGTAAAAAAAAGATATATATATATCTGTATCTATCTCCCTAGTGTCACTAGGAAGACAAGAGCAAACCCAGTCACCATCCCTGTCCCCCAGCGACCCTGCGTGTGCCCACAGGACTCTGCTTTCCAGGGAATTGCACAACAAACTGCACAACAGGAAGCTGTGATAACCCTAAGTAACTCATACAGGCTGGAAAAAATGCCCTTCCTCACCCCCCTCTCCCTCTTTGGAGACCAAAAAAAAAAAAAAACCCCAAACGAAAGCCGCTTCTGTCTGCAGCTCAGTACTTCTACTATGAAGTGCATGAGGGGCAGCGCCTGGTCTCCAACGTCTTCTGCTGACACAGCATTTCTGGCTGCGTTGAGCCCTGCGGGGAACTGGACAGCCCCAGGCAATGCCTCCAGCGCCAGATTCCTGGGCCCTGGGCACCCTCTGCTGTCAGGAGAGATGAAGCCAAGCCTGGATGTCGACCAAAGCACGACGGTGTCGTTGCACATTGTGCCCAACAGTGAATCGTAATCCCTTGGGATACGCTGTCATGGAGGAGGAATTTCTTGCTCCTCTCTTGTGCATTTTGCCTACCACGTCCTGGCTCTGGGGATGGAGATCTCCAGGGCTGGACCCTGCGTCTGCCGCCACGGCCCTGGGGCAGCGCAGAGGGTTTGGAGAGGGTGAAGGCAGACCCAGCAGATGGGTGAGAAAGGCGGGGAAAGTGGAAAAATGGGGAAGACTGAAAGACAGCTGCCGGGAGGGTTGGAAGGTAATGAGCAGAGGGGAGGAAAACCAGAGAGAAATACAGCTTATTTTTGTAAGCGAAAAAATACCCCAAGACAGCAGGGTGGCCCTAAAGCAGTCCCAGGTGCACCCACACAAGCTGCAGTGATTAACCCCTGGGTGACCGACACACAGTCACCATCCCGGCTGCCCGGGGACACCTGTAAGTGCACCAGAGAGAGGGTCCGCTCCCCTCCACGGTTCGCTCACATCGGCAGATTCGTGCTCACCCGTTCAGCCTCCTTGGGCGAGCCCTGATGGGATGTAGTAGACATCGAGGTACTTGCCACTGGGACCTTTCCAGGTGAAAAGCAGCATAGTAACGTCTGCAATTCATTACTAAGGTTATTTAATCATTCTTGTATTATTACTAATTAAGCTTGTTATGCTGTATGGTGGCTCCCTGGGGGGGAGGGGGGCAGACTGGGAGCATTGCCCAAGGCAGTAAATGCTCTTTCCTCTGTTGCCGGCTGTTAGGGACACAAGAGGGAGGATAAATCAGTGCATTTAGCCCGAGGGGACTCTGAACCTCTGGCCTCTGCAAAACATCACCATTATCAGCACAGATTCACCGCACGGTGGGGTCTGGGCTTCCCCTGGGAAAGGCTACAGCCTGAGAAAAGCTCAACCCCTCGCCCCAGAGAGGAACCCCTGAGGATCAGCAGAGGCCAGGCAGGGCAGACCCAGTACTGCTTGTGGCAGCCGGCTGGTGGCAGCAAGGGAAAGACACATGAAGGTCTCTCCCTGGGCTGTGCAGTAGATCCTGAGCCCTCTCCTTCACCATCCCACGTAGTTCAGTTTGACGCTGTCCCTGTAGTGCTGCAGGAAGGAGCACGGTGGTGAGCGAGCAGGAATGGGACTGCGAAAACACAGAGCAAACAGCCCCATCTCTGTGCTTGCCCCAGAGGAGGCAAGCAGCAGGGACGTCTCCAAAAGAGGCATCCTCATGAAGGAATAAAACTTGTCCCCATCCACTCAGAACTGCCCTGGGTCCCCCTATCACCCCCACCAAAACATAATAGCTGGAGTAAAAGAGATCTTGACCTAAAGCTCTCCCCTCGCCTGGCAAATGCGTGAATCCCATCCGCGCCATAGTTTGTAACATGATTTCTTTCTCCTTGAAATAAGCTAAGCTCCTGAGGGCCAGAGAAAGGTGATCCCACCCTGAAAAGTCAAAGGCAGTGTTTCAGCAAAGGGGAACAGGGATTCCAATCCCCAAATTCTGCCCTACTCTAGTGCTAAACCTTCCTCATTGTTGCCACCATGGGTGGGAAAAGATTGAGCTGCCCTTGGCACTGAATAGATACAAATGCAAATTTCTTCCTTTTTCTGAAAAACGTTCCAGGCATAGAGCATACTGAGGGGAATAGCACAGGGTGAGGCACAGTATTTATTGTGCTCAGTTAAGCAGAAAGCCAAGCCCAAAATCATCAGCAAAGATAAGTTCATCACCTAAACCATCTTCTTTCAAGGGAAGAGATCTCATGCGTGTAGGGAGATGGGTCTGATGGGGTGGCTTTGCTCTATGGTGACCGTGACCCTGCAACCGAGCGGTCCGTGCCATGCTTAGCAGTGTTGTCACCTCATGCCCTCCGCAGGTAAATAACCCTTATCTCCTCATCTCTCTTCTGCTTCCCCAAAATCAGCTATTGCACAAAATGGATCACATGAGTTTCCCTGAGAAGCCCATGAAGCACTGCTGTCAGCTCCAGACATGGTATAAATCACAGAGACATCGTAACCAGTATAAATTCTTTGGCTGACCAAGCTGCAGCAACAGGGAAACTTCTCAGCCTGGCAAGAGCAGAGATTTGGATCCCAGGCAGCAAAACAGGTTGGTGGAATGGCTTTGTTTGAACGGCTAATTTGCTGTGTTTCAGGCTTTTCATTGAGGATCAATGAAGTCTCAAGCTTGGCATATGCAAGGGGCTTTAGAGGGAGTGAGATAGCTCACGTCTTCCTTGCAGGAACTAGTATAAGCCATGACGTGATGTTCCAGAAACTCCCAGGGCTTTCTTACGTTTTGGTGGCCTGTTCCTCAGCCAGGAAGTATGGCATTTTCTTGAATGTTTAGACATTGACATTTAGAAATCAAACCACACTGGCCCTTTGCCCCAGGATATTTGATCCTCTGAGTGCTCTTCTGGTGCTTTTCCAGTATCTTGCATCAATAAACACCTAAACGTTGTGTGACAAATTAGGAATGCTTTGTTAAGCTGACCTGGGATCTCCCCACGCAAAAGCATCTTAAGCAAGAACACAGCCCTCAGGGAACCAGGAAAAGAAAGGTTGAAAATGAGCTTATCCCTCTTTTTGCGCTGTCTCAGCCTTCCCCGTTCCTCTGGTACGTCCTCTCCTCCTCATCACATGTCCTGCTTTGGTCCAGCCCCGGACTATTCAAAATGAAGTGACGCCTCTCATTCATTGGGCTCTCCTCCCAACAGCGTTAACCCTCAGCTAAAGCATAAGCTGAACCATGACTGAAGAGCTCGTGCGGAAGGACAGCGAGATCGGACACCCCAACTCCAGCATGGGCTGTGGGCACAAGGATGACAAAGCCAGCCTGGCTTCGAGCCAGATAGCATCTTTCAGCCCCCAGCCTCATCAGCCCCCCTCCGCTCCTGCCTCCAAGGAAGTGTGGAAAAAGGGCGGCCGCATGTTCTCCATCCTGCTGGCTGTGCACTTAGCGCTGCTGGCCTGCACGCTGGTGAGCAGCGGGGCTTTTGAGAAGATTGCCGTGCATGATTACGATGTCTTCTTCCTGCTGACTGTCATGATGCTGATAGTCATCATATGGATCATCTTCTACCTTGTCGGCACCTCCCGGGGCCCAGATGCCATCCTCTGCAAAGACTCCCATGCTGGGCCCATCTGGCTGAGAGGTAGGAGCTCTCAGGGGGCTAGGGCTGGAGGTGAGGTGCAGGGTGGACAGTTCATGGGGGCATCAGTTATTACAAAGGAAACAGCAACCATCTGGGGCACAGTCTCCTCCTCCTACGCTGGGGCATGGCACCATGCCCTGCTTCAGAAGGTTAGCTCCTAGTCCCTCCGCTGGTTTCACTGCCAGGTCTCCCTTTATCTGCAAGGGCTCTTGGTACTTTACACCAGGTTCCTTCCCAGCCTTGCCATTGCTCTTGTGAGAGCTGTTAGCCCCAGTCATAATACAGGGTCGATTGAAAATCCTTTCCAGCCAAAATTATTGTACGATTCTGTTGGTGCCAAGATAATTTGGGTGCTGGGAGAGGAAAAACAGAGTTAGAAGCAAAGCCTCTCCATGGCAATACTTCCTCTTCTTCCTCTCATCTGTCTGCATTAGCCCACATGTGCATACATCTGTCCAACCACAGATATGTTGGTTCCTCAACAGGAGGCCTGATCCTATTTGCCATTTTCAGCCTTGTCATGGATGTGTTCAAAATAGGATATTACTCAAGCTTCTACAGCTGCCTGTCTGCGATCAAAATAATCTACCCCATTGTGCAAGCAATATTCGTGGTCATCCAGGTGAGATGGTTGTGCTCTGTCTCAGGGAGGGGTACGGAAACAGAGCCACCAGTGGAAGGAGCTCTGATCTAATGGACGTAGTTCAAGTCCCCCTGCAGCAAATGCAAGTGGCTTAACTCAGCCCCCCCACCCAGCCCACATCTCCCTCCAACCACGACAACTTCCAGCTGTGGCAACTCACTTTAACGCATTGATTTAAACTTGTTCCCATCCTGTGACATTTTGGCTTATGCCAGAATGGCTTGTCACAAACTCTAAGCAGCCCGTATCCAGCCAGGTCTCCTTTCCCGTGAAGAGCAGAGGGGGAGGAGGACAGTCAGGGCAGGGACTGCCTTGCAGCCTGAAGTCCTACACAGAGGACCACCTGCTCTGGGACAGTATCAAGGAGGGAAGAGGTCAGATAGGGACAATTCAGACAGGAACAGGGGCTGGCCATGGGCAGAGCAATGGCAGTGGGACGGGGCAGGAGGAACAAAGAAAGAACAGACCTCACCCAGGAAATGGCCAGGATTATGGGCTAGTAGGCTGGGTCCAGATGGACCCAAGAAAAAGAGGCTCCAGCTTGCTCTCTGCTGAGGAGGGAGATCCCTACTTCAGAACGATGTGATTTGCTTTCTTGCTTTGTTGGAAGTAAAAACTTCTTTTCTTGCCCCTGCCAGACGTACTTCCTGTGGATCTCCGCCAAAGACTGCGTCCATGTACACCTGAACGTTACCAGGTGAGCACTGCTGCTCTTTGAATCGTGGTGGCCCAGAAGAACTGGGCCACCACAAACTCGCACACACATTGCACTCTCTCACACAGCTAAGGCGCAGCAAGAGGGTAATTCCGTCTCCTCTAATGCTGGCCAAAACGAAACTGCTCAGTCTCCACCTAGCCTTAGATCCCAGCTCAAGCAGTTGAGGTTCACAACCTGTGGATCTAGCAGGGTTGGGGTTCAATTCAAGAACACAAGTGTCACCCAAAGCAGATTAGTATTAAATAAATAATTAGCATTAAATAAAATGATTCATAGCTGACTTCTGCTTCCCTGGGGAAGACAAAGGTGCAGTTGGCAAGTCGCAGGCTAAAACAAGATCTTGTTCACTTTTGCAAGACTGGATCTACTGGAGACCAAACCAGACCTATTAATCTATTCACTATTGAGAAGCTCTTCCAAAAGCAACAAGAAGAATCAGGCCTTCCTAATTATCATGAGCGTGGACAAAAAATAGGAAGACAGCAAAAGCAGCAAAACAAGGGTCAGGCTTTCTAGCCTTGACCACTAGAGTCCTTGCACCACTTCGGGCAGCTCCCACAGTCCCTCTGAGCATGTGCGCATCTATAACGTGGATGGGAGAAACATGGTCTAGAGCCATTGCTTTAATCTCATGAACCTTCTTCTTCTTCTGCAGGTGTGGCTTGATGCTAACACTGACTACAAACTTAGCGGTGTGGATGTCAGCAGTGACAGATGAGTCTGTTCACAAAGCGCATTCAAAGCTGAAGAAGAACGTGACAGAGGAAATCTTCAGGTGGATCCTGAAAGGTAATCTGCCCATTTGTGAAGCCATCTGGTCCAGGGAGGGAGCCCACCAGGTAGAAATTATTCTGCAAGTCAGGTTTTATCCCTTTTCAGAAGGCCTATCTAGAGCTGAAGGTTGCTTTAACAGAGCTGGTATGTTAAAAGCCAGGTCTTAATGTTCATTTCTTAACCTGTATCACAAAGGAGTCAGAAAGGTGGAAGGCCCTGTACAAATGGGATGGGAATGAAGAAGGGAAGGAAAAAGAGAGATTTAACTTGCCACCTAACTTCTTCAGAAAGAACACGAGCAACAGAAAGCTGACGTTTAAGTGTCCTTGTTTTCAAAGTGGTCACGTATTCTTCTGTCCTTGCTCTTGTTTTCCACTGCCCCAAGTATGCATTTCTCCAGGGCTGCTAACAAGTGCTGGGTCCTCGTTTTAATACCACTGCATCTATGTGTGTTTTTATCTTGTTTCAGCGGGAATGAGAAGTAGCTCAGCCGAAGAATGCAACTGCAACAGCCAGATCTGCCAGATCTTCAAGAACGGCTACTTTTGGCTGTACCCCTTTAACATTGAGTACAGTCTCTTTGCCTCTGCCATGGTCTATGTCATGTGGAAGAATGTTGGACGCTTCATAGACCACCACTCCCACCATGTTCACCACCTCAAGTTTAGGCTCTTCCGAAGGACCTTCTTTGTAGGCATCATGTTGGGCCTCATCGTTCTGGTGAGTGGTTTGGGAGTCCTTATTGTCTATGAGGTGCAGGTAAATTCCAGCACTGAAGCCAGCAAGAAGAGCCAAGCACTCACCATGTACTATATCTTCAACATTGTTTGTCTGGGCCTGATGTCTCTCGTCTGCATTGGTGGCTCTGTCATCTACCGGTTTGACAAGAGAGACATGGATCGGCACAAGAACCCAACCAGGACCCTGGACGTGGCCCTGCTGATGGGTGCAGCCTTGGGGCAGTACGCTATTTCTTACTACTCCATTGTGGCCATTGTAGCCAGCACACCAAGGGACGCTATCAGTGCACTCAACCTCACCTATGCCCTCCTAATGATTGCTCAGCACACCTTCCAGAACATCTTCATTATCGAAGGCCTTCATCGGCAACCCCCCAAGGAAGACCACAAGCACGATTCTCACCAGAAGGGTCTCTATGGACTCACCTTTGTCAATATCAATGCAGTGTCCCTCCGTGTGCCCGACAGTGGCAGCACCTTGGCCCCTAGCACTGCCTCTGGCACTGAAGCCATCCATCCTTCCGACCTCGTGCGCTCCCTCGCTGCCCCCAAGAAGATGAACTGGAGGAGGAAGTTCTTAAGGGAGATCTCCATGTTCCTCCTGCTGAGCAATATCATAGTGAGTACATGCAGAGAGAAGAGTTTGTCAGGGTGGGGGAAGGGGAAGCAAGCACAAGGGAGAAGTGTCTGTGAAGGAAAGGATGTGGCCCGTGCAAAAACAATCGTTTCTGTGCCTCTGCTATACAGAGAGCACACTTATATTTGTATGTGTGGAGAGCTGCGATTCTCTTGGCACTTAAAAGCAAGAGCAACCGCCCTGGAGTTAAGACATTTTAGGCTACGCCGATAGACCTGTCACTTATCACCAGAATATCAGACAATAAAATCAGTGGGTACAAGAGAAGAATCAGTTTCGGTATTTTTATTGGGTATTAGCAGATATGTAGAATAGCTTATTAAAAGCAATAAAATACATTAAACCCTTCCCTTACACCCCCAAAGAAAGGATGTGAATTGACAAATACTTGGGGTGAAGTCTAGGTTTTCTTGAGAAATGACAACATGTGTCTTCTCCAAACCCATGGCCTAGGAGCCCAAACGCTGATCCCAGTTGCTGTGAGGAAAAGCTGGTCACTGACAACTTCAGTTGGGATCTCCACTTTCATCAGCAGCCAGGGGACCACAGTTCCCTGCAAAAGAAACGTAGGATTACAGCTGCATCTCCAAGGAAGCCAAGCACATGTTACGTCTCTAGAGAACCTCCAAATCCCCAGCTAGTCAGTCACATCACGTCCTCAAACTGATTTTACACACAAGCTTACAGAGCATGAGCTGACAACCCCCATGCAACCAGATACACATGCTTCTGAGCAAAATACACACAAGCAATCCTGGGGAGACCAAGCTGCTGCCAGCTCAGACCTACCCATGCTTGCTCCACCCAAAGAGTTTGAACACGCCAGGTTCATGCTAACACACGTTCTTCCCCTGGTGAGTGCTTCAGCACTTGGTTCAAGCCTGTCTCTGAGCATGAACAGGAACTGGGCTTAGGGTACAACACCAGATCATACTTGATCTTACAGTAAACACAGGCTCCTGGCATAGGTCCCACGCTCAGAAGGCTGCTCTTTTCCCACCTCTCAGTAGCTGTGATTGCAGATGCTTGCTGTACCGCACACCTTTCTCACTGCAGTGTTGTTCTCCTGTTTCCTCAAACAGCTCTGGATCATGCCAGCTTTTGGTGCCCGGCCCCAGTTTGATAATGACACAGAACTGAACTTTTATGGTGATTCCATGTGGCCGGCCATCGTGGATATTTGCCTGCCCTTTGGGATCTTCTACCGAATGCATGCAGTGGCCAGTTTGCTGGAGGTCTACATCATGTCCTGAAGAACTCTCTCGCAAGGAAGATGAGATTCTCCTCAACCAATCCACCTTCTTCCTACCCCAGGGCTGGGAGACTGCCCAGATGTCCTGAAGGGTCCCCAGCACTGCCCGAATCATGTCCCCTTGCCGTGTTGGGGCATTTATGAACCGTCAAGTGAAGATCATCCAAACACAGTTCAGATTTTATTTTTGCTGCTTGTGTGTGGATGTGCATGTGTGTGTCTGAAGTTCTTAAAGCTTAAAAGAAAAAAGACAAAAAAAGGAAGGTGTCCAGAGTAGGATCATGGTAATTACCCTTGGTTCATGCAGAGACTCACCTTCCTTCTTAAAATCCTGTTCACTCCATGCCACTGATGTACTCTCCAGCGGGTGCTTGGCACCCTTGGACAGTCAGTGCCTGCCTGCACGCAGAGACCCGGTGGGTATGAGGGGCGAACGCAGGCGTGGAAGGCAAAGAAAGGGAAACCACTTCAACTTCTGGTATGGCCAGTCGGAATTCACTCCCCTGCAGAGATGTGAAAAACAAACCGGTGACCACTAAAGGCTTTAGGAAATATTTTAATCTTTCCTTACTGTATTGCCCATTTATATTGGCCCTCTTGACCCTTCCCTGTATCAGCCCCTGCTGATTTCCTTCCTCTCCAGGGAGGCATCACTGCTGCCAAGCGGATTTGCTCACTGCAGCTCCCTCTTCCCGAGGGGCAGGAGAGCTGTGCATGTGGTCCTGGGCTGGCCCTGATACAGAATTGCTCTAAGCACACTTTTTTCCCCAGTTTTCCTGAATCAGGGCTCAAGAACCATAAAGATTGTACGGGCAATATAGTCTGGGGACTGATAGAGAGATTTGTTTTTCTTTTTTCTGTTTTTTAAGACATAATGATTTTTTTAATATATGAACATTTTTGTACACAAAGTTATTTATTGATTTTCACTGTAACACTGAGCTCCTGAAGGGACCTTCTGTGCCCTACAACACAGAAATCGATCCAATGCCACAGCCAATTTGATGTCCCATGCCCTGAAGGGATGCTTGCACTGCACCCTCAAGCCTCTGCCTGCTTTGAGGCTGCGAGCACAGCCCTAGCACCCAGGCAGCCCCAGGGCACATTGCAGTGGGGCCCCAACACAGGTTTCTGGGTGCCTGCAGCTCTCCATGAACCATTGTATGGTGGAGGGGGCTTTCAGAGCAGGGCTCCCGGGCTGCAGGAGGTAGAAAAGGGCCCCTCTGCTGTACCCAGAGTCCAAGTGGAGCCTCAGAAAGCCCAGGCGGCTGGGTCGGGAGGGCGCATGCCAAAATGGCACAGCTGAGCTTTTTCTGTACCCTGAGATATCAGGGTTTACTGTTCCAATAAAGGTTTTATTGTTCCATCAGGGTTTATCATTCCAATAAAGAACACTGCAGAGGTGGCAGAAATCGTCAAGCCTTTTCCTATGGACGTGTGTGCATCTGCCATAGAAAAAAAAATAATAAACACAAATCACAGTGCCTGAAATAGAGTGATGCAATTTTCCACCCCACAGCCCCAACTGCCAGCACAGGCTCACGTGTTTCAAACCACCTTTCCCCCCCAAACCTAGATCACCAAACCAGAAGGGACCAGTGCCTCTGGCTGGTCTGACACCAGCCTGCCTGCCTGCCTGCAGCATTTCTCTGACGCAGGTAGAAGATGGGGTAAACCCTGGTTTCCCCTGCCCCTGGAGGACTGCACTGATCCAGCGCCCCTGGGGTGGGTCAATCCTTCCCTTCGTGAGCCTGGGAGCAGCAAGGCAGCCTCTCCCAGCCCCACCAACCCTGCAAAGGCCTGGCTCTGTTTTTTCCATTGCTCTGGTAAAGATACAATCTCTCCCTAGGAACTTTACCTTTCATAAAACAAAAGCCTTATTAATTTCAACTGTAGGAGCAACAGATTAAGTCAGAAGACAGACGTAAATGGTGCACAGACATCAGTCTTACGTAGACCCCTACACATTGTTTTAGCCCAAGCTGCTGAGCTCTGACAGAGACAGAAAACACCTTTAATCACCTACTCTGTTCCTGGGGGGCACACCAGCTTTTCCTCCCACGTGCTCTTGCTGGTGCCTGGTCCCAGGTTCCCAGGGCTGGGCGTGCCGAGCCAGGCAGGACAGAGTTTGAAGGACTCTTTTGTTCTGGACAGTAACTTGTAGGGGCACTTCTGGGGCTAAAAAACTCAGGCCGGGTGTAAGGAGAACTCCGTGACAGCCCAAGCAGCACTGATACAGGCAATAATCCCAAGTAAACCACTCCAGGGTGGTGGGTCAGCAGCAACCACAGCATAAAGCCACAAGCAATCATGTCAGGATAAACCAAAACACTCTGGGGACAGCACAAGCCCTGCAAGGACCCCTTGCTAACTCAGTGCATCTCCAGGCTGCAAGTGCAGAGCCAGCGGGGGTTTCCAACCAAGGGCTACGTTCTTCTTCTGCCCTCCAGCCACAAATGTGCGTCTTGGGAGAGGCAGCAGATAGGGAAACGGCCATCAGAGAACCCTATCTATATACCGAAGTGTCGTGGTTTAATCCCAGCCAGCAACTAAGCCCCACACAGCTGCTCACTCACTACCCCAACACCCAGTGGAATGGGGGAGAGAACTGGAGGAAAAAAAGTAAAACTCATGGGTTGAGATAAGAACAGTTTAATAGAACAGAAAGGAAGAAACTAACAATGACACTAATAACAACA
>JAVKLA010000002.1:30966467-30991482 GCA_034782735.1 Sagittarius serpentarius | reverse complement strand
ACGACTGAGCAACAACTGAAAACATCAGGGTGTTATCAACATTCTTCTCATACTCAACCCAAAACACAGCGCTGTACTAGCTGCTAGGAAGACATTTAATTCTATCCCAGCCGAAACCAGGACACCAAGAAAGGAGACAGGAGGAAAGTGAGCACCTACAAGGCCAAAAAGCAAAAAAACCCAAACCAAACCCAAATACCCAAACCCTAAGAAAACTCCGCTATAAACATGGGCACTGCTGTGTGCTCAAGGATGGTCTACCAGAAGGGATCAGCTCATGGTCAGTTAATGTACAAAGGGATGATTTCCAAGGCTGATGGCGAATCAGCCAGACATCGCTGAGCAACTCCTCGGCGCAGCCAGCATCCTAGGGGTGTCACCCAAACCCGGGTGCAGCCCCGGAGCAGGCACTGCCGCTTCCTAGTTGCACGGATCCATGCCCTTCCCTGGGACTCGGCCCTGCCAGGTGATGCAGCCGCCTGATGCTGGCTGGCCATCACTACCCCCTTCACTATGAGCCCGGCACACACCTCCTCACAGCCCAGTTAAAGAGGGGGATGTCTCTCCTCGATGGAGAGTTTTGTGGAAGGGGAGAACAGCCCCAATGCAGAGTACCTGAGTAACGTGAAGGGGTCCTTTGTACACACGTCCTTGCGACAGATTCCTGCAGAAAAGCACTGCTGTTAGCTCCATCTTCCATGCCTGGAAGGAGGGAAACTGGGGCACAGGAGCTGGGTGAACAGAAGGTCTGTGTCAGAGCAGAGAAGCAGCCCGGGCCCCGAGGCCACCGGCAGCATCCTGCTGACTGCTCCTGCCATTGCATCAATTATGGAGCAGAGATCAGATCCACATTAGGGGATGGGGAACAGGGCCAACGACGTGCCTTGGGGTGACGGTTTGAATGGTAGTTGCTGCAAATGAAGAGCTACAGGAAAGCAAAGGGCTGCCCTGGAGGTCTCACATCTTGCCAGGGGCTTCCAGTCTCACTCGCTTTGGTATAAAAGCCACCTTGGCCTCCCAGGGATCTGAGCACCCGCTGTGCTGCAGGGGTTTGGTGGGAGCACTGAACCCCTCCAATAAAAATGGCTCCGCAAGGGATGCCAGGGTTAAGAGCCCAGCTCTGGTCGAGCTCAGGGAGCACCAGCCCTGCAGACCCAGCCCCAGGACTTGAGCTACTGTGTGAGTGCTAAAAAGGTCTTGATTCAGACCCTGGCCTCATGAATGCAGCACTGGAGCCAGCAAGGGAGAGCAGCAAGAATGGGATGAGACGAAGAGCAGGAGATCAGAAATCACTGCTCAGAAAAAAGCAGGGAAGGCCATAGCCAAGCTCAGAACTGAGTCATCTTCACACCACCACCAGGGTTTCGCATACCCTCTTCTGCTTCTTAATCATCTGATATTTGAGGGAGAGTTTTGGTTTATTAGAGGGGAAAAAAAAAAAGAAAAAAAAAGCCTTTTATCTGGCTGATTTGCTCTGAGGTGTCTCAGGGACAGGGGAGGAATAAAAGTTAATTATTATCTGTCAATGCAGCAGCTGAAAAGTGGATGCATTGAGAAGGTCACAAGGCTGGAGAGGAGGGATGGATTTGCAGCACAAGGCAGGGTGCGAGCAGGGCCGGCTCTGGGGTGTGCTGGGAGCCAGGGCAGGAGGTGGTGGCGGAGGAGGCACTTCCCAGGGACCGAGGCAGTGGTCCTTACCAGCAAGGAGCAACTCAATGCTGGCAGGAGGTCAAATCAACCTGCACCAAGGGCCAGCAGGGAAAACGCAGAGCCATGCTTCACGAGTGGAACCAGCACATACCCATGGAGCCCACCTGCTCCCTGTCCTGGTTTCGGCTGGGATAGAGCCAATTGTCTTCCTAGCAGCTGGTACAGCGCTGTGTTTTGGGCTGAGAAGGATGTTGATAACACCCTGATGTTTTCAGTTGTTGCTAAGTCATGTTTAGACTAAGTCAAGGACTTTTCAGCTTCTCCTGCCCAGCCAGCGAGAAGGCTGGAGGGGCACAGGAAAGGTGGGAGGGGAGACAGCCAGGACAGCTGACCCAAACTGGCAAAAGGGGTATTCCATACCATGGGACGTCATGCCCAGTACATAAACTGGGGGGAGTTGGCCTGGCAGGAGATTGCTGCTCGGGAACTAACTGGGCATCGGTCAGCAAGCGGTGAGCAACTGCGTTGTGCATCACTTGTTTTGTGTATTCCAATTATTTTATTATTATTGTAATTTTATTGTTGTTGTTATTATCATTGTTAGTTTCTTCCTTTCTGTTCTATTAAACTGTTCTTATCTCAACCCATGAGTTTTACTTTTTTTCCCCCAATTCTCTCCCCCATCCCACTGGGTGCTGAGGAAGCAAGGGAGCGGCTGCGTGGGGCTTAGCTGCTGGCTGGGGTTAAACCACGACACTCCCGCAGCAAGGGACAGAGCTAGGGCGGTGCAGCATGGCTCACCCATGTTGGATGAGGCTGTTCTTTACAGTGACCCCAAAAAGTGCTCACTCACCAGCCCCGCAGGAGACGTCACTGGCACGGTTATTGGCAAAGAAGAAGGAAGGGTGTGGGCTGGCCAGGGAGTCCGGGGCGCACGGCATGCCTCAGGCGGCCTTTGGGCAAACAGAGCTGCTGGGCATGAACTTCCTTCCTCCCTGGGTCCTGTTTACAGATCCGCTTGGCCCAGCCTAGGTGTTATTACTGCTAAGTACACAGATAACGCCATTAATAAGCAGACTGCTGATAGCAGAGGGGCAAACGTTGCTCCTAACATTTAGCAGCTTTCTCAGCCTCTGAGTAAAGGCAGCTTCTCCAGGACAGAGCTGGGCAGTGATTTATGTGATCGATGAGGTTAGTTCAACTCATCCTCTCCCCTCCTGTCCCTCTCCTGCACGCTTGCTTAGTTAATGACTTGGTTAAACTTGTGTTAATACATTCAAGTTAAACAGCTGCTCTTCTTCAACGTAAAGGCCAAATTAGGAGGATTAACCAGTCTCCCAGGGCTTTAC
Organism: Sagittarius serpentarius; assembly: GCA_034782735.1. Lineage (NCBI taxonomy): Eukaryota > Metazoa > Chordata > Aves > Accipitriformes > Sagittariidae > Sagittarius > Sagittarius serpentarius. The sequence continues at coordinate 30,988,483 of JAVKLA010000002.1, read as the reverse complement.
AGCTCCTCTGGGTTCAATCTCAGCTCCAAAGCCAGGAGAGAGCAAGTAAGGCTAGGAAGGATGCCTCATCTTTGCAGCCGAGATGCACAGTCCCATTGGCAAAACCACTGGGGCACAGCAGACCCCAACATTTTATTTTAGGCCCATCTTTAAAGGAGAAACCTTTAGTTTCACACAAACTTCTTTTCCCCAGGATATATTCAGACTCCTGGCCTTCATTTCCCTGTTCTGCACAGTCACCCCAATTTAGGACCACAGCACTGAAAAACAGCCAGATTTGTTAATGTCTCGCATGTAAATCATTGGCTTTGTTCAACAAAGAGACCACCAAATAGCTCTTGGGAGATCTCAGTTCCCTGCTAAGCCCTAGAGTGGGGTCCAGAGAAGAGCCAGGCACCCAAAGGAGAGCCCAATTGCACTTAGGGGATCCCAGAGCGTCAAATCAAGGAGCAAGGACATGGCCGTCCAAGCAGGCTGGAGGTGCTGATGCTTTGGGGCAAGGCAGAAAAATCTAACTACGGGTATTCATGAAAACCTGCCCAGATCAGAGCGTCCGGGTTCCACCATAGCAGCGCAAATGTTTGGTCAGACATTAAACATGACTGTTTTGCTGGCAGGCATTAAAAGCAACAGCGCACACTGGGCCTTCTCGCCCAGGAGCAATGGGCCCCTTTCACTCTTGTTTTCTGTCCCTTTCATCACATCCCCATGCATGATAACCTGTGCTCCTTCAACCACTCCTACCCCTAATCAGCTTCTTGGGAAGCGTTTCGTGGCTCTGAATGCCCAACTCACATGTTTGCCAGCTGCAAGAACCCCAGGGTTTAGGAGTTCATCTTGGGACACACAAGCAACTCCTCTCCTTCCATGGAAAGGTCCTTCCTCTCCTGATGGACGCTCGAGGCTCACCAACTCAGCCAGGAATGCCAAATCCCCATTGTCAGCCACAAAACCAGGGGGATCACCTCACCGTAGAGTCCCAAGACAGAAATCAGTTTGCCCTGCAACAGGAGAAGGAACAGAGATAGCACAGCTTGGACCTAAAGCATCCCCGACCCCACACGGCTAAGCCTGTGGAGTTTGCACATGAGGGTTCAGCTCTGAAGTCAGCATTAATAGGTCATAGCTATCACCCCCAAAAGAAGCAACCTTTCTGCCAGAAGTGCATCAAATCGGCATTGTCCTTGCACCTAGGCTGGACTGTGAGTTTTGCCTGTTGGATCAGTTTGGGCGTAGGCACAAAGTAATGGTACACTTAAAAAAAAAATCTTAGGATCTACCTAAAGACGAGGGAGTGGGGAACTGAAGTAGATTTTAGTCAAAGCAGTGTGGCTAAGCACTCCCAGCACAAGCCTGTACCAGGAGATTAGCTCTATACTCCTCTGAGCCATGGCACAAATTAGTCACCGCGGCTTGTGGTTTTACCAGTTGGCACATCCTGCGCCAAGGCTGTTGGCATGGGGCAACCCAGCAGGTATATGAAGGAGCTGATCCCCATTGGCTGCCCATGGCAGAGCCGAGAGCTCCTCACTGAGTAATTAACGTAATGACAATAATAGACCCAAAGTAAACAAGGTGGAAAAAAAAAAATCAATGGGCTGGGAGCAGAGGCCGCATTCAGTGGGGAGCAGTCCTGACGGCTTCTGCCTGCACCTTGGTCCGTCCGAAAGACTCCCATGCATCTTGGTGGCACCCCAGCGAGTGGTGTTCGCATCGGCTGTAACGGAGGCTGTGCCGGCAGCTGCTCCCGCTCAGCAGGCAGCAGGAGGCTGCAGGGAGGTAAGGGCTGGGGCTTGGCTGCTCTCAGCAGCACACAGCTACAGGGTCAAGGGGCTGGGTCCACAGCAGCTGCTGCTGTGTGCAGCCTTGTCTGGGCACTTGGGTACCCCCGATGCAGCCTGGAGGGGTTTCCATCTGATCCCTTCTGATTTTATGGCCTCTCCCCTCCCTCCCCTCACCCCGAAGCAGAGGAGTTTTGGCCCTAGGAGACCCTCAGGGCACTTGCTCCTGTGCTACTAAGTTAGGAGTGTTTGGGAGCCAAATGGGGAAGAGTTTAGGATCAATCTCCACTGACAGAAGTACACGGAATCCCCAGAGACCAGAGGGAGACAAAGCCCCTCAGTGAACATGCAAAAGAAGAGGGAAGCACGGAAATTTCAAACCCTTCTCAGACAACTTCTCTCCCCCAAAGCCCCAAGACAGCTACGTATAATTCCCCCCCACCCTCAAACCCATCTCAGGGGTCTGCTTTCACTCCAGCCACCCCCCGCCGCAGCCAGAGTCACTCCCTGGAGCGAAAGCGCCTTTCCATACACCGAATCTATAGAGAGGCTGATCTTTCCTGATTGCTGTATATGAGCAAGGAGATTTCTCTCTCATGGGCAATATGGTCCTACCGAGATTTTACCAAAAGCTGAATAGAAAAGCTCCCAGGCTCTGGCTGTCTCTCTGGGCCAATCCCCCAAACTCCTCTGTATCAGTGTGCTCGTGGCTCTGTGCATTTTCCTCTGTGTTACAAGCAGAAAAAAAAAGAAAACCAGGTATTAACTTTGTCCCAATCTCAGTCCACCTGGGTGGGAGGTTGGATCTTTTCCAAGCAGTTTAGATCAAAACTTACAGACCCTCTGTTTATTCTCTCCAGCTCTGCCACAATTTGTGCGACCATACGAGAAGCGCAGTGTCACTCTCACAGCCCAAAAATCACAAGGAAGAGGTCGGACCCATCAAACAAAATCTGAATTCTAGAGCAGATCTGAACTTGCTCTGTATTTTCAACTAATCCTTACGGCAACAAAGGGAAAGGAGGAAACCTGAATCCAGGGCTGTACGCAGAGGAGGTGTGAAAGGTGAGGATGGGAACTGTTTGGGCACCTTTGGTCCCAACAGCTCCAAGTACCGGTGGGGCAGGGCAGAGACATCAAATACACATTTTAATGCAGGTGTTTCTGGATAGCTTTGGGCAGAAGGGCCTTTTCCCAGTGCCCTGCAGCGACTCTGTCTACCAGGAAATTTTTAATGCCTAACCTGGGCTAAACACCAATCTCTTTTCCTCCTCTCATTTACAGTAGAGCACACAACCTCTCATCCCAGCATGTCCCCCACCATCTCTCTTAATTTAAACCTCCCCTTTGTTCAATGCAGCAGGTGATCCCCAGGCTGACGCGCCATGTCGGGCAACAAAGTCTCAAGGCAAAAGCCCTGCCACCACTGCAAGAGCAGGTCAGCGTCAGCCCCACCAGACACCTCCACGATCCACTATGAGAAGTTCTGGCTGTACCGTCACTGCTCTTCAGTGCAGCAGAGGGACAGGCAAGCTCAGAAAGCTGGGCAGCTCTTCTCAGGGCTGCTGGCCATGAATGTGGTGTTCCTGGGCAGTGCTTTCATCAGCAGTATGATTTTCAACCACGTGGCCATCACACTGGCAGATGTCTGGATCCTGCTCTCCATCCTCAAGGTCTTGTGCCTGTGCTGGATTATCTACTACCTGCTAGGCACCAGTCGGCAGCCACACGCAGTGCTGTACCGGGATTCCCACGCTGGGCCAATCTGGATTAGGGGTAAGTTCTGCTTTTATTTATCATTTCATGCCTTTCCCCTTCTTCCCAGTGCTTGGAAGATAACAAAATTCTTCCCCTACTACTAAAAGAGCTAGAAGCCACAGCAGATGTAGTTAGTGCCCTGTCAGATTGTGGTGCAAGGCTGGGGGAAGACAGTGGCATAGTGGAGGCCACAGAGAGGAACCAGAGCAGCCGGGGAAGTCTTGAACTTGGCTTCCCTTCAGCCTCCAGTCCAACTTCGCTCTCTGGTCCCTTCCCAAAGCACAACCCAGGCATCTCCCACTTGCAGCCCAGCAATGGAGCATGGCGGGAGAGACTTAGGAAAGGCTTGCAAAATGAGAGGAGAACCACCACATTTACCCTCCAAGGGCATCAGCAGCCCCATGCCATCCTTGTCCTTGTTTCACATCACAGCACCCTTGTTTCACATCACAGCAGCCTTGTTTCCAGGGGAAGTGGAAACCTGCCCAGTGAGTCACACCCCTGTGACACCCAGGCTTTCCTGGGAGATTTCCCATCTGTAGTTGCCCCACTTTGTGAAATGACACTTCTCCAAGCAGCCCTGCCTCTGGTCTATTACGGAGTTTCTAATAAGCGACAGTCTTGTTAACTAAGCATGGAGAATTAAAGGGAAGAAAGCTGCAAGGTACCCGGGCACCCAAAGCTGCAGAGAGGTGTCCAAGGCACAATCAATTAAAGGGTCCTAACTTGTGCAGACTGGTGCTGCCAAAAGCCTCAGCAGACCTGCATTCATCTTGGGTTTTCTCCGCAAGGCAGAAACCATCACCTGCCATCAGCTTACCTCTGTCACTCCAGATTGCATAGAAAAGGCCAAAAACCCTGTTCCCACCTTGTATCCAAGCAGAAGAAAATACCTTGCATTTTCTCAATACCTTAAACCAGCCAAAGTACACAACCAGGTTCAGGAATCAGGCTTCCCTTTGCCCCCTTCTCTCAAAATCATGAGACTTCCGAATGGGAAGGCCTCCAGCTCCACCCAAATCCAAGAGGCATGAGGGCTCCAGTCCCCAGCTGGGCTCAGATGCTCCACAGACATGTCTCTGTTTATTTACTGGTGCTTTTGCTGTTTGCCCAGGGTCAGTGCTGCTGTTCGGCAGTTTCAGCGTCCTCCTGAACGTGTTTCAGATCGGCTACAGCACAATTCTCATCCAGTGCAAATCCAGGGTGGAAATTGTGTTCCCCAGCATTGAAATCATTTTTATTTGCACCCAGGTACTGCACATTACCGTTCTGGAAGCTCGCTTATTCTCTCTGTCCCATTCCTGAGAGCCCAAGGGGTGGGGGGAAGTGGGGAGACTTGGGAAAGCAGGTGCACACGAGGCATTCTCACAAGCATTAAAGGCATTAAAGTATCATATGCCACTTCAAATACCACCCACACTCCTCATGTGCCAGACTGAGACAAAGGAGTAAGATTTCTTTACAAAGAAATCACTCTAGCAACACCTGATCCAGAAGAGTTTGGTTTGGAGCATCGAAGTAGGGAGAGGAGAGGAAATTTCAGATTTTGCCAGAGATGTCTTTGCACCAGTCTGTGACCCAGCCCCTCTCTCTATTTGCTAATGCATCCCCCCAACAAAATCCTTTGCACACAAAGTATCTCGCACCGTTTGCGCCTTGTTACTCTGATACCAGCCCTCTTCTTTCCAGACCCAAAGCCATGTTTGAAAAGTAAACTAGCTCCCATCTCAGCAGCAAATACGCACATATATACAAGACAGAGAAAAGCAGATCTCCTAGATCTGTATTAGGTGCAGGCCCACACATGCTGCTGTCACCTAAGGATGCCAGCACATGCCTCAACACCGAGATGCAGGTGCACACATGCCCCCGCACCACTTGCACAGAGGCAGGTTTGCTCCCACTCGGACATGTGCTGTCTTGCCTGCCTGTCCCTTTCCACCGTGTGTGCGGCAGGCTGCCAGCTTCACCCTGCTCACGTCATTATTGTTATCAATTTGCAGGCTTTTTTTCTGTGGCATCACCCTAAGGACTGCATTCAAGTCCAGCACAACTTCACCAGGTACCAAGAGGAGGAAAACACTGCATTCTACTCCTCTAAAGAAACTCTTCCTTTCTGTCTGCTTATGGCCTCCATTATTCCTGCTAGAACTGTCTTCATCTGATCTTACGCAAACTCTCTGTATTCTGCATCACATAAGAACCAAGCTAGGACTTGACCAGACCCATCCTCCTTCCGTTGACCTGGGCTCAGCAGCACCATTCGGTTTTCGCTTGTGCCTTGGACTGCTGCAAAGCTTGTTGCTTCCTCCTAACCCCAAACACCTTCCTGCTGCACGGCGCAGGGACCAGTTCACTGAGTGGAGGATGAGGTGGGGTGGCCTCCCCATTCCTGTCACTGGGAGATGTCTCAGCCTTCCCTCCCTCAACTGCACCCAGACCTAGGCCAGTTTCACCGGCAAGCCTGGCATTGTCTGCCCTGCTCCTTTGCAAATGGCCAAGTGGGAATGCGCTCAGCCGTATTTGGGTGCGCAAAGTCACCAATGCCCATACGCAGAACAGGCATAAATGCACTGTGTTTGCACGCATCTGTGTGTGGGTAAGCAAGAAGCAAAGGGCAGCACCATGCAGCAGGTAGACACACAGCTCATAAACAATCTCCGCAGGCAACATACTGTAGAAGTGCCTTTCTCTTCTCCCAGGTGCGGGCTGATGCTGACCATCGCCACTAACCTCCTCCTCTGGCTCTTGGCCGTGACCAACGACACCATTCACAGGGAGATTGAGTCTCAGCTGCGTGAGGTGGAGCAGCGATTTGCAGGCAAGGCTCCTTCTTCACATCCCTATTTGTGTTAGGCTGACAGAGACGATTTCTAGGGAGACAACAGTTCTTGATCGCAGTGATACAGGTATCACAACCAGTTCCCCCAAATGCTGCAGCTCCCCTATTATTGGAGGTTGTCTTGAGGAGATGGGCTGCAAGGGGAGAACATCTTCACCTGGAGGGGGTGGGATCTGCTATGAAACCCTGGAACTGAGGGCTAGGAAAGGAAAAACACACCATAAATTAGCAGTTTTGCTCACATTTACCTGTCAATTGCAAGCAAAAGATTGCCAGACGAGAAGAGACTCACATAATTGCTGTTCTTTTCTTTCTGAGGATATGGGAAAACAAAAAGGGGAAACTAATATTCCAAGGGTAGACATAAAGGAGGCTTCACTGTGAAGGAAGGGGAGTGTCTCTCATCCAGCACCTATGTGTTGACCAGAAGGAGCACTACATACTTGGGAAAAGACATTTGCTAAACCCTGTTATTCTGAATCCTTGCAGCCTTGAGGACCGAGTGGTAATCACTTAACTTCCTACTGATCACTGTTTCTGAGATACGTAGAGACAGATATTGTGCCTGCACATAGGAAACTCCCAAAGATAGCCATGAAATCCAGGCCATCTCCCTCTTAATCGTTGCCTTCTTCTCATGCTCCAGGCAATGAGACTACCTCATGCACATGCCCAAACACAACTATCTGCAAAGTCTTCCAGAAGGGCTACATCCTGCTCTACCCCTTCAACACTGAGTACTGCCTCATCTGCTGCTCCGTGCTGTACGTCATGTGGAAGAATGTGGGGAGACACATCAGCCACCACCATGTCACTCACATCAAGCCCAAGTTCAAGCTCCAGGGGGTGGTCTTTGGGCCACTGCTGGGTGCCGCTGCTGTAATCGTCGGGATCTGCGTCTTCATAATGTACCAGATTCAGGCCACCGGCTCAACCCCCGACCGCCAGGTCTTAGTGATGTATTATTCCTACTACATTGTGCTCCTGCCCCTGATGAGTGTGGGCGCAGTAATTGGGACAATCATCCACGCCTTGGAAAAAAGGGAGCTGGACACGCTGAAGAACCCAACCCGCAGCCTGGATGTGATCCTGTTGATGGGGGCAGCCCTTGGCCAAATTGGCATGTCCTACTTCTCCATTGTTGCCCTTGTGGCCACTGACCCCAGGGACCTGTTGAACAGTCTCATCCTGTCTTATTCTGTCCTCCTCATTTTTCAGAACATCACCCAAAATGTCTTCATCATTGATGGGCTTCACCGGCAGCCCTTTGTAGCTGCAACTGAGACCAGACACACAGGACACGCTGGGCAGCATGCAGTGGCTTCAGAGCTACCTGGCGAAGAGGAAACCACAACAAGCAGCAGACAGGAGCACACACAGATATCTCCCAACAAAGAGGAAGAAATTAAAGAAGAACAGAATAATGAAGCCTACAACCAGAGACGAGTGAGCATCCTGGAGCTAGGACAGGAGATCCGGAAAGCTTCTCTGTCCTATATCCATAGCTACTCTCACCTGACTTGGAAGAGAAAAGCATTAAGGGAGATCTCGTTCTTCTTGGTTTTGTGCAACATCATAGTAAGTATTGCTCTCTCTGCTACACCACAGCTTGGCTGAGCCATGATGACCTGTGATACAGACATGCTCTCCTTGTCTTTCTCTTGGGCCGCTATTCCAGACAAGAAACCTTTGCCCAACAAGTTTCAACCTGCTGGTGAGGCAGGTCAAGTTTTGCTGTTAATACCCCACTCTCCTAATTACAAGGTCTCTCTTTTAACCTAAGAGTCAAATATGGTTAGGTTTCCTGGGTGCAGGAAGGAGACAGCTAATAAATCTTTACGTGCCAAAATTTTAGCCTCTGAAAAAGCTACCAAACTCATTAAGGGTGTTTCATGAGATAGGTGGAGAAACATGAGGCATCTGCAGTGAGTCTTTGCAAACATGAGTCTGCAGGATTGAAATTCACCCAATGAAGTACACTGTGCTCTGGGATCTTGAATCAACATGGATTTTCACTGCAGCTTTAATCCAGTGAAACCAAATCGGCCAAGGAAACAGTGAAATTCTGTCGAACGATGAAGCTGACTGGGGCAGAATGAGGCTATCATTAGTTTCCAGGAATTTGACAGGATTTGACTTATAGCAAGGAGTCAGCAGCATAACTAGGGGATTTTCCTTCTCTGCCCTGGCAGGGAGACTCCTCTGACATTCTTGAAATATTCCTACAACTTGACCAGTGCTGAGATTAGAATGCAGGTAGCAGACAGTTTGTCATCCTCTGACTTCTGCTCTTTTTTCCTCACACCACTTTAGATGTGGGTCATGCCCACATTTGGGGCTCACCCTGTCTTCGAGAATGGACTGGAAAAGTCATTTTACGGCTACTCCACCTGGTTTGCAATCGTGAACTTCGGCCTCCCACTGGGTGTGTTCTACCGAATGCACTCCGTCGGGGGACTCCTGGAGGTCTACATCACAGCCTGAACCAAGCTGACTCCCCACCCCCGAGGCTGGGGTGAAACAATGATGCTGAACAAAGACGCAGTAAGCAGCAGATATGCACATGGAAGCTTTTAAGCTTTTTCCCTCTGGCTTCTGCTTCCACTTCTCCTTGCACAACATCTCTGTGAGTTTCAGAAGAAAAGGAGGGTGGTTTATATTATCATTTTTTCTCCATAGAGAATAGACTCAAAGCCCATAAACAAACTGTCTTACTGCTCTAAGGAAGCATGCATGCTGGTACTTTTCAGTAGCCTGCCAGTGGATGCTGTATGGTAGCAAGTGGGACTTTACCAGCTCCTACTGAAATCTTCCAGACAAAAGAATGCAAGAGCAGCCTTCAACAAAAGTAACAAAGACTGACCTGCACTCCACAGAACTTCAAGAATCCACAGTCAAGGATCACCAGCCACACCACTGCTCACCAACCCACCATCCTGCAGCACAGAAGAGACCTATTGGTGCCAGCCACACTGTGGCACGTACAGCCACAGTCATTCAGAAACAAACCAAACATACACTTTTTATGCGTAATTTTCAAAAAGATGCCGGTAGCTGCTGTAATGGGCAGAGCAGGGACTACTTCTGTTTGTTCCTGGTGCAGACATCTGGCACATCAACTTGTGCAAGTCCTGTAGGACCCAGCCCTACTGAGTGCCAGGCTCTTGCAGCTCTCAGTACTGAAGGGCAGGACGGGCCTTCAGACCTGCACCAGTTCAGTGCACCTTTTCCCATCATTGAAAATAGAAGCTGTAACATTACCTTGCCTTACTGAGAATAAACAGTTTCTCCTTACAGGCACTCACAGAGCCTCAAGTGAGAAGCACTAGAGAAATACCGTGGCTGATCTTTACTTGATGCTACTCGTGCATGATGTTATCACCAGTGGTCCTACCAAAGGTCCCACCCTTGCACACACACACACACACACACACACACACACACACACACAAAGAGCCACTGCCAGATCTGCTGTGAATCCCCCACCTCAACACTTCAGTCCTCACTGCTGCTTTGCACATCCACAAACACTTCACAAGGTGCACTGTGCATAAGGGAACACAGTTACACAGCATGGTGCCTGATCAAAGTACCGTTAGTACTTGTTCCATAGGAGATAGTCGCTTCGAAAGCGCATGGGAGAGCAAGGGGGCTTGTGACTACAGGTCCCAAATACAGAGCCTGATGAATGGAAATAAAGAGAGATCAAATTTTTATGTGTATCTTTTGAAAGCTCTGGGTCTGCTCTGCACTCACCAAAGACCAGACTCAAAGTCAACTGATACTGACTTACACCACTCTTGCGTTCAGAGGTTATATGAGATTCAAGGGCAGGCCTTGTTTTACAATCAATCAATATCTTTCATGACTCTTAATCAAGGCCAAAGTAGCACGGTACAAAAGGCACCTACATTATTGCTTCTGTTTCTTTATAAATCAATCCCTGAAGCAGTGTGGGTTTAAGATCAGAGCCTATTTATGAGTTTTGGTGACCCCCTAGAAAAGCAAACTCCCCCAAGACAGTGAACAGTGGCGAGAGCTAGAAACTCCTGACCACACATGTGCCACTCCCCTTAGGATTCAGCATTCAGGCAATGATAGCACCTTTCTCTGAAACTGTGAGAATGACTGCATGAGCATGAACTTTGCCCAGTAAGTATTTTTACTTAGGCCTGTGTCAACAGAAATACATCATGAGAAATAACAGTTGGATAAATTAGGCTCCAATAAAGTTAATTACTGTTCTCATGTCACAGTTTGTACCACGGGATCTACAGGAGATACATGCCAGAGTCTGGCCCTTTCAAATGATGAACATGATCTCAAACCTTCTTCCTAGTTATTGACAGCCTGAAGACAAGCAATGGTGTACTTCATGAGCAAACCCATGACATGGATTTTATCTGCAGTGTAATAGATAAAACACTGTTTAAGTTACCGAGCCTTCACTGATCAGGTGACTTTGGAGGTCTCCCACTGAGATATAAATACTAAGTCCCGTAGGTACTATGTGGAAGTATGGATCGAAAGAGAAGTCAGCTTGTGATTTCTTGCTGGTAAACGGATAGACTACCGGAATACATGATTAGCACAAACAGGAATGAAGCCCACCAGCTCCAACTCTTACCTACAGCCACCGTAGATCAGATAAGTGGTCAAGGCCCTCTATGTCCTTTGCTATCAACACCTACTTCTAACACAGCAGATGAAGGTAAGAAATCCCACAACGGTCAACAGTAAAAGCACTCTTCCAGGCCAAAGAGAAATGTAGGGTCCAAGGCTTCAGCCCTTTCACTTAGGAGGGTTGTATCTCTGGACTGATTTGTGTCTACCTCCAGGCGGAGTAAAAGTCATGAACACACAGTTTGCATGCAACTAAAACTGCCTTTGGCTCCTTCACAAGACTGACAGCAGGGCTGGGCACAGTAATCTGAAAGCCTAGTGAGAAGTGAGCTAGCCGTGACTCCCGAATCCAACACAGCCATGACATGTCAGTGGCCCACCTGCTCCTTTGTCACCTGCCATCTGCTCCGCCATCTTTTGTCATCTGCCATCCATGAATCCAGAGCTCTCCCAGGGCCACGGTGCCTGTTTTATGGATCTCAGCTGCACGAAGGTCTTAGTACACAGTTCACAAAGTCAAGAGACTTCATTCTGTTCCATCTAGTTATTTTTCTGTAGCCTTTGAGGCAGTTATCTTTGATGATGTCTCATGCTGTTAAACACAGAAATGGCCAAAACACACAGTTCAGGCTGATTTTCCAGAGTCCAATCTTCATTTCTAATTACAGAAAAAATCCACGCTGCAGAGGAAGCCAGCACATGGTCTCCTAGTAGCACAAATCACCCCAGCATAAGACAAACAAGATTATAAACTCTCCCTGGGAAAAAAGTAAGCAACCAACTGCATGTTTCAGATAATCTTTATCTTTCTCTCTGTAAGTAAGCAAATAGTTTACAGTGCAAGTTGATTTCCACAGAACAAGGATCAGACTCCAAACACCAAGAAACAAACAAAAAGGTTTCCAAAAGAACTCACAAAGAAACAAAGCAGAAAAGAGAGGACGGAAGAGATCATGAGAACCAGCAGATCCGTGGGAGGGAAGAGGCAAGCGTGTGGGACAGAGGATGCCCCATTCCAGCTGTGATGTGCAAGTGCCATACAATCAGAGGCTGGCCCCACCAAATCACATTCTTGTATACGAGAGAGATTCCAAGTAAAACAGAAACCTCACCCTGTTTACATCTGAACAGAGATGGGGTCAGGATGGGAGTAGTGCTAGATGGCCAAGTGGGTTGGAGATGGGAGGCAGGTGGGGGAATAACCTCTCTCTATTTCACATATTTCTTATCCTTCAGAAAACCATTCAGGTTTTGTGTTAGCTTTCTACTGGCCTGGGACTCCAGTCCACTTTCAGCACGCAAAGGAGGAAACTGCCTGACTACAAGCCAGCAGGAGCCAGCAGTACACTAGAGCAGCACTCTCCCTAGGAGAGGATGGTCATGTTGCTATCACTCTAGCTTCAAAACTTAGGCAAGGGTCACAAGGCACAGAAGTGTGTGCCATACCTGTCCCCTTACTTTAACGTGTGAGACCAGTTTGCATGGAGTGATCTCACTGGTTCTAAGCTGTAGCAAACAGCTCACGGCCAGTGATCCTCCCAAGAGCCTGAGTACCAGAGCACCAAGGGCTAAGCTTTGGTGGAGAGGGAAAGGTCTCAGTTCATGACAGAACCCCTCACATTTCATTGTCTAAAGACCACACAAGTCTAAGACAGCAGCCCCTCCCAGCAGAACATAAAATTTGACTCAAACCCCAGGATGTCTCCACCTACCAATGTGCAACCCCATGCTGCTGAACCAAGCCAGCAACAGCAAGTCTCCCACCAGTTCTAATTCTGGCTTCCCAGACTTCACATGCTTGGGACGCAATACATTCAAGATCTGATAACCTGGTCACTAGCAAAATGCCCTGAAGAACTGAACTTTGCCTCAGCACTCTCCACTCCCTACTGACATGGAGATGCTTTTCCTCCTACAACTTCCAAATTCCTCCTACAACTTCCCTGAGTGCCTCCCTCAATCCCCTGCCTTAGACAGTAGTGTGCAAAAGACCCTTCCACTGCCTGCATTGCTTCAGCCTGCCAGGCAAAGATGGAAGGATATGGTTCCTTTCAAACCCAGGTGACACTGTCCTTTCAGTCAACGAGAGAAGACTAGAAGAGCTTATCAGTCACGTCTCTTCTCCTTGCTCTCACTGAGCCAGTCCCTTCCTCCCTATGTGTTCACATGGACTAAGCAGGGCTTTCCAATGTGACACACACTCCATTGCAACAGCCCACCATGAAGGACAGGCTGCTGGGCCTGGAAGCCAAGGAAAAACTTCTCACGCCACACCAAAGCACTGGCTACTACAAAACTTATCAGCTTTCCAGGAAAGGAGTAGAGAGATTCAAAACTGAGACACAAAGTTTTCCTTCAGCAACTTCTCCTTTCATTTGGGCAGGAAAGACTTCCCTACCATTACGCAACTGAGACACCAGGGAGACACCTGCAGCCAGAAGGGATGCCCCGGAAACTTTATGGAGCCACATGAAAGTAACTGCAGTTTCCAAACCCCACCTCCTGCAGGAATAGCAGCTTCTCCCTTGCACCCAATTTACAGATAGTCTTTTTCAATTTAATGCTGACTCTGACGAGGGCAAGGACAGGGTCAGATTGGTTTCCAAACCACATCCAGGAGCAAAAGAGTAACAGAAGAGCTAAGAACAGTCTGATTTCTAGTGCAACCACAACAATGGACAATCCCTTAGATATCTTTCACTCAAGGTCCATGGTGAAGGGTGAGGGAAGAGAAGTGAGCTGGGGGGAGGGATGTCCAAGCAGGTCCCAATTAAAGCTTTAAATGACAGGGAGGTAAATGAAGTGATTGTCCTTTTGGTCTCTCAGCTGGATATGAAATGCAGGAATAGCTGTGATGAAGCAGCACACAGCAGTCCTCAGATCCAGTGTATTTCTCTTAGTAGAGGTAAGTGCTCTCTTAGACCCGTTGAATTTCAAACAGCTTCACATCTGTGTCATACCAGATAGGGGGATCCACATTCCTGAGAGAGAAAGACAAGAGACACTTTACTCTCTGTGGCCAGGTACCCGGCATTCAAATCTCACAGCCAAGATTACAGGAGCTGGCTACACAGAATGCCTTCAACTTTGCAAAAGAAGAAATCACTGGTTGAGAGACAATGCACCTTAAAGGGATGACAGTATCTACAACATCCCACAAAGCCAGAGCTTTGCATGAAATCTCTGCACCATCCCCTCTAGGCAGCTTTTCTATTCGCTGCCGCTGCCGCTGCCAGTTCCCAAACAAGCAGTACTCCCAGAAAAACTCCCTTCACATCGCCCACTCAAACAAAGTTTTGGAGCAGCTGATTCACCCTAGTCTCTTCCAAGGGAACAACAACTTTCTATCCTGTACATATGAGACAATCCAGAGCTGGCCAAGTGCATGCAATTCTCTCTACAGGCCCCCCGAAAGTTGGGAAAAGACCAAGTTCACCTGCACCCAGCTGGTTTACCTCAAATATATAACTCCCCACATGTAGGTCCGGAACCACATGGCAGTGCCCGAGTTAGCCTGGTACTTGCGAATGAGGATGGGGTGAGGTACAGGTAGCAGCCCCACCAGTGTGCCATGCTGCAAGAACTTGAGGATCTCCGATTCATCAGTGAGACCCCTGCAAAGACACAGATGAGGAACATCCTTAGCATGTCCCACAGACACTCCCAAAACTGCTGCAGCACAAAGTTATCAGCCTAAACAAACATAGACACAGAGCCAGCGACCATGGCCACCAAGAACACACACTCCCTCCACTGTAAAAGAGTTGAGAAGGGATCAAACAAAGAAGCTTGGCAAGCAAAATAACATCTCCTCTGCCGAGACCATGATGCTTTCAATTACACTTTACAAGGTTTCCCCTAGAGGCCCTCCAAATTCATCAAACTCTGCCAACCTCACAGAGCCCTTTCTCTCCAAAAATATACTTACTTGTCAATACAGATCTTCTCCACCTGAGGGACCAGCACCTGTAAAAGCCGCATGATTGTCTGCAGGGGAAGCTTTGACTTCCAAGACATTACCTGTAATTAGGAAAGCCCACAAGGAAATCAGTGCACTGCATTAGTGTTTTTCTACAGTTATCTCCCCTATCTCTGCAACAAATGAGGTTTACAAAAATCACGAAGGTGGTGGATGAACTGAGTGCACAACAGCAATACAATAAATCCTGGAGCACTAGAACTATAAGCCACTCAATGAAACTAGTGGGGCATTGATTTAAAATGGGTAAAACAAAATACTTCTTCACAGATGGTAGTAAACTTCTGGAGCTTTGATGACAAGTCAAAGACATTCCCCATGAGGAAATGCTCCTCTGGGAGAGTCTCTGCAGGCGGAGGAAGGGAGCATGTGCATGGCATTTCTACCATAACTCTTTTCCTCATTATTTATTTCCTCTGTCCAGATTCTCTTACCCAGTCAGGAGTTGGGGTCCACTGTCCACTGGAGGATGCACTAGAGAGACGCCTTCGATCCCGTCCGGGATGTGATGCCTCCTACCAATAAATATTATTTTTTTAAAAACCCAACAAAACCAAACCAAAAAAAACCCAAACAAACAAGCAAAAGCAAATCACACTTAAGAACAAGAAATACAACCCATTTTCTGCTGACTTTCCCTCCAGCTTTTCCAGAGCACTGCTGGGAAAGACAACTCAGCCTGTCCCTAGAACAGATCAAACCCACCAGACCTTCATTCACCAAAACCCCATGCTTTGACCCAGTTGAGTGGCAATATTTGATGGGGTTAAACTGTAGGACCCTGTGGCAAGGTCAAAACTCCAGTCACCACTGCCGACACAACCCACAGTAGGAGAGTTAAAATGGAACTGACAAAAGACTGTTTAGGCATGCTTCTTTCTTTTAGCACGGAGATTAAACAGCTAAAGGCCACAGCTTTTCAGACCTCTGTCTACTGAGTATGTCTGGGATTTTTGGCACCCATCCTGGAATATCTTAAAGAGTGTTTTTCCAAGGGTGGACTCTCAACAACTTCTACCTAACAACCCCTGCCCCTTAAGAAATGACACACTCATACCGTCAAACATGAACACCTTCACTAGTCACTTTTTGGAAAGCTCTGGTCAAAAGTCCGAGACCCAATTCTCTCTTACTATTCTTCTCGCCATCACTCTGTTTCCATTTCTCCTATACAGAAGACATTACTAACACCCTGGCTTTCCATATTCATGGTAGGAAGGAAGGAAATAACCCTTTAAAATCACTATCAATCTCTGCATGAGGTAAAAATGGAGAGGCTTTTTCCTTTTGCAATGCACCCTGACCATTCATTACTACAGCCTAGAGCTGACTTTTCTATGAAACAAATGGGAACAGCACTTCCTTCCAACAGCCATCCTGCACCTCCAGATGCATGGACTCGCTCACACGTCACCTTTGCAACCAGAAACAGCAGGCTTGGGGCAGAGCTGTGCTGCAATCCACTGGAAGCTGACAGTGCTGTACCAGTCCTTTTCTGACTGGGGAACAGCTCAAGCCTGCTGCTAGACATAGAGATGTAATGACCCATGATTATGTTTCATGGGCTGCTGGAAGACGAAAATCTTTCTTCTGCAAGTTCTCAGCCAAGGTCTTACTTAATGACAACATAATTAATTGTGTGCTTAAGACATCTTGCTGACTATGGGCCTTCATCTGGTATCGGGGAAGGCCAGGAAGGGTAAGTAAAACTGGTCCTCAGATATTCAGGAATTCTGTTCATTCCAGTTTATTCAAAGCCTAAACAGCAGTATTATTTTGCAATGTTTGCAGCTACAACCTTATCATTCAGCCTGTTCAGCTTCAGTGCCGTGTCCTCATCAAGCTTCTAAAAATAAAATTCATAAAAATATAAAAAAACTCTAATTTCCTTCAGATGACCCCACCCTCTTCCTCTTTCCTCCTCACTCTCCCACAGCCCTTGCCCCCTCACAGCTGCCATCCAAACGCTGGCAGCCAGCTGACATATTTAAGAGAGGTAAGATGGAATTACACTGACATATGAAGGCTGTTGAACGTTTCACGAGACACTTTTTAAATGGCTATAACTGATAAGGGGGGAACATTATAACAAACAGAGGAAGGAAATTAAATCAGTCATAAGGGAGGGTATCCTAAAATTCATCCAGTATCTCTGATTAATTTATCTTAACTCAGTAGGTTGGAACCAGGTTGCAGCACAGAAAGAAGACAATGTTCAGACAGTCTAAAACACCACAATAGCTGGAGACAGGTGTGTGCCACCTGAAGCGCCATGCAACAGCAGTGATGATTCTCCCCATAGCATATCCACACCCACTGCTTTACTACCCTTCACCTCCTGTCTGCTTTTTGGACCCCACCCCACAAACATTCAGACATGCAAATAGCATTGCTGGAGCCAGGTGGGGCAGCTAATGGGCAGCTGTCTGTCTGAGACCAAAGGCCCACATGCACACACACGCAAGCAGAACAAGCAGAGAGGATCAGGGCATAAGGGTAGAATATAGGAGTCTTCAGCCTGCTCCACTAGATTGCGATGCCTTTGCAAACATCCCCCATTTGGACCCTGATTCTGCAGTACTGTCTTAGCCAGAAGCATGTCAAGAGCAAAACAGACTTAAAGATTCTTGTAGCACTACCACAGTCCACAGCAGCCCATGATAAAATGCATCATCCCGTCCCAACTCATCACCTCCTGCCCAGTTTGCTCCACACCTGGTGATAGCTGGTGTGTCAATTTGGCAATTCCAGAGAAAACTAAGAGAGGAAAAGCTGGGAAAGTTACACCTTTTACCATGTGGCAGCCATGCCTCCCTGTGCAAATGGATGCAATGTTCTCACTGCAATGAAATAGCTCAGTGGACAGTGAATGCTCAGGCAGAGTGTGAGGCAGCACTAGGTGTATAAACGTGGCCTTGCTGAAGGAGAAGACATGCAGGACAGCCCTCGTAATACACTTCCTACAAGACAGCCTAGAGATTTTGATACTGGACAGAAACTGGGGAGTTAATGGAGAGAAATAAAAGACTACTGCTCCACTGAAATTGGAAGATACCTGGTTTATAGCGCTTGATGGGGAAGACTAGCAAATGCCAGAAGACTGACATTGCCACCAGAGCCTAGGAGGCCAGCGCAGCCTTGATTCACAGACCGCAAAGCCTCTGTCTCATCTACATGGCCAAGCAACCGCCACTCCAAGGGCAGCATCTCAGCCAAGCCCTCATGGGTACACGTTGTTCAAAACATCAGCCAGCCAGAAGATTCTGCTAGATTTCTCCATCCCAGAAAGAAGGGAGAGGAAAAAGAAGCAGCAGTCAGAACCTGAGTTGAAAGGCTCTGGATCAGGAATGCATCCCTTTGCAATTACACACTTGATGCTCTATCAGTAGCTTTCAAGGTGAAGAAAGCTCACTCCTCTAGTGTCCTAGCTCTTGTGTCACTAGCACAAATGTGAAACACCCAAGATGATGCAAAAGTAATTCTGAAACACAGTATTCTCTAGCACAGTGCATGTGTGCATATTGCCTCTAATATGATGCTTTTCTTCAGTGAGCCAACCAGACCTCTCCTTCTAAGTCCCCCATTTTAGTTCATTTCACACCCTAGACCTTCCCTACACACCAGAGTGCCCGGCCTTACCCCACTCCAGGGCTCCCCATCACTCACAGCTGAGGGCGGGTTACCCTCTGGTGAAGGCTGTGAAGACTCGGGCTCCAGCGAACGCATGGTCCCATCCTCTGATACCTGTGACTTCTCTGTGAGCTTGTCAATTCCTGCATTCAAAAGAAAAAAAGCTCAGAAACACAAGTGAATTAAATAAGCTTAAAAGCAGGAGGTTCTTCTCTGCCCTACCATGCACAGACACCCTATAATACCTGTAGACATCTGAAACGCTCTCCTTCCAACAGGAGAAGCAAGATCTAGCCTTGATTTCACCACCCCAAAGGAGTTCGTTTGTCTCTAGCAAAACACTCCAACATAAGGGGAACACAGGTTTGCATGGATATAGTTAAACTGAGGCAAAAGGTCAAGATTAGGACAAATGGCCATGTGGACACTGAGTCTGAAAGGAGAGAAACTCAAGGCAGTTTACTTTGACTTGTTTGTGATCCGCTTGGGCAAACATCTGAAACTCCGACTGAAAGGCAGTAGTCATTCATAGATATAAACTCTTAATCTCTCCCACACCCAGTGAAAGGGTTAGCCCACATCATGTCTCACAGAGGAAACCAACCTCTTTCCTGTTACAAAGGTAAACTAAAGCTGACCTGGAGTAGCCACCAAACTTGTCTTCAGCGTCCCTGGTTCAGCAGGGGCAGCAGGACGTGACCCCTCCATGGAAACCCCGTCCTGGGAGTTGGTGCGAGAAATGGGCTCAGGAGTTTTCTTTCTGCGCTGCAGACCTTTCTGGATGGACTGTGAGTCCGTGGGTAAGTTGGCCAGCTGGTGAAATACATTCCGCTTGCGGATAACAGCATAAACCAAATTTGAGTTCCCTGGAAATCACAGCAACAAAATGAGCACAGAAGTAAGACTCAAAGAGCTCTGCCAATACAGCACAGCTCACGGGGTACACAAAGCATGATTGTGGAGACCCCACAAGCTGAGAGAACCATGCTTCCACCCACAAAGGCAATGGCACAGTGAAGAAAGAGCAGAGCTCGATATCCTCTTATGCATCACAAAGCAGTACAGGAAATTTAATTAAATCCTTCCTAGGCTGCAAGGCTGACAAGAAATGGCTTAGAAACTGACATTCAAACAACTGAGAAGAAAAAGGACAGTTTAAACTGCATATTAGCACCTATTTTGGAAGAAAAGGTTGTTAGCCAAGATTCAGCATTTCTCCACCTTCAAAAGAGTTCACAAAACAAATCAGGGGCATTCCATGTGAGAAGAAACAGGCTCGAAATATCAAAGCCAAAAGGCCAGAATTCTTACTGTCTGCAAAGTGGCAGACAGAATGAAACCATCCCCTAAAAGAAAACACAAATCACAGCCACAAAGGCTGTTTTAGGATCTGGCAAGCACCATTTGCAAGGTTTCCATTAGGGAAGCAGAATGGCCACTCTTGATTTGCAGTTTTAAAGCAAAACATTAAATTTTGAGCAGGTTAAGGGACCTCACTCTATTATTTCCTTGAGGTAAAAGACTGTCATGCTTTTAAGAGGGAAAACATAAGGCATTTCCTGGAAACGTAGCAAGTGCCAGAACTTACTTTGGATGGGGCTGTTTGGTCTTCAGCTCCAGTGACCGCCCAGAGCAGAGCTGAGAGGCACTTTTAAAAGTTTAAGGAGATGGAAGTTGTTTTGTCCCCTCACCTACGCTGCTGAGCAACACAAGCAGTTTCACAGCAGCATCCAGCCAGTCACAACTTAAGTGTTACACACTCACTTTCCCTTCTTCTTCCCCTCTACCCGTCTTCTGGTCTGCAGGAGGCTGAGGTTACGCTGATAATTAGCTGCCATCTCATTTTGCTCTAAGCCAATCTGTCTGGGTCAGGATCCAACACTGCTAACCCAACTTCTCAATCCTAGGCAAGTCTCCATGTAGCTGATTTCTACACTTCCTACCTTCTCTCATCTCTTTGGACTTTCTCTGAACTTCCATCTCATGTTCTCTTGGACTAAACTGGTGCAAACCCACTAAATACAGAAGTCAGTCTCTTACCATCAAACTGATACTGAATGATGTTGTTGAAAACTTCCAGCAAGAAGAAAACAAGATGATGGTTCTGGACAGCAGAGAACAGGAACCAGGTGGTGGAAAAAGCCTCCAGGAGATGCAATAACTTGTTAGCAGCCACCATGGAGAGAGACTTCAGGTATGGAGACACTGTGGAAGGAAAGCAAATGAAAACTGGAGAAAGAACCAAGGTGTATTTATTCACACAAATACACCGCTAAAAATGGTGCTCTTACCACCTTCCCACCCTGCACTTCTGGGAAAGCCTCAAGGAACAGCTGAGCCCAACAGGGTTCCACAGAAATATTTCCAAATATAAAAGAAGTGAAACAAAAGATATCGCCTAGTAAAAGCAGGCATTTCTGCTTTTAGAGGGTCTTGTGTAGTTTTACACCAGTAACATCATCTCTGGCATGCCTGCTGAAAAGCTTAACACAACTGGAGCCACCGGGACACTCGCCAAGACCAAGGGAAGCCACTGCCTCCGTAGGGAGGTGGCACTCCCTGCTGGAAAGGGATAGCACTGCCAACCACCCCCAGCAGGCCTGGCAAATGCCCTTTTGCCACCCCAGAGGGGCTCCAGGGACTCTGCTGTCCCACCCTCTGCCCCACCTGACTAAGCCCAGGCAATAACCCTGCAGGCAGGTCTGATCTGCAGCCGGCACCTCCAGCAGGGACTAGAAAGGATCAGTTTCCAGCAGCGGTCACTGACACCCGTTTGTGTTAGGGGGCACAGGTAGGAGCGCAGGGAGAAGGGAGTGAGAGCAGCCAGAGCCGTCCCCTCTGTGGGTTGTGGTTTCATACCATGCACAGAGCTTACCGTTCACAACGATGGTGAGCAGGCAGTCAAAGAGAGGCTGCAGCCGCTGATGCCCGCTGGTTATGATCTTGTGAAAGACCTATGGTAAGGCAAGAGTTCTTGAGCAAGATAGTACCTTACTGAAAGCACCCTCTCAACCAAAACCAGTGCCACCCCCACACTAATCACTTCCTGACACCATTCCTTCCTAGGCAGGGCCTTGCACACTCCACAATTACACAGGTGGAGAAGGCTGCTCTCACTGCAGACTTGCGCTCCAGGAGTACAAGCTTTCATTTACAAGGAATCCTTTGGGGATGTGATTAGGGCTCTACAACACTGCAAACAGAAACTGACTATGAACTGTTCCAAAACACACAGGCAGTCCCAGATAAAAATAAACCACCAGGAAGTAAGGAACACCTTCATCTCCAATGGATTTTTACTCTGAACGCTGATGACAGCTGCTTGAAATCACAGAATCATAGAATTGCTTAGATTGGAAAAGACCTATAAGATCATCTAGTCCAATCGTTAACCTAGCACTGA
>JAVKLA010000002.1:30945633-30966367 GCA_034782735.1 Sagittarius serpentarius | reverse complement strand
CAGAGCCTCCCTACCCTCAAGCAGATCAACACTTCCACCCAGCTTGGTGTCGTCTGCAAACTTACTGAGGGTGCACTTGATCCCCTCGTCCAGACCATTGATAAATAAATGCCACAGAACTAATCATTTCACATTTGATTTTAGTGCAAACTTCTAACTCAAATGTTTGTCCTACTTTTCTTAACTATACCCTCAGACATGGAAAGATTCAACTGCCTCGCAACCAGTTCAGACATTCCCAATCTTGGCCTTCCCCCCTCTAGCTGGCATGCCTTTAGAGAAGACCTGCAGCATAATGAAAACACAGAGATGATCTAAAATGAATGGAATGTAATAGCAAAACACATAGCAACAAGAACAGTTCTGGTGGGCACATTTGTTGTTACTCCTTCTAATGGGAATCTCCTTTTGGGGGTTTATCAGAAGCTGCTGACAGATTCTTCTCCAGCAAACAAGCACTAATATGGAAGGGTAACGTGAGGCTGGTACTGCAAAACATGCAGCTGTTTGTAGGCAGTATTGTGGCCCTCAGCACTACAGACTGAAAGATTAAACTTTGCAGCAACCCAAAGCTGTAGGGTTCAGCTTGGTATCACTGGTGTTCCCATTATGACAGACATGTACCACACAACTCTGGTTACTTGGGACAGAGCCAGCAATGCAGTCAGATCTCCTGCCTTCCCCACCTGCAATCAAGTCTGGTAAAGACCATGCAGCCATCCCACTCATGCCAGTCCCAGAGTCCTTTAGACACCAGTCCAGCACCATCTGGGTTCCTGTTCTTTGGAATCATCTCATGCAGATGGAATTGCATCTCATGCATATGCACCCTGCCAGACACATCACCTCAGGTTAACAGCATGCAAAGACCCCACCAGTGCTTGGATACATCCCACACATCTTCTAGCTACTCAGTAGGATGGCAGTCTAGGAAGGATGAGTATATTGAAGGAAAAAGGAGAACCATTATTTGTGGAGGTATGAAACAGGAGTTAGGAGGGACAGAAAAGAACTGCTGGAGCTATACTCACTATGATGAGCAGATCTGCATGTGTCCCTGTGAAAACAGGGATGTCCATAGGCACTCGTACAGAATACGGCTTGTTCAGTCGAACCCCAAAGTTACGCTCCCCACTGAGAAGCAGGAGGATAAAGACCCCGATGTGCATCAAGCCCACTCGTGCTACAGAAAAAAAAACAAAAAACAAAAGCAAAACCCACACATCACAGTGGGGCCAGTGGACTCCTGAGGACAGAAGGGCAGTGAGGAGAGAGGAGAAACACTATGGGACTGAAAGAAAAACTACACAGACCAGAACATCCTGACAAGGGACATCCCACACAGAACTCCCTCCACTGCCAGTACCAGTGTCCTTCCCAAGCACATCTATGGGGCCAGTACAGTGTTAAGTCTTGGACAGATCACGCTTTTCTTCATTATGTTATTGAGGTAAAGCCATCACCATAGTAGGAAAGATCTGACTTCTTTCCACTACCCAGTGATGGAGTTATGCCTGATTTACACCCAAGGCCAGAGCAGATTGCTCATTTCTCCCTCCTCATGGGATCAGGGACACAGTTTTTGACATAAGGACTCAAAACAAGTTAACACATGCTAAGGACCTCCCTTCCCTATATTCTGGTATAGATCATGTCCTGCTTCTAGTCTGTTACAAACATTAAAACCCAGCTAACTGAACCATTCTACTCCATGCCTGTAGAAGGCCAGGAACACGCACTTGAGATGCTATTGCAGTGGTAGGGAAGAAGCATCTTAAAAACATTCTAGCTCAATTGTCAAGCACAGATCATCCCAAATATTGAAAATAACCAACTTACACTGGTCTGCTCTGGCATCATTGAGAAAATACAAGATTGGGACAAGGATGTCCAGAACATCGCTGCTCTTCAGCACAAAAAAGAGGAATTTCTGAAAGAAAGGGGAGGATTTCAGACAATCACAAGCATATTTGGTTTTCTGCACCATCCGCAGGACTCAGGACAAGTAGCCTCAAGCTAATTAGTCTCTCAAGAACATTAGAGCACCAGCTCTTCAATTCCAGTGTTATTTGTAGAGTTATTATAATACCTACTCCAGCATTTGCCTCAAGCACTGACCTCTCACAAGCTGTCCCTACAGCCAGACCCCCCCAGCCCATGCAGCAGGGAGTAGTGCTGCTTACCAGAGCACCACAGAATCACTGCTAACTACCTGCCCACAACCCTTCACCAGGGCTCAATCCAGCCAGAGCCACACCAGGCTCCGGGCAACAGACAAGGTGGGGCAAAGCTCAGAAAGAAGCAGATCCACACCTTGTTGAAGTCACAGAGTTTCCAGAAGAGGACAAGGAGCTCCTGATGGAACTGGATCTTCTTGGCAGAGTTTGGCAGGTAGGTCTGGACCAGCGGGTTTGATAACAAGCGGGCCACTCCTTTCAGGATGAACTGGAAATCCTGCCAACAGACCAGGAAGGAGACTGTGGTGGGCCCAGGGCTAATGCAATCAGCATGAAATCAGACAGGAAATAGTTCAGGACAGGAGCACGTTACCTCCTCTCGATGTATTCTTGAGAGGTAATTCACAAACAGATTGTCTGGTCCGGGAGGCTGCGTTCAAAGAAAATGAGTGAAATGCTTACTGGCAACAAGGTTTACTCAGAAGTCAACATGTAACCACTGACTCTGGGGGCTAACGACTCTCATTTCAGCTTTTCTCTCTGAACGATCTAGTTTTAAATGCTAGGAGACAGAACACCTTGGGGAACAGTAAAGTCAGAGGCTTTTCACTTACATGCTCCTGATTCAAGTCAGTGACCAAAACCTAGTGGTTTGGTCATCTACAGCTGTTTAGCGACCTACAGCAAAGAAGCAGCACTGGACCAGAGCTAGCAGACTGCAAGGAGAGGAGTGGTGCTGGACCCTACAGGTCAACATTCAATGCAAGCTGGTGCAAGAGGACCACAAGGAGTTCAGGAGAGCAACAAATACAGATCACAGTGTCACTCACATCCACATCATCCATGGCCGTGCCAGTGGTTGTGCCATCCACGGTGGGACTTGAACTGGTGGAGCTGTCATAATCCAAAGTGACAATCAGCACCTGGGCTGCCTCCTCTACCAGGGGCTCGCGGTAGTCAGAGAAAAGCAGGTGATTGTA
Source organism: Sagittarius serpentarius (assembly GCA_034782735.1). Classification (NCBI taxonomy): domain Eukaryota; kingdom Metazoa; phylum Chordata; class Aves; order Accipitriformes; family Sagittariidae; genus Sagittarius; species Sagittarius serpentarius. The sequence continues at coordinate 30,963,210 of JAVKLA010000002.1, read as the reverse complement.
AGGAATCCCATAACCCACCGGGTCGTAGGCACAGACAACGTTCAGGAGTGAGGTGAAGAGTGGGAGTGCATGTCTGAGGAGGAGAAAACACTCTCAGAAGGCAGAATCAGGAAGCAAAAGGTGCTACCTTGGGGAGTGACAGGCATCCCTCTCCCCCAGAGTGCGGGGTCATGACAAAACACTAGCATCTTCTCTAACAGTGGCCCGTGACTCAGCAGCCCAGAGACAAGAGCTGACACTCCAGATCCCAGCTGTTCTCCTGAAGTACAGCTAAGACGGAAGGGGGGTGGCCTCCCAGAAGAATCCTGTGCAGCAATGTGGAAAAGGGGACAAAGCTCTCTAGACTCTGGAAAGACAAAACTGTCTGCCTTCAGCCAGGACTGTGCTCCCCCAGATAAGCAACTATCACCCTAGCAGCTGAAAGTCCCAGTGAGACAATGTCACTAGAGGGCAGCATCCATCCGCCACCATTACCACAAACCACCCACTGCAGTGCCACGCCACCAGCCCCACGAGGGAACACGGTCTACAGCAGGGAATAGGATCTGCCTTTTCCCACAGGACACGGCTTAGTTCTGCATCAAACTCCAGTGAGCACCATGATCAGTCTCTCCTTTTGCTGCTGAAGAACAATTCTCGCTAAGCGGAGATGCTAATGGGGCATACATAAGACAGGGACAAAGAAAAAGGACAACAGCTCCTAGATGTTGGAGGTAGCAAGTCCTATGGTCCCCCATTACCAACACACTCCATGGAAGAAACGTGAAGGTATTTCTCTCCCTGGCACCCAGTCCCTCACCCTTCACCCTCACCTGTTCTCCGTAGAGCAGAAGAACTGCACCCAAGGGTTGGTGTTGCTGCTATCAGAGGAGGGAGGCAGATACATGGCCTCAGAGAAACAGGTCAGCAGCAGCTTAAGCAGTTCTGTCCTGAAAGAAGAGAAGAAGCAGCCAAGGCCTGGAGCCATTCAGGAGCAGGGACTGGGCACAGGAGGCACAATCACTTATCACAATAACACATAAAGAAGGCTCAGTCCCATCTAGAAAGTACTCCTCACAGAGAGTTAAGACTATTTCATTTCAAAAGCAATACTGCTGTCACTGGCGCAAAGCTCAGCAGAATTGCTGCCTTATGAAAAAGAAATACAGTACAGAGCTGCTAGGCATTTTCAAAGCAGCAATGTTTTGCCAGTTCCTGTTGCAGACACTCTGACTCCTATATCATACCACAAAAAGCTATTCAAAAGGTCAGCTGTTTTTTTTTTTTCTTGTGTTGCCAGTCTTGTTAGCTCAGAAAGGAGCAAGTAGAAAGCCCCTTGGGAATCACAGATACTCAAGGAGGCAAGAAGAGTCCATATCCCCTGGATCCTCCTCTCCTGAGCCCAGTTTCTTTCCATTCTGCTTTGCAGACCCTCTTACCTATTCAAGTCATGGATGTAGTTAGGCTGTGGAGAATGAGCAAAGCCCACTCCTGCCTCCCAGATGTATTCACAGCTGTCAATGGAGTGGATATCTTCTGCTGTGTCCTGTGGGGAGAAATAAGAGGTTGGACCACAGAAGGCAAAAGCAAGAGTTGACAGTGCTAGTTGTATCCGAGGCAGTTCAGCTGCTCTCTTCAGCAATAGCAAAGAAACCAGCAGAGAGGCATCCGCTCAGACTGTACATACCAGCCCCACCCACGGAGCACCCCTGGCAGAGGGCTTCTCATCTTCAACAGGTACTGAGCACCATGCAGAATGATGCCCTTCCTCTGGCATGCTAAGGTGCAATGCTAGCCACCTCCACTAGGAAGGGTCACCCAGTGCCAAAGGATCCAAAATACATTCTGTTCTCATTACTGGACGCATCACCATCTCCTCTCCTTTCCTCCACATCCCATGAAGCACAGGCCAGGCCAGGGCTTTTCCTTCGCATATCAAGAGCACCACGCAGGGGTTCAGCCCTGCTCGACACCTCGACTCTATCTCAGGGCATGTCATGTTGGGTTTACCCACATAATGGTGACTCACAACAGCTGCACCCCAAAGGCAGTAGAAGCAGCAAATTAACCCTCAAAGAGCTCAGCCTTTGCAAGTAAGTGATAAAACACAGAGATGCAGGCACTGTGCATGACAGAGGGAACCCCAATTTCTAGCGCTACTTCCAGGGCTGACTTCAGTAGGAGGACAAACAGCAAAAGAGTATGGGTCAGTCACAGGCCTCCTTTCCCCAGTGCCTCCCAGTGCTTACTCTTCCTCTTTACTCAGTTCTGCTTCAGCAACTATCCACAACGATTTGTATCTCTGGGGCTATACGCTGTTCTGCCACAAGCATGAGGTGGTTGTACCCATCTCTCTGCTCTTAACCTGCAGTCAGACCAGATTCAGAGAGGGAAGACAGCTAGGCAAAGACTACAGAGGCTGCAGGCAGCTGACAGGCAGCTAGCAGCACAGAACATAAAGCATTCACAATCTCATTGGCCAATTCAAGTTCCTGAGGGCCCTGGAAAACAGGCTGGCTGCTGCCAAGGGAAAAATCACAGGTGCAGTGCAGTGGGGCTCTCCCAGAAAAAGCTTTCGTCACCCCGACTTGTGCAATCCATCCCAAGTGACAGCACTAGACAGCAAGTCCATCTATTTCAGCCTTACTTCCACTTACTGTTAGCACATGGGTAGCTCTGATCCAGCCTCACCCCTTCATCCCAGTGACAGACTTCAACCCTATTTCTACTATCCAGAAACCTCAAGCAAGCAATTTAGCTCAGGTTTGTCAGGGACTTTTGCAGACATCAAACACACAGTGGTTTAGCATGTTCACTTTTAATTTACTTCATAGCTATACCAAAAAGGAGGGCTGCTCACTTTCGTTTACAGACCGGAACTACAAGAAACACCACAGAGTCAATGGAGGGGGGGGGGAAGGGGGAGAAAGGGATGGGGGAAGAGGGAGGGAGATGCACCAGAATCTGTCCTTAGCACACCTGGTAGGAGATCCCTGCTTCAGGGAACAACTCTGAAGTAAAGACAGTCACCATAAGGGTCAGAACACATTTGTCTTTGCTGCAGCGATACAAAGAGGGAGAGGAGGTGGAACGACACGACAGAGACCATCTACTAATTCAGATCACAGCACCTGTGATCAGGCAAACAGCTGCTTCCTGCCCCGGTCTACACCAAATTGCCAGCGAAAGGAACAAGGTGCTAAAGGTCTCTGCTTCGCTGGCAACAGCAGAAGAGCGGTTGTTTGGCAGCACAACCACCTTTTCCTGAGGGGTGAGCTGTAGTGCAGGGGTAAGTGCCAGCCACTCCAGCTGAGACTGACCCAGCTGCCTCAGACCATGTTTTAGAAGGCACAAACACCACACAGTGAACTTAAAATGTTCATCAATATTAGTCACCGTAGGTTCAAGCTCAGCTACTCCGTATTTTCCTGCCTGCAGATTTGCAGAAACCCCCACCACGCAGCTAATCTACCTCTATGCAGATAATCTCATGTTTCAACTTACCACCGTGCTCCTCCGGTGGCTCTGCACAGTGAAATCAGGACAGAAGAGCAGATCTGCGACAGCAAGAAGCAACGACTCAGCCAGCGGCCGGGCATTTTCATCATCTTCATCTCCCTATAAGTGGTAAAAGTAGAAGAGTATTGTCAGCCCAGGGTTAGCAAAGAGCACAGAGTAACACTAGTGTAACCCAGCAAGAGAAGGTACACTGCCCAAGAACATGCAGGGAAGCAAGAAGTTACAAAGGAACAAGAGGGAGAAACACACAAAACTCAGCCAGTACAGGAAGGAAATTCCCCCCAGAAGGTGATGACTAAACAGGAACAAGCTCTTTAATGACACCAAACTGAGTGGACAAAGGCCTAGAGGTGTTGGGGAAACAGAAGAGTAGCACTGGACCTTGCCACATGGAGATGCTCAACTTATTGAAGACAAAAGGAAAGGGAACCATTTACAGAGAAGAGGGTTTTACAGTCGTGAAGAAGGGTGATTTGGACAGTGCACAGAGACAGCAATAAGAAGAAGCAAGCCAGCCAGCCAGCAGCAATAAGGTGTAAAACCTCTCAAAGTCCTGCATGGGCTGCCCAGAACTGGAGGTGACAGAACCGTGAGAGGCTGTGTGCACTACGCAAGGGGCTGCCTCAGCCTGCCATGGCAGAGCAAGCATGACAGCAGAGAGGATTTTACCATCTCCAGCATTCAAAGCAATCACTCGAATCATGCATGGCTACTCCGCTGCAGCCGTTGCCATGGGAAACCTTGCCAGATCCTGCCTGTCAAAGAGCATCCTGGATGGGAGGCCTTCCCCACCACACACTGGAGCTGGACAGAAAGGCAGGGAGCAGGAATGGCAGGAGCTTATCTATCTCAGCCAGGCCTCTGTCAGCCTGTGCACAACACACGGCTCTTAAATCACAGCAGGCAGCTAATGAAGATAATAGCCTGTGTGGCTCTGACGTCTGTCTCAGTGACAGCAGGAAGACTACCCTGAAACGGATCCCGGATGTAAGGAGAGGCCCAGAGAGGATGGATGGAGCCAGCACAGCAAAGATGCTCTTACTTGAGCTCGCAGTCAGAGGTAAAATGACAAGCATTAGGGTGCAAGAAGATTTCTGTTCCAAGAATGACCTTTGCTAACATCACCTTGGCTGCCAGAAAAAGTCCCTGCAGGCTCTGGGTACCACCACATCCAAAATGAGTGACACAAAACAAACCAATAGAGCTGTGCACAATACAGGCTCCCTTACAGGAGGAAGGCACCCATGCTCCAGGAGCTCTGCCATCCATCACTGCATCTTGAAGCAGGTGAAGGATAATCACAGAGACATTTACTAATGGTCCAGGCATACCATCATCTTCCCTTTCAGTTCCCAAGGAGAAATCAGCCTTCAGACAGCAAGGCCATTGCCCCTAGATGAGACGTGGCCCCAGCTTCCCTAACACCTCAGGGCTTTATTTGTTATCCCCTGCCAGGCAACTCAGCCAGCCTTGCAGCTGCTTCTGCATATGGTTAAATGATGGAGCACACTGAACCACAACAGCTCCACTGACATTGAGGAGGCACAACTCAGCGGGAGGGCTCCCAAACCCAGCATACATGCACTGGGTTGGATCATCTTGGGGTGACCCCACCACTCTGAGGCTGAGAAACTCTCTCTTCCAGGTGCTGAACAAGGTGGAAGAACAGCTGTAACAGCAGCCTGGCTGGATCAGAACTAGGCACCCTGCATGTTCCTTCCCAAAACAAGCTCCTCCATTGTTAAGCCTCTCCAGAACTCCCCAGCCCCTGCAGGGATGAAAGGATGGACAACCACCACCCTCCCAATCACACAGATCACATAACACAGCAGGGCTAGCAAAGACTTCCCTTTCCACCATGCAGAACTTCCCCTTGAAGTACCTCAGACAAAACAGACTAGAGATGACAGGCAGAGACAGCGCAAGGTGCAAGGTTTGTACTGTAGCAACCGCTGCTGATCCTTCATAACCTTCCCCAAAAACACCGCAGTACACTTAGCGTTCAGGGGAAACCACACTCTTCAGTACAGCCACGCTGACCTGCAGATTCAGAAACTTATAGAAGAGGGCTTTCTATGCACCGAGCAGGCAGCTGCTGAGGGAGCAAGCAGGCAAATACGTATTCCTGGCCTAACTCAGCTGTGTTTTCAACACTATTTCTCCTATTTGCAGGAGACCCTAAAGCACTTTCGCCCTGTTCCTCTGACAGACACCGAAGAGCGCTGTTGTGCCTGCTCTCCAGACAAAGAAACATAGGGAAGTTCAGAGACTCCCGTGATCTTACACACATCACTGACAGAGCCAGAAACAGTACTTAATTCTTTAACCCTAATTCTTTAACCACTCTTGCTCAGTTGTGGGCTTCACCTATCAGCTAGGCCCCTGGTTAAAACTGTATCACTCAGCTCGTAATCAGGGTATTGAGTCATGATCCTGAGAGCTTCTCTGGGACTGTTTGCTTTAAATGTGACATTGTAAAATGGGTGGAAATTAAACCCTATTTCAGTTTGACTTGAATCTTAAATCAATTTAGTTAATGGAACAAGGTCATTTCAGTTTAAGAAAGTCATACAGCCTTTAGTACCACTCTCATGTTCATTTCGATTCACACCTCCAGTTATACTGGAGAAGCCTTCCCTTACATAGCAGTGCTCTCCTACAGCTACACACCCAAGTGAAATATTCAGATGATGCAGCAACCTGTGCCAAACAAAGCAGCTGAGGATGAGAGGAAGAACAACAAGAATCAAAGGAAGGAAAAGAACTTAGAAAGTGCCACCTAATTTCTGACCGAATAGAGATAATTGGAATAAAGTTGCCCCCAAATGTATTTAGGGTCTCCTCGCTGCAGCCTCCCCTTCACCCTCCAGAAAGAAGAGTAAGTGCCAAGAGACAGACCCCTCCTCGGCCAGCCCCAGGGACAGTTGACCAGAAGAAACCTCTCCAGTCTGGGTCCTCGAAGATGTAAGGCAGGATACGGGTGAGGAGCCGGCAGCAGTTCAAGATGATTTGCCTCTCCTTCTCGGTGTGGCATCCACTCTCTGCTCCCTGCACCAGCTTCTCCACAGCCTGAAGGAAACAAAACCAAGGCAGGTAGCATTAACCTCAACACAAGTTTGCAAGAGGCAGGCAGGTCTGTCCTGCTGGTGACACTCTCACATAGAGTTATAAGCAGTTCCTGGAGCCCATTTTCTCTGACTTCAATGGTACAGGTGCTGTTGCTGTTTGAAACACCGCAGAAATAGGGTTAATGATCTTAAACAGGCCTTCTTGAATTTCTACTGTCCCACTGCAAGATACCTCACATGCTAGGGCTAATCCACGCAGCACACGTGTCATGCCATGTGAGACAGACAGCCACAGCACCAGAAGGCTTCTTCCAGCACTGCTCCATGACACCACACACTGCAAAGAGCAGATCAGTTTAATCAGCTGCATCAAGTACACCAGACGCAGGCAGAACCAAGGCAGCAGCGCTGTGCTGCATGGTGTGAGGCGCTGGCAGGGGAAGATTGCACAGAAACACACAAACTGACAGATCTGTATGTGCTGTTGTGATTAGAGCAGGGACCTCTCCTGACTCAGGAGGTGGGAGCTAAGCTGCTGCCTGTGACCACTAAGTATATGGATATGGCCTCCAGCAGAGTCTGCCAAGGTCCTGCTGCAGAGGAGGGTGGTAGTCCAGGTTTTACCCACTGACCCTGTGAATAGGACTGCTGCTCTGGAAAGAGCTTCTGGGCTGAGTCTCTGCAGTCCATTCAATCACTGCTGAAACTGCCAGTGGAGACAGTCACTGGGTTTTTCAGAATACGATGCGGGCCTTGCCAGGCAGCAACCACAGCCCCAGGAGGCAGTGGCAGGAGGTTTTACCCACAGACAGAAAAAGGCAGCTCCTTCCCCCAGCAGCTGCACCCACTCGCTCTTACTCCCTGATCCCCAAGGGGAAACAGAAGGGGAATGAAAGCCAAAAGATTTACCAAGGATTCACCTTGCTGCTTTTTAATTCATGAGGTCATGTGTCCCTGCTTATTTTCATAGCAGACTGTCTGGGTCACTGACTCTGCTAGCCTGCGTCATTGCCTTAATGGGTATTTAAATGCTGTTTGCATAGTCTCAGTCTGTCCACACACTACTCTGTGACTGAGTTTAACTATTTTTTCAGGCTCATTTATGATTCTGTACAGTCTAAGTCTCTAGCCATGACTGCAAATGACATTTCAGCCACACACTGCTGTGCTCTCCACAAACATGCAGCATTGCTAAGTCCAGTGGCACACGGCACATGGCACAGGTCAGGGCCCTCAGCCTGGCAAAAGCACTGCAGGAGTCTGCAGGCTCCTCTGACCCTGAAATCCCAAGATCTAGGGCTCCTGGATAAACAGCCCTGCAGTCACCCGGTCTCCCAACATATCTGTTTCCAGTAGGGAGAACAGCCCATATTTTAGTCTTGGTTTTGGGGGAAAGAGGACACAGAGTCAAAGAGGTTATGTAGTCAGTACAGGTCTCCTCAGCCCTTCTCTTTTCCCAAGCTGCTAGTTGCCAGAAGCCAGGAGACAGCACTATGGAAGAATCATTCCATTTTTCCTCATTTTTTTATTCTTTCTCAAGTATCTACCACAGGCATCTGTCTGCGGCAGGATTCCCAGTCAAGTGTACCTTCAGTATGATTCAGTAGGTCTCATTCACATTTTGTAGAGCAGGAAAGAAAAACAGGACAGGAACAACCATTTAAAACTGGGAAAATGCCATTACAAATGTTTCCAATACTACAAATTCAAGGCTACTCTTTGCATGGCTCCAATCAGGAGAATTATTAACACCTGCACTTTCCCAGGCAGAATAAGTCTTAGGCTGTTGCTCACCAGCTTGATAATTTGCCAAACGTGGCAGGGTAGGAAACGTGAGTCAATGTCCCTTGTGCTCCACACAAGGACAGGGCAACACTAGACGCAGTATCAGGGATGTTCTGATGTCACAGCAAAAGGAAGAAAAGTCTTAAGATCTCCCTTGAACTTCATCCAGTCACTTGTACAGTGACAATCTCCACATCCCTCTGGGTTCTATCAGCCTGAAGCCAGACTGATGCATGGTAAGGAGCAATTAGACGCAGACAAGGAATCGGATGTACCAGCCTCGCCACAAATATGCAGCCTTGGTACAAAGTCCCCTAAGCAGTTTATACAGCAGGCAAGACCCAAGAGGGCAGAGTGAAACACAGAAAGGGGACAAGAGGAAAAAGGTTCCAGAGTGAGCAAATGGCAGCTGTGGTCTGTGCTAAAACAAGAGAGGAAGGCCTGAGAGTTACCATCACGAGAAGACAGGGACAAGCAAGCATATCATGTGGTACAAGGAAATAATACAGTACCTGTCTCCCCTGGGGAGTCATAGGGCTATTGATCTAGGGACACCCCCCTGCTAGCACAGTACCAAGGAATAAGACAGCACCAGCCTTACCTTGTAACACAAAGTTGCCAAGTTGGAAGGCGATTCTTCTCTCACTGCTCGGATCTCTGCAGCTGGTACAAGGGCAAAGACATCCTGCACTGAAGTGGCTGTGTCTGCCCAGAACTGGTCCCAAAAGGCATCATCCGTTGCCTCCACAGGCTGTGGAGAGACAAACGTGGTTACAGATGCAGATTCTATGAGGTCCAAACACCTGCGATTATTCCTGGCTTAGGGACGGGATCAGGCACAGAAGAGGTTCAATAAAACATACTGGCACTGGTTTTGTACTTCAGCCTCTTTGTTACCAGGGCTTTAGCCGATTTGATCTCCCAAACAGAGCATTCCCTCAGCAAGGGGGTGAGCAGCAATACATTTAAGTGACCAACTGCATCAGACTGGGACTCTCCAAGTCTTTCATGGAGTCGAAACATACATGAGGCCTCCTGCTTGTCTACAACCTAGGGCGTGTAATACAAGGTCTTCACCTACATGCATGGGCCATGCTACTGTCATGCACTCTGTCACCTTCAGAGAGCAAGCCAAGGATGCCCTGAGCATGCACTGGAATTACTTCTATTGTAACCAAAGTCTCGAGGAAGCAATCAGTGACATCTCACATTAGGGCATGAACAGACCCACAGAACTGACAGACCCACCTCAAAGCACTTACGGATGCAACGGAATTGATCTTTCTGAATCAAATATTTATAGGGAAGTACAGCTGGTCACTGCCAAGGCTTTGTTCTTAAAAAGCACTAAGTATGCAATTCAAAGAGGAAGATGGAAGGAGGAGACCGATATACCAAAAAAAGCAATCCATTACAGATCTGTGGTCTGAGAAGCCCACTCCGGCCACGTGCCTGAGAACACACCTCTTCCCATTACCTTTTCAGGTTCTGCAGGTGCAGACAACCTCCTCTTTTACCAGCACTGTTGTGCCCTTTTCACAGTGAAAGAGTAAGTATTCTCCTCGAGCCCACCCTGAAACCCTGCTGCTAGGGATGCTGGCCGTAAGGACAGTCTGTTTGCCAGGCTGCAGCTGGAAAGACAGCTCCGTACAGCTGGCTGCGGGGTCCCAAAGCTGTATGTCCCAGCTTCTTCCTAACAGCGTGGTATCTACTTAGAAATCAAAACAATGATGACAACCTGGCTGTCAGGTTACATGTGGCTGAACAAAGCAGACTGGACCTTGCTTCACCCTTTACGGCTTTGTAGAGCCAGAGAGCAGCGCTGGCCATTCAAGGTGAAGCAGAGGCTCAGACACACAGGGCCAACAGTGACTCCAACCCTGCGGAAGCGTGGCGATGACCTGCCACTCCCCAGAAGGTGAAAACGCCAGCACTGTTTGCTGAACAAGAAGGCATCTCCATTACACAACATCTCAGGCATCCAAAGCCTGGGAGCTCTGAATAATCAGGAAAGACTTAACTTTTCAACCAGTCTAAAACTGAGCACAGCTCTTCCCATCTAAATACCAATACTTGCCAAGAGATAGGCATCACCCAAACCAGTCTGGGAGTGCTCACTCAGCCCAAGGGTCCAGCTACAGGGGTAGGATACATACATGCCTATTTATGCCAAACAGTGTGAAAGAGATGGATCCACAATTTCAGTCAGAAGAGGAAAACGAAAGCTTTTCCAGGAGTTTCCCCAGCCATGGCAAGGCATGGTGGCAGACTTTGCAGGTCAGAAGAGCTGTCTGCCTGAGCAACCCCAGCCCTCAGCTTGGGGCGAGGGGGAACCTCCTGCCTGAAACATGCACCCACTCTAAAGCAAACAGCAGCTCTTGCTTACTGCAATAATCAGCACCGTGGGTGGGTCTACCATGTCAGATGGGAAAGGGGCAAAAACATGAATGTGTGTTTAATTTAAACAATTCCTGCCCACTCCCAGCTCTGCTGTAGTAGGCAGAAAGCTTGCCCAGCTCTACGCTGTTTCTAAATGCAACTAAGACGCAACTCCAGCAAGAACAGTTCATTCACAGCTCTGACATGGAAACGTGCTGCACTTCCCCCTTTGCTATCACCTCCTGAATTAACAGCCAGTCTGGGTGATGTGTCACTACCACCCAAAGGCCAAAAAGTGAGAGGGGCAGTCAGGCTGCCCCCAAACTGGTATAGCAGGTTACTGCCCTGCAGCAATCTGCCTTAACGCTCCAGTGCCATAGAAGCTGCTTATTGCTTGTCCTGGTCCTTCCAGCCTTGCAATGAATCAGCCCAAGCGACTCCCCAGTCTTTAAAAACAAGACAAGAAAAAAATCCACCGGTGTTTAGGCATCTTCTTAAACTCTGCTTTAGTGCTGAAACCCCCTTCATTTTATCACCTGGCCACCAAAGCAAGTTCCCACCAAACCTCTTCCCAAGGGAAGAGCAACTTTTTCCTAATGGTTCAAGATCACAGCTCCTCAGAGAGGATCTGTTAGGAACAGCCAAGTGTTTACAGCCTGACTTTCAGCTTCCTGAGTGTGTGAAGGAGCTGTGCTCTTTGCAACCTGGGCATGAAATGCTTAAATGGAAGCAAAGCTATTTTGCAAATCTCATCTCTAATTACATTCCTCAAAAAGAGCCAAGTATTTGGAAATTCGATCTATGTAATGCATGAAACCTCCTACACCCCCCTTCAAACCATGTACCACAACCGCATGTATACTTGCCACATGTACCAACTGGCTGCCTGCCACAGCCACTCCCACTGACAACAGTAAGCAGCAATTGCTGCTAATTGGAGATCATGCATAAATAATGGCTTTGCTCTCATCTAGAAGGGAAGCGGAAAACCATTTCCCTCCAGTAGACACAAATCCCTTTACCTCCCACTAGCCTGAGGCCTCCTCAGAGGTTGAACACAGCCGCTATTTTACAGATGGTAACACAACGGCTAAGAAGGATTGAAGAACACGGTCTCCGACTGAAATTACATGGAGGTAGAGAAGCATAGCAGCAATTACCCAAGCTGCAATGTCGGATGCTGCAGCCACATTAATGTCACGGCTGCCATCTTGGCAAGCAGATTATGCTAAAACACCATTTCTTTCATTTTTAATAGCTGCAGCACGTCAGCTCCTCATCAACAGATGGTATCCCATGTACAGTCCTGGGACACGGATACAGTACTGAGTCATTCACATCCCCACAGCCCCCCTGGTTTAATTAACAGTCTGGCATCATGAAGCTACTCGATCCGCATAATATTCATCTCCTTGACAGAACATTACCGGATGTTTTTAAGCTGGTTGTATTCTGCACACAGCACCTCTGGGGATGTAAATACCCATTTCCTCATGCTGAGCTCACGCAACAGCCTGTATCTAGCTCACAGACAAGGGAAATACAGAGACCTAGAACAGTCCTGTTCACCAGCCATGGATATCTTCATTTGGAAATGTCAAGATTTAGTTACAAGTGTTGGTACTGCACACGCTGCAGTAACAAATCCCACAGCACCGCAGCTAGCCTTAACAGTGCTTTAAACAGAAGAGCTCACGAGGAGCTGAATCCTCACCAACAACGCTGTGAGCTGGGGCCACTTTGGATCCTCCAGATCAGCACAGATCTCTCCTGTTCCGGGGAGGGAGCTGCAGCACAGATACGAAAGAGCCTGATATTCTTCCAGCATAGTGCAGACAACCAGCTCTGCACCAGCAGTGCGAAGAGAATGAGAACTTCATTGTTGCCGGAAGAATTGAGGGATCAGTAGCTCAAGTCTACTCTGGAAAGAAGACTGGTACATCTGGAGAGTAAAGGAAGTTCTCCACCCCCCAAGAACCCCACTGCAGAGGCTGCTGAAGTTACAGAGCTAACTGGCAGAGAGAGATACTGCTGCCAGAACCAAGCTCTCGACACCAGAAGCATGAGATGACTGTAGCGCAGAGTGGTTGCTGAGACCACAGTGGGCAGAGTCAAGGTGATGTCACATCTCAGAGTGGGCAAGGAGGGAGACTTCTGCCTTCAGTTTGCCTGGACAAGGTGTAAAGACGTCCCACCTGCATTCTGGCCACACAAAGGTGGAACCAGTCCTACTGGACACCTCCAGTCTTTATTTCCCAATAGTTATAAATGTTGGGTTTCAGGTTCTCAAAGCACACCACACACACACACTGTAGGAGACAGAAAAGGAAGAAGCTCAGTTTGCAAGCATCTTGCCGGTTACTGAACAGAGAATCACAGCCCTGAACAGGCAATCCCCAGGCAAACAGGATACGTCACAGGAAACAGGAAAACAGAGTGGAGCTGACCATGTCCTATAAACAGGAAAAGGTCCCAAGGCACAGCCTCGCCCCATTCGTTACTGTCCTCAGCCTGACGCTAGCACCACCTTCGCTTTCTCTTTCCCAACCAAGAGCTCTCTCCACTTACACCTTTGCATCAAATGCCCATTCCCAACAATTCCTCCAACAGGACCCTACCAGAGGGCTGACCTTAAACCAATTCTAAGGTTGCTACAAATAGCCAGTGGAGAATCAAGGGGGCAAGCAGCCACTAGTCTTGCTCACCGTATTCTCCTTTTGTTCTTGCCAACATGCCAACTGAGCATCCCACCAGCCAAGGCAGCGAGGCATTTGGGGCAAGAACTCTCCTTTTTCTGCGACTCGACAGCAGAGCAGGGCCCTAGCCCCTGACCAGGGTTTCTAGCCAGTACTACGCAAGCTCAGCTAATAGGTAACAGCAGCATGCTCCTTTCCACCTCAATTGAGGCAGAACTGTGGAGTGTAAGGACCACAGAGCCATTCATGCAGGACTTGATTGAGCTCTAGGAGACCAGGCAACCCTGCAGGGCCAGCAGATTAGTTTGAGGCAATTCCACATATCTTTGTACCTACCATCTGTTTGTGAGCCACTGTGCAAAAGGGAAGTCTGAGGACAGATTTAGTCAAAATGTTAATAACTAGCAAGATTTCCTCCCTGCTGCCAAGGACAGCAGGTCCACACAGATTTTGGAGTAATAGTAAATTTTTCTATAGGGTCTTTGTGGTCAGCAGTGCAGAATCAACGAGATGCTCCACATGACTCTGTCACCAGATCTCTGCTCCCACAGCAGAGACAGTGTTGCAAAGGAAACTGGAAAATGGGATTTCTGGAAGTCACAGTGAAAGCCTAGGACAGAAGTCAGCTGTGTGAAGTGTTAGTTACAGCTTTGCTTTTAAGACAACAACTTTGCTTTCGATCAACCTGAGACACTTGGACACTTGAGCCAAGCTTAAGTACTATCAGAAACAGGCTACCAGAAACAGACCTCTCTCCAAGCACAAGATGTACTTTTATCAGGCTCAAATTAACGGTCTCTGGTACTACTGCATTTCCGTATCATGGAAAAAGAAAGGACTGGAGTTTGTCCCTCGTGTTTGATCCTTCCTGTCTCTTTAAAAGCAGAGGCACAACTAGCATCAAAATCTAACAAGCCGGTTCAAGAGATCAAAATTTCTTATCTTTTAGTTGGTTGCTTGCAGAAACCGTTTAATCACCAACTGGCTGAGAAAAGAAGCCGTGCTTCCCCAGCAGTTAAGATCCCAGCTTCAGTTCTCTGCTCTGCCACTGACTAGTCGTCATACTCAATTGACGTTTCACTTCACCTGTTAAGTAGACAGCATTTTGATGGACAATTTGGGAGGGCTCACACATTCTCTATGATAAAGCATAGATCTTTTATTATTAAAAGAGTGGGCTCTATGAATCTAAAGCTATGCAGTGTAATGTAATATATGTATCATACAAAAATCCTAAAGCCTATTTCTCCATGTGTGATTATAAATATACATATGTAGCATAAGCTAATTCCTTTCTTCTGGTACTACTGTCTTTTTTCAACCACTAAAATAATTCTGAAGTCATTTTTCTTTTTTAATACTCTTACACCTCCAGAGTTCCTCTTTGGCAATTAAAAAAAAAAAAAAAAAATCAATTAAGTCAATTTCATTTGTGTCCAGACTTGGCTCGACTTTCAAGTTCTGGGCTTCACGTGTGCTACAAGCGTTCCAGTGTTATGTTCCTTACAGATTTATTTGATTTTTTTTTAAATGTTCCCACAGGAATACTCATATTTTTTAATTAACAAAATCCTGGAGATTATAAGAACTTAAGAAAAATTTTACTTCAGTGCCAAGTCTAAACCTTCACCAGTGAGTGAAGAGTGCTTTCTGCTCAACCACCTCCTTCCATCAGAGACTTAGGAAACACTGCGTTAAGTGCATTACTAAACTCACTGTTTCATGTTACCAGTGATTTGACAAAAATCTATTTGTCCATCTACCTAATGTCAGAGGAGAAGACCGCAAAAAAGGAGACATGCTGCTGAGGAAGCAAAGCGTATTTTGAGCTAACAGCTTTGAAAGATTTGACTCTGTCCATTATTGCAGCCTGGTTTTGAATCCAGGGTCTCATGGACTAGGACGTTACACGGGGGTTGCTGCTGGTACAAGCTCAGAAGGCTCCAGGAGAGTCCAGTCACGCATTCTGCACAAGCAAACACCAGTGCCCTTCTACGGTATGTAAACATGGGAGCGCCAACACCCCACCCTTTTTCCACATGGCAGTTACGTCTCACCTAGACCACAAAGACATGAAACGAATCCAGCCAAGAACGAAGCTTTTTCTCATTCTTTTATTCAGGGCCCCAGTGAACGTTCTTTCATTACGCACATTGATAAACCAGGGGAGGGAGCACTCTCTTCTTGGCTGGCGGCATGAAGGATTGCCTCATACAGGATTTTCTTTGTGAACAACAGACTAAGAAGATTCCTGCAGGTTTGATTTCCCTCCCCCCCTGAATCTCACTTGATAAGGACGTTTCCCAGTGGAGGAAGGACAGTCCAAAGCTGAAGGCACTCTGAACTATTTACCATCCAGAAGAGACTTTGGAAGAATCCCTTAAAACATTAATTCATCCACTTCTCATTTTGCTTAGGAATGTTGTAGAACATCCACAACTGGAGGTTTTTAAGAACATGTTCAAAAAAGCCATTCCTGAGCAATGCAGGTAGAAGTGATACTGCTTTAGAAAGCGTAAACGCAGTTTCCCAAAGTCTCTTCCAGCCTTACTATCTATGATTCATTTCCCAGTCCTAGTCTTCATCTCTGGAGTTTTCACAGATTTCCTCCTATTACTCTCTACCCCTTTGCATCCACACGCTTTTCTTCTGAATTCATCCCCCATCGTTAAATATCTTTCTGCCATCATCCCCAAGTTTTCTTAGCAGCTGTTATTCCCTCACCGCCAAAGGTGGATCATAACAGCAGTTCTCCATTGTAGCTCAGAAGAACCTGAAACAATTTCCCAATAGAGCAAAATCCCTCTGCTCCTTAGGCAGAAGGAGAGACTATTAGTTTTCTAATTGCAGCCAGTGTGCTGCTGCTACTGGGCTCCCAACTTATGACAA
Organism: Sagittarius serpentarius; assembly: GCA_034782735.1. NCBI lineage: Eukaryota > Metazoa > Chordata > Aves > Accipitriformes > Sagittariidae > Sagittarius > Sagittarius serpentarius. The sequence goes on along the minus strand of JAVKLA010000002.1, from coordinate 30,946,895 downwards.
GAACTAAGCTAGCTCCCAGAACAGGTGCAACATCTGTTAGACCTCTAGGCAACCACTCTCCCTATACACAGTCCTGACTTCCTTTCACTTAACTCCTTCTCCTCTACGGCCTGCAGAAATACAGCCTTATTTCACAGGTCACAGACGGAAGCTGCTTCTGCTGCAAAATGCTCTCCCAACAGCATGGTTGGCCAACAGCCCTTTCAATCAGCTATTACCGAAAAACAGGGCAAGGGTCTCCACCAGTTACTCAGGAAAAAAAAAAGATACAGAAAAGGGGCCACTGGCAAACCTTGTGGTGATGCAAACCTGCAGCTGAATACATTAGGAGCTGTGGACATCCCTTACAACAGCAGCGTCTCGGTCTGCTACCACAGGATGCTGTTCAGCAAAGCAAAAGATGTCAGAGGCGGCGAGCGCGGCGATAGAGGCACGGCCCTGCCAGACCCGACGGCTGTCCCCAGGGCCCGGCTGCTGCCCCGAGCCGCAGCACGGCCTCACGGCCTTACCCGTGCCCCTCCCTAGACCAGCAACACGGCGGATGGGACCAGCTTGCCCAGACCCCCCCCCGTCGGCTCCCCAGCCTTAGAGCAAGGCCTCACCGCGAGAGCCTGGAGCAGAGCCAGCCATGGCTGAAGCCCCCGGCGGTGCTGCCACCTCCGCCCCGAGCCCCGCGGGTCCCCAGCAGCGTGCGGCCCCGTCCCCACGCACAAGGCACCCGCGCCCGCCCGGCTCACCAGGGTCGGGCTGCGGGGGCAGCGGCCCGGCCGCCCCCTTCCCTCAGCAGCGGGGGTATCTCGGGGTAGGGCCGGGGGGAGAAGGGCCTGTCAGCCCGCCCCGGCTGCCTCCGAGCGTTCCCGGCCACCTGGCAGCCGGGGCAGGCCGCGCCTCAGGGCAGGCAGGCGGGCGGCTCCCGACATGGCGGCGCCCCCCGCCCCCCCTCCCGCTCACCTCACCTCACCTCACCCACCGCCCGACATGGCGGCCCTCACCTGGGTCTTGGTGGTGAGCTGGATCACCGCCTTCCTGAAGTTGAGCTTGGAGTCGGCGCTGCCCATGGTGCGGCCCGGCTCGGCGGGGCTGCGGCCTGCCAGCCGCGGCGGGCAGAGCCGTCCCTCACGCCGCCGATCCCGCCTCCCCTCCTCGGGCCGCCGCTGCCGCCATCCCCCTTCCCCGCGCCGGCAGCTCTCCCTGCCTCCCTCCCTCCTGTCAAACCCGGCCTCGCAGGTGCCGGCCCTCCCTCCCCTCCTCCCTCATCCCTT
>JAVKLA010000002.1:30925902-30941936 GCA_034782735.1 Sagittarius serpentarius | reverse complement strand
GTCGTGCCACCCCCCCACCCCTCCCCGTTTCCCGGCCCGGCCGGGGCACCGAGGCCGCATCCCCGCCCGCCTCCATCCCCGCTCCGCATTTTCGGCGGCGGCGGCGGGGTCCCCTTTGGCGGATGCTGCGCGTCTCCCCCGGCCGCTGGTGCTAAATGCTGAGCGCCGACAGGATGGAGGAGTTTCAGAGCGAGGAAGAGGAGCCCTGGTACGACCAGCAGGACCTGGAGCAGGGTAAGGATGGGGGCACCCCGCAAGCTGCCAGGGATGCTGGGCCAGGGGGATGTGGGGGCAGAAAAGGGGGCAAATCCCCGGTACAGGAGGGTGGGATACCTTCTCTCAAGACTCATATTTGCTTGGCAAAGCCAGCGCCTCATCCTGCGGCGGCACCTCGGTGGAAATCTCAGCTCCGCTGCTCCAAACCACTGTCCTGGCCATGGAAAGTTTAAACCCAACGGATAGCGGCAGGGAGGCCAGATCTGTCCTGAGCATCAGGGGGGTAAAAAATTTGGTGTGTAACGTCCACAAGGAAGCCAGTTCCCCAGAAAACTTGCTGCAGACAGAATCAAACATGGGTAGTTATGACATTGCTTTCATCTCAGAGCAGTTGCAGGTAGAGTGAGCAGGCACACTAGTTAGAAATTAATACATCGGAAATAATGTTTTGCTAAGCTGAGGATGCTGAAAGTGTCTCTCGCAAGCTTTTGCTGACCAAGCCCAAATCCAAACGGATCTTCAGCTTCTAAGTCACCTAATTACTTTTGGAGATTTTTCCAATCAGCCACAAAAGCAGGAGAGAAAAAAAAAAAAAAATCAAGGCCAAGTGTCAAACAGCAAAAATAGCCTTGTTAGAAGATAAACATTCACTAGGGTAGTTTGTTTTGAAGTAACTGTACCTACATTTGCACTAGTTCTATGTAATGTTCTAAGGCTGCACAGTTGGTGGCTGTGGGTATTTGAGGCTAGTTGGGGTTTTTTCTTCATTTTATTTTTCTTATCTTAATATTTTGAGTCAACACACAGTAAGTAAATAACTGGAAGAAGACCAGTTTCAGGCCAGTGGCCCAGGAATGAACTGAACTGATTTGTCAATGCATAGGGAAAAATCATTCCTACCTAAACACAGTACCCCTCCGACGTGTTGCACTATAGGTACTGTACAGTTATATGTTTGCTTTAACCAGCTGACTGTCAGCAGGGATGTGTGGTCCAGCTGCAGTGCCCCAGCCCACCATCACTCCAGTACATTATGTCATGATTTAAAGTTTACACAACTTCAGCTGCAGGGCAGAGGCCCAGCAGGGAATGATAACCAACCCCCCAGGGATTGTTGCAGCTGGTTTTTAACCCCAATTTCTCAATTAACAGGAAGTATCAATAGTGGGATACTGGGCCCTGTTCTTCAAAACATAACACTCAAATTAAGCCAGAGCAGAGCACAGAGATGGAGCTATCAGCTGAACAAACAGTGCAGCCTTTGAATGCTCAGAAATTCACATTTCTGGGTGACGTCTTCCCATGGCTCACAAGGAGCCTGGGCACTGGTCCAGGGGCAGGATCCAGGCGAGGAACAGCAGAACTACGGATGAATATAGGGAGCGTTGAACAACACAGGACCGATTGGTTTTTAGCTTGACGCTGTCCCTGGTGTCAGGTTTATGAGTCAGCACTGGCACCGTACAACTGGCTCACAACAATAAAACCGCCTTCCCACTACAGGCCAGGTTCCTAGGTCTGTCCCGGCAGTGTAAATGCAGAGTAACTGCCTCCAGATGATGGATGGGTGCTGGGGATAGGCTCCACCTTTGAGCATATACAGGACTGGAGGAAACACAGACCCAAAACAAAGCCCAGCTGTAGGGTTTGCAGCCTCCCGTACAAACAGGGGCTGCACAGGCTTGCACAAACTCAGAAGGAGAGATGGGGAAGGCTTTAACTAAAATCAGCCAACTGGAAAGGTCCTATGGGGTAATTACAACCGTAATTAATTTGCATGATGCACAAAGCATCGCAAAGGACAGTGCTAGACTTTGTCCGCATACGCTGCACTTTTGCATTACAGCCACAGCAGTATCCGGAGGTCTTTGGTGACGGCACAGCCGCGAAGCTGTTGGTTTGGAAATGGGGGTGGAAGCATGGTGCGAGACATCCAACACAGCACAATCACAAGGCAGTTGCGGGCCAGCATTACTAAGAGGATCAGCATGCCAACAGCCCAGGGTCGCACAGAAACCCACGCCTGGCAGCAGCGCCAGGAAGGCAGAGGAAAAAAGCATAGGCTTAAAGACTATTCCTTAGGAGCGAGGGGTGGGAGAAACAAAAAACAACCTAAGCTAGGAGAGCAGAGAAGGTTCTTCTGTGAACCGGTTGGTTGCTGGGCCTTTAACGTCATTTCACAGCATCATCAAATATTTATTACATTTACATCCAAAACTGTTTGCTAAGCAACAGATGGCTTAACTGGGAGCTCTGTGATGATTATGTTAATTAACCATTTTAGCACCACAGAGGAAATCGTGCCTCCAGCTCCACTCTGAGCACCTGTTACTTTCCTCCCCATCCTCCACAGAGCTTTGCTGAAGTAACTAATTTTTTCAAGGAAAAAAAAAACTCCAGTCACTCTTTTTTTTTTTCCCCCTGAAGTGCCCACAGCAACTGACTGCATCCACCACATGCCTTGGAGGCAGCAAGATCTGGTCTCCAGCCTCAAGGCCCTTCCAGCCTTGTTCAAATGAAGCTGGTGCCTTTCAGATTCCTTCACCTGCTTCCTAGCATTCTGTAAGCCTGCATGGTTCAAGGCATCGCACCAAGACACCTTAGCACATAGAAGCAGAGACTCAAATCCAGGCCAGGATACTTAGCAGTGACATGGAAACAGTAGTGGTGTCCTCCGAGGTGTTTCGTTCTTATGATGTTCCCTCTGGGAAGGCTTTGCAGTTTGAAGAAAGTGGTAAAAATGGAGCTCTGATCACTTGGTAGGATGGCTTTGCTTATTGCCAGGCTTTCTAAGCAAGAATAGATGTCAGCGCTGCTTTGGTTCAGCCACAGCCTCACCTTCCATGGGCTGGGGAATCTGTGCCTGTAAGTGTTAAAACCAGAATGCAGCGATGGTGAACCTTTTTCCAGCCATTGAGAACTGATGATGTGGCTACGCTTGCATCATACCCTGTGCACACAGTGTACGTGCAGCCAGACCCCAAGAGAGTAAATGAGCTAAAATTAGAGAGTCTGAGCTGGGGATAAGTGGGGACACCTCTTCTGTTCATCAGAAGCATTTGTGTTCAGAACGGCTACGTGCCAACTCCATCACATCTGGATCCAAACAGAGCAGAGACCAGACCCAGCAGCTATCTCTGCCAGCCACTTCTAACCTTCATCTCCCCCGCAGCAGTCTCCCAAGACAAGTCCTCCTCGCACTCACCCCGCTGCATTGTCTGATCTTCCCAGCTTCCCTGCCAGCATTCAGGTCTAAGCCAAAGAGCAGAGTGCAGCCCAACAGGAGGGCTCTCAAAGCCACCCTTGCGGTCTCTGGAGCCTAAATATAGCCTAAGTGCCGAGGTGATTCGTCTCGTTTAAATAAAACGGCCTCGCACTGCTCTGAGTTAGCCAGCAGGATCAGAGGTAGTGCAAGAACCAGCACATCGTCTCATTGCCACTGCGAGACTGATAGTCCTCTCCTGCTGGACAGCCACAGAAACTTTTGAGGCAAACCATCTGCAATGCAGGCTTAGGACTTTACAGCTGTAACCTCTAAAGGTCTCCAGATTTAAGGATCTTATTTTAATTCCTCCTCCTCCTGCCAAGCATCTGATTGCTTGCATGCTAAGAAGGAAAATGACACAAGGTGCTGAGCTTGCACCACTCCCAACTCATCTGTGTAAAGACAGAGGGTCACCAGCACTCCAGGGATCGTCCCCTGACATTGGGATGAACCCAGGGGGTCAGTGCTGGTGCCCATACCCGCCTGTTTTCTGCATCACCCAGCCTACCTGGGCTGGTCCATAGAGCTGCAATTCACCATCAGCTTGCCCAAAGGATTCACTGCACTGGGGAGCAAGTGGTACCCCAAATTCTCTCCTTCATGGTGCAGTTATCCCAGCAGTCCAGCCCAGGGAACAAGCCCACGCAGCTTGCCTGTCCTCCAGGAGCACAGCAGTTAACTCGCTGCCCTTCCTCCCCAGCAGCAAGCCAGAGTTTTGCCTGCAGTAGCTGAACCACTTACTTATTTAGCAGTGCAGTACAGCGGGTAGCTTATGGAAGTGGAAAGTTTTCAGTGACTAATTGCTGAGCTGCTTGGGAATGACAAGAGGGACTAGAAAAGTCACAGGAGACAAAGAAATGACAGTTAGGTTAGTCTGAGGAAGGGATGAGAGCCTCCAAATCTGGGGAGTAAAAAAAAAAAAAAGATTATATATAGAGAGATGTATTTTCCTAGAATAAAAATTTCCCAGTTACCTGAAGGAGGCAAGAAAAAGGGGCATAAGAGAGACCCACACAGCAACTTCCAGGATCTCCCTCCTGGTCTCTCACAGAAGCTCTTTTCTACATCTGCTGAACCTCAGGGCACATACCTCCAGCTGTGGGAGGGAGCAGAGTTAGAGGAACTGCTGGAAAGGGAAGAGGAGAGGCAAAGGGAAAAAAAACAAAATAGATGGGAGTTTTCATATCTCTCATCCTGAAACAATCAGCTAACAGCGGCATTTCTTCTTGGCAAGGCCACGCACAAAGGATTTATGGTCTGAGTCCTGAAGGACGTTCCCCCCACGGCAGCCCTGAGCCCAAGGGACTGGGAGCCAAGGCACCGGCTGCTAACCCCCTGCACGTGGAAGCTGTTCCCCCACCCTGGAATTTTCCAGTCCTCTTTCTTTTCTCCTGTACCAGCCAGTGCTGGCTGGTGACAGGGCAGATGCACTGACTCAGGAGCCACTTAGAGCTGTGACAGCACCAGGGTCTGATCCTGCTCCTGCTAAAAGCAGTGCCAGCACTCAGGCTAACGCATGGCTTGCGTGCTCCTGCACATACTTGATCTCCTCTGCTAAAAGGCCTTTCCCAGAGCAGCACAGTGGTATATTCCCACCTCACCCAACTAATACATCTGTGCACTCACACCAAACACATCAGTAGGGCTTCCAAAGCTTCTACTTAACCTGCTCAAAAACACACATGTGGGCCAAGAATTTAGCAAAGTATCTCCAATACAAAATACCGTGGGGGAATGAGACCAGATGTTACACAACTGCTGGTCTTCGTACAGCTGGGAATTTTGAAGTGATTTTATGTTAGAGTTTGGTTTTTTCCATGTGTATTTAACAAACAGTTGTAAACCTTCTCTCCAAAAGGTGACGGTTCTTTTAATGGTTTAAGCAGCCTGTTCCTCTGCAGCCTTCTGGGAAGTCACTCTAGTTTATCCTCTGTGCAGCACAGTTCCCCTGGCACTGCTCAGTTAACTTGTCTCCTCCCTGAAGATTTCAGTCCTTCGAGTGGGTAGTATCCAGGTCCATGCTGAACTCTTCCAATTCTGCAGCTGCAGCGATGGCAGCTGGAGCTAGGACATTATCATGCTGTCCTCCAAGTATTCGTGGCTTGCAAGCAAGTGTTGAGTCCTGGGAAGGCACACTGGACTGGGAGGCGGTGGCTGAGCACTTGACTCCGCAGGAGGAGGCAGAGCAAGGAGCAGCACAGCACAGCACATCCCCCCCCAAGCATCAGTCTTTGCAGCAGAGCTGCTTCAGGGACACTGGTTTTGGTGTTGGGCTCCTGTAAGAGGCATTGCCCTGCATCCTGCTCAGGTCTAGCGATGGACATAAATAACACCATCTTGAGAGTACATCAAGTATTTCATCACTCCCTTTCCTTGCAAACTCAGACTGGAAGGCTACAGTACTGTGTTCTTCCTGCGTACTCCACAAGCGGCACCGATCGCTCGCCTGAGGTCAGGCCCTCTTCCCACATGGGCAGCATCTCCAGCTAGGCACAAGGCAGCGGGGCTGTGTGTGAGCTTAGCACCTGGAGGAACAGGGCTTCAGAGCCTTTCCCAGCAGTGGATGGGAAGGGAGCAGATGGGAAGCGTGCAAGATGATACACTTCTCTTTAAAGCCAAGCAGAGGGGCTGCTAGAGAAGACGTGGGCAGGTTTTTGGTGTTGCTGCAGAGGGTCAGGCTGTTTTCTGCCTTTAGCTGTAACACATGGCTGTGAAAGAAGACCCTTCTCTGTACCGACGTGACTCTGGCACATGAGAAGCAGTAGACAGGAGTAACCAGCAGCTGCGGTGCTGGCAGTGGTCTTGGAGGCTGCTGCAGCTGCAAGTGGCAGCTGTGCTGGAACTTGGTTGCTTGCTGAGAGACCAAACCACTCCAGGTTGGTGGTCCTGCCTGCCTCCCCCCAGCAAGAGGGCAGCAAGGGCAACCGAGGTGGCTGGCAGTGGCTCAGAGTAGGAGAATGCATTGCGTGAGCACGAGCGGGGCTGGAGAGCTGACACGGTTGTGACAGCCCGTTGCTGTGGGCACTGTTCCCTACCACACAAGCGTACTGACCTGTCCTTCGCAGGTCGCCTTTGCGTGGGGCTCTGCACGTGCACGGGGCTGTGGTGCAGCAGCAGCAATGGACAACATGTAAAGTCTCCCTGGTGCTCATCCTCCTCCTCCATCCTGGGTCAGTTACAACCTCCTGCCCCCAAAAGACACCAGGGAGATGAGATTCCCACATAGCATCAATGCACATGTCTGTATCTTTAGCTTTAAAAGAGTAAAAGCCTCTATTCATGGCTCTCTGCATCCCGACATAATTAATTAGTTGGAGCTTTGCTGCCCGGAGGAGTGCAGGCAGGAAAGCACTGACTGCCTTTCTCCCTCCTCTTTCCTCGCATCTCCTCCCCAACAACTCTACTTGTATGTATTTATTTAGGATGCTTTCTGATCCAGGTGCCCTATCAGAGCCCCTGAGGCACCAGTCACCGAGCTCTTTGAAACCATTTTAGCCTACAAGGCAAACACAGGCACTGAGGCTGTTTAGATAAGGGAACAGCAGGGAAAGATGCAGATGGGGCCCCAACCGTGGTCTAATGACACACTCCACGTTATCATGCTCTAACAACTTGGCAAAATGCACAATGATTGGTGTGGGCACAGGGATGGGACTGCTGTGTATGTGTTTGTATAGACACATACAGCTTATAAGCAGAGGTAACCATCCTAGGTCTCAAAGATTAACATGTAGGGGAGGCTTTGGGGCAGAGAATGATAGCAGGCAGAAAGAAAAGGCGAGTATTGATTAAATCAAAAAAGCCCAAGTAGCATCGGAGAAGAATAAAAAAGAAGAGCTGATAGAAAGGAAACACTGAATACAACTGAAAAATACAGAAGGCAAGGAAGGAGCAGCAGGGGCTGAGAAGGCTGGAGGGTTTCCCTGCAGCACAGCACAGCACAGCACAGCACAGCACAGCACAGCACAGCACAGCACAGACAGTGCATCCCTGAGCCCCTTGTCGGGGTTTTCCACTCCTTGGCGGTGCCACTTTTGCTCAGGCGACTAGAGGCAGCATGGAGGGAGCTGCTCTCATTGCACTGTGTTTGCCTCACCCCCCTGCAAACCACCTCTCTCTGCCACCACCTGAGCTCCCCCCCTACCAGGGACACTTGCAAAGCCCAAGGCAGCCCAGGGGTACATAACAGATTACACAAGGGAAAGAAAAGGAAGAAAAAGCAAGCAGGAAATCCAGCAAATCTCATTAGGCTAACAGAAATGCCTGTGTGACCAATGTCAGCTCAGCCCAGCTAGAGCCATGGTTCGAAACAAGGAGAGGAGGAGGTAGGAGGTGGCTGTGCTGCCAAGGCCTTCGTGCACACCCTTTGCCTGCTCTCCCCTCTGGCAGGGCTGGGTATCTTTCCCCCTTGCTGCAATGGGCTGCTCTGCAAAGCAAACCCTGCCTTTGCAGTACACCTGCTGACGCCGAAATGGCAGGTACCCGTGAAAGACACACAGAACATCAAGTGCAAAGCTGATTTGGGTAGCAATGTCTGAGTTATACCGGTGTAAAAGGGATGGAGAAGCCACACCTCAGCAGTAACACTGGTGGCTCTCTGAAAGCTCTGCCTGGCCGTGGGAGACAATATCATCTGTGGAATGGGCATGTTGAAAAGGCTTTTCCAGGTTTCTTGCAAGATGTTGTCAGATGGCACTTGCTTCTCTGCATCCCAGCATGTTCCTTTGCAAAGGTTTATAAGGGCTAAGTACACAGCTTGCCTCCGTCACCTGTCATGGCACAGCAGTAAGTGATACACAAAAACTGATCTTCATTGTAATATACCCAGACAGCATAATCCCTTGCAACTAAGAAGAAAAATAAATGAGTAGCAAGTACACCCTACGCTGGGCTAAACCAGCATAGCATCATTTATTTAGATTTTGAAAGGAATAATTGCACCTACCCTTGACTCTAAGTACCCATGTGTAATGGAGCAGACAGCAAATGCAATTAAATTAGACGTCAACAGCATTAAACATCAGTTCTTAACTCTCAGCCTACCCCATCCATCAGCTAACAAGCACCCTGAACTTTCTCCTGAGACCTCCACACCAGAGCTCTGCTAGCGGCTCCTCCCTGCCCTTTAGCGGGTGAATTTGCCATCTGCAGCAGTAGGAGAGGAGCAGTCCTTTCCACAGCCCCACATTTAGGAAGGGACCAGAAGTAATTCCTTCATAGATGCTTAGCTGAAAAGGACCTGCAAACACATGCACCATAAACCGCTGCTTTTTGGCATCCCCTGCAAGCCTGCCTGTCTCACAGGACAGGGAGACGGTTGGTTTATTTAAAGGTGAGGAGCAAAGCACAGCATCCCTCACCCGCGCTTGGAGCAGCAGGCATGTTTTCTCACAGCCTAAACACATGAATCCCTCGATACAAAAGAGACGATGGGGGAAAGCCCAAAGCGGCTGCTCCAGATGGTGGCTTCCTCCAGAAAGCCTTATTCACAAGGACCATCTGAATAGCTACCGGATCACCATTGTGCCGAGAGCAGCCGAAACCTCCCATGCCTGGCACCAGGCTTACAGTCCCCCAAAGCCACAACCAGAAAACGCTGGAGGGGGAGGAAAAACTCTTCAGAGGGTGGGCTGTGAGAAAGACTGCTCTGCCCAAACAGATGCAGGCCAGCACTGGGAAGGCAGAAAGAGCTCCAGACCCTCTTTGTGCCTCATTGCAAGCTGCTGCGAAGACTGGGGCTGGGGAAGTGCCCAGCTCAGCAGCTGCCCCTTGCAGCACACATCTGCCTGTGCCAGCATTGCCACAGGATGCTGCAGCAGGGGAACACCCTGCACTTTGTTCCTCAGCCTCTTTCGGTGAAAGACAACCTGCTGCAGATTTTGGATCAGGATTTTTTTTTCCCCAAGTTTCCTCAGTGACACAGAGCTAGCAGAATTATCACTGGGCTGCTGTGGATGATCTTTGCAGCTCCAGGACAGCTGCCTCCTTGGTGTACTGTCCAGCCCTGCTCCCCTGTACCAAGTACTGCTCGGATTCAACTCCCGCTCCCTTCCCACCATATGGTCTCTCTTCTCTTCCCCTCCCTCCTTGCTCAGGCACCTTTCCCACAGAAGCTTGTGGGGAAATGCAGCCTCCATCCCTCCCTCCACTTTGCTCCGTAGGCGCAGCTCTTTGTTCGGGGACCCGGGGTGTCTCCTTGGCTGGTGTTAATTAGAAGGGTCACGTCAGCGCTTGCAGTACTGAGAGCCAGAAGGCACCAAGCTGGTGCTGCCCAGGACAGTTTGCATCCACAGTCCTCTCCCAAATAGGATTTTGGGGAACAACAAGGTCCCCATTTTTTAAGTTGAATGTTGGCCATTCCATCGCGGTGCCTTCAGCACAGGCAGGCTGCAGAGGGATCGGGCTTATCAAGCGGACACACAGCACAGCCGCTCCCCACCACTTTATTTCTCCTTCTGTATCGAGAGGGGAGGGGGAAGGGAGGCATCAGCATATCAGCTAAATTAGGGCAAGCCATACAGCACTGGCTGGCTGATCTGACAGCGGAGAAGCAAAGAGGAATACAAAAAATTTGGGGGAAACCACAGTGCTATGCAGAGAGAATCCCCAAATTCCTAAATAGTTCTTTCCCCCCCACCCCAAACAACTTACTGAAATTTCACATTCAGCCTCAGGTTTCCAAGGTCTCCAAGGAGAGGAGCTGTGTGCTCCCCTAGCCCGTGCAGAGCCACAATTAGTGCAAAGATCAAGAGGGATCTGGTCTAAAGGTGACATTAAAGCACTTCCACGCAGCACCCCCTCCCTCTGCACGGTCCCACAGCTTGGGGGAGACCAACAGGTGGGGCAGAGGACTCAGGCGCAAGGCGGGTGGATGAGACAGGATTACCGAGGATGCTTTGGCTGGCTGGCTGGCAGGCAGAGAGCGAGTGTGTGTGTGATGATGGCTGAGGCAGTTAAGAGACGCTAAAAGAATGAATTCCCCCATGTCCTTCAAGCCCTGGGTCTCCCAGGCCCTTACGCTCAAAATGGAAACGAAGAATCAATTTCCTCCTCAGAGCTCAGCCCCGTTCTTTCCTCTTTCCCACTCGTCCCCAAACGCTGCCCGTTTCCCCCATTAAATTATTGCTGACAGAGCCCTTTAAATTACAGTGCAGGATCTTACACTGCCTAATCCACTTAACTCAACCCCAGCTGATTAAATTGGATGCCATATGGTGGGAGAGCACTGGTGTAATCTGCAGGGACGGGGGGACACTTGACTCATTACCTGGAGCGCAGCACGGAGCCCTCTCGCTACACACCTCTGCGCCAGGGCCCTGCTTGCTGCAAGGGATGCGATTTGCAAGGTGCCAGTCTCCAACAACGACACTGGCTCTGGCAAGGTGGCGGTGCCATTAAATACAGCCCCAAGCAGCTTAAAGGCACAAATTGTTCTCCATCTCTGCCGGCATCTGGCTGTTCCCTCATTCCCAGCTGGTGTAGCAAACACTCAGTCTCCCAAGGGCACTTTGGAAACTGGGGAAATTTGGTGCTTAGGGGGAAAAAAAAAAAAAAAAAAAGGTGGAAGAGGTCTGTCCATGGGAAAATGTGCCAATATCTTGATTGCACTGATAGCTGCAATCGCAGCCCTCAGAGCAGGTCACTGTGCAACGATGAGGATTATAGTTAAAAAAGGTCACGGCCTAGAATAACACCCTGCAATGCAGGCCACAGCTGGAGAGCACATTCCCATGGTAAAGGAGACATTCGAGGACACATGGAGCAGTTGTTGGCTGGACCGCACCTGGGGAGCCAGCCCTCAGCACCGCTGGAGCCGCACAGAAAGAAACAGGGCCATCACCCAAACTAATAACATACCAGCACTTCCCATAGCGCAGCGTTATCCATCAGGAAAGCCCCATCCCAAGCACTGACAATAGCACTCCTCCCAGCGAGCACTCGTGTCCGGGAGGTCAGTGGGAGCCTTGTTTTGTGACGTGCCATTTGGAGTGCCAGAGATCAGTGATTTTCCCAGGCTCAGAATACGCCCTAGGCATCCCGGTTCCCCTTCTTCTTCTCTCAGTGACCAAGTATCCCTCTTTCCCGATCAATTGCATGGCCAAATTAACCACTGGAAGAAATTATAACTGCTCTCAGCCCTAGCAGAGCCTTTGCAAAACACGTCATTAGTTGCAGACCAGAGAGGAGCGTTACGATGGGCTGAAAACACCAGGGCAGGAGACCCAGGTCCCCTCACACACTGCAGGACTGCCACTCCTGAATTATCTAAAACTGCATGATACACATACCGGAGAGAAAAAGAGCAATAATACACATCAGGACTTGTTTCCTTACCTTTTTGAAGGTTTAAGGTTAGATTTTCAGTCTGCCACCATAAAAGCTAGAAACTCACCTCTAAAAGCACCAGGAAAAATAAAACCCCACCTGATCATAGGAGGTCAGGCTTTAAGAAGACAACCAATTTCTGTGAAAGCAAAGGGATGTTATCAGAGCCAGCTGTGCCATCCCAGGCCCACAAACAGCGTCACCTGAGGAGCTCAAGCTTTGGCCAATACAGGACTCGCAGGGTCCTGGGGCTTTTTCTTTACCCAGGAAGCAACAAACCTGGTATTTTAAGCCGACTACACTGTCAACATGTATTTTTCTCTGCGCTACTCCTAAAGTCCAACTATTTCAGTAGCATCCTAAGGGTGTTTAGAGGTGGCAGAGACTGAGCACCAAGCGCTTTATCCTCACCCTGGAGCTGCCCCAAGGAAAGAGCCGCAGACCCAGCCAATGCCCGGGCGGCAGATGCGGGAGGTGCTTCCAGCCCCCTGGGGCCACGCGTGGTTTTATTACTCATGTCAGTCTATTAGCAGGTGATGGATGGAGGCTGACGGGGAAGGCAAGGCACTCCCTTCGTTAGAGATAATAATATAATTTACAGAGCATCCCCAAGGCCCTGGGGGCCTTACCAACCCTCATTCTCATCCTGACAGACGCTGAGCCTGTTTCAGCCCTCCAGGTCTCAGTGATAGGGGATGGAGGTGCTGAGCACCTGCCAGAGCCAAGCCCCATGGGCCTGATCCTGGCTACACAGTGTGCAGTGCAGAAGGGTTATGTAGCCAGCTGGGCACCAAATCCTCGTTGCATGGAGGAGCTTGGCCTCCCCTTGGCTCCTGCAGCCCAGCAAGACAAAAAAGGCCAGATCCTGTGTGTCCCATAAGCACACATCCGTGGCAAAACTTGCCAATAAAACCAGCACCATGCAAAATGTGCCACTGCGTTTGATGCGGTGGCATTCGGGGACCCCACCACATCCACCCGAGGAGCCACAGGAACTGCAGCAGCTTTGTCCCATCTGCTTTTCAGACTTGCATTTGGCTGCAGAGCTGGGGAAGACACTGCTGGAGCGCAACAAAGAGCTGGAGGACTCCCTGCAGCAGATGTATGCCACCAACGAGGAACAAGTGCAGGAAATCGAGGTAGGAACACAGCTGGGCCAGGGACGGGAGCTGCTCAGCCACCGCTGTCACCTAAGGGCGATGGTGGGGAAGGGGCACTTCCACCAATGCCAACAGCTCAGATGCTGGGAGAAAGGAAGGGATGCGCCATGGGGATGGGAGTTAAAGCCCATCTCAGCCCTGGAGAGGATTGCCTTTCCCCGCTAACTGGGATTTTCCCCCTTCTTGCATCCCCACCCCCTGCCCAGATGTGCACACCAGATTTTGGCGCCAGGTCGCATCTGGGGCACGTTTGGCCTTTCCCTGCCCATCCGCCAGCCTTCACACTCGCTTCTCTTTCCTCTACTGCTGCTTTCCCTTGATTCCAGTTATTCATAATCACGTTTCTTCCCAGCTGGCCCCTCGGTACCCCCGTAACACAGCTGCCTTTGTTAGAGGCATAAAGTAGCTCTTTCTCCAAGAGCTGCAATCTAAACCACTGTTTCAAGCATCCTTTGGGGTCAGGGCAGTATTTCTAAGAGCCCACAGAACTGAGCTTAGAGGCTTAAACCTGCTGTGCCGGGAGGGTTTTTATCCACTGGAAAACTTCTAGGGATCTGTGAATTTAAAAAGTCTGGAAACCCTGATTTAAAAAGATGTAGGGCAGAGGAGGGCTGCGAGTTCACAAGAGCAGCACGTAATGGCTGCAGGGATCTGAGAGCTGATGTCCAAGGAAACTGGTCGATGGATTTAGCCAGCCCCCCAGCAGCCCTTCAGGAGTGCATCCACCGTAGGATTTGGGATCTGGTCCCAGCTGAGGGTGAGCTCTTGGGTAGATGCCCCTCTCCCAGAATAAAATCTTGCAATGACAGACTCACAGAAAGGGGTCTTTGAACAGGCAGAGACCGCGAGTCTGCTCACATTTCACAGACTCAGAGTTTTAGCCGGAATTCCCAAAGAAACACAGCTTCTACAATCGATCTGTCAGATGATCCAGTAACCAAGTGGCCAATTTCAGTCAACTTTGGTGAAGGGTCCCAGGGATATCAACTTTCTTTAGGTCCTGGGAATAAAAAGCAGCTGAATATAGAGAGATTGAGGTTAGTGCCCTTCAACAGAGGGCAGAGGAAGTTCAACCGTATTTTACATACAAAACGATTTACAGTGGGCAGGGGGTATGAATATTTCAACTGTGGAAGGGGCTTCAACCAGGCAGAGGACAAATCAGCCACAAAACACATTATCAGAGGAAGCAAAGGCTGTAGGAGTTTCTGCCTGTGAAACAACCTGGATTTTGTAGGTAGAGTATTTCTGCTTTGCTTTTTCTTGCAGTACCTGACCAAGCAACTAGAGACATTGCGGCAGATGAATGAACAGCATGCGAAAGTCTACGAGCAGCTGGACCTGACAGCACGGGACCTGGAGCTAGCTAACCAGAAGCTCGTGCTGGAAAGCAAGACATCCCAACAGAAGATACAGTGGTACGGCCTCCCCTACTCTGCCGCAGCGATGCTGTACCCAAGAGACCTTCATCTCACCTTTCCCCTGCCCCAAAGCGCAGCGTGTCCTTGCTATTTAAGCCATTCTCTTTATCAGTCAGGTTTTGCAGCTATTTGCAACACAAGCTCACTGCACTGGTGCTGGTTAGCAGAGGTCAGCCAGAGCACCGGCTCCCCTGGGACGAGGGCTGGATAAAGGAGTGTCTGAAGCGGCCAGGAGAGTCACGGCAGCCTTGAAGAAGAGGCACATAATCATATCAGGGAAGTCCCCAGCACGCAGCCCAGCAAAAACATTAGGCACAGATCCAGCATCTAATGAAACCCTGGCTAGTCCATGCTGAAACACCAGTTTATCAATAATATTTCTTTCCTAAAACAAGCC
The DNA here is from genome assembly GCA_034782735.1 of Sagittarius serpentarius. NCBI lineage: Eukaryota > Metazoa > Chordata > Aves > Accipitriformes > Sagittariidae > Sagittarius > Sagittarius serpentarius. The sequence goes on along the minus strand of JAVKLA010000002.1, from coordinate 30,927,152 downwards.
CGTGATCAAGGTCATCCCTGGAAAAAACAGACTAAGCCATGCCCTTGCAATGCAGCACCTTTTGCAAACGACTGTGCAGAGAGGGAGTTTCAGAGCAGGGCGTTTTACAAACTGCATTCACAGCCAGAACAAAACTAAATCTCCGCCCAGTCTCTCTGTGTTTATCTCTACAAGATAAACAAGAGGAAGAGGGCAAATAGCTCGCCCGCTTGCTTTTAGTGCAGAGATATTCCAGGATAGCGCTTATGTCCCAGACGTGACTGTTTTAGCCAACTGATTGAGGACAGAGGGTTTCAAATTAGTATGATCCCTTGCCAGTGCTCCAATCCCCCACCCTTTTCTACAAACACCCCCATTCAAGAGTGACCATGCAGAGAAAGACCAACCACTGCCATGAAAAGCAAGCGCTGTCATGCTCCCAGGGCACATGCTAGAAACTGGAAGCACCTTCCATAGACTGGCTTTCGCTATAGGGAAAAAACACCTTTCAAGGACCTGCAGTGCCTGACTCCTCACCCGTGCTCCCTCCTCTCTCCGCAGCTTGACGGAAACAATCGAGGGGCTGCAGAACCAAGTGGAGGAGCTGCAGAAGCAGGTGGAGGAAATGCGGAGCTTGGAGCAGCTCCGCATTCGGCGGGAGAAGAGGGAGCGGCGCCGAACCATCCACACCTTCCCCTGCCTTAAAGAGCTGTGCTCCAGCCCCAGGTACAGAGCCTTGCCTTTCGCAACCCCTCCAACCTTCTCCCCCACCTCCTCTGCCCCTGAACAGGGGATGCGGTGGGTTAGCCCCTCTGGGGCTGCGCAAAACCCCACATACACCCCCATAGAGACCTAGGCTCTGCATCAGAGCCTGAAACTCAATGCTGGAGGTGAAGGGAGGACCTTCCTCTCTCCTACCCACCCGCCTAAGCAGGTGGCATTGGCAAAGCAGAGCCTTCATGATCCCAGCATCAGTGATGCCTCAAATGGGGAGACATAAGCTCTTTTTCAGAGGGCAAGAATAGCTACCCAGGAGGATCCAGATGCCTCACGCAGCTGTGCTGGGCCAGGCTGCAGGGGACAGGCGTTGCCTGGAGGGGTGCGACCCTCCTGGCACTGTCGCGGTTTAACCCCAGCCAGCAACTAAGCCCCACGCAGCCGCTCACTCACTTTCCCCCACCCCGCCCCGCAGTGGGATGGGGGAGAGAATCAGAAAAAGGTAAAACTTGTGGGTTGAGATAAGAACAGTTTAATAGAACAGAAAGGAAGAA
>JAVKLA010000002.1:30902624-30913146 GCA_034782735.1 Sagittarius serpentarius | reverse complement strand
ACCGCGCGGGGGGGGGGCGGTGCGGGGCAGAGGAGGGGGGGTGCAGGTCTTGCGCGGCCCCAGTGGCCTAATGGATAAGGCACTGGCCTCCTAAGCCAGGGACTGTGGGTTCGAGTCCCACCTGGGGTGGGAGCGGTTTTTTTCTCCCCCCCCACCCTGGCTCCTCGTAGCAGAGCCCCCACAATGAGGGGCGACGTGAAGACCACCTCCGCCCCTTACACACACCCCCAGCCCCGCGGCAGCTCACCGGACGCTCGCCGCAGCGGTGAAAAGTCCGAGGCTGGGCCGCCCCAGCCCTCTTATTACCCCCCGGGAACTGGCCCCAGCTGGGGCTCAGCCTCCGCCCGGCGCCGCCCTCCGGTCCGCCTCCACCCCCCCGGGACAGGGCGCCCTGCCCCGCCGTGGGGCAGAGCTCCGGGGGCACGAATCCCACCCGGGGACTTGCAGGGCAGATCCCACCCTAAATCTGCCCCCAGCACGGGCACGTTCCCTCGAGCTTTGCCCCACTGCTGCCCCCGGGGATGCTCTCACCCCGCGGGGTATCCATCCCAGTCCCCCCAAGCCAGCGGCACGGGGAAATTAAATGACTCCACCGTCTCTCGTGGCTTTAAAACAACCACGAAGGGACTCGAACCCTCAATCTTCTGATCCGAAGTCAGACGCCTTATCCATTAGGCCACGCGGTCACTGGTGCTGCAGCCCCCCCCAGCGATGCTGCCAACCCCCAGCATCACCCCCCCCACCCCCACGTCCCACCGGAGCCCCCGGGCACCGGCGCTGGAGCCCCCCGGGTGCTGGGGCACGGTGGGACCCCAGGAGACGTGGCCCGGGAGGGACGGTCGGTTGCTGCAGCCAGGCCGTGGGGAAAATCACACGTGGGACTTGTCGTCCGCCATCGCTGCGCTGGAGCCGGGGGACAGTCCCGCAGCCAGGGCTTGGGTGCTTTGCTGGGGAGAGGCAGAAGCGGGGTGCTGCGCAGTATGGGCTCTCGCTGAGCATCCAAGTCATCCCATCGGCTCACACAGCCTCGCGAGGGTCCGGCCTCCCACCACGGCAAGCTGCTGCAGGAGGGACGTTGTGCAGCGCATGCAGTGGAGCCGAGGACCTTGCTGCAACAGGCCACAGTGGGTACCAAAAGTCTGCAGAGCAACAGGACAGATTTGCAGCTCCCGTGTACTCACATCCCACCAGCTGCCGGCAGACGTAAGGGATCGCTCGAGGCCAAGTCACCTCTAGCACCATCCTGGGGTCTCAGCATTGTCCCACCTCTAGTGACGCTGTCACCCACCAGTGTGAGCTCCTACAACCAACACAGCCCTCAAGCCCCAGCACAGAGGTCACCCCTACTTCTCCTCCTGCCCCTTCTATCTGATTCATATCCTGTCTTACGGCCCATGTGCTTCCCACCTCCTACCTCAGACACAACCAGAGGCCACAGTAATAAGGTGCCATCTACGATGTCCCAGCGGGATGGGACTTTCCAAGCACACAAGACTTGGAGCCGCTCCCCTACAAGGGAACCATCACTTCCAGCACCTGGAGGTATCACTGGAATCAGCAGAAAAAATGGGCAGTGATGGAGAGGAGGGCAGCTGAGGGAAAGACAGACAGAGATTTAAAAAACAAAAAGTCTCTGAGCCTTTCATCTTAACCGTGAGGACTTGGGGAAGAACCTCAAGAGCATGGGAGATCAGCAACGAGACAAACAGAAAATCAGCGGGTGCGTGAAAGTCTCAGCGCTCTGGAAAATGAGGACATACTCTAACATCCACAGCCTGGGCTGCTATGGAGCGGGACTGGGCTCAAAGGAGAGCAGCCTCTCCTCCGCCTCCCTGGCACCCCTCACTACTCCTGTTCCATTTCAGTGGGATTGCAGCAGACTCTCAGCCCTGTAAATGAGACGAGATTTGCTTCTGAGTGGCTCTGGCTCCTCGCCTTTTCTTTGTGGAGATGGGCCCTTTCTTTTCCTCTCCCTCAAATTGTTGGATTTTTTTTTTTAATGACCTTATTCTTCCTTTACCACAACTAAAGGCTGTTCCCAAGAGCCAGCTGAGTGCATCAAACCATTAGCAAATTCTTCCTTCCAATGCAAATAAATACATAAAAAGTCTAGCTTCTGTTTACAAATTATCCATCCCTCATTAATAAATATCAAATCAACTTCTACATAACAAATGACGTGTCCTGGAACTGTTCATAAGACACACGGTACCATTTGCCTCCTTATTTGGAAGCAGGAGACAATGCAGCGAGCTTTTATAGCTATCCTTATCTTTTCTCTTGGGACAGGTATGTTCAAGAGGGATAGAAAAGCTTTGAGGAGTTCTGTTCTCGTCTACGTGAGAAGGGATTCGCCTGTGTTCATGATGTTTTTCATATCCACAGATCCATACTTTTTCTCTTTTGGTACATCTCTCTCTTATAGGTTGAGATCTTGCCTGATCCTTTTCTGATTTGAGTGGAATTTTTTTTTTCTAGCAGGGGCTGCTCCGAGGTACGTCTGCACTTACTACGATGTTGTTGAGTACCTGAACATTTCCTCTCACAGCAAGCTGCACGCACACATACTGCCCAAGACAAACTTGAAGGAGCCCGTGGAAGTGAAGATGGATTTTATGCTGGTGGCTATTCTCTCGGTGGTAAGGAGACAAAACTCCTGTCGAGTCTTTATAACAGAAAACTGGGCGATTGCTAGATTGGGGTCTGAGTCTTCTGCCAGGCAGGGCTGGGCCAGCAAGGCCACGGGGATGAGAATCAGCTCCTTCCACTTCTTCAGCTTTCTTCTGCTTGAAAGCATTTTTGGAAGAGCTGGAGTATTTTCTCCCACCTACTTCCAGGAAAAAGTTCAGAGGCAGGTTCAGACAAACAGCCTGCTTTATAGCAGGCTCTAAAAACAACCCTGCGGAGTGCCTGAACCGAGCAATGCATTTGCAGGGCACTGGCATGTGAATGTTAACAATAACCTATTTATTTTTTCCAAACTGTTGGACTGCGTGCTCCCACGTCTCAGCCGTAGGACCAAGATCCTTGAGCTCTCCTCCCGAGCTGAGTTTCTGCCATCTGTGCTGTCCACTGCAAGAGCGACAGGGGAGAGCTTCTGGGCTCTGCATTGGATGTACCTAAGAAAACCAGCTAAATACCTTCCCTTTTGTTTCTCCAGGTCGAAAAGCTCCAGACAGTCACTTTTTACTTCGTGTTGAACATGGTACGTCCCTTGAGAGCGTTTCTCTCCTGTGATGCCAAGCCTGGCACTCATTTCTCTCCTGCAACTTCTTCCCCCAGGAATGGAAAAACACTTTGGCAACCTGGGACCCGCAGGATTTCTGTAACATTTCCAGAGTCATTCTGCCCACGGATACGTATTGGTCTCCTCCCATCTTCATTTTAGAGCGGTAGGTTCCCCTTTCATTTTTATACACTGGCTTCAGAGAAATACAATGGACGTAAAATGTTGGTATTATTGTAGGAAATGGGATAAACTTATATGGTTAAAAGTTGTTCCCGTGAGCTCTCTGTAACCAAGAACCTTGTAATTTAGACTAATGGTGAACACAGTTTATACAAAGCACATCGTGGCTCTGTAATACTGTGACATCTCCAGCAATGTCCCGTCCGGGCTGCAGTTAATGCTGAGGAAGCAGCAGAGACCAGCAATGTCGTGGAATGAAATGCCCCTTAGCATTCTGTTGTAAGACAGAGGACAGAGCACTGTGGGTCTGACAGAGGGACAGGCACTGCCGCTAGCTCTTCGGCTGGGGGGGAAGGAGGGAGAGGCAGCTCTGCAGCACAGCAGAGCCAGCAATGAGCCCTGGCCCTGGGTGAGAGTGGAAAGCAGCGCAGAGAGAGGAAGGAGTTTCCTTAGAAGATGCAGAGCTACTACAAACCTTAGTCCAGAGGCACCCACCAGCCCTTCTTCAAGCCCCAGGTTTCCTCCCCGCACTGCTACATCCCCTGGCTGGGTGACGGCGCAGAGCCTCCCCCGCAAGGGTGCTTACAGCCTGGACTTTTGTGGGACTGAGGAGCGTTGCAGTGCCCTGGAGCTTGGTCACTCTCCACTTCTGTTTCCTCCAGAGTGAACGGACAAAACTCAAACTTGGATTATATGGTCGTCATGCACAACGGCAGCTTCAACTCCACCCAGCCCTTCCAGGTTACCTTAACGTGCAGCTTGATGATCCTCAAGTTTCCCTTTGATACCCAGACGTGCAACTTGAGCATAGCTTCGTTTCTCTACCCAGGTACAGCAGCAAGCTGAGTTTTACCACAGCTGGGCTAAATTTGCAGGAGGAGGAATAGAGGAGATGGACCCTGGCTAACTCCTGGGTTCCCTTAGCAGCACCACACGCTCACACTGGCTTAGTGGGGTTGAGGTCAAGTAACACCAGGGAAAATGGGCTAAAACACTGTCATTCTGTTTTGGCACATTTCCCAGCAACATCTCTGGAAGCATCTGGATGTTCTGTGGCAAGTCCCCCACCCTGGGATTGGTCTCTACAAACCAAGAGACTGGGGAAGCTTCCTGCAACAAGGCTACTTTTTTCACATACAATTTTGCAGGACTGATCTTTGAACACACCTGAAAGCCATGGAAACAAGAGGAAATTAAGGACAGTTTCAGGGATCCAAACTGCAGAGTTCATCCCAACAGGGAGGGTTGAAAGATAAGCAGAGGTGACACGAAAGCCTCCAACTCCCAGCCACAAAGGAGAACTGTCCTAATTCACCAGAGATTTCCTCTCTGATCCACATTCCCAGAGGTCCAGCCAAGTCTTTTCACCAGAGTCCTTTTTAATTTCTCCCTGATGGGCTAAGGAACCCCAGCAGTGCAAGAAACGTTGCCTTTCCCCATCTGCACGCACCCTTGGTTGGGAGGGAGAGGGAGGGGAAATAACTGACCTCTAATAAATACCTAAATTCTGCAACTTCTCTCCTCCTCTGCCTCCTGCCCAAGCAGTAACAGACCTTGTCATGAAGACGAGACGGACACCAGCTGAGATGATGAAAGACAGCCAGAGTTACTTCCTAACCGATGGAGAATGGAAGTTCACCAACCTGAGCATCATTGAATACATAGAAGAGATGGATAACGGAGAATTTTCTGTGGTCACCTACGTGGTATGGCAGTACTTCCATATTGTAGTGCACTGATTTGCCACCATAAAAAAAAAAAAGTATGAAACAAGATAATTTTCTACATTAGGGAACAAGCATTTGCCCAACACAGTAAGTTACCTCCTGCTCACCTAAATTTTGTCCATCATCTTCAACAGATTTCCATGGAGAGACGACCCACTCTGTACATTTTGAACCTGATCCTCCCAACGTGCGCCCTGTATCTGCTGGATATGGCTGTGCTGTTTGGACCCAGCTCTCTCGAGGAGAAAATAAATTTCCAGATTGCCATCATCCTTGGCAGCTCCATGTTAGCTGTGATTCTCAACAACATCCTCCCAACTTCCTCCAACAAACCACCCGTAATAGGTACCCATCTTTACTGAATAAAACCGAACGGATTTTTACACAGGTACCAACCCTAAGGAAGGTCTTTGGGTGTTTATGGACACAATCATGAACACTGAAGTCACGAACAGCTAAGCTTTATCAGCTTGCTGGAGTTAGAAATTTCCCCCCTTCCCCACCAGGCAACTGAATGCAGACAGGATTACCTTCAAGAAAAGGATGCCAATTATCAAGGGCTTTCTTTGTTTTCATATTGTTCTGCAGTGGTATTCTTCTTAGGCACCTTCCTGCTCATGATCATGGCTGTGTTGGACACCTTCTTCCTGTTGCACCACCAGCACAAATCCCTACGCTTAGACAAGGTTCTCAGAAACTTCCAGCAAGGTACAGCAACCCGTAACCTCTTAAACCAGTAGGTTCAGTGCGTTTTACTGCAGGTTTGTTTGAGCGAGGGTGGGTTTCCTCAGGGCAGCCAGTACCACTGGCAGCATCAATCGCAGTAGGCACCCACCAACTCCACTACGCTGACAGGCACTGTGCTTTTTGCAGAGGCGCACGCCGAGCTGGCGATGAGAGCCATGACCAACCAGACCATGAAACACCTCACCAAGGGAGGCACCCGACTGCTGAACCTTCCCAGGAAGGCCCAGGAAACCAGGCAGCCAGCCAAGCCCCACTGGCAACCGCAGGAACAGGACCCATTTCTGCCAGTCCTGGAGAAGGTGCTTCTCTACAGTCACTTCTTCCTGTCCCTGTTTTTTTTTGCTATTATTTCTATAAAATGGAGCAGCTAGAGACCAGCTCTGCACAGCGCTAGTTCAGTTGTTCTCCGTTGTATTGCTTCTAACCCCTCCGCTGTAACTTTTTTCCTGCTTGATTCATAGAGCTGCACTTGTTTCAGTTGCCTAAATAAAATAAAAATTAAAAACTCAAACCCACAGGGCACGAGATCTGCATGCTTAGTACTCGGTACTCTAGCTCAGTAGAACTATGTACGTTCTTAAAAGTATCCTGCGGGCTAGCAAGGTATTTGAATAAAACAACTGTGAAATCTGGGGATAATACCTTCATTCTATCCATCTATAATTCTTACCACAAACATGACCAAGAGAAAAGGGAGTTAACGCCCTTCTTCTCTTATGGAGATGTTTCCATTTTGGGGAAGGGTGTTTAAGAATTTCACCTTAGATAATTAAATAAAATAATGCAAGTCTGAAGCATTTGTACTATTGTTTCTGTGAGTTTCAGTGAGAACTGCATCATTCAGAAACCCAGAACAGAGAGAATAAGAGGATTGCCAGGATTAAAGGGGTGATACTCAGGGTGTTTAAAAAAAATTTAGAAGTACATTTAAAAAAAAGTTATCTCAACACATCTACACTCCTTCAACTCCTTTTGCAACTGGCTGCACCTAAACCATCACAACCAACCCAGAAAACAGCCCTAGACCTCTGCCTGTGGAACTACTGAGACATATCTCCCACTGCATCGCAGATCATTACTAAATATACTCCAGCATCTAAAAAGGCTTTATACGTTCAACTTCTAAGCAACGATTTGCCTGCAATGGCAGAAGAACTGCATTCCCTGCACTGTGTGGTTACACAGATGAACAGACAATTTATTTGCATTACAGAAGACGCAACAGGACTGAGTTTGATCAACAGGTCTAGCTGGAATCTTGGTCCTTGCTACAAAAACAAGCTCACAGGTAGAAAAGACAAAATCCAGCAAAAGCAGGCTGTCTGCAAGTTAGTGTATTGTTCCACGTTTCTCAAAACCTTGCAACCTCATGTCTAAGATCTAAGCCACAGGCAGGAGGGAAAGTACTTTATTTAAAAGATCACAGAGCCTGACAGTCGTTAGACAAATGGCTTCCAGACAAGTTCACAGGTCAGCAATTGGTCTGTGGGGCCAGTACGGATATTTCTCCTTGTCCAGTCTGGTTTCAGGGAAGGCTTCATGCAAGTCTTCAAACGTCATCTGTTCAAAGGGAATCATGCTTCTGAGCTTCTGAAGCTTGAAGTGGGAGCAGAGACAAACACATTACACGTCACTTGTCAGCAAGAAAGAGCAAAGCACACACAAGTAAGAACAAGGCGTGTGCCAGGCTGGCTTAAAGAGAACATTCACTAAGCGAAGTCCAGACTTACTTGTTGCTCATACTGGGCAATACGAGCTTTGGAAGCCTGCACATATTCAGCACTGCTCTTTGCCTGCAGGAAAGCAGAGGATGTGGTGAACACTGTTATGATAAAGATGGTAACCTAGAGTGAACCTGCAACCCCATGCTTTAAGTTGGCATTAACATTCATCATCGTTACACTAGGTAAGCAGATAGAATCTTGATCAAAACTCAGAAAGCCAAACCCTTCCACATGCAGAGATCCTCTTGCTCAGCCAAAAGCCAGAGACACGTGCGAAGAGCAGAGCCATGCTCTAGCTCAGGCTGCCCTGCCTGTGCAGACGCACATACAGAACACCCCTTCCCTCTCACCCCTTCCCATCCTCACGGAAGTCAGAGACAACCCTAGCATTAACAAACAGTTTAAACACTTACAGCTTCCCGCTCTTGGGCATCAATTTTGGCAGTTTGTGTATCCACTGGCTCAGGAACCTTTAGTGCACTGAACTGTAAATCAAAAGAAATATTTTCATATGATTTGTTTGATTGAAATAATCCTTCACACTAAGGTCATTTTCCCTAGCAGCAGGGAAGCATTCCCTCCTTTCTCCCCAAGATATGTTCACAACTGCGTAAGCTAACGAGCTTTCTAAAACCGATCGCTGCAGCTTGACTGTGTCCTTCACAAGCAGCACAGCTGACCTGTGAGCTTCAAGTAATCCATTCTGTACTGCTTACCACCACCAGGACACATAACACTACACACCTTCATCACGGCATGGTAAAGAGCAAAGCATTGTAAGCAAGCAAGAAAATCTAATACCAAAGACTTATCATATCACGAACTTATTTCTCCCAAGACAAAGTTCCCAGATCCATCTGAGGTCAGTGGGTCCTCCCAGTCTTGGGAAGCCGACTTTCATAGTGCCAGTGACACCACGTGTTCCTCAGCAAAAGCCTGGCTCGTGCTGTTCAATTCCTGCTTATAAAGAGGATGGCAACCACTGCAGGCATCCACTAGCTTTACACGTTTCACAGTGTGCAGCACCACACTCGCCACCTTCTTCCATTCAGTGAGCGAGAGAAATACTTTGAACATTCGCTTCAGGGGAGGCACTACCCGAATATACTCCTGCAGCCAAAATAATTTATCATGTTCTCTTTCACCCACTTTCTCACCGTACAGTGCCGCAGGTTTCCTCCTGAAAGAGGGCACTGAAGTGACCTCCTTGAGGTCAGCAACACCGATCTGCAGGATGTAAAGCTGGGGCACCTGCTAGCCAAAACCAACCTCCTCTGCCAATTCTGGTGTTTTCCTCTCAACACCAAAGACATTCCTCATTTAAACCTCCAGAGAGCAATACCCAGCTGACAAAGAGACCGACCTTCTTCTGGAACTCATCCACCATGCCAGCTTTAGCCACAGTAGCCTTGTAGTGAGCCCAGTCGATGGTTGGGGGTTTCTCTGGCAGGGCAGCCAACCTAAAGAGACAGAAGACAGCAGTCACGACCAGCGCTAGAAGGAACCTTGTGCTATGATTTGCTCTTTGGCACAGTTACTCTGCAGTGTCAGCAGGGCCTGCTAAGTTTGGTTTAAATATTTTCAGGTCTGTCATTAACAAGCAGTGATGAACCATTTCTGCAAATCCCTCTGCCCTTGAAACAGGCTTCGCTATACAGACAAGAAGAGTTCAGCCCGCAGCCCTGCTCCACTTCAGACTACTACACAGCATCTCTGGGTGCAGCCCTGTAAGAAAGGATTAGGCATTTTTCGCAATGGTGAGCTAGAGACAATCAGGAATATTAACTGCAATAGCCAACCACATGTGTATCAAGCAGCGGATGCTGAAGGATTTGAGAAGACTCATGAATTTGTACAGCACTTAACAGAATAACACAGCTTGCAAATTGGATTGAACATGTCAAATCAAACTGCTTTTTCACATTGTAGCTATTGTTTTACTCTATGGAGGATTAAGTAAAGATGACTTGCCAAAAAAAGCCACCAGCTGCCTTGAAGGTGACCTGTTTTAATGCCTGTCAGGACACTTCCGTGAGGCCACAGCTACCGACACCAGCTCAAGCCAGCACCACAAAGGCTGAAGGGTTCAGCTGAAGGACTGAACCACCCCATGCGCAGTAGCGGGGCAGACACTCACCGGGCCGACAGCGCATCGCTGCGGGTCTTCAGGGCGTTGAACATGGCTCTCTGGTTGGGGGGCACCCTCTCGGCGAAGCCCGCCCAGTCAATAGCCTTGATGGCAGCTCTGCGGCCCGCCATGCTTCCAGCTTGCGCCTAGGGGAGATGACAGCAGGCGGGTTACGCTGCGGGGAGGGGCGGGGTGAGAGTGGGCTGGGGCGGGAGGGGGGACCGGGACACTGGGCACCGCTCCTCAGGCCAGCCTCGCCGCGGCCTCACGCCCTCCCCCCCGCCCTCAAGGCCCAGGCGCGCCCCGGCATGTTCCTTCCCTCAGCCCCGGGAATCCCAGATCCCCCTTTCCTGGTTCGCCGGCTGGTCCCCGCCCCCAGAACCCCCTTTTCCAGGCCCCCCGGCCCGGCCCGGCCCGGCCCGGCCCGGCCCAGCCCCACTCCCCCGCTCTCACCGTCACTGACCGCCACCCCCGTCCCCAGCCGTAAAAGTGAGCAGCACCGGAAGTCCCGCCCCCGCCACCCAATCAGGGCGCAGCCCCACCGGAAAGCGTTATTCCCCTCCTTCCCGGTGACCGCCGCCGCTTCCGGCGCGCAAAGCACTTCCGGGGCAGCGGGGGCGGAGCGGCGCTACCCCCTGCTCTGCGCAGGGCCGCCGGCGGGAGGGCGGGAGGCTTCCTCTCGCCACGGTGCGAGGGGGCGGCGGGGGAGCGGAGACCCGCCTCCGGGGGCCGGGGCGGGGGGGGGGGGGGCCGGCGGCCCGGTCACCGCGGTCCCGGTCACCCCCGG
>JAVKLA010000002.1:30868972-30902389 GCA_034782735.1 Sagittarius serpentarius | reverse complement strand
CCGGGAGCCCAAGTCCTTCCTGTGCCGCCTCTGCTGCCAGGAGGGGCCCGAGCTCGGCTCCGACAAGGTGAGGCCGCGGCGGGGACCGGCCCCCACCCCACCCCGGGCGGTGACCGCCCCTCCTTGAGCCGCCTGAGCCACCACGGCAGCCGGCGTCACCGAGGAGCAGCCCCCCGACGCCGCTGTAGGGGCAGGGTGACAGCCCCGGTGTCCCCGGGGCCAGCACCCCCGACGCTGCTCACCGGCCCCAGCAGCCCCTGACCCCGCGGCGTGGGTGGGCCGATCTCCACAGCAGCCCCACTCCCGCGGTCCCCGGGGCACATGTGGCGCCGACAAAGGCCATCTCCTTGTCCCTCCTGTCCCGTTCCATGGCCGCGGAGTTGGCCGCATCCCCAGGAAGGGGGCTCGGTGCCTGCCGTGACATGACTGCCCTCGAGGAGCAAACCGGCACCTTCCCAGCGGTTATAGCAGAGAGGGAACTTGAAGGAGTCTTTTGTAGAAACAGGAATTTTAATGATTTCTTACCCTGAGCATGTATTTTTGTTTTATTGTATATATTTCACTTTGCTGTCATAAAAGATCAGGGTGCACATTCCTTACATGGGTGGATAGTTTTGAAGTCGTTGCAGTTTATCGTAAGGATTTTGCAAACAGTTATTCTAGTAATTGCAAGTTTTCTGTAGGATCCGCTGCACAGGGGTTTGTAAATGTTTTGTGGGTAGGTCACACTGAGAATTAGTCAGGTCTCTTGCCACTCTGTTCAGAGTTTAATCGAGATAAATCCTGGTTATGATCAAAATAGCAGTTACCAGCATCGGTGAGTAGAGGAGATGACATTTCAGAATGTTTTTTCACAGATTTTTTTATTGCTTTAGAGCAGATTGATTGGCAGGACAGACGTTGCTTTAAAGTGATTTAAGGGAGTGATGTGAAAGACTTATTTCAGAGCTGGCTCAAGAAACACTTTTGCTTGTGACTTGTTGGTTATCTGATGGCAATAGTTACTCTATTGCTAGAGACACAGCTGGTGCATTGCAATGTGCATTTTCAGTAGTAGAAAGGCCAAAAAAAGAGCTACTTAAACCATCATATGCTGTTAGCTGGAACTGGAGATCCAATTTTCCTCCCGCGTCTCCTAGTTAAACTAGTCTGGAAAACAAATTTAGACAGAACACAACTGCCAGGTTTTGGTTCTCATTATTGCAGTGAAGAAAAACTGGTAAGCCCTGCTTTTCTTTCCGGGTATATGAACTGTGTTCCTAGAAGTGCTTAATTTGAAGCCTCTGCCAGCGTTATTGAGCTGCAATATTTGTAGCTGAGTTCAGATATTGGAGGGGTTGGGGCGGGGGGGAAATGATGGTTTAAATGTGGAGTCATTTGTACACCTTTCACAGTCAAATGAGTTCAGGTTCTCAAAGAGAAACTGTTCAATTTACTGTTTTCAACTGAAATTATTTTTTCCTGGTACCACTTAACCATCAGCACTTCATTCCTGTACACACTCAACAGGATGAGACAGGAGCGTATCTCATTGATAGAGACCCCACATATTTTGGTCCGATACTGAACTACCTCCGACATGGGAAGCTCATCATAAACAAGGAGCTTGCAGAAGAAGGTAAGAGAAAAATACGGGGGAAGAACTGCGAAAGCTGTTTGACAGCAGTATCCCAGAGCCCTCATCAGAAACTTGCCTGAGTGCACAGGGTTCCTGACACGGCGACATGTAAGGGTGCGAGCAAGCTGCTGCGTTTGAGTCACTTAGTACCGCTAGTTTCTCAGAAAGATGCTCATTAGCAGGGATTAAATCATTAGATTCTGTATCTTCCTGAAAGCAGAGGCCTGCAGCTTATAAAACAACCCATTGCTGTTCTGCTTAGCTCGAAGGCTTCTGTTAGCAGAGCAAAAGATCTGTTAGCACATCTCCTCTCCCTCCGCAGACAGCAGTTCTCCACAAGCAGGCAGCTTCAGTGACTTTCCCCTAATGGGGCTGCGCGAACAAGATAAGAGATTGTACCGCAAGGTTTCTGATAATCCCGGGGAAAGGGAATAATCTTTCTTAAATATCCTCTGAGTCACAAAAAGAGGTGACAGGTAGTTGGTCATTTTCTTCCAGCCTGGGAGCATGAGATCAGTGGCACAGTCTATACAGCATTTGGGGATTTTTCTCACATCTGGGCTAGATTTGGAGTCGGGAGCAGGTGTTGCACCTTTGTAGCAGAATCATCTTCATTCTACCCTGTACAGAGTAACCAAATTTGTCTACTTTTGGTTCCTTTCTTAGGGGTACTGGAAGAAGCCGAGTTTTACAATATTGCATCTCTTGTGCGGCTGGTGAAGGAACGGATACGGGATAACGAGAACAGAACCTCTCAAGTAATGCACAGGAACATTTGCATTACAAAGTCAGTCATTTTCTGTAGCGCAGCAGAAGGACAAGTGTGGCTGTAGACACTTCTAGTAGCGGTTCTTTGGTTTAGTAGTCACCCTTAACAGGGGGAATAAGTGCTCTTAGGTAGATGCAGGGCACAGCTAGGTAAGAGTATACATTATGGTTTTATAAGCATAGACCACGGAGTCATCTTGTTAGCGCTGTAGGGAAAGGCAATGAACAGTTAAACAAGGGGGGCCAGGAGCAAAGGTGGGTAGTTATAAAGCAAAACATACTGCTTTGGTAGGTAGAGAGTACATATAGAATAGTTGAAACTCTTCCTTCTCTAAACCATTTTCTTCCCTTTATATCGGTCTCTCTGTGGCAATTTTTCCCATTGCTGCTCAGCTGATACTAACATACCCAGTAGATTCAATTTCAGAAGAGAAATGTTTTCAAAGAGCGGTAAATGGCTTTCAGAGCCAGAGAAGCTGTGCTTTCACTGGCCCTTAGACACCTAGAAGACTTTTAAGAGAAGCATACCAACCATATGTACCTGTTTTAGAATCAGTTGGATGGTCAGAAGGATGAAACCTCAGAAAGCCTGTGGGGCTCAGACTTCCTCAAATAACAAGAGGACGGACAGAGCAGGAGAGGCTTATTAATTTTCTAGCTTGATGCTAGTGTAACAATTACTAAACTCACGCTTATTTTTCTTCTCCATGCTTTAGGGACCTGTGAAGCATGTGTACAGAGTCCTGCAGTGCCAAGAGGAAGAGCTCACACAGATGGTGTCCACTATGTCTGACGGGTGGAAATTCGAACAGGTACCATTATCAAAGAACGGCAGAATCCCTTTGAAAGCTGCCTATGGAATAAGCAGAGTTTGCTATTGAATTGCACTTGGCACTGCTCTTCTCTTCTGAATAAGCAGTCTGAACTGAGCAGCAGTCCGCTTGTGTAAAATAACTGACAGGGAAAGGCAGAATTCACTCAAACTGCCAAGAGAGATTTCATTTTCTCACAGGACTTCCTGTATCCTTGTCAAAACCCAGAGCAATTCTTCCCTTCTCCTGCATTTCATCACATACACCAGGCCCTGGTACAAGAGTTTTATCCAGGAAAATTAATAGAGCCTGAAAAAACACAGCATGACTTTTCTGGATGCTCAAAGCCATGACTGCTGCATTTGCTAAAGAGGCACTGAGTAACACGAGAAATACACTTCCTGCAGATGCCTTCGTAATGCAGCTGGTTTCGGGGCTAGGTGTCACTGAAGTTGCATATGGCATTAGTTCCAGATTTGGTTTCTGGAATCAAATACAGTCGTCTGATTTAGGAGGATGGAGAACTGCAAAGCAGCTGGCCTGCACGTTAATGCTATATTAAGAAACTGCAGAATAGGCTCTGTGGATTACAGCTCTGTGTCTTACAGCTCTGCTGTCTTCCCAATTAGTCCAGCTTCAGTACAGGTGGATGTTGTGGGAAGTGTGCTGACACAAAGTGAGGCATAGGATTAGCAACAGCACTTGTATCACTTCTTCATGTATGTATGTTCTGTAATGCCTGAAAACTCCTATTGAATAGTGGAGAGGCAGCCAAAAACTCTTGCCCCTGTGAGCCGGTAGTGAAGTCTTGTGACCAAGAGCCTCTAGCTGTGTTATGGAAGTGCAGTTCTCCAACACCCAGGTTTTGCTGTCTGGAAATTTACTTAACAGAATTTGCCTTTCACACACACATGTATACACCCCCAAACCCAAAAGGCTGAAGGCAATGCCCTACACGGGAATCTGTACCCTTACATTTTTCCTAGTCTTGCTTTTCAAATCTATAACAAGAGGGTCAAGATACTAGTTACACGCAAATGCTAGTGTGTTCCAGTTCCCTCCCTCTGCCATCCACAACCTTTGCACAAACCGCTGAGATCCCTGCCAGCTTCTGTCCTGTACACTGCAGGCACCGGGAAAATTTCCTGCACATCCCGCTCCAGCACACTCCCACCATCAGGAGCTGTTCCTGCCCTCCGCAGGACTTGCATTCAGCAAAAACACCCCCAAGGGCAGCAAACCTCAACAGGACAGACAGATACAACGCTTTGGTCAGGGCTAGACCTCACGCAGCAGTACAGCCTCTCTCCAGCTGTGAGATGGCCCGGACTGGATCACAGAGCAGGAACGTGGCAATGGTGCAGCACGGGATGCATGTCGTAGCTGCAGCGTATTGCCAAGGTCTTTCCCCAGATGTGCAACCCAGTGTGGCTTCTGCCCTCCCCCAAATGACAGCTCATGGCGTGCTGAGACATGTTAGGGAAGATGGTAACAGATTACATACTGGGGACAAAGAGAGCCTGTTGCTAAATCTTAGCCTGGATGCCACCAACTGAACAGAGCAGACATTCCCTTCATGGGCTCTTTGGATCCAGTCACTTCATAACATCAAAAAGACTGGTTCAGAAACCAGCAGGAAAGCCAGGAGGGGTAAAAGCTGTTGCAGCCTTATTGTCTGTCAGACTTGGGTTCTCAGAGGAGCATGTGGCCTTTCAGGTTCTTTGCCTTGTACCACTCAGTCCTGCTTAAATTAAGGATGGAACAGAAATTTGCTATTTCAAATGGAAATCCGTTCTCCTGTCCACCTACAGTTCAGTAGTCCGGAAAATTGCTATCTTTATCAAAAGATACTTTGTGTTTGTTGAGTAAATAGTAGTGTGTGGTATGGAAATATCCAAGAGCTTCAACAGTCAAGACAGGGAGCAGGGAAGCAAAAGAAAAAAATAGTACCTTTTTTTATCCTGTGTCTATCTTTTGCTGTCAGCACAAACATCAAAACCTATTTAAAACAGTACTGGAGGTCAGTCAGTACAACAGCCCCCCAGGTCTTCCTGCAGCTGCACTGTAACCATATGGATGGTCTGTCTAGGAAGGCTGTTGGCTGCATCCGTCTCGTATATAAATACGGAGCTGTCTCTTCTAAAATCCATTAGGACATGGAAGTTAGGGTGCACGCTGCATATTAAAGTTTCCTAGATATACACAGTTGATAAGATTCACATTGCTTTCTTCAGATTACTTAGATTTATTATCTGGAAAGCAGAACTGAGTTGTAAATGACAAATTAGCGCTGCACTCCAGGATGTCCTTTTAATGTAATAATGATAAACAAAACAGATGGGATTTCTTGGCTTGAGTCCAGACCCTTCATCACAACAGTAATAGAATATAATCTCATTTATACAGATATCAAACTCCATCTTGACAACATCTACGTAAAAAATGGTGCCAGTTTGCCACATGTCCCCTAGTTAATCTAACATCTGTCTGTGGGAAAGAACTGCCTTTCCAGTCTTTACACATCAAAGTCACAAGGCAAGTTGAGAGCTGAGTTCAACGTAGCCTGGACCAGGAAGTCTGCATCGCCTGCCCCACATCTGAATTAGCTGGATACTGTATATTGCAAAATCTCTTGCAAAATCTGATGTGTTTTTCCTTTCTCTGCCCTCAGTAATTGGAAAATGTTCTGTTGTGTTCAAGCATTACAGTTTCAGGCCGGAATTTCTTCCTGGGGCTCCAGGTGCCACCAGAGGGCTCTGGAGCTCGGCTCTGTCCCTGCCTTACGCGCGCTCGCACACACACACAGGAAAGCCTGTCACACAGGAGGCTGCAGGTCCAGAACACTTCTCGCTGCTCAGTCGTACCTCACAAAGCAATTGTAGGAATAAAGCAAAAGTCAAGACTTACTGATAGTTACCTTGGCTGTCTCCTGTTGCACAGCTGATCAGCATTGGATCTTCCTATAACTACGGAAACGAAGACCAGGCAGAATTCCTCTGCGTTGTGTCCAGGGAGCTCAACAATTCTACCAATGGCATTGTCAAGGAGCCGAGCGAGAAGGCAAAGGTAAGGCATCTGCTCAGATGTATTGACTTGAATTCCCCTATGCAAAGAAAAAGCCCTTCTTACACTAGCAGATCCATAATTTGCAGTAGTAGTTCTGTGTACCAGCTTTCCTATTTCTTCCTGTATGCATGATCTTCCCCTCTTGGAAGATTTCATGTTTTGCTGTAGGACAAGAGCTAAGGCTCTTTGTATGTTTCAAATTTAACACAAAAAAATTGGAGGAAAGAGAGACCTGAAAAAGGAGGACAGCATAGCAAGGACCTTTGAGACTAGTCACATTTTGTGGTTGGAGGATGTTGCAGAATGTTGCAGGGAGAGACAAGCTTTTTTTTTTTCCTCTTTCAATGCACTCTTTTTTTCCCCAGGATAGCAACAAAAGGCAACATTCTTAACTCCTGGCAGGCAGCTACGCAGGATTTCTAGAGATGGGGCTCAGTCAGCTTTAACCAGCCTGTCATTTGTTACGCTAGCGTAAAAGCTGGCAAGCTGCTCACACGAGTCCATCTTTCCTTTCTCTGGAAAAATCAGGGACTTGGAACATGAACTATTGCATCTAAACTTGTCCCAGGTATTTACAGAAGCTCTTTGCTTTTTCAGATTCTTCAAGAGCGAGGATCCCGGATGTAATTCAAGTGTCCACTCCGTTAAAACTCCCAGATGTCAAAAGGGCAGTCTAGCTGGGCAGAGCATCTCTCCGCAATGCAACCTTGCCCTTGTACAGTAACCAAGCTAATGCAAAGCAAAGCCGAGCCTGTCCTGCCAATGGCAAATAATTCTGGTCATAACCAAAGGCTTCCCTCTTACCCCAGAAACCAAGGAAGGAAAAGACTCTTCCAGTTGGATAGTCCTTTCCACAAGTATTTGGTTTATTTTCTTGGCCAGCGCTGTATTGAATTTTTCCAACAATGGCTGGGCCGGATTCCCAGTCAGAGCCTTTGCGAAGGTTGCTCAGGTCCACAGGCCCTTGTAATCAGTCCCACCTCCACAGGCTGGGGTAGGTGGGAAGATCTGTATTTGAGCTGTGCCATTTCTTGCACCCAGGTCTGCCACCAGAAAGCGCAGGGACCTTGCAATGCTCCCCCTCCTGATCAGTCAGCCCCCCCAAATCAGAAGAACAGGGCTTTAAAAGGAGGAACAAAAGAATCACCTGTAAAAAAAACCACACAAACTTTTCCATTCTTGCTTTGTATTTGTTCCTTGTTCAGTTCCTAAGAGCTGAGTTTGGATACTAAGGGGAGGGGAGCTGTGTGTACATCTAACACAGGTCTCGTTGTTAACACTATTACATACGGGCTCCTGGCGTTTTCCAAAGCCTGTAACGTTGCATGCATAAGCAGAGAGACCTGTGTTCACCCAGAATAGCGAGAGTGATAGTTCTGTCATTTACACTTCTCTACTGAAGAAAAGTGACATCTTCCCCTCCAATACCCTGCCACGGCCATATCTTAGCCTGGTGCAAAGTCACAAGGTTAGGGACTTGTTGCTGCCAAGTTCAGCTTTGCCTTGTTTGTCTCCAGCAGCGTGGGCTCTCTGTCTCCTTCCTTCTCACCGAGGGAGGACTTCAGGCAGAATTTCTTTTGTACTGTAGCAAGCAGGTAGGTTTGTTTTAACCCATGAGATCCTTTGCGGAGGAGATCCCCTATTTACATGCAGTGATTTATCTGCAGCCCCCTCATGTCCTCACCTTTAAGAGATCACCTCAAATGACAGAGGGGCATTGCAGAGTTGGGGTGGGGGGCTTTGGTGAAAAGTTGCCAAACTGTTGTAATGTTTCTTGTCCAAAGTGATGTGTCGAATTCTGTGACTTTTTTTTTTTTTAATGCCTTGGATGGATGTGCAAAATGTTCGTTTGTGCCTCTCTTGAATTCTAATCTTAGCCAAACTGCCATCACTGGTTCCCCTCTGTTAATCTGTGCCATCCCTAACCAAGGGCATGTCCCTCCTAGTCTGATAAATGGAATTTCTTAGGAATTGCTGCATGTTCTTCCCTCTTCATCCTGGCTTTGTTCTTTGTAGCCTAAGTGTCCAGGCACTTGGGTCTTTTTGAGTCAAGTCCCAAACTGACATTAAACGCAAAGCTTTGTTGATGCTGGAATTCAGAGACATTAACAAGCTCAGAGCAGGTGTTTCTCAATAAGGTATCAGAAAATTCCTCACCTGGACTGAGGAGTTGGGCTCCTTTCTGGAGGACTTCAGCTACCTGTGGTCTCCTTAAAGTTTTGAGATAGAATTAGGTATCTTATCACTTGTTGCTGACAGGGCCTTGCAGCAGCATTACCAACAGTCGGTCCAACAACCAGTTGAGCAAACAACATGTGCAGTGAAGATACTGAGTGACAGTGCTGCACTCTCTGCCTCTTTTCCATCCTGTACGTACTCTTGCCTGTCCTCTCCCATCCTGCTTTGCCAACATACCTCCGCCAGCGGAGGCTTTGCCTCATTCTCAAGAACGACTGGTTAATTTGTCCGGGCTAGTTTAATCCTGGTAATGGACCGTGCCAAATGTCTTGTTTGAATTCACGGTGCGTCAGTTACAGGCTGTTGAAACGCAGCTGGCTTGCCATCACGCTGAAGAACCCAGCTCCTCTTCTTCCCTCCATCTTCCCTGTTTATAATGTGGTGAGATGGTATTGGTGTGATTAGACCATACGCCTTGGCTGGGCCTAAATAACACTGTGATGTGTATAGATGTCTCTCCTCTGTCAGTATCTTGTAGCCTCAGTCATTGTCCGTGCTCACAGCTAAGAAATCAAGAAGCACATGTATGTGAGTTAGCAGCCTAAAAAGCCCTTTAACACTCATCTGTCTTCTTTCCCTTCCTCGGAGGAGGGAGTTTCTGGGAGCTGGTCAAGAAATATCAAACTAAAGGCAACAGGAACTGGTTGAGCTGCGTGTCACATCGATGCCAGCTGAGCACCTTGCTGTTCATACTGTGGAGCTCAAAGCAACACTAGTTGCAAAGGGAGACTTTCTGTCCAGTACAGCTCAAGTAGATAAAAATGATACCTCCTTGCTTTTTTTGTATCACCAAAAATGCCATACGTGGTGAAGCCCACCAGAGGATTGCCTGATGCAAGACTGATGCCATCACTCTCCCCTCTGAGCCACAGAGAGCCTAAAAATTACCATTACAGCTATTTAACTCGCATGCACAAGAAAGACTATGAAAGTTGCATCTTGGTTTTCCCCTCCACACTGCTTTCTGCAGTGAGGACGTGCCAGGGGATTGAAGACTCTTTAGGTTCAATTGCAGTGTCTTTAAGTTCAATAGAACAAGTTTATGGTACAAAACCAATCATTGGTACTGGACGCTCAAGTTCCTGGGTGATATTTAGGACCAGACATGAAGTCTGTCCAGAGCAGGTACATTCCAAGTGGAGAATTTCTCCTGTCCCAACTGTGGTAGGTCACCTTCACTCTGAGACCAAGGCTGGTCTCGGCATTATGCACCAGTTGCATCCCTTCTGTGCTCAAGACAGGGCTTTTCCTTCCATTGCCTTTCACTCAGTCACAACTATATAAAAAATAGCGCTGAATTAGGATGAAATTTGTCCCATTCACTCTAAAAAGGTAGCACGTTGTGGTGAGTAGGGTAGGTGAGCAGGGGTAGATCTGCCAGATACCCAGGAGTGCTTGTGCCTCTTGGGGAGGTTCACTTTAAAGCATTAATCCTGGGAGTGGAGAGTATGACACTCTGGTTTTTATAAACTGTCCCAGTGGCCTAAATGGTTCCATTACGGCAAGACTGGAAATATCCTCTTAAAGTGTCTTTGTTTCTGCACATTTTAAAAAAATGGATTTTTTCTCAGGGGTGACTGAGTGGGCTGAGGCAAAGGGGGCATGGTTCGCTGCGGGGCGATGGGACGGAGCAGCTCCCCAGTCCTGCAGCTGGGCCGTGGGCTCCTCCCCTCGCATTTGCCTGCAAACCCAGAGGTTTTGTACAGTTTGTCACGTGTCAGTGCCCTTTGCTACTGTTTCTCTTTATTAAATGTGTTTGAATAACAGTTGAGATGCTGTGATTAATTTTTTTTTCAATAAAGATTCTGAAATGGGTTTGAAAAGTTTGAACAAACAGTCTGCAGCCTGCTGCTTTCTCTGCATCCATTTGCCGCCTTACCACACACGTACTGCATTATGGGGAAAGAAACATGCAAATTGCCTGCCTGCTTCTGGCTCCCGTTCATTTATAACAATGATTTGCCAAGAGGAGAATTTAATTAGATTTTGGAGTCCTAGGTTACTGTCAGAGAAAAAGGCAAACTGAAGCATGTTTCTGATTTTCTATTACACCAAAGAATCTAAATTTCTACCTTTATCTTTACCATTTCCACTGATGGCCACAAGCAAGTAGAATGTTAATACAAGCATTAAACATGAGTAGCTAAGGAAAGGAAGAGGATTCTTTGTCAAATTCCGTTTGCTGAACCCCTGCTCGACTCTGGACCGGCCCACATGGCAGAAAGGTCTGACCGTTTCCGACAGCTTTGCCCCTTCCTCTACCACAGAAGTGCCACGCTGAACAGCTGCAGAAGCGTGCAAACAGCTCTGCACTTTCCGCACAAGACCAAAGATACAAGGTTCTTGCCATCACTGAGCCAAATGCAGTGAACATGAGAAAAATAAGTGGGAGTTTCTTAAAGCTAGCTTCCCCTCGTGCTCCGAGCCCGCAGCTGACTGCTGAGTGAGAGACTGCCCAGGACACGTGGTATTAGCCCAGAACCCCTGGAGGATGTTTTAAATAGCTGCTCTATTACCTCCACCCCGAAAGCTGCTAGCCTTCCCCATGTTTGTGTCTTTAGTGAGACTGGGCGGATTAGCCAAACTTTAGGTTCTTTCCTGTTTACAGAGCCTTGCAACTCAGAAATGCTTGGAACACAGAGGTACCAACAGACGGGGAAGCAGCGGGGAGGCCAAGAGACAAACCAGTCAAGCTTTGGTGATGCCGAAAGTTGGGCGACATTGACAATTCAGGCCCAACAAGGGGAAAAGGAGGAGGAGCAAAGACGTAAGTGAAGAATGGGAAAAACGTGGATTACTTTAGTCTTACTATTTTTGACTACAAGAGGCTGTTGCCTGCTGTAGCCGCTCTGAAGGCTGCCCTGCAGGCACGCTGCCTGCATCCCCACCGTGACAGGAGCCTCAGAGCAACGGAGCAGGGAGGGGGTTGGCACATCCCCAAACCAGGGTTTAACACCAACGCGGTGGAATAAGACAGGACTCTCCCCCGACAGGGAGCTCACCAGCATGGGGGGCAGAAACCATGGCTGAGCCAAGTCACCACGTAGCATGGGTTGATCTAAGACGGTACTTTTCAAACCTTCTTGACCCATCCCTGTATCCCTGTTCCATACCTGACTGCAGGTCTGGACTGACAGTGAACTTGCCCAAAGCAAAGCCATGCTTAAGTGCCGGCAGCACCTTGGGCAGAGATGGAAACTGCATGGCTGGCACCGCTGATGCCACACGCATATTTGATCACATTCACAAGGTAGGACTTGTCAGCAGAAATTCAAATTACAGCTGGCATTTCAGGCCTGCAGCCGTAACCTCCCCGCTCTCCCACTTTAGGACTGTCCTATAAGGCCACATAGGCTGGAAAAGCCTTTGTGCAGGACCTTTAACCAGCTCCAGGTCTGCCAGGCAGGCGGTTCCTCTAACACTATGCTCTGTCACCATGCAGAAGACACAAGTGGCACTCAGCGGTTTCTGCAGAAACTGCAAGCTGGAGCCTCCAGGCCTTTGCACCAGCCCTCGCTTTCCCATCCAAGGCTGTGCACCACACAACTCCTTTTAAAAATAATTGCTTTACTTCTTGCTGCAGAAAACAGAGGCGATGCCCCAGCATTACCAAATGGCGAGAGGTTGTGCTGGATAGGCAGCAGTGCTGCATGTCTTGCCTTACCCAGAACAAGAATGAACCCTATGCACCGCCTGCTAATAAGCAGGTCCTGCTGTTGCCAGGGGCCAGGCCAAAGCTCAGCTGTCCCTGTTGCCAAAACTCAGGCTGCTCTAGATCTGTTGCAGCAGTAGGAGAAGGGAAAGAGGGGGACGGTTTGCAGCAGAACTGGCCTTGGCAGAGGGTTAAAGCCCTGGCTCTTGGCTGGGTTTGTCAGAGCACCCCAGGCTGCCTCCAAACCCTGCCGCCCCAAGAAGACACGGGATGCCCGGTGGAGGCACCTCCCCAGGGACAAGCAGCTCCTGTGGGCAAGGGGCTCCGTCCCTGGGGCCGTGCCACCACCAAGGCAGGAGGCGGATGGCAGCACAAAAACACCCAAGTAGCTTACCTACCCATAGCAGGATTTGGTCCCTCCTACCCCCCAGGGGCAACTGGGGGGAAATAAATTCTCCACGTGGCTTTGCCAGGTGCTCGGGAGGAAGATGAGTAACAAAACATTGCTGAGATTTTCTGATAGCCACAGAGTAAAGTCAGTAAATAGTGCCCGCGTCCGAGCTGCGGCAGAGGGACTTTAAAATCCCTTTTTCAACCTTTTCTGCATTGGAAAGGGCATAAAAGGAGCAGTCCCACATCCCTCCTCTGGAAGGAAAGGTTCAGCCTCCTGCCAGGGCTGAGCCCACCCTGGCCACCACACCGTGTCCAGGGGCCACCTGGCTCCCTGGGGCTGGGGCTCACATCACCGCAATTCCACAGAACTCCCATTAGTCACCCCAGCCAGCAGCTCGGCTTGCCCCTGCCAGTTTTGCCTGGAGCACAATTCATTTGTTTTTCTGGCCTGCCTGCTCATGTCTGTGGACAGAGAGGAAACCCAAATTGACATTAAAGATAGGAAAGGGTTTTAACAGCGTCAAGGCACCTATCAGCATCCAGCTGCTCAGCCTGGGGCTCCAGCAAAAAGCAGTGGAAACTGCTGCTGCATTTCCCCTCTCCGCACACGTCTGAGAGGGTGAAACCCAGCGGTGCGGCGGTCTGGCCACAGCCATAAATGCATCTTGCACAACACATACGCTCTTCTGCTCTGCCTCAGGCTCTCACGTAAAGACGAAGGTCAGTTCGTCACTTACCCACCCACCCACCTTCACCCGGAACAAAGTAATCAAGACAGATCTATTTGCAGACAGAAAGCCTGCAGATATTTTCAACCCAGCTTACTAACTTGTTTGGGAAACAAGGACCTTAGCCATGTCCTTCCACCTACATCTGGTTCTGAGACGGGCACTGAAAGTTTAACGCAACTTTCATAGGGGCAAATAACCCCCATGTACTGTCTCCCTTCCAGGGCTGGAGAAACACATTAGTTTCTCCAAATCACAGCAAAGAAGGAGCTTCAATCCCCTGGCAACTTCCTTCAGATCGTGGTGTAACAGATGAGCAAAGGCATTGATATTTGACCTGCTGGCAATATTTCCTATTAGAGGCCTCCATCCCTCCTAGGTTTTCCCCAGATTTCAGCAGATGGGCGTTTGATACAAGTCCAGTCTGAAGTGTGAGGAGTTCTCAAGTTTCATGGGTCTCAAACAGATCCTCAGTGAGCTGAGAGCTCAGCTGGTCTCTGCATCACCAAGCAAATCCTTGGGAAAGGTGAGCGCCTTCCACCCGGGATTTAGCTCAGGGCAGTCTGGGCAGCAGGTCCTTCAGCACTGCCAGGAAAACACACACCAGTGATCTTGATGAATTCAAATGACAGTGGCTAAAAATGAGGAAAACTGTTTGGGCAAACAAGCAAAGAGCCAGGCCCTTAACCCAGGCTCTGAGTTCAAGATGTCTCAGAAAAGGGTGGATTAGTCACTACAGAGCTAGGAAATACCCAAGGAACAGTCACCCTCACCCTAGTATTTCAGTGGATTTACATCTAACATTTGAACACAGAGAAACATGTAAAAAGTAAGAAGGGGATGGTCTTATTTGCCAAACCTAAGGGCTTTTGCCCACAAAACAAAGGCTCAAGGCCACAATTTGCTTTTTCCACACACCCCCCTGACAACATGACCCTAAGGCACACGGTGACCTGCACTTCCCAGTGGGATGAAGAGCTCCTGTCTTTCCTTTTCCAGGAATCACAGGCTGAACATCATGATCCTCTGGGTGTGGGCAGGAAGAGCCTGAGTGTCGGCACTAAGTTGTTCTATCTCCTTTCCTGTCCTGTTGTGACTTTTGGGCATCACCTGCACCTTCCTTAGAGCAACTGTCCTTGGACAAGAGACCTGAGCAGGACCCGGCTGGGATGGCAGAGCATCTGCTGAGAGCAACACAGGCGAAGCTGCTTCTCTTGGCTAGCTGGAGCCCAAAAACCTGCTGGCCTCCTAAAAACCATGCTCCACAATTTCTGGCTGCACAGCTTCAATCCCCCACGACTTCCTTCACCTGCTCCAAGGATCCAGCAGCCAGCCACAGAGAAACACTTCTCTTGATCCTTCCCCCACTAAGTCCCTTATTCCTCATTAATAAAAGACAAAGTAAATGACAATCAAGATGTTGATAGGTAAGATCTGCTAAAGAGAAACCCGTTGCCACTGCCCAGGGTCCCCAGACGTCAATCCATGGCAGAGATGGGCTGCAGCAGGGTTAGATTCTCACCCACAGCTGCAACACAGCCCATTGCCCCCACCCTGTGCCACAACCTCATCTCCTGGCTAGAGTTTCATGCAGCTAATGATAAGGTAACTCCATTTCTTCAAAAGCCCCGCTTTTCAGGGAACACACCACCCTCCCTCACCTTCACAAATGCAGGAAATTGCTGGAAGAAAAGCACCAGCAGCTTCCAGATATCCTCAGTAACCTCAGCCAGGTTCCTAGCAAAGACCTCTGTCTGTTTGGGCAGTCCTGTGCCAGCGTCAGCCCCCGTCTCTGCCCCGCTCCCAAGGTGGCACAAACCCACAGCACAGGGCAACACGGCATGTCAGTGTCACACAGCACGAGCCAGAGCCACTTCCAAAGCCACCTCCAGCATGAATTTACACAAGCACATCTTTCTCAGGCTCATCTCCGGAGCCATCCCTGCTGCCTTGGGGAGAGCTGCCCTTCTGGCACTGACCTCCCTGCCTACCGCACAAAGCACAGGCTCTGGGAAAGCCACAGGCAGCAGCCGGGGGGGGATGGCGGCAGTCAGGAGGGCAAGGGCCAGCTTGCACACCAACCATTTGCAATCACCCACCAGCTGGAGATTTGCCACCAGGGTAAAGAGCAGGGTCAAGCCACATCTTGCTGGATTCCTGCAAGCCGTTGGGAGCTGTCAGTGCATGCTCTGGTGCCAGCTGCCTCCTCATCCCCCATTTCCCAGCTCCACGCCAAGCAGTGTTATCCCCAGTACTGGCTAATGTTCATTAAACCTGGTCCCAAAAGCGGGATTTCTCACCTGGTGTTACACCCGCATTATTGGTGATTAGTGAGCACGAAGCAGCCAGGCAGATCCAAAGTCACCCCAGGAGAGCAGAAAACAACGGTGAGACAGATCGAAGACCAATGTAGGCAAGGAGCTGGGCTTAAATGCAGCTGGGGGAAAAAATGGGTTGGAGGGGGCGTGGGAGGAAGCCCAAGATGAGGCTGATCAGGCTAATTAAGACCTATTAGCGTAGGCAGGACCCTGATGCCATTTGTAGGGGAAGGATGTGGGAGCAATGTAATGGGAATTGCTTGGGAAACTCATGATAAATCAGCACTTCCCCCATCCTTGGCACAGTCCTATATTCTCAGCACCAGCAGAGCTGGTCTGTAGGGGTTTTGCCAGGGTTGTTCAGATCCTGTCACTGCCTCAGCGTCAGGCCAGGAATCTGTTTTCAGGTGCTCTGAGAGCTCGGTTTCTGCTGGGTCTGTCTGGGTTCAAGGGAAGGATCAGAGCAGGAGTTTAATTTGGGACTGAACCTGGGGCAGGAATAGCTCCCTGCCCTGAACTGCTCTGCAATCCCACAGCTGAAATGGCACCTAGTTTCCCTTGCTTTTAAAAAAAAGACACAACCCCCCACTACTTCCTCTCTGAGATTCAATCTGTCAGACGATTTGCTAATCTGGATCTCTGGAACAAATTCAACTAGTCTTTCTCAAAAACAATTTGCAAGATCTGAGGCATTTGCACTTTGGTTTCCAGGCACATGGTCTGCCCCCAAAACTGCTGCTGAGGCTCCTGGGCTCGGGACTGGCTTACAGAGCTGTCACATGCCAGTAAGGAGATGCCCAGAGCAGGGGACTTGCAGCCACCTCCACCGTGCCCCAGACATAGCCTGTCCCTTCAGGGCTGCGAGCAACTGCTGACAAGTGACATCCTGCAGAGACAAGCCTGTAGCATTGGGCCAGGCTGCACCACTTGGGCCAACACTTTAATCAGAGCTAGATCTGGATTCTCTGCTGTCAGCTTATTGGGTGACCTTGGAAAAGTCAGACGGGATGTAATACAACCTACCTGGGAGAGGATGGCAAAGCAAGCCAAGATCTCAGGATGAAAAGGTACTTAAAAAGCCACTTACAAAGGTATTCACCAAGAGAAGTGTTTGGCTTTCCTACCCGCAACAGACACTGAGAGACTGCAAAAAAACAGTTTACCATCCTGCTCAGTTTACAGTAAACATCTAGCTTCTGTGCATGCAGCTTATTTTACACATTCATAAAATGCATGTCTAGCCCACACAGGGCTGGGCTGGGGCAGCAGGAGGATGCAGAGACCTAATGTACCATGAGCAAGAACCTTTCTTCTCCATTTCCATCCCTGCTCCCAAGCTGCAGGCATCGCCCGCTCTCTGAACGCCCCTCCAAGCCACGCTCCTGCCTTCCTCATGGCACCCTGCTGCTGGGTCTCCCTCCTGAGCGGCTCTACGGGAGAAGTGGGCTGCTCTTCTCCCCACGGGGCTGCCCGCTAGCTGCAAGCTCTTGCTGAGGACAATATGTAGGTACCATTTGCAGGCTAAACATAAACCTCTTCCTGGGAGGTAAGCTACATAAATGCCCCAGGCCCTTGTGTTTCTCAGCATAAAGGGCTGCCTGCACTTGCAGGGAGCAGACAGCAACCCTGATCCCAGCAGCTGCTTGTCCCCCATCACAGCTGAGGGAAACTGAGGCACAGAGGAAGCGGGGAGAACCACTGTGTGAGCACTCCTGGTCTACTGCCATAAACAACAACTACTAGGGCTGCTCCATCACAGCTAGGGAAATCCAAGAAGGCTTGAAGGCTGGTGTCTTGGGGGTCACTGAAGAAGAAACAACGGTCAGACCTGAACGAGAGAGAATTAGCTCATCAGGGAAGACAGTGACTGGCAGAGAGTGGCTGGAAAGAAAGACTGAAACCGGCAGTGTGCTAGCCCATGTCCCATCCAGGCCACCCGTGTGTCCCCAGGCATTGCACGAGCTGGTAGAGGGAAGCACCGTTGCACCGGTTCATCTGCTCCCAACAAAAGCACACTGTTTGCAGTAGGCACCCAGGTGTGGCTATTGCTGTGAACCTCAATCCTATTCCCAACACTATGAGCACAAGATGATCACGTGCATGTGAAAATCTGCCTGTGTTTCGCAGATGTCCCTGGTCTCATGTTCACTGCTCAACACCAGGAGCAGGTCGTCTGAGAACAGCAAGCCCATAGGAGCACAAAAACACACGCTAGCCCTCCACGTTTGCACCGTCCATCCTACCCGGTTACCCTGGGAAGGGTTAAGCCAAGGTTTTGCGGTGTGGCACAGCCGGGTAAGCCAGCGCTGGAACAAACTTGTTCCTTTACCTTTATGCAGGCAGAAGGCAGCAAAGAGGCCATGCAGCACTTGGCAGCACATCTCCAGGGTCCTTGCAGCGACTGCGCAGGTCAGGCCGCCCAGGGGAAAAGGTGTCCTGCAGCCAGGGGCAGAAGGCGGACGAAAGCCATGGGGTCTGCAGCCCCCTGGAGAGTCCTTCCCAGTGAGCAGGCGCACAGGGAGATAGATGTGAGGGGACGCAGAATCTTCTGCTGGACAAATGAAGAGTTGGACAGGGCAGCTGGGAACAGAGAGGAGCTGTGCTTCTGACTTTTTTTTCAGGTTTGCTGTTGCCGGGGAGAGGTTTTAGGCTGTCATCCAGCTAATTCACACCAGAGAGACAAGCACTTGAATTAGTTGCATTATCTGCGCCCAGCTAAAGTGGACAAAGGATTAAAGTGTGTTGAGCACCACCACCGTGATTTGCATCTCACAGCCCCTTCCCACGGGCCCCCTCCGCTCCCGGCCTTTTTTTTTTTTGGCTGTGAGCCAGCCAGCATAAGAGCCCTGTTTACAGAAGTGATGCCTAGGTTAATATTGCAAAAGACTTCATCAAAGCTTTCAGTCGCTACGGAAGCAGAAGTATCTAACCGTGGGCCATGAGCTGACCGGGCTGCGCACACAGGGGATGAGCTGCCCACGCCGCACACGCAGCCACGCGCTTGCTACCCTCCGTTTGACCAGTTCTGGTCTCAGCCTGAGGTATGAAACTAACTTTCTGCCACCATGGCATATTTGAAATAATGAGCAAAATCAAACTATTATTCATTTTTAAAGCTGCACACAAAACTCAAATATAACTTGTTTTAGGGAAAAAACACTGTTTGAGTGTTAGATAAATATTGCACTGTGCAGTGACCTTATGGGCATTTTTTTTGAGCTCATCCAGCTGCCAAAGATTTTTTTTTTATGCATGTTTATTCATGTGGAGAGGATGGGGAATGCTATTGCTATACGTTTCATGCTGCCAGTCTCAAAGAAATCAAAACTGGAATCTCTCAGAAGAAGCTCTAGATCTAAACAGAGGTAAAGCAAAAGCCTATCTGCGATCACTGGTTCCTAATTAATTAACAGCTTTAAAAATGTTTTTTTCCCACTAGCACTTTGTAGGTAGGTGGAGTTTTCCTCAAAGATTCACACCGAGCTCTGCTGCGACATGCAAGCTTTATATGTTTCTATTTTTCTTGGCATTTGCAGAGTTTTTCCTTCTCTTCTCAGCATGAGGACTGAGTGACCTTAGCAATTGCCAGCAAGGGGACTCCACATGATGAAAGCAGGTGAAAGGGAAAATAAGGGCGGGAACTAGGTAAGGCCAATTCCTACCTCAGAGGAGGTGTGGTCCTGTTCTGTACCTGGCTGTGGTCACAGTCTTGTGAAATATAAAAGGGGAAGGCAGTTGTTTCTCAAGCAATCTGTTGGCAGGATCCTGTAGCAAGAAGGAACGGAGGTGCTAGAAGAAATGCAGAGCAAGAAGTCTAGAGTGTCAGCTGCAAAAGGTGTGAGACGCACTGGTGCCTCTGAGCCTCAGGAATACCATCGGCTCTTCTCTGTAGGTCTGTTCGCTGGGCTGAAGGCTGCGCGGTAGCTGCACTTCCTTCCCCAGCAGCCTGGCTTAGGAGGAGAAAGAAGCCATCATGTCCCAAGGAGGAGCAGCAGCACGCAAAGCTGCCAAGCCCCAGGACCGGGGATGGGCATGGATGGTCCTGCTTGCCGCAGTGCTGCTGCAGGGGCTGACGCTGGGCTTCCCCTCCTGCATCGGTATCTTCTTCACGGACCTCCAGCATGAGTTCCAGGCCAGCAATAGCGAGACGTCGTGGTTCCCATCCATCATGGTGGCCGTGCTGCATGGAGGTGGTAAGTAACGGCTGCAGGGAATGCCCTCCACCACCTTCTGCGGTTCTGTTGCCGATGAAGGGCCATTACAAGGGCACTTTTCATATTTCATTAAGGCAGACGGTGGAAGGGACTGGGAGGTCTGAGCAGACTGGCTGGTCGGCAGTGCACAGCATCTCCAAGCCACTTTGATCCATGCCCGCACAGTCCAATGCTAAGTGTCCACAGACACCAAGCTCCCTTTTGCCGCTCTAAGAGACAACCAAGACACTTGGTCAAAGGAGGTGAATCCCTTTCTCAGCCCAGCTTCTCCAGACCAGCAAGAACTTAATTATTTCCCATAGCAGCTCTTTGAATAAGCCAGCAGGTAGCGCTGGATCTTGGGTGCTTTCTCGATTCATCTTCTATCCCTGAGAGCACATATCCTTCCACGTGCCACATGACAACTGTGTTCTTCATGGCTGAAAAGATGCCAAAAGCCAAGCTCTTCCAGGCTGCTAGCTGAGGCAGAGTGTTAAAAGCAACTCCTTGGGCAGTGGCATGGAGTGCACACCCAAGCAGGCACCAGAGTGGACATGGGCACAGCTGGATTAATGCAGAATGTGGGTCAGGCAGCACCCTCCAGGTGAAGGGGGATGGAAGGAGGGTTGTGCTTTGCGGATAGTGGAGTGAATCACTGGTTTTCCCCCGAAAGAAAATGTGGGAGCTTCACAGGACAGGGCCCTCAGATCCCCCACCCAGATGGATATTTCTGCATGGAAGAGAAAACCTAATCCCCAGCAGCAGAAGGACTTCCCAGTGAGCGGTCCGTGTTGCTGCTGACCCCTCCACGTGCAACTCCCGTGCTTATTTGATAAACAGACTACCCAAACCCCACCTAGGCAGAAGCTGCAAAATATCCGGTGACACCCACACATGAGCTGCTCCCTCAGTTCATACCTGTCCCCTTCCAATACTAGTGAAAGGTGACACTATAGTATGAAGGAAAAAAAAGCAGAGCCCTGAGACACGCTAATGTGAAGGCTGTGGCAGGTTCAGTCTCTCCTGTGCAGGACTTGGCTGACAGCCACCTGACATGGGAGAGAGAGTTTGCAGCTTAGCAGAAGCAGTTGGGTCCAGAATTGTGAGGTGCACATGGAAAGAGACCTCAGGGGAAGCAACGAGGGCAGGAATTATCACTGAAGGTCAGCAGAAATAAAACCGTGTCCTTGGGGCTTTGAATTTGGAAGCTGCTGGGCATTGCCTGTGCTGCCTACCATCCCCTGTGGTCCTGCCGCTGGTTAGTGGGAAGGAGCCAAATGGGACCTGGTGGCTCTGGGAAATGGTCTCAGAAGCAGCTCAGCCCCGACATGTCCAGGAAGGACAAGTCTGGCAGTATCTGCAAGAAAATATCAACTATCCCATCTTCTTTAATGAAGTACTGTTTTGTAGGAGGCCGGAACCACAGTAAAAGGTAGTATTAAGACAGCCAATAAATAGATCCAAAAGTTATAAATTAGACAAGGAAATAATAGCCTCATGTTAATTATATTCACCAACAGAATTTGTCAGGACATAGCCAGTGAATTACAAGGAGTTGTTACTTTGCTTGCCAGTTATGTCTCCTATTGCAGGCTCTTACAGCAGAGGAGTGCTTGTTCTCGCCCCCCAACAGCATAAGTCGGGAGTAAAACAACCATAAATCAGGAAGAAAAAAACAACAGAAAAACAGAGATAAAAGACTCCCTATCGGGCCAAGCATGTGTGGCTTTTGCTGCAACTTCTGAGCTCCTCTGCAGTGGGTCAGGCTCTGTCTGATTCAGCTTCCCCAGTTACACCCATCATCGTGGCACTTAAACCTTTTCCAAAATTGCATTCTGCTATGTCACCAGTGTCTCTTAAAGATGCTTCTCTCTTTTCTTCTCCTTTATCCTTTTTAATTCAGAGGAACTGAAGGGGAAAAAAAAAACCACTTGCAAAAATCGGTAAACAGGACGGGGAACGGACAGAGCAGGCCATTCTCAGAGTGGTCACTGCAGTGAGAAGCTCCCATGCAGGAGAGCTAACCTCAGCCCAGCAGGGCTGTGGAAGGAAAGAGGGAAGGGCATGGTGCAAACAATAGCCCATAATTTAGTAAGCCAAACATATCTCATTATCCATGTTATGTTCCGAAGTAAAAGTGATTAATGATTATTTTGTTACAAGAATCATTTGAGAGACCTCAGGACCCTACGGCCGTCTCTGAAAGGGGAGTTCAGGCCCTTACACGTTCCTGCTCCTAGATATTCATGCACATGTAACTCTTTGGATTCGCACTCATACAAATGCAGCACTTTTGTTGGTATTATTTTGCAAAGCAAAGCACAAAAGCCCCAGGCAAGTGAGAAGTAATGTTTGAAACCTGGAAAGCAAGTTAACAGGAACAAATAATGAAAAACCCTTACGAGTTTTAGAGCCAGTCTCATTATTTTGAAGTGTTCAATTTATGACTTCTTGCTGCTTGGCTTGGTTAAACAGCAGTACCATCCTTAATGTCTTCAGCAGGAGGAAAAATAATCCAGTCACTAGTTTGCTGACACTTTTTCAAAGGCCAGTTGAAGTCTGAGGTGAAAATCTCCCAAGCAGATCAAAATACAGACAGCTGCACTCCTAATTTTAATAATGTTCCACTGTTCGCTTGACTATGTGGATTTTACTTCAAACCAGACATTGATTTAGGTCACAAATATGCCACAGGTTACTTTCCCCACACTGATTGACTCCCAATTCTGAAGCTTACAGTCATTTTGCATTTGCTTATATAACCTTAAGTGTTCAGAAGAGGGGAAAAAAATAATACAACCTGGAAAACCTTGAGGATCCTTAAATGAGCAAGAAAAGAAACTCTACCTTCAGATCCTCTTCTGCCAAAGCATGCAGAGAAGCATGTTTCCCACTGATGGTCTGCAGGTCTGAACTAACTTTTCCTACCCCAAAGTGAAGGATGCTAAATGACATTAACAAACTGGTAATTTAACACAATCTCATGGAATTCGCTAAAAGTCTATGAAAATTAAAGAATTAATTGACCTTAAACACACACTTCCAATGCCTATTTGTTCATGGCTTTTTCTGATGAAATAACATAACCCTTTCCTAGTAAAGCCTGCCAGCAATGTACGTACACAGTAAAACACAGGTTTCTGCGCAAGAAGGGCAGAGCCAGGCTCTGGCCCATCGGAACCACCCGGGTCTCACTCCCACCTCTGCAGTGTTTGTGCCAGAGGTGTGGGAATGGGAACTGGTATGTGCACGGTCTGCTCCTAGGCTTGTGTCCTCTTGGAAGTGGACACCCTTAAACCTACCCACCCCTGCCCAGGTATGCCAGGACAGGCATGTGCAAAGAGCTGTGCTGACAATAACATCTTATTATTTTTCTGGGGAAGACGACTTGCAGGACAGCTGCAAGACTCCACAAGCTGCAGCTTGGATGCTACTGCCTGAAGGTTAGATTGATTCCCATGCAGGCATGAATATACCTCTCCAGCCATTTTCAAATAATACTCCTCAATGATGTCTATTTTTCTCCCATTCTTGATCTATTTCAGAGTCAATCTGCCTTCTCTTGCAAGGAATTTCACCTAGGTAGCAGGACAACAAGGGCAATTTAGGAGATTTTGTGGCAGAATATTTGAAAAACCCAGTGAAATGAGAGTGGAAATATGCAAACAGAAGTATCACCCTGCTTAACATCTCTTACTCAGAGGCACAGAAATACAAGTCCTCTGCTTGTTCAAATCATTCCTGGAATTTATATCATGTGAGAACAGAATTACATTTGAAGGTCCTTCTTCCATTCCAAGAGTTTTAACTAAAATTCATCATAGGAAAGCTTCGAAATCCTACCTAATGACCAAAACCCAAGCAGATCACAGGAGCCTTGCCTTCAGCTAACAAGCTGACCACGCACCTGGGAGGATCAGGGGATATATTTTCTATTCCTGGCTCCCCTAGTACATTATGCTGCTGGGACAATTCTCAGGGTCTCTAGACTAAATCATTTGATAATTACAGCAGTCCAGCAGGTACAAAATATTTCTTTCCTCTCTAACTGCTTCCCTTTTTCTTCTTTGCTTCCAGGGCCCCTCTGCAGCATCTTGGTGAAGCGATTTGGCTGCAGGTTTGCTGTGATGCTGGGAGGCCTGCTCAGTGGAGTGGGCATGGTGTCCAGCTCCTTCTGCAAGTCCATCAGCCAGCTTTACTTAACAGCTGGCCTCATCACTGGTAAGTACCAAAGAACAGCAGGAAAACCCAGCTGCTGTGCTTGACTTGAAAGACGGGAAATGGTGAGAGTCCCAACTAAGTGCTCACATTTTTCCATTCATCTGTGAAACAGGATAAATCAAAAGCCCCACAGCACAGCAGGAATTGTGTAGCAGCTAGACTTGCCCCTCACACCCTTTTAACACGCACCTCATCCAGCCAAGCTCACTGGAAAGTGCTTCTCTCTGGAAAAAGCTACAGGTCTCCAGAGGGCAAAATGGAGAGCAAAGATGTCTGTTCTTTTTACTAGCTTCTCAGCCTTTTGTCTTTGAAGAAGGGAGTGGTTTTTTTTCAATCTTGGAACGTAATGTGTTGGGACAACATCATTCCCATGTTCCCTGGGCATGTATTTCACCACTCCCAATCTGGGGAAATGTGGAGACATCTTTTTCTAACAAAAGAACACGTTGGTTTTCAACAGAAGTAACAGCTGGGAACTTTTTCTTTCCAAATACTTCTCCTGTGTGACTGTTGTTCAACTCTTGCTGTTTTCTAACACAGAGAAATTAATTTTTTCAACCTGGTCATTTTGGGACCAATCCTGTTGGATCTTGCAAGCTAAGCTGTGTTCGCTGCATAGAGAGAAAAAACAAGTAATCCCCTGAGCCCCGATGAAAGTGTCAGGAAATCAGCACTGCCTGTTGCATGTAGTATAAAAAACAAGTTTTTAATCAACAATTCCGTAACAATTTTAGGAATGGCAGCATGCCCCAGACAAATGTCAGCTTAGATCAGTATATTTAGTATACCCTATAACACAGGCAGTTTAACCAAGAACACAAGTAATTTACACAAAACATCATTCTTCATCCCTTACGTGGAGTTTCTAAGTATTAATCACTGGGGATTGTGCAGCCTGGCAGATGAAGTAATTTATGGGTACACCCTGGATTTGGGCTCTTTTCATCCTTTAAGACAACACAGAGGGATCACACGCTTTCTCTTTTATTCTTACCTTTAGGTCTGGGATCATGTTTCAGCTTCCAGGCAGGAGTGACTGTGCTGGGCTACTACTTTGTACGGTGGCGAGCGCTGGCCAATGCCATGGCATCCACGGGCGTCTCTCTCGGTTTCATGCTGTGGCCGCTGCTTTCTCAATACTTGGTGGATGAGATGGGCTGGAGAAACACTTTTCTTATCTTTGGAGGAATACTATTGAACTGTTGTGTTTCTGGAGCCATCATGAGACCAGTTCAGCTTGCATCAGGGTCACTACTACAGTCACCCAAGCCTGGAGAGGAGCCAGAGAGAAGAGCAGAAGAGGCACAGCTCTCCAACGGAGCATCTTCTCCCCACCCCGAGCTCCAGCAGCAAACCAGAAGGACTGCATGCTTCCAGATGCTGCAGAAGTACCTGGCTTTTGACATCTTCTGTCAAAACAAAGGTTACCAGATTTACACCATTGGAGTGACCTGGATGATGATGGGGTTTGCATTACCCCACGTCTACCTTGTGCCTTATGCCATCCAGAACGGGGTGGAGGAACACAGGGCAGCCCTTCTCATCTCTGTTATTGGGTTCATCAACATCTTCATACGCCCTTTGACAGGACTGCTCTCAGGACACAGAGTCTTCACAGGGAGACGAATCTACCTGTTCAGCCTGGCTGCGCTCCTCTGCGGGCTGAGCAATTTCATTTGTGTCATTTCAGCCGAGTTCAGCGTGCTCATCGTCTACTGTGTCATCCTCAGTATAGCCATGAGTGGCATCGGGGCGCTCATCTTCCAGGTGCTGATGGATGTGGTGGAGATGGACAGGTTCTCAAGCGCTCTAGGTCTCTTCACTATCCTGGAGAGTATCACTCTCCTCATCGGACCCCCTCTCACAGGTGAGAGAAGTTATTAAAGCAGGCCGGGGAAAAACCGGTTGTTCAGACACTGGTGACAAGTTTTTGGGGGCATAAAGAAGAAAAATAAAGGCATTTCCAAACCCATGCAGGCAGGTGAGTTGTGCAAAGGGAGCAATGTAAAAGGGAGAGTTGGAAAGGAATGATCAGCCTCTTCTCACAGCTGAAGGAGGGTCATTTCTGCAGCTGCCCAAGTGTCACTGCAGCAACACCAGACAGTGAAAAAGGGCAGCTTCGATAGACATGGGAGTGATGATTGCTTTTTTCCAGTGAGAGGGAAGACACAGAAAAGAATTCCTGTGGTAGGATTTTGCTGTCTATGAACTCTTTCACTGCTTTGCAAGTTTGCATTGTTTTATCTATGGAGTCTCAAGGAATTGTGAACATCCCATTAAACAAATTAACTGTGATCAGAATTATTACCAGTCTTACATTATTCAAGAGCCTTATAGTAAAAGCTTCTGTTCGCATTTCTTTCCGAGTCTACAGTGTATTAATTTTTCTCTGGAGACAAGAAAGGAGCTAGTTATGACCCCCAATCCAATAAATTATTCACAGATTTCACAGTTCACTCCAAATGCCACTAAGTGACCTGTCCAAGACACACCTGCTCCTGCAGTACAGCAGCAAATTCAAAAGACTAACAAACAAGAAACGTGAACCCGAGCATGAATCCGCAATTCAGGCTTTAGTTTTCTTCTCCAGGCAATGAATTGTGTGCTATTCAGCAGGCAAATAATGTCTGTTCTAAGAGTGGGATGATAACATGCACCATATTTCATGGTATTCCCTGGCATTAGTGTGTCAGTCACTTTTCTCAAAGTGCAAAAAAGGTCTTTTTTTGGACATCTCTGGTAAGAGTGGCAGATGGGCAAAACAAAGAACAGTAAAAGCAGCTCCATTTCTATTTGTAATCCTAAGATCTGCTAAAGAAAAGTGCACCATGAAAAGAAACATCACCAATCTTTACTGAAGAATACAAGCAAACAAACATTATTCCAGTATTTCCATATAAATAAGCAGCCTATAGAAGGCATCCTTTATTTGACCCGATATCACCTTTCCATCTCTAACATTAGTGTTAAATTACTCATTTGATATGTCACGCTTTTAAATGTTTTATATTGAGGGCACTTAATGTTAGTCATAATGCTTGCTGTGCTGTGAATTTTCTTCTCCCTGATTACACACTATTAGTGACAAGTTTTCAGTTTAGAGACCCTAACATGTCCATTTTTGAGAGATTTCCCTATTTATTTATTCTGTTTTCTGACCTAGGATGTCACAAGGCCACTCATTCCAAAATCCAGTGAGTGGTGGTGGCACAGGGGTCTTCTGCTGGGTAAACAAAATGAATCAGCTGGTTAGGGAAAAGTTACCATTTCCTTTCTGTCCTGATTTCTCTGCGTATTGAGAAATACATCATACAGAAGCAGAAACATCACCTGAGTGGTGACTACAAAAAAACAAACAACGCCTAGAATCTAGAGAAGAGAACTTAACTCATCTGTGAATGCTTATCTTTTGTATATGGCAGTTTGCTGAATGATTTAGGTTTCACATTTATGTAAATGTCACCCAGTTGCCTTTAGTATGCACCTTCTCTTTGACTAAGCTGTGGCTTCTATTTCAGGTCTCCTGGTAGACATAACTAGTGATTTCCACTACGTCTTCTACAACTCCAGTTTCTTCCTGATATCAGCTGCATTATTCATGGGGCTCAGCTTCTGTGCTCTGGAAAAAAAAAACAAATTGCAAGAGGCTTCAAAAGTACCTTTGGATAATCCCTCCGGATATCAATACAGTGAAATGCCAACTGAATCACAGCCTGAAAGTCAATCCCATCCAGCAGTCATGTATATCACAAGCATATGAAAAGAAAGAAAAGGAGGGGGGGGGGGGGGGGAAGAGGAACACAAACAATTATGTGGCCTATACAAACCTACGCAAGGCCCAGCACTGACAGCAGGTGAGAAAACGAGCATCTGCTTTCTACAACTGTCATCATCCTTCTGCCCTGCGCTTCCACTCCGTGGGGCTGTGTCAGACTCCAAGTGAGCAATCTAGACCACAGGCCGAGCCCAGAACCCAGTACCAGCCAAAGAGCCGAAGGACAAAGAGAACTGTGCTTTCCTAAAGCAAACCATGGGATAACAGCCATGGTAACCAGGACTGAGAGACAAAAGCTGTGTCAGTTCTATTGGTTTAAGTCAGTGCCTTTAAGAAGTCACTGGAATTTCACATGCACATTTCGGCTGGTAGCGCTGGTAGCATATTAATGGCTATGCGCAATGGTAGTTCTTTCACAAAGAAGTATTAATGTCTCATCTGAACACGCGATTTTGGTGCAGACTTATAGGAAGTTTCCTGGTTACTTCCCATGTTGGGGGTGGCAAGACAAACACTTTCCACAGGAAGTGTCTTACTATTTTCCACATCTCTAAATATTTTATGGAGGCTGCTGCATGGGTTGCAGAACTCAGCCAAGTTTCTAGTAAGATCAAGTATTTTCTCCTATGAGGTGTATACATGAGTTCTTCATGCCAAGGACATCTTCAAAGCCTCAAAGGTTCAACTCCAGAGCATCAAGAAGAAAAAGAACCCAAACCTTTGAGTGCCTGCTTTGTATAACTAGTGATATCTCAAGTGCTTCTTGATACATCATAAAACAGGACTCATGGCTTGGGTAAATACATTTCTTTACAGCATTAACTGGAACTCTTTTTTTGGGGGGGGGCGGGGGGCAGGAAAGGTGTCACTAAACCTAAGAATAAGTGTATGCATCCTTACATAGGGCCAAATTTAAAGTCACTCTATTTCCCCCTTATGTAAATGGATTTAGCTCTTTAGTCTTAGACTCTCAGACTTAATTACACCAGCATTCTCATTATAGAGAAGTTTGCACAAGCATAACTTACATTTCTTATAAGCACAAGCATAACTTACAAAGAAATCTATGGGGAAAAGTATACAGAGAAAAGTTACTTTCATATCCATACAACCTTGACTGTAAGTGGCTTTTCTTCCTACACTCCTGGGAGTCAACACTCGTAAGTACTAAGATGAGAGCTGCATCAGCCTCTAGCCTCCCTCAGCATCAGCTCGAGTTGCAAACTGTTTATATTCTGTATCATTCCTGATCCGACAGAAGCAGGTAACAGCTCACAAAGCACTGCAGGTGAAGATTACTCAAAACATTAGAACCGTCAGAAAGACGGAAACATAAAATGGAAGTGAAACGGAAGAAGTAACAGCTTTCAACTCAACTGCAGCGCTTATCCTGAGAACTGTCATATCAAATTCCTAGCAACAAACCCACAGTTTTCATTAGAGCTGCAGGCTCCCCAGACAAAACAAACCAACCAACCAAAACAAACCATACTGGATGAAACCACTGGAAAACTGACTCCAAGGTCTTCAGAGACTATAATGGCTTCACAGCTGGCTTTTACAGTGCAAGAGGTATCAGCCCTTCAGATGGGTTCTTGCTCCCACAGCTCAGTATCTTCTTCAGTACTGCTCTAGGATTACTGAACCAGTAGGCTTTGCATTTCCTGATCAAACACATACTTAAATAAGATGACTAGTGGGAGGCATACATACCTCATCTCTCATCACACGTTTATTAACTTGTGTAATGCTTACATGGTCCATAACTATGAAGTAAACAGGGACTGATGCTTCTCAGCTCACCAAAATAATGACTG
This sequence comes from Sagittarius serpentarius, assembly GCA_034782735.1. Lineage (NCBI taxonomy): Eukaryota > Metazoa > Chordata > Aves > Accipitriformes > Sagittariidae > Sagittarius > Sagittarius serpentarius. The sequence goes on along the minus strand of JAVKLA010000002.1, from coordinate 30,872,790 downwards.
CTGTACATTCCTAGGAAAAAGATGGGGCTTTCTCCCTCTCAAAAAACAAAACAAAACAAAAAAAACCCCCACCACCAGTGGAAAGGGATCAAGTCCCAAACCTCTTCTAGCTATTGCAAATAAAACAGCTAAGCAGCTGAACAGATTGCCATTTTTTCTGTGTGTAATTCTTAAATTTTAAATTCTGTTCATGTTTCTACATTCCCTGTTTTTTTTTCCAGAAATATGGGGTCATATTGTCCCAAATCCTCCCACTGCTACAAATGTCCTGGGCAAAACAGGTAAGAAAGGGTGCAAGCTACAAGCCATCAAAATTTATCACAGGAAAACAAAGCTTAGTTGAAGAAGCAACAGAATGCATCTCCTGTGTGGAGCCAACTGCTCTATCTGCAATGCTTTAGCACTAGCTGACTCATAAGCAAGGACATGTATAGTCTAATGCATGCTTGCAAGATACAAGGGAGGGAAAAAAAAAAAAACAAAACATACTCACCAACTGAAGCAGATGCACAGAGATCAGCTCCTCCTACACCATGGCAAAGAAATCTGTTTTGACTATTTCTTAGCTGCGCACAGCAGTGCAAGATAATTTAGGATGGAAAATTAGGAGAGTGCTTTATAGAACTGCTTTTTGATGCTTCCAGACTCAACACTGGGGTCACTGGGACTTATTTGCAGAGGCAGAGAGATGTTTCTGGGAAGAAAAACAATGAATTCACAAATCCATTATTTTAATGTTTCTCAACTTGTTGGCTAAAAAATTTCCAACAGCCTTACAGAATTCAAGCTGCCTGAAAACAGGGTTGTCTCCCCTGGTTACTTTGCACAGACCCTTCAGAAGTAATCCAAAACCCATAGGTTGGAAACAAACCTTGGAGAGAGAAGAGGTAACATTTTAGGCTGTGATTCCACAGGTAAATAACATGTCTGAGCTCCCATAATAGAGCAAACTACCCCCCTCCTCTCCCGTTCCACAGCTCTCTTCTCCTACCTCCCTCTTCAACCTGAACTCCACGCTGCCTTGAGCAGGAGCTTTGTAAAGCGTAACGGAAGGGACCATGCATACTGAGCATGCTACAGTATAATAAATACTCCCCCTCAGAGCTACCATACAGAGGCAGTAATACTCAGTCCTTAAGAATCTTGAGGCCCAGAAGAAAAATAAAGCAATAAAATTCCTTTTATTAGTTTAAGGTCGTCCCATTACACAAGGCAACCACAGCTCCCGAAGCGTTTTTTTTAACGCCTACAGACAGTAAAATAACCCTGGCTTTAATTATGGACAAACACTAATACCTCAGCCAGGTTATAAACCTCTGAGAACCAGCACAGCAACAAAAATTGACCAGAAATAAATGTCCCTCACTCTCCTAGTCCCCTCTTACACCTTCCTGCTCCCTTTATCATTGAAAATATCATTAACCTTGCAAGGTAAGCATTTTTGCAACAAGCACCTTTCCTTACTGCAATGAAACATTCACCAGGGAGTTCACACTGAAATATTGCAAAATCGTGATCCTTAAAAGCCTTAGATACTCTGCCAATGTAATTCTTGCAAAAGTTTAATACAAACCCAGAGAAAGGTCACGGTAAACTTACACACTCTAAAACACCTCAGAAGTGCAAAATCACTTAAATTAAGAGCTTGGCATGCTGATTGCAGTATGTGCCTAGTAACTGCAAGAAAAGAAACCTGACTACTAGAAATGAAAATTCACTGAATTTTAACTTTGGTGTGCTATCAATGTCACTAGACTAGCCTTTGGAGCTGTGAATACCCCAGCTATACCAGCCCATTCTGTGCTAACTATTCTGGCAAACAGCAAGTGCTTGGAGCATTCAGACAATTAAACAATATAGCCAATATTGGGTGAGTAAACAGCCAGCTCTGCCTACTGCCAAGTGATCTTTCTGGGTGATCAGGACAAACTCCCCACATTAAATCAGCACAAAGACAACAAGCACACAGCTGGTAACAAAGCAGGTCATGTAATCAGTACTAGCACGGTCTGTAACTCCTGAAGAAAATCTCCGAGGACTACAAAATCAGGGGATGTTACCAAACTCTCTTCCAGGAGGCAGCTCCAACACAGCAAATTAAATGTAAAATGTTTCTCACATCCCTTAACCAGCTTTGATTAAAGTCAATGCAAGACAAAGGCCAGAAAGAGCACAGATCGCAGCTCCCAGGAAGACAAGTACAGGTGGTCCTCTCCTCCCAGTTACTACTTTCCACGCACTGAATCGTGTGACCTGGAGATGAATCACCTGAAACTCAGCCAGGACAGACACCAGCCTTTTCTAAACACCACTGGCTGTGAAACCACTCCAGGGGACAAAGTTCCTACAAAACTATACTGACTGACCACAAATGTAGTACTTACAAACAGAAGTCACTGCATTTTTCCTCTTTAAATACTGTTTTTCACCCTTTATTACTCAATCCCAGTATCCTTAATCACTTCTCTTTGTATTGACTAGCTCCTCTGTGTTTGCTTTCTCTTCTGCTTTCTCACATTAGTTGTTCACTTTCTATGTAATGACAGATGTGGCTTAAAAGCACGACAACACTTACCACTTACAAAGGCATACCTTAACAGAGATTTGTTAACACACTAGCAAAACATTCTAATATAGAAGTAGTCTGTAGCACCTTTGCTGATCATTTTCATATATATACACACATATACAGATACAAACACTGACTTCAGCTGATAATTATGATAAGAGTTGAAGCTGCTAGCACAGGCCTGGCTTAAACTTCTATACCAGGTAGAAATAAATACCTTGACTTTCTCTGTCTTCCCACGCCATTGCAACGTTAAAAGATTTAGCACTGCTGCATTCAGCGTAGCTTCTTTGCTCATCCTATTTAATGTGGTCATGGGCAGGCATTTTACTACACCCAGCTGTGTGGTAGAAGAGATTATCAGCCCAACATGCTTGTTGCTGATGCCACATATTTGGCGGATCAGCCCATGTTCAGTTCGCTTTATATGAAAATCGACTGCATTTGAGATAACACAAAAGGCAACATCGGTTCACGGCCTGTTTCCTACCTTATCTACAGAAGAACCTCCATGCATTTAATTGCTTCAATAAAAGCAACACAAATTTCTGCAAAGTCTACCTCCCCGGTTTATGATGTTTATGTACCTTTACCTTATATGTTTACATGACATGAACCACAATTGAATCCATTTGCAGCATTTATAATCACAGTGGTTTCACTGGAACTGTGCTAGTTCAGAATCATATAATTGCTCTGCTTTGTGCTTAGACCAGGGCATTGTACAACCAGGGCGGAATTACCCGCTGCTGTTTTAATTCACTCCTTCTTGGCTTCATTTCCCCCCTCCCCAGGTAATTTATCTTACTGTGCATGGATTGTGCCCTCTTTTTACCTTTTCCCTCAGCTTCTAATCCTTTTGCCTTTCCACAAAAGGCAAAAAAAATCTCCTTCCGTTGTCCTTCTTTAGCCCCTGAGTTGCAATCCCATACCAAAACCGAAACTAACAAAACCTTTATTCCCTCCAGCGTCTCTCCCTACCAGCCCAGCCGTCCCTGCCCTCTTCCACAGCCATGCCTTTACCGTCTGCGTGGCCCGTATTTTACCTCAGGGAACACCCACCACCTTGAGGTGCCGAGACCCAGCGAGCAGCTCGGTCCAGAGCTGGTTCGTCCCTGCGCCGAGCCCCGGGGCCGGGAAGGCGGCGAGCAGAGCCACGGCCCGGGCAGCAGCCCGGGGTTTATCCACCCGGAGCAAGCGGCACCAACTCTGGAGAACCTGGAAGGACGGCAGTAGTGAAATTGAGCGG
>JAVKLA010000002.1:30848501-30868863 GCA_034782735.1 Sagittarius serpentarius | reverse complement strand
GAATATATATATACAGTGAATATTTTAGTAAATAACTAGCAAGTGAGGAAAAGTCAGCTCCCTTCCAGAGCAAAGTGCTTAAACATCAAAGCTTTGCCGTATACCGAAATACAGAGCCGAACACCTCGGCAACACGTGACACGGCCCACGGAGAAGGAAACACCCCCCCCGCAAGGCGCTCGCCTGCCGCCCCACAGCCCGCCCAGGGACCCGCGCTCGGCAGCCGACTGCCTGTCGGCCCGTAACCGCCCCCCAGCACCGACGCCGGGGCCCCGGACACCGGGAGCCGCCGGCCGAGGAGGAGGAGCCGCCGCCCCCGCCTGAGGAGAGCAACGGTCGGCCGCGCCGCGCCACGCCCACAAGATGGCGGCCGCCGGGCACCTCCCGCCGCCTGGTCTCCACCCCGCGTCTCCTCCTCGCCGTGAGGAAGCGGTGCCCGCGGCCCGGCCTGCCGTGGGGTTCCCGGGGGAGGGGAGAGCCGAGCGCGGCGTGTCTCACAGGCGCCGGGCGTCGCATCGCTGCTGGGCCCGGGATGGAGCTGGGGCGGCTGGAGTACCTGCAGGCCCTCGTCACCGAGTTCCAGGTGACAGACAGCTCAGGTAACCCCCGGGCACCGCTGCTTGCTAATGCTCTTCACGTTGAATGTGTTTCCTCACACACCTAGTGCTTCTCGGTTGCAGAGGCCAAGGAGCAGGTGCTGGCAAACCTGGCCAACTTCGCCTACGATCCCAAAAACTACGAGTACCTCCGGCAACTCCAGGTCCTGGATCTGTTCCTTGATATGCTCGCCGAAGAGAACGAGACCCTTGTGGAGTTTGCAATTGGTAAGGACTGCACCTGAACACCCTTGTAAGGGGCCAGCACTTCGGTTTGGTGGTTAATCTCCCCTCCTGAGAGGCAGGTAGTTGTGCTGCAAGAACAGACCCATGATGTGCTGATACGTCCTCGTTTAGTGGAGAATGAGTGGAATGGGGAGAGAGGTAGGAGGCAAGCATCTCCCCTTCATCCTAATAGAGCTGCTGTGCTTAAAGAAGATGCTTTCTGGAAAGGATTTTTTTTTCCCCCCAGACTGTAGGTAAACACTAGCTGAATGACTTTTTAATGAAATCTATCCTGTACAGAGGCAGTCATTAATACTTAAATTTTGCCATGTATGATGTACAGGTCCAGTGTTATCATTCTGCTGTTGACAACCAGTCTTCTAGAATACTTACTTGAAATTTTTTAGTAAGTCCTCTGAGGAACCGCCTTACGGTGATTCATCATGGTCTGAACATAAGCTAAAGCGCCAGACCCTAATTGTGAGTGATTCCATGAGATGACAATAAATTATTTGATTTTTAAGGTTTGTGGCTGAGCTACAGCAGGATGTGGCTGCATCTTAAAGGTTCCACGTTCAAGCATTCTATGTCCCTTGGCTAGTACTCTTAGCTCCATGCTGTTTTTCTAAAACACCTGCATTAAACTGCTGGCTTGTAGCCTCTGCTAGGGTTAAGTGAGAATGGAATTCTTCATTCTGTGGAATAGGTAACAGTAACAGTGCCCTCTAATGACATACAGGAGGAGGAATGTTCTGATGGAAAATCTGGAAAGAATCAAGAAACCATTGCCCAAGAAACCATTAAGAATTTTCCGTCCAAGTATCACAGAAAATATGGATGCTTATTTCTGTATTAGAAAAAAGGGATCAGCAATGAATTTGAATCTTAGTATGAAAAAGATGAGGGTCTGGAGAATAGTTTGTCTTGCGTGTCAGACATTTTCTTTTGTTGTTTCAGGCGGTCTTTGTAACCTGTGCCTGGATAAAACTAACAAAGATTACATCTTGGAGGCAAATGGGGTAGAGCCCATAATCAACTGCCTCTCCAGCTCCAATGAGGAGACGGTCATGTCGGCAGTCACGACGCTGATGTACCTGACAACGCCGCAGTCGCGCCAGCAGACCACGGCTCTCCCAGTGGTAGAGTGCATGCTTCGCTTCTCTCTTTCAGCCAGCAGAAGGCTAAGCAATCTGGCAACCGTTTTCCTGGAGGATTACTGCACACCTCTGCAAGTGGAAGAGGCCAGGAATCTAAGCAAACACACAGCAGTGGGGATTCCTCTCCCCAAGGACTGAAGCTGTCAGAACAGCAGGGAGCTGTTGAGCGGGACACCTCTCTCTCTTTTCCCAGGCTTCCACTTTCTGCTCAGCACATCAAGAGGGAAATTGGTCATACCAGCACAGGATTTTAGTTAATAAAGAGGACGGTGCAGCACTACAGTGTCCATCAGACAAAGCATGCAGCTAAAACTGCAAGCAAATATTTAAAATAAAATGGGTCATGGCTGTCGGAGAGCAGGTTGCCAAGTGCAGCCCAGCACCCAGCTTGGACAAATAACCTTCCAGCAATTAGGGGTTTTTCTGCTTGGGTTGTTGGGCAGCTTCTATCCCCTCCAGTTCCTCACTGGTTTTGCTGCAGCTCTCTTCAGCGTTAACTCAAATGACTTTGAAATGTCACATAAACTTTATTCCTCCTGCAGAAGAAAGAAGGTGTTTTCCCTGCCCTGGCAGTTTGCAATCTTACTGCATCCCTTTGATACTAAATATATCATCCTATCATCAAGGCATAGGCACCCAGCTAGTAAATCACTGCTCAGGGCAGGTTGTAGCTATACTATAAATCAAGAAGTGGAAAGTTATTTTTCTTTCATTACCACTGGTGAGAAAGGTGAAGATTAAAAAAAGGGCTCATGGTAGTCTGGCTCATGAGAACAGCTGTCTCGTAAAACCTCCTCTAAATAAAACATTAACTTAAATGCTGTGTAAACTGTTTTGTATAAGCTCATAAATACTTCTCTACAACACTTGCAGCCCAGCCTTCGCCCACTCTTACTCATGCACATGGGCCAGAAACTGAAGCCAGCTTGGTCTCCTTTCATATCAGCCAACGATGCAAAAGGCAACCCAAAAACCAGGGTGGCTAAATACATAAAATTTAAAAGGGTTTGGCTGTTGAGCACAGTGCTCCCTGACAGACACCCACACTGTGTCTGCCCGAGTTTCAGAGCTTTACTTCTTCCTCCTTTTTTCCCCCCGCCCCCTGCCCCTAGTCAGCCCAAACAAATGGGAGTGAGGTTAAAAGCACATGCACACAAGAAGAAGAAAAAAAACCAACAAACAAACAAACAACAACCCACAACTGCTTGTATTTTATAGTTTCTCTTCACCAACAGCAAACACCAAAATGCTACAGAGATTAACTAACTGAATGCAAATCAATCTTCCAGAAACCTGGAGAGGAGTCAGCTCTGCAGCATGTCTAAGAAGGGCAGCTCATTTCTCGCTATAACTGCCCCCTTCCCCGTAGTGCCCCTGCCCAGGTGACGGTGCTCGCCGCCTCCTGCGAACGGGTTTCCCTGCCAGCGGATGAGCTGGTTGTTCCCCCGGCAGTGGGAAGAGCACAGCACCCCCTTTTTGCTTTACTGCCTGCGCTTGCTTTCCAAGATGGCCTTCCAATCATCCGCCCAGGACAGCAGCCGCCTGCGTGGTGCCTGCAGCTGGACGTGTCTGTTGTGGCAGCAGGTAAACAGGACGTGCTCCCAGCTCGGGTTCACCTCTGCGCCTGAGGAGGGCAAGGGAGGAAAGCTGGAGTCAGCTGGGGGGGTTCCTCCCCAGCTAACAGCAAGTGATGCAAATGCTTTTCAAACCTCTAATGGTATCCTTGTCATCAAACAGCAGGTCAGCAGATACGACGGTCTTATCTCGGGTTAGAATAATCCGGTCCACAAACTCAGGTCCCAAATGTTTTTCTACCCACTTATACTGCAGAGGCAAGAAATAAGAAGGAGAAAATTCCACCATACTTTCAGTTTGCACATTGCTCAAGTCAGATCAGCCCTAGTACAGCAATTTTTCCCCTTGTAAACCTACATCTGTGTCTACGAATCCCTGCCACAGAGACTGGCTATGGCCCAGGACGCTGATTTAACCTGTACTTTTAACGGCCTTCAGTCAGCACTGCGTCTGCCGTGCCTAATCGTTGTCGAGTTTGCGAGCAGCACTGGCTGCCTGCCCAGAGCATGTGGATTGTGCCCATCTAAGTCATTCCAGTGATTAAGGTCCCCCCTCCGTTCTTGTGCCAGTGGCAAACAGGACCGATTCCAACGCTATAGCCTCCTCTTAACTCAGCATTGGCCTCTTTCAGGATAGCTGGATATCTCAGGCTCTGAATTTAGACAGAATAAGGTTTCATCGGTGGAGGATTCTCCATTGTGGAATCCCCGGGGAATATCCCATCCCTCTGGGCCATGCTACAACAGTTCCTTTGCTATCACCTGCTGATGCAGCTGGAGCACCAATGGTCACACACCAGCTCCACCAGCACAGGGCTCACGTACCCTGCAACAAGGCTGGCATCACGTGGCACTCCGAGATTCCCCGTCCTGCGCTACTGCTCTGTGTCTGGGCAGCTGCCCCTCAGACAGAGGGATCGCAGGGAAGCCTGGCAGCCTGCGCCGGCTACTGTCTTTGTAAATGAATGACTCCGACTTGGGTGGTATGAAATAGCAAGGCCTTGCAAAAGCAGCATTAAAACCAGTAAAATAAATTCACACCTTTTCCACGATGCAGTGCTCGTATTTCCGGAGAGGACTTGTGCAAATAAAGACTTCGGTGCTGAAAAGAAACAGCTTTCGTTAGCAGTCAGGGGAAAGTGCATAAGAGAATGGAAAACGGCTTCAGAGTGAAAAGCATCCTTACTCCTGCATTTGGATCATCTCCTGCATAGCTTCAAGGGCTCCGGGAATTGGATCCAACCCTAGAAAGAAGCCAGGTGATTCATAGATGCTGGCTACCTTAGCCTGCAAGAGACAGGAGGACCATTAGCAATACCCATGCCTTTACCCGAGCTGTGTGCACAACAGTTGTCCAGTTACCCCGTGTGTAACAGCTGTCAAAGGGCCAGCGCTTTGGAGAGTGAGGTGATGCTTCGCACCAAGAGCGGATTATAAAGTTTCTCACCTTTAGAGTTCCAGGAAAAATCCAGCTCAGGCATGCAAGAATGAGGAGTTACTCTCTGGTGGCTTGATGGAGTGAGGAGGCAGAGCTGATCCTGGCCTGGCTTTGTTTCTACAAGCAGCTCCATGAGTAGCACCACAAACGCAGCACTGCTCTACAGCTCGACTCGCTGATGTCTGATAGGGGGAGAGCTCACAGCTCACTGCTTCCCAGAGGATCTCTCCCTAACTCTTGTGAAAATCAAAGGAACAAGCTTAAGACTTCTGCTCCCCTGTCACATTTGCCTGAAATTTGCTTACAGCTCAGGAATTTACCAGGGATGAGTGGGCAGACACATGTATTATCTAGTAGCCCTCTTTTCCTTCAGAACAAAAAGGGCAGTAAGGTGACCACGCTAATTACCATCCTCAGTACAGGGGCCAGGTCAGCACACCCGCACACTTGGGGTTAAGCCTTTTAGATCAGAACAACACAGCAAGAGGGAAGGAAGAGGGTGGGAGAGCTAGGAAAGCTTCATTTCTTTGCTGCTTTCTATGATTTTCAATCACACACTAAAATAACAGTTTTTAAAGGAGCAGATCTTGACTTCAGCATGGACAGCTGCTCCTCTGGGGTAAAGTGTTGGTGCAAAGTCTACTCAAAAGAGTGTGAGACTGCAGCAGGAAATTCAGAGGTGGATCCTTCTGCTGCCCCAAGAACCTTTGGCTTTGTGAACTGACCTGTGCACCCCTGCGAGCCCCACCTGAGCTGGGTCTGGTGGTGATAACAGGTGGCATCTTTAATCTCTAAAAGGAAAAGCAGTATTTCCAGGACAATTCCTGTGCCTCTAGGTAGGACTGTCCTTCCTTACTGGTAAGACATTCTCGCACCTTTTATTATTAGGAAGTTCACTGGTTTGAATCCAACTCTGGTTAGTTAATTTTAAAAATTGCTACCTGGTGACTGTTCAGTGGCCTGGGTTAAATCAGAGCATTTCAGTGCAGGTCACAGCAGATGGCTCCCCTTACCACACAACCCAAAGCACCTGCAGCAGCAGCATCCCAGCAGTGTTAAGGGCTGAGTCCACTTCCAGGTCTAAGTTTCATTCTCAGACCGAGAGCTTAAGCTTCCAGTATCTCTTCTACCTTAAGACACATGGATCTTACCTTCCCTGGGCTCAGACAATGAACTTCAGAGGTACCAAGCTAGCATTTTTCTGCAAGCATTAAAGTAGTACATTCCCACGCCACTGAACAATTTGGAAAACTTAGTTCTCTGTAAGTATTCTTCAAAGGCAGGCTGGCAGCCTTTGCTTAGGACTTGCACAAGATTGCTTTATAGTCCAGCTGATGGTCTCCTTGCTCTATATCACCAGTGGAACATCAACATAAAAACCATTTCAATTAAGCAGTAATGAGAAGAAGTCAGCATTGAACAAGTCTCCCAGATCATGGTGCTCACTCAGCTATCATAATTTACAAGTACTCATAAATCAACAGCCAGAAATTTGGAAGCACTGCCTGATTTCACATGCAAATCAGAAGAGGTTAAGGAGTCTAGGTGAAGATGTGGCAATCAGATCTGCCCAGATCTCTGTTTCCAAGCAAAGCCTCAGTGATCTCAGCAGCAGTTCCCTGGAGCTCTTCCCAAGAAGATTCAATTACAGAATCAGGACTTGTGTCTGAAAGCTCTTTTATCCTACAGCAAGACACCAGAAACCGGCAAGCTTCCACCACGTCACAAAAAAGCCCTTTCTCCCCCTGCAAAAAAAGCTACTAGAAGAAGAAAGTAAAACAGTTTTCTTTCCTCATTCTCATGCCATCATTGCTGAACATTTTCTTTTAAATTTATTAGCAAGATAACAACTTGGATTCAAAACTGGACGAATTGCATCTATCCGTAAGCTTTCCCATTTGCAATACTTAAAAATAATTCTAGAAATTTTTGCCACCGCTGGAGATGTTTAATCCTTCTTTGAAATTGTCTGGGGCCAGGTAACACATCCTAAACGCTTGGGAGATTAAATCCCCATCATCAAAATTGCTACACACAGTGGAGGCCAGATCAGCAAGCACAGTAAAGAAAGTGTTGAGCAAAATACTTTGTAAATGAAATGGATTTACAATGTGAAATTAACCATCAACTTACAATCAAAAAAGAAAAAGCAAAGCAATGGTTCAAGTTTCAAGAGGCAGCTGCTGACCACTAACAAAGCATCGGCACTTAGTAAGAAGGCAATGCAGAAATCATTATCACAGTACTTCCCACACCCCCTGTTACGACAGTATCTTAGCACGCTGGCTGTTCATGGATAGACATAGCAGATACCTGCCACAAAAAGATCAGGCTCGTCCCCCTCCTTTCAACAGCTGCCAAATTGCAGGTTCGGTTTCTGTGCACGGACAGGCGGCCCCGCAGACCCCCACGCACCACTGGCACAGGACGGACAAGCTGCTCTTAGTGTCTGGGGCGCCGGTTCCTGCTGAAGCTTTTCCTGCAGCTGGGGGCAAGGAGAGACCTTCTCCTGCAGGGATTCTCCTGCATCCCAGACGCCCTGTGCTGCTCTGGCAGAACTAACAAGGTCTCTATTTTTAACCAGCTGTGCTATTTCCATAAAACCTGTAGGAGCTTGAAATCTTTAAAACTTTAAAGCTTTATTGTTCTGCCAAATGTACCTAGAACAGCCCAGAGATCCAGAGGTTACTGAAGAGGGAGACAGACAGGCAACTACATAAACCTAATTTCCTTAGGAAGCCAGGCTAATAACGAACAGCAAGATAAGAGATTTCTGCCACTGCTGATCTGTGTGGGATTCAAACCAGTTATCTGGTTATTTCATTGACACACCTAAGGTCTGGGAAGGAACAGGATGAGCGTGAACCAAATTAGGGAATGGGAATGCCAGAAATAGAACAGAACGAACTTTCAGGACAGATCAGGTTGTAGACCTTCCAAATAAGAACAAACAAAAAACCATGACTCCTTAAATTACCTGCAATTTTTTTGTCCCAGTATACCTAAATGGGATTCACTTAAGGAATACTCACTTCAGCAATAAATCACGTTTGTTTATATAAAATGATAAATCATTTGCTTGCTTACTCCCTACATTTACAAGTTCCTAGTTCCAGGAAGTTTTGAGCATTAATAGTCATCAATTAGAGCTCGGTCAGTTTGGAGCCTGTGGAAGTGCTGCCTGGACCCAGCACTCCCATCCGTCACACTGGTGCAGGAGCCTGTACCTCGCTATGGAACAGGAGGGAAATGAACGCCAGTTGTAATTTCTTAGCAGTAAAAACACCTACAGGATCAGTACAGGATCTTAAAATTAGCAATGAACTTCTCAGGGAAGGTGTATGGCACAGCCTGGATCAGCATCCATTCCGTTTTCTTACAGAGTCCCCGACTGTCCTGCAGTAATCACAAGGAAGCGTGAAGTCTGGATTCACACTACCTTTAAATTTGCCTTGCAAACGTCTCCGATATTCATTCAGTCATTAGCAAACATTAAAAATAGCAACAATTTGCACGGATGTAGGGTGTACCACCAACTTTTTACATACTGTTCCAGATCGCTTACCTACCGTGCACTTCACTTGTCAGAGCATGCAGAGAGAATGATATAGATACGGGGTTTTATTAGCTGTACAAAACCCATATATAATATTTATATTTCTTGTCCTGCTATGGAGCTACATTTACACCTGCAGAGAGCTCAGAGAGCTTTAGGTAAGTTACTACTACTGCTGCATAGCAAGAGCAGTTCATGAGTAGGTAAAGAACAAGCTGAAGATGGTTCATCAAACAGTTTCATCCAGTTATTTTTATGACAAAATTGCTCATTGCCAATTCCCGCACACATGTCTCTTTGTAAAGGGCTGGCAATCCTCCTGGAATAAGTCACTAATTATTACTATACAAATTAAGGCCGCTAGCATGAAACAACCCTTTGTAGCACCCTCTTAAAAAAAAAAAAAACACCAACCCCAACCCTCCCCTCTGCTTTGCATATCCACGATGGCAGGAAGAGGAGATTTCCTTTGCTCACAGCAGGGTACAAGGCAAGGGAGGGAGGGGAGAGAGAGCTTTTTCAACAAGGCGCGACCTCCCCATTTTCCAGCCACGCCGCAGTCCTCCCCGCTCCCTGCAAACCCTCCTCCGTAACCGGGCCCTGCCCGCCACGCTCACCCCCAGGTCCTCCCGCAGGCAGCGGTACTGCTCCCGCACCGAGAAGCCCTTCCGCGCCGCCAGCTCCACCCGCGGCTCCCCGGGGAAGTGGGCGCAGAAGCCCCGCAGCACAGCACCCTCGAAGTCGGCCAAGACGCCGTCCATGTCCACCAGCACCCGCAGCGGGCCACCCACGCTGCCCATGCTGCTGCCTGCACCCAGCCGCCGCCCCCGGGCTCTCCAGTACACGCGAGAGCGGGGCGGAACTTGACGGCACCGATACGCACGAGCATGGGCGGTGCAGGCGCTCCTTGGTGGAGATCCCCTCGCCCCACACCCGCGTGGGAACACCGGTGGGCTCTACCGGTAACTGGGCTTACTTGCCAAGAGTGAAAAGAAGAGCGAGCAAGAGCCTCTTCACGCTTCTCGGCACCTTTGTGGCAAAGGGTGGCTGCGGCTGCCGTGCTCCAGCCAAGACAAAGAGAAGGGTGGACGGAAAGGCAGCTTCGCTTGGCCAAAGCCTCAGCAACTGTAAAGGAGTATTAACAAGTTCCACTGGTTGTGGGGCTTGCCAAGGAAATAGAATTTGATTATTTTCCTCTTCCTAGGCCAGAAAACAGGCATGATTTACATGCAGCCGGTAGCCATACCACATTTCGTATCAGCTGTAAGGAACACCACCCTCAGATGTAGGAGGAGCAGCACATGGAGCAAATCCAGTTTTATAGGTTAAGCACCTAAGGCTATAGCTTCTCCAAAACTGATCTGGAAAGCCAGGGTACTTTTAGGCACTGGCTCTTCCAGGAGAAGGGTGGAAAAGGCACGCTCTTTCCAGCAGACATGCTGGTTCTGTACAAACCCACTGCTTTGGCTTATTGTGCAGATCTCCTCCAGGACAGCACAGGACTTCATGGTTTGGCCTCCCTTCCACCCCCTCCCTTGTTAGGGCCTAATTTACGTTCTTTTGTGAGGAGAAGAAACTTTTATTTCCTGTGTGTTCTTGAGAGAAAAGAGTATTTTGGATACAACAGGTTATATATATATATATCAAGGCATATTCCACGCTTCTCTGATCTACAAGATAAAAATGAAGAGGCAAGTCAGGCAGTTTCTTCAGGGGAAGATGGCAAGTGATGGTGACCTCAAGCCAAGTGTAAGAACTCTCCTCCTCTGCTGCGTTCCACCTCTATCAAGAGTAGGGTAGGTTGGCTGAGACAAGGACAACCAAGAAACAAAGCAAAACCAAACCCATGAAATAAAACCCACACAGGAAACACTGCTTCAAAATTTCTATATTATTTACTTTTAAGCAACAGTCCAGCTTTGTGAAATTACAACACACACTTTAAAGGATGAGATTTTCACCTCATGGTCAAGCACCAGCATGATCATGCACAGCATTGAGTCAGTTGTAAAAAAAATGCCCTGTAATTTTTATTTATTTATACAATCCACTCCACCTTTACTGAATAGTCTGAATAAATCCCCTCCTAGGATTAGGCCAGGCGGCTCTGGTCACCAGCCCTCTATTTGGCACATACCCTGCTTCATAGTAGTCCAGTATCAAGATTTTTTAATTTTTCTTTTTTAAAGGCAGCATGGTGTACACTAACCACTTTATGATTTATATGGCACAGCAGGGCACAAGGCATTTACCACATGCAGTCAATGAAGCCTTTTAGATCCCCAAATCTCACATGTGGAAGAAGGGACTACTCTTACTGATTTTTTGCTGGCCTTTTTAACCAGGATTCTAGACCCTTGTAAAGCTAAGGGGTTCTAAAAAAATCTCAGTACCAAAACCCTCTAAGCACACTTAGAACCAATCTACTCTCCTTTGAATTACATTACTATACTTCATAAAGCTTTCCCTCAAGTCTATCACTAGAAAACACTCATGTCACTTCCAGCAGATCTGGGGGAAACACAGGACAGAAGTGGAAAAAAACCCGTGATCTCAAAAAAAAGATGGGAGTACATAAAGTGCTTCTTTTTAATGAAAGAAATTCGAGATGTACAGTCAGGCTCAAGTTGTGCAGTTCACAAGCATGGGGGAAAGAAACAGACACGAGTTCAAAACAGTCAGGAAGGGAAACGTTTAACCGAGGACTAGGCTGGACTTGCCACCAGGTGGATTTCTCCTGGACGGTGCAGGTGCTGGTGCTACTGGGCTAGGAACAGGTGCAGCAGGCAGGGATTTTTCTTCATTCTGACCTGGGGCAGCTTCTACATCAGCCTCAGTGTTTTCTAGAAGAAAAGAAGCTTTTAAAGTGTTTGATGTGGATGATGAAAGCCAGATGTTTTGCTAGCTTAGACAGAAGATCAACTCCTGTAAGTTTTCTCCAGGCTTACAGACACACACAGAGTGCTGCTGTAACCTGCTGGCAGGACAGACTTCAGCCTTCTGAAGTGTTTTTCAGATGAACTCTGATGCCTTACAATTCAGTTTCAGGCATTCAAGAGCCACATTCACTCAGCTGCTATTAGGGGACCCCAGCATTTTATTTTTTTTTTTAATGACAAGCAGTTTAAGTCTTAAGTCTCGTACATATTACTAGCCAGTGTATGACTATGACAATTGTAACTCAAGTCTGAGGAGGTGCTGGAAACCAAGTCACAGAAGCACCCATACTTGTAAGCAAGAGCTCAAATTTAAACTACATTCCCGATTTCATAACTAGAGGGAAGAGGATCTGACAGACACTTCTGAGGCTTCACAGAGAACAGACTAGGGAACAGCCATGCATGGGTAGGCCCCGATCGTACATT
The DNA here is from genome assembly GCA_034782735.1 of Sagittarius serpentarius. NCBI lineage: Eukaryota > Metazoa > Chordata > Aves > Accipitriformes > Sagittariidae > Sagittarius > Sagittarius serpentarius. Next base: position 30,856,952 of record JAVKLA010000002.1, on the reverse strand, counting down.
CCCTGGAAAGCACATGATAGTTTAATCTATTTTAAATACTTCTGAACTACCACAAGTGAAGACAGGACACAGGAGGAATTCTTCACAGGAAGCACTTTAGATACGGTAGCAAATAAACAGTGTATCTGCTTCATTGACAATGAATTAATGAGCACAGCAAGTACATTAGCATCTCACATTTTTATAGATTAACACAATCAGTTATGAGACAAAGACCCAAATCAGCACCAAGGAGCCCCCTGCTACTTGGGGGTGAGGGGAGTGAAGCTCCACCGCCAGCTCTGCGAAGATGTACTTCATCTGTTTTTAACAGACTCCTTAGTTTCATCTAATGATCACTAGTTCTTGGTTTGGAGGATTCAGGAAACAGCTGCACATTCACTTTAACCACCACCTTCATGATTTATGAAATCTTCATCATATTCCCTTTCCCTCAGCCTTCTCTACAAACTGAAGAGGCACAGCCATTTTGGTCTCTCCTCATAAGGCAGCTACTGCACCCCCTTACCTTTCCCATTATCTTCCTCTGCCCCTCGTTTACCTTCACTACAACCTTCTGGTCTTTACATTTCACGGACTGTATACACAATTCAAGATGTGGGTGTATCATTGCTTACAGAGGCAAAATGATGTCGTTTCCCATTCTCGGATGACATTCAATATTTTGCTGGCACCTCCAAACATTTCAGAGAACTTTCAGTAATAAGACTCAAGGCAGATGCTGAGAGTTAACAGCTGCACAGAGCTGAATACAAGACTGGCATAGTTCAGGTGTTGCGTTGTTTTCCCCCCTCCCCCAGATACATTACTTTATACTTACTTTTACAAAGATTATCCTGCCACCTTTTTACCTGCCTACCTTATTTCGTTGAGTCCTTCTGACAGTGAGATTTTCTCACCATCAGCACAATTTGAGTATTTGAAAGAGCTAATACCACCAACAAAATTGGAGACTTCACTGTTCATTACATTTCCAGGTCACGGATGAAGGCACTGAGCAAAACTAGCCCCAGCATCACTTCCCATGGCTCATTTTTCCAACCTGAAAAGCAATCACTAAGCCCTACCCTTTGCCTCCAATTCTTTAGCTGCCTTCCTATTCACAGGAACAGCTTTCCTCCAATCCTGTGGCAACTCAGTTTATTTTTTTTTTAAATAATCTTTGATGCAGAATTTTATCAGAAACACTGAAAACCCACTTGTGTCCACTGAACCCCCTGTTATCCACACTTACAATAATCTCAAAGAACTCCAGCAGTTTAGTATAGTCTCCATGAATCAAAAATAATCTACAATATAGATTCTCTGCTGTATTCATTAACCCCAGGCACATCTGAACAAAACAGTTAATATAAAGTTTTAAGCTTGAAGCTTCTGTAGCTCATGCATACCACCGCCTGCTTACTCAGCAAGCCGAGAACAACTGCGGCCATGCCCACTGTTCATACAGCGCTGAATGCTCCATTGTCTGGGCCTTCAGCAGTAGTCATGATGATGATCTGTCCACCAAATGCCAGGCTCTGCCTTCCTGTGTATCATGTAAAGTCAGTCACTGGTGACAGTCAATCGAGTGCTGTCTAGTTCTCCTTAGGTAGTCACATTCATTAAGTACACAGTGCTAACTGAATCGCAAAAGAAACAAGAATTACCATGACAGGAGACTTTGGCGGGGAGGGGGCGAGGGGGCAGAAGTTTCTATAGCATTTAGAGGCTCATGTAGCCAGCTGATACACACGTTAGTACTTTCCACATAATCAAGGTATAGGTAAGTTTGCCAGCCTAGTAACTAAACTGGTAAATGCAACAGGGTCAGATCAAATGTTAAAGTTCTTCCCTTATCAGAAAGGGTATAATCTCTGAAACAGCTTTCTACTGAGTATACTGCAACAGCTGGAAACTTTGATGCACAGAAAGGAACTACAGCTTCCAAACAGGAAGCAAGAACACTGCTGCAAAATGAACAAGTTTTCTTCCCATAGACAGGCATGATTAATAAGTATGCGTACCCTACCTGACACCTGCTTGGGGCTTTGTAATCAGTTACACACAGAAAATGATTTCCAAATTCAAAAGAATAAATATTTCTAATGATGGAAACCTATTAAGAATCTAGTTATGCTGTGAACTTGTAAGCAGACAGTTTTTACTTGGAGGTGTATTCATTCAGCCCCTTTCAAACCCCAGAAACAGGTCTACAACATCAAGTACAAAATCACATGTGCGACAGGTGGGATGCTCACCAGCTCATGTCTGCCATCTTGCACAGCAGGAATATCAAGTGGTGGAGTGACACAGCTAGCTCACATCTGTGCTCCATTAAGCTATGATACCCAAAGCTATCAATGGTAGAAATTAATTTAACAATCCATCAGGATTCCCGGGTATCTGCCACAGACACTATTTCCAGGAAGCATTAACTTTCTACTCCTTCCTAAGTACCATAAGTGGAAGTTTATCATTCAAACCTTTGCCTGTCATTTTTATTTCATCTTGACCATCTTCAAAAATTTTAGTCATGGCCACAACAGTAAACAACCCCAGTTATTTTCCAGTAACATTTTTTTTTTTCTTTTTTTCTTCCAAAACCACCTCCCAGCATACATTTACTTGGTACTTGATAGGAACTTCCTTCACTGTCACCTACCAGAAACAACCCAAAAACCTGCAAGTGTGACACCTGTGAAAACATGAACTTTTTCTAAGAGTCAGGAATATCACTTTGCATCCAAAGTTTCATTCAGCTGCTGCTAAACCAGGCAGCCCGATTTCTGCTTCCTCCCATCCCAACTCTTCCTGCCTCACCGCCGCCTCCAGGCTCTCATCTGGCCCCATGGTGGGCTGGTTTAAACAAGTACCAGGGGAAGCAGCAAAGCCATTAGATCAGTTTACTTCTATTATCAAACCACATCCTCCTACTCGAGACAAAACTCTAAATGCCTACAGTGCTAATTAAGATCAGACAGACATGGGAAAGAAATACTAAAGAAGCCTGTATAGTTTGATTAGAAGCAGCCTGCTAAAGAAGCAAGACTTAATTTGGGCACAGATACCACTTAGAGGTAGTTAAAAACATTCTGGAAAAACTCTCACCCTCCCAGCAGAAGTTTTTCAGAACATGGAACTGCTAATGGCTTTAGTGATCTCCCACAACTCTTAGGTGTTGAAAGTAGCACTTAGAAAGCAGGCAGTCAACATTCACATTCCTCTCATCAGGAAGTAAGCTATTCTTACGGTGAATCTTACAAAGGAGAGATTTCCAGCCTCAGAGCTAGAAAAAACACTTCAAGGTTAACATGCATGCTGCTAGAGGAAATGCCTCTGTTTACATGAAATTTGCAGTATGCAAATGAACTTCCTTGGCAAAAATCAGCATTTAAAAAGTGACAGGAACTTAAAAGCTAATTAATGCAGACACTTTCAGATGCAGTAGCTTGTTTTGATTATTTCTGTGAATGTAGCGTTTGCTGTAAGAGAAGACAATAGGAAAGAAGTAAATTGCTAAACTAAAATCAATTAAGTTGATGGTACTATTTAATTATAAGCTCTCTCTCTCTCTCTCTCTGACAGCAGTATGGTATCCACCTTGCCTTCTAGTACTTAAACAAATCTCAACACCAACTGCTGCTGGCAAAATAAATGAACAGGACTGTTCTGTTCTCATTTTTAACCTGATGACTAACAGGTGCTCTGCCATTTCATTCCATATCCACACTTCCACCGAAGCAGTCAGGTCCCTTTACTGATTCAAGGGACAACCCCAAGCTGTCTCTTCCCCTAATACGTGACCATTTACATATCCTATATCCTCTTCTTTTTCAAGAGTGCCTAACTGCAAAAGGCTTTTACTAGAAGAGTCCGAAGGAGTTACTCACCAGAAGCGTCACCACCACCATCTCCTCCCTAGAAGAGAGAGAAACATATTATCTCTCACACTTCACAATGTATTTTCCCCTTCCATCAATAGGGTACTCAATACTGTACGTTATGACGCGACAGTTGGGCATACTGCTCTGTCTAGCAACACTTTCTGAGTGACAGACCCAATGAAGCATTTTTAGACCAGCAATGGGCTCTTAGGGACAGACATCAGAGTGGCACAGTAGGTGCATACATTTTTCTGCAGATTAAGATTATGGGTTTCTAGGCACCAATTCAAAATTCTCAAAGCGCCTATTAATAACAAAATTGGGTTGTGATGGTCGATGCCCATTATCAAAATAAAACTTGCTGTTTATAACCCATGAAGCAAAAGGTATCTGCCACAACATATGAGATCAACAAGATCATGATCATCAACAAGGTTTCTTTTTTTCCCCCTCTAGAATTTGTTTATGCAATTGCAGTCTACTCTAGGTTCCTGTTTTGATAAGTTCAGAGGAAATACTACGCTTCATCCGTTTTTTCCATTAAACGTAATTGTACATCTAGCAAATCCCATGTTAACACTACAAATCATGCTCCATATTGCTACCAAGTAGACATTTTATGTAGAAATTAATACACCCAATGGTATTATTACAGACAGTAACAGAGATAAAACAAGCATTCATGCTACTGAGGTAAGTACTTCTTGTGATATGAAACCAAGTCCTTTGTCAGATCCACACAGAGTTTGTTGTAGGTAACTATCGTTTGTAAAACCTGTTAAAACACACAATTACACACATGGCTGCAGCTGGATTTCACACCACTTCATTACTGTCTCATCAATAAGAAGAGTTAAGACCTCTAGAAAGTGGTCCTTTTAGAAAATTCCAGCCCTTCATCATACTATAAGGCTATCCCATGGAAAAGAGAACTGTCAGGAAAAGAACAGTTTTAAGAATAAGGCTTCAAATTCTACAATGCTTCCAACTGTGTAAACATCAGTGATAAAGCAATCACACACAGAGCACAAACTGTCCCATTATCAGGCTCTTTGTAGTTAATGTACTGACCTTGGGATCTACAAAGTCTCCACAGTTTGCATCAGTTGAGTTTCTTCTTTGTGGTCCAGATGATTCACTGTCGTCTCTGATTTCACCTGGCTTAGTCCCTACAAGCCAAGATTGATTCTAATCAGGTGTCAAGATAAACTTACTGGGAATGCAAATCATCAATAGTCAGGGGTTTGGAGGGGGGTTTTGAATGGTTTGGGGGTTTTTGTTTGGTTTTGATTTTTTTTTTTAAATTAAAGCTTTACCATTCTAAGAAGTCCTAGTCCTTTAGATAATAACTCACAAATTACTGTCTTAAAACAGCATCTCATGCAGTTGAGGGGGTCATTTAAACAGATGGAAACTAGGGTCCCAAGGCCATCCATACTGTCAGTGCTCTGCAGAAATGAAAGCTTAATCCCAGCTGCAAGTACAACACAAAGCTAAACTTCCTCTGAATAATCAAGACCAATCAGTGCTACTCCAAATACTAAGACACAAGTTCACCTTACTGTGACTTGATTAACTTGGAGAAATTGCATCCAAAACACAATTCTCTACTTGCAACACCTAGACTTGCATTAAAAAAACAACCCTCTGGAAGCAATTCAAAATGAGAAATAAAAAACCCCATGCAAGTAGACATCATTTATAGCTCTAAACTATGAAGTAGGAAGTGAACTCTGGTTTCCACGCTGAGCCACCAGCAGCTTCAGGCTGATAGAAAAAAATGAATTAATGCATGTCAACAGATCTGGAAACAAGCCACTACTTTCTTACCCGATGATTTAGCCCAGGAAGGTGGGTTTTCTTCAGGAGTTCCAAAGATGCTGGATGCCATTTTGTTCCTTCGCACGGGTTGTTCTTTTGGTTCGTCAAAACCCAAGGAAAAGTTGGACCCACCACCAGGAGGACGCAGCACTCTGGAGAGAGAGTCAGCCTGACAACCTTGCGCGTACCATTACCATTACTAAGCTGCACTCCAACATATCAAACAAGACTAATAAGCCAAGAGATCATTGTTGGCTCCTGTAATGGGCACTCATACAGGCTAAATTATGTCCAAACTGAAACTATGTGAGATGACTGTATTATGCATTGGCTTTTAACAAACGACATAGACCATCATGCCTTCAGTGCATAATCTGAACCATAAAGGTAAGCTGCTGGCCAGGATTCAATCCAGGCACTGTATCTCCACTACTCTTCTATTTAGTGACACTTACAAAAATAAAACACTCCGGCACTCTATTTGTGCCCTTGCTTCATTCGGCGTCAACAAGCGCTGCTGCTACCAGTCTTCAGTCTGAGCCAATTAAAAACCACGTCAAATTCCAGTTTTTTTAAGAGAACCCTGTGAAGGCGAACATTCATTTTCAAACTGGCAGCACAGCAAAGACTGAAGTTTGGCATATGAGCCAAAGTACTGGCTGCATCACCGATGACTGGGGGCTACAGCCTTTATCTAGATTTGTTTCATTGGAAAAAAACTCAAGTCTGCGGAATGCGACTAGACTTAAAAGGTGCAATTAAACAGTTTTAAATTAGACTATTATTAGGAGAAACACATGTACAAAGCTCCACATATATTACCTAAATCTAATTTTCTATTAGGTAGACACAAAAGAAGCCTGCTCAGTACTTCAGGAGCTATATTGCGGTCTGCTTTCCAACTTGCAGAAATCAACCAAAATTAACAGCAGCAGCAAAATAAATCTTCAAATGTAAATTCCTTCAGATCTTACTTTCTTAAGCATGAGATCTTTTCAAGGCTGATGTGTTAGCTGTAGAAGCCAGACAAAAGCCAGGAGAACAAAAATGTATAAGGCCATATGAGAACTGTCACAACCCCCAGAGAGATGCGAGTACACCAACAGTACTGGGCTTTCAAAACATCCAGTGCTCTGAAAAGAAGACCAGAACAAGCTAGGGATGGTACACACTTCCTCTTCATTACAAATAATTTAATGAAGTTAGAACTTCCCAACAGAAAACAGTACACAGCTTGTTAATACACCAAACCTAGGAATTCAACACAAAGAACACGTCTTGACTTTATAATGTCATCACCATTGGTAAAAGCATTCAGATCTTTTGAGGCTTTGTGGCCATTACCTTCCAGATGAAACACAAAAACACTTCTCCAGCCTACAGAGCTCAAACAACACAATGGCAAGAAAAACGCACAAAGGTGTGTGGCATGGATATTCAGTGTTACTTAATTAGCAAGCTACTTTTCCTTACAAAATTCTTCTCCAAAGTTCTAATTACTAATGCTCAGGTGGTAACGGAAGGATCCCAAGAGACTGTACAGTATGTTTTAAAAATCCGAGAACATTTTTATGACTTGCTTTGTCTTCCTTCTGAATTAAAATATATAGCATAATGGTCTTGAATCGCTCCCTTATCTTTCCTCCAGAGGAAATGTCCTCATGTAGAAAGTTTATTTTCTTAGTTACATCTGCTGCAATTATTAATTTGAAGAAGAGTCTGTTCAAAGGAGGACTTGCTCCCACATCTAAGATCACCTTTATTTTACCACAGCAGTGAAACTAGTACTCTCTTAACAGGACAACACTTTCCACTGACAGTCTTAATGAAATTAACAGAAGAGGCAACTGAAGGAAAAACCCATCACTCAAACTGTTAAAAAGGAATAATCCTTTTTGCCAACCTCAGCTAAAGGTTGACAGATTTTAATAGAAGTCTCTCTCAGCCTCGAGAGGTTGTAACACACTTCATCAAAGCCACATTTAACACTTCAAGCAATGAACTGCTCTTAAAATTGCACCTGATACCCAGTGATGTATACTGAAAATTCATCTACAGCTCCATCCAGGAAGCATTCTTGTAAAGGGTTTGGTTTTTTTTTTTACACTTCGTTTTAAAACGCACCCCAAAAAGCTAACAGCAAACAGGAAGCATCTGCTTTATCAGGCCAAAACCTTACAGAAAAAAAAGACACGATAGCTTGAAAAACCAACACGATCCTCTCCAAGCCAGCTGTTACTCCTCCAGAAACGTGGATGCCCGACAGCGCGCCGCGCATCTCTTCCAGACGTACCTGCCAAGTTTTCTTTGTTTCGAGGCAGGCCACGGCTTCCTCCACCCCCACCCCCAGCCCCCGTTTGCCCCCCGGGAGCCCGGCCAAGGCCCCGCCGCAGGGTCGGAGCCGGGAGAAGGGGCACCCCCCGCCCCCGAGCATGCTCCTTGCGAGCCGACGGTCAAGCAGGCGGCAGCTCAACAAAACGGCCACCCCGGCCAAGGCGAGGTGCCGGCCGGCCGGCCGCCAAGCGCGGCGGCGTGCGGGGACCGAGCCGCGAGCGGGGCGCGACACCGGCCGACCGGCGGGCTCCCGCCGAAGCGGGCAGGTGGGGAGGCCGGGGAGAGCAGACAATGGAGCTCGCTCGGCCCCACCCAGAACGCGGCAGCCTCCGGGGCTGCTCCGCCAGGCCACGGGCTAAGGACGGTCTTAGCAGCCGCAGGGAGGGGAAGGCGGGGGGGGAAGCAGGGGTGCAGTGCCTCCCCCCCCCCC
>JAVKLA010000002.1:30804625-30838622 GCA_034782735.1 Sagittarius serpentarius | reverse complement strand
CCGAACCGGCGGAGACCCGCCGGGCCCCTTCCCCCGGCCGGCGTCTCCGCTCGGGCCGGCAACGCCGCGGGGAAGCGCCTGGAGCGCGGCGGGGCTGCGGAGCGAGGCAGGCAGCGGCGCGGGCAGCCGCGGCGGGGGCCTCCCCGCGCGCCGGCAGGCGGGAGGCGGTGAGGGGAGCGCGGCCGCCGCCATGGAGGAGCTGGACGCGGAGCCACCGCTGATGGTGAGGGCCGGGCAAGGCGGGTGCGGGGCGGCGCGGGGGGCCGCGGGCGCCTCTGACGGGCCGCCCTCCCCTCACAGGTGGTGCCGGGCGCGGACCCGTCCGTCAGGCAGCTGTGCTTCGCCTGGGGCCCCGCGGAGGTGCTGGTGTGCGAGACCCTCTTCGGCCGGAGAGGTGGGTCCCCGTCCCGGGGCGAGGGCCGGGCGGGCCCGGCGCTTCTGCCCGAGGCGCTGACGGGCTGGGCTGTCTTGCAGGCAGCGGGGAGGGAGGGCCGAGCTCCTCCCGCGTCTTCGTGGTCCGCAGGGATCAGGACATCTACATCCAGACCTTGCGGAAACTCTTCAACGAGTCGCACGGGATCTTCGTCGGCCTCCAGCGGAGCGAGGAGGAGCTGGCGGGGAAGTCGAGGAAGGCGCAGTGAGTGGATGGGGCGCGGGAGGGTGGGAAGCACCCGCCGCCGCCGCTGCTGCTCCTTCTCCAGCCAGGCAAATGCCTTTGGCTTATAAATGCCTCCAGCGAGGCGAATGCCTTTGACCAGGCCGCTTAGAGCTGCTGTAATTGGCAGCAGTGCAGAAAAAAATGACTCTTATGGGGTAATTTTACAAAACAAGGCCTTGATCCTTCCAGTAACCGTGCTGACCAGTGCCTTTGCCTGCATGTAGCTGGCCTGTGTACAACCACCGCGCACAGCCCCACCGGGATTCGCCTGCGTACAGGGTGTGCCTACTGCTGCAGAGAAACTTGCAAGGCTTTAGCGGGCAATAGGCATGGGACTAGAACTCAAACAGCTCTCTCTAACTGAAGCCTCTTTGTCTTTGGCAGATTGGTTCAAGTGAGTAAAAACTACCGATCGGTGATAAGAGCCTGTATGGAGGACATGCACCAGGCAGCTAGTAAGTTTGTTTGTTCTCTTACTGCAATAAAAGGAAATGCTGTTTGTGATTATAAAAGTAGCATTTCATTTCTACGTTATTGCAACTACTGTAAAATAGCATGCATAGATTTCAGTAATTACCAAGACTCCCATTTCCATCCGGGAGATTTCCAAGTTGGTTTGTAAATCGGGTCGGACATTTCCCCCCCCCCCCCCACTCTGTTTTAACTGATTTTCTGGGGACTTGCAGCCTTTTCATATCTCGGGTTGCAGTTTTATGGTAAACTGAGTCCAAATTAACAGCTTGCTCACCCAAAAAGTGAGACATTTTACTCTTCCCTTCCATCCGTGCCCTATAGCCATACCCAGATTTGCACAGGATTTATAAAAAAAAAACCACTATGAAGTTTTATGTAAAAGTTAGCTTTGCCATGTGTGTACTCATTTAGGTCTGTGCTTGATGAGTGATCAGGTATTGTTGTCTTTATTTATGAGCCCAGAAAGGGCTGTGAAAGGTAAATATGTTCCTCTTTGACTTTCCTTATTTTTCCTTCAGTTTCAACCCGGGACCCCGCCTTGCACAGCCAGTATAGCACTCAGGTAATCTGCAGTCATGTCATGTAGTCACAACTGAACATGAATCACTGGCTAGTGAATTCATCGAGGCCAACACTGTGGCAGTAAGGCAGTTTAGATTTAACTCTGGCTTAGTACATTGAACGCATTTTGTGACCAAGAATAAATGGGAATAAATCGTTAGCTCCTGTATTTCTAAAACAATAAAAAGATGCCCAGCATCTGGAGTCACCACCATTTCTTAAACATATTTTCAGTGTTATAGGTGTGATGTTTTCTTGTTGTCTTAAAGCCAGCTGTGGGCCAGTACTTGCCTGTCTGAAACTTCACCTCTCAAACACTCAAGTTCCAGTCAACTGCATCTGAGCCTCATAGCAAGCTCTAGATGTTCACCGTGAACTGTTAGACACTAGAAGTGTGTTATGGGAAGAGCGGATTGCTTACAGTAGTTTTGTCCGTTAGCTGCACTGATATTGCTTCATTGGCCTTTCTTTCTTTGCTGTTTGTATTGTTAAATCTTAGCAGTGCAAAAAGGCTGAAAATAACACTTTCTGTACTATTTAGTATTGCCCAGTGATGACAGATTATCATGTTGTGGCCTGTTTCTGTCTTTTAATTTGTATCTCTGAAGTGTCAGTATGACATTTCTCTTGTCTGTAGGAACTGAGCTTAACTGATCGCTGTGGACAGCAGATGCCTTTGTGTGCTTAAAAAAACCCTAACTGGAATAATTACTAAATCTGAAGCATGGCCCTGCTTTTTTCAGGTTTCTATTCTCTCTGCAATGGAGCTGATCTGGAACCTGTGTGAGATTCTGTTTGTTGAAGCAGCTGCAGGTGAGCAGTGAACTATCCTGATGTTAAGACCGAACAGCTTTTTATTTGCATATTTATTTAAAATGTGTATAGCGTCCATTGTGTCATATTTTAATATGTTTTAGAGATATAACAAGTGTCAACAAGCCTTTTAATACCTCTTCTGCCTCAGTAAATTGCCTTCTTCATGTTGAAATCTGTCAAGCTATTAGATTCACCACCTACTTTTTCCCCTCGTGTAGTTCACTACAATTTAAAGGGATATCAAAAGTTGTTGCCAATTTGTTTGACTTTTAAGCATAAACACATCTTTAAGCATCAAATATGTTGATGCCAACTAACATTCACACATTCTCTGATGCAACTCCTTTAACTTTAGGATGCCATTTTTGAAGTCAGTTTGTTTACACCAGCATTTTGTAGTAGTAAATAATTTTTCAAGGAAATCGAATTATGCAAACAAATATGCTACTTGCACAGTCCCAGAATTCAGAAAAGAGATTCACAAATTGTAGATTACTTAATCTCAAGAAAAGTTAATCATGTAGTACCAGATTTCTTCCTCATACTCAGTTAATAATGAGTTGATGCTAAATTGAACAGAAACATTCTATGTGTCTTTTAGCATTGCAAGATTTATGATCTGAATCACTCACCTTTTATTTCTTCAAGTAACTCATTAGGGTTTTCTGCTGGACTCCACTGCTGTTCTGTCTAAAATTTGCCACACAGAAATTGGACAGCAGCCTGGTGCTCCCACAGCCTGGCTACTTAAGGAACTCCCTTCCTTTGTAATTTGAGTGCAGCAAATAGAAAACCAATCAGTAAACCTCATTTAATGATTGTCAAATCATTAAGGTTAGAAGCATGTAAAATAGCAGTTTGGGAACAAACAGTTGGGAACTAACAGAGTGAAATCTTCTCTGCATAAAGCTGGTCCCCTTTTGCTTCGTCTCCTTGACTGGGTTCGACTTCACGTCTGTGACGTGGACAACATGGTCCGTGAAGTTCTGAGCAGTGAAAATCCGTCGAAACACGAGCTCTTCTGGAATGTGGCGAGTATAGTCACCTATAAGATTCTTAAACAAACAGAGTCCATGCCCATGTGTTTTGCCTTCCTCCTCACTTGACACTAGACTACATCTCAGAAACTGATACCTAGGACACTGCTGCTCTCTGTCTATACAGGTTTTAAGATGAAGCCATTCTGAAGATCATCCTAACCCTCATTCCCATCCTGATCCTTTCACTTTCATGCTCCATAGAGGCCAAGACTTACACCGTGTGTTTGAATTAGCAGGGCCTACAGTTTAAGCATTTTAACTCCACTTAACTTGCCTAAATCACAAGCTAAAATTCCCCTCTGATACTCTTCCTTGCGCCGTGTGGTGCTCACAAACAGGTGGGTTTTGCAGGTGGATGTCTTTGTGCTGCAAGGCCGAATGGATGAAGCACGGCACTTGCTCTCCAAGGAAGCCAGTGCCAATCCCGCGTCGGTGAACATGTACAAAATCTTGGATGACTTGATGAAGAAGATGCCTGTGCCCAGTGTATGTACAAAGTGGATTTTTTTCGTGCAGTTCCGTTGGGACGAGAGATAAGAGGGGTAACAGTATTAGTCCAGTCCATTTCATCTCTGCTGTGGCTCCTGTAACATCACAATTTGTTGACTGTTAAAACATCTCACTCTCAATCCTTTACAGTAATAATATTTCTGTTTTCGAATTGCCCAAAAGACCCAACCATACAAGCAAAAACCTGTTAGGTGACAAACCAAGACAGTTAGATAATTTTTGCAGCAGGATACATTATCCAGTTGTCTGAAACAGTTCCTGTTGAGAACTATTCTCTTGTACAGAATATTTTCGGAAGACTTTGCCAGCAGAGTTTCCCTCTGCTGCAGTAATGTCCTTGTGGGGGAAAAAATGCAGCTGCATCATGGTCATCTTTCATGGAATGCTCTTGAGGTCTTTTGCCTTATTTAGATGGGTAAAGAAAGGCACTTCAAATGCAACTATAGGGCAAGGAAAAATTTGATGGTAGCCCCGTGTTCAGCTTTTTAGCATGAATGACTGTGAGTTCAGCCCAAGCACCTGTTATGATTTGACTTGGTGTTTCCTTTATTTTATGTATCTTACCTCTCTTCAGCTTGGCAACACTCAGACACTGACCGAGATGGAGCTGAAATGGCAGCACTGGCATGAAGAATGTCAGCGGTATCTACAGGATGGAACTTTTGCTTCCAATTCCCACATGGAATCCATCTGCAAGGTGTGTTTTTGCTGGGAAGGAAGGAAGGAAACTGTGGACAAGTACTGGATCCATCCTTGTGTATTTCAAGAGCCCTGTGTAGCCATAAGTAACTTTACTATGCTGGATGGTCTGTTCATTAAATCAGGAGATTTCAGGCCAGTCTTTTGTACGGCATTTTGTTTTGCAACAGTCTCTGCAAGCCTGGGCAGATCGTTTTCTCTTTGTGTCCAAGGCCATAAAGCTGATGAGGAAATGGGGCTCTGAGAAAAAGATCTTTGTCCTTTTGTTATTTAATTTTGATTAAATTCTCAACTTTGCAAAATGGGAGTAATGCCTCTGAAGAGTTACAATGCAGCTTTGTACATTGCTGAATTTGCAGAATAACTCCTATGCTTTTCTCCCGTTAGATCCTGCTGGGAGATGAGGATGCCATACTGGAGAAGAAGGAACTCATGACTACTTGGTACCACTTTCTGGTTACCCGACTCCTGTATTCCCATCCAACTGTGAAGCCAATGGAACTGCGGTTTTATGCACAGGCATGAAGTAGAATTATTTTTATATTCTCCACTATTTCTTGCACACAAGGGTTACTATATTTAAAGAAGAACTTTGTGGGGGTTGACATCTTACAGCAACTACATACCTGTAAGATGTTTCCTAGAATTTTAAGTGGACTGGGAGACTGATACGGTGGACAAATAATTGTTGAAGACCCAGTCTCTTCAGTGTCTAATGTTACCAGTCTTGTTCCTGCAAATTGTTTTCCCAGTTCCCTTATGCTAAAATAAGGAAAAACCTTTCTCCTTGATGTGTTCAGTCCCTTATGACCTCTTATTTCCCATAAAATAACCTAAATGAGGCTGCTACATCCAAACAAATGTCTTCCTTTCACCATCTCACAACTTCTGCATTTATCATGTCTCGCAATCTCATTCCACAGTCTAGTATGGACCTGTTCCTGGGTGGAGAAAGCAGCCCTGAGCCTCTAGACACGATTTTAATGGCAGCCTTTGAATTTGAGATGCATCAAGTGATCAAAGAATGCAGGTTGAGTTTTAAGGTTTTTGATTCTCTAGTTCTACAGTATTGCTCCTGTGTGCATTTACTGCAATAGTATTTGGTGTAGAGGGTATGGGTACAGCCCAACCTGATCATCCTTTCAGAGAATTTTGCAAAAATTTGTGGAGCAGGCAGCAATTAAAAGTATTCCATTAGGTCTGGGACATTGCAGCCAGACATTATACTGTAATCTAGCTTCTGTATTGGTAAGAAATGCCTGTGGAAAACCTGACGCATTCCTTGGCATTGGTAGGCTTAGTATTTTTCTCTTTTGCTTGCTTCAAATACAGCATTGCCCTGAGCAACTGGTGGTTTGTGGCTCATCTGACTGACCTACTGGATCACTGTAAACTCCTGCAATCTCACAATCTCTAGTAAGCATTTATTTGCATTGATTATTCAGACACCCAGCAGCAAGGATGACTGAAATAGCATGTGGATTTTGGTTGAAAAAGAGCATCCTGGGCATATCCGGAGATGGAGAATAAAGGTGCTGCATGTGCTTCTGAAGTTGCAGGCAGTCCAGATGCTCTGAGAAGCAGAAGCAGTTGCTGACCGGATGAATTTGACGCACTATTCAACAGTGCCTCAGTACAGTGTTAGGATTTTTTTAAAAATATAATTTTATCTGAAATATAATCAGGGCCCCAAGTGTTTGTCATTATTTGGAACAGTGAGAAACTAATCTAAAAAGAGTTTCTATATGTATGTTCTGAATAAATTTAAGTTTGAGCAATTGAATTTTGCTATCTGAATTTCCTTGAAGTTTCAGTTTCTTAAAGCACTTTCTCGCAGCTATATTTGCTAAGTGCTGTAGATATTTGGCAGGTCTCCCCAAGGAGAACGCTGACCTGCATGCTTAGGCCTGAGGTACGAAGCTTATTAAGACAGCCCGTGACAAAACATGCTGCATACATTGAAAGTACTCAGGAAATAAAGTCAGCAGTTTTTTCCAATGAGGTGCAAATAATAATGCTTGTTTCTTTTCTCTCTCCCCCCCCCCCCAGTTTTGGTTCAAATATGCGTGAATTCCTTCTGCTAGAGTATGCCTCAGGACTTTTCTCCCATCACAGGTAGCAACTTACTTTTACTCAGGGGATAGACTAACATCGAGGCAGCCAAAACAAAGAATTACATGTTAATGAAGTAAAAAGGCAAAACTTACAGAGGCCACTGTTAGGATTTCAGCAAAGGTGTCCCTAAGGGATCGTACAACACTAGCGTGTTTCCTTTCCTGAATGAAAGACAAAATCTACATATTAGACCCATCGTGTATTGACCAGGGTAGAATTACCCCTGCCACTGTGGCTTTTTTGGTACAGAGCAACTTGTACCAAAGCCCTTGTGAGATGCAGGTATTCCAGAGTTGTATAATAGGCAGCTGGTATTTGGTAGAAAGTAAAAGCCATTTTAGGTCTGAATACTAAGTTAATGAGAGCTAACTGTTACTAATGCAGACTGAGATTCTCCTTGTGGCTTTACTGTTGTGTTTATTTAAGATTTATATGATTGGAATGCTTGATAATTTTTTTTTTTTCCTCTCTCAGCCTGTGGCAGCTGGGGGTAGATTATTTTGACCACTGTCCAGAATACGGCAGGGTATATTTAGAGCTTCATGTTGAGCGGATACCCCTTAACACAGAACAGAAGGCCCTCAAAGTGCTAAGGATCTGTGAGCAGAGACAGATGCATGAACAAGGTGACTGATTTTTAAGTCTCATTGTTTTGTAGCGATACAAGTGAAACTACTGAAACTAATTCTTTCCCTCTTCTCCTATGTTTTCTCCTAAGTGCGTAGCATCTGTAAAATCATGGCCATGAAGGCTCTGCGGAATAATCGCTTGGGGTCTGCCCTGTCGTGGAGCATCAGAGCTAAGGATGCGGCTTTTGCTACACTAATATCCGATCGGTGAGTCTGAGTCGGGAGCTCTCACACAGCTGCTGCTCTAGTGGGGTGGTAGGAAGGGGAGAAGGCAGCCGCTCTGCAGTGGACCGGAAAAGGTCCTGCTGCAGGCAGGTTGGGATCGGCTTCCCCTCAATCCAAGTACCTGCTTCTGGAGTAGGAAATGACATCCGTGGGCACTCTCATCTGCAATACCCTAGCTGTTTGTTTCCTACATTGTTTTACTTCATGAAATCTAGATGGAGATGAAACCAACTGGCTTTATCTAACAGTCCAGTCGTCTTAGAACTTGCTTTGATAAACATTTCTTTTGGCAAGATCTCCATCTTATGCACTGCCCTTTCACTTGCTCCACTACAGCTCTTTGATGGGCTGTACAGTGAACCAGGGAAGTGATTTGGATGGAGGATAATCCCCTTCTGTGCTTTATTCAGATTACTTTTAACCAGTCTCCAAACAAGTCAGTGGCAACCACTTAAGCCACCATTTCTGCAAAAAATCTCAAGCCACAATTATATGTAAAAAAGAGTAAAATTTTATTGTGGCCCTGGTTTTGTGTAAGCTTGTCACAATATCTGACCTTGCAGGAGTTGGGAAGGTTGTTACAAAATTGAAGAGGGTGCTAACACTTGGCTTAGGCCTAGACAAAAAGATATGGCAACTCTCTTTATGCTTTTTTTAATCTCTAGTAATCCATGTCATGTATCTTTTTGCTAGTTGGAAATTGGTACCTGCCTATCTCTTTGCATAGTTAGGGTCTAATTTTGAAATTACACTCTGGGTAGATGGCCAGGCAATACTCTATCTTCAGCAGTGAAAAAGGGGAGTAGTAAGAGATTGCAGGGTTGGGTTTTTTTTCATTTGTTCTTTGAGGCAGTAGGAATCATTATATTTCTTTCAACAGAAGGTGAAAGAAAACCATCACAGGAAGCAGCTCTGAAAAAAGCAGCATAATGAAGGCTGCGACAAAACAGATGAAAAGCTTTTAGAATTATTTTTTTTCCTGCTGCTTATCAACTTTTTTACACAGCAGAAAAATAGAGCTTTTGTTATGACCTGGGAGTGTTATTTATGCATCCACCAGCCTCAGCTTCCTGTGCGCCTTCCTTCACTTACTCCTTTTCAAGAATAGACATCAGCTACCACAAAATCTAGAATAGTGTCTGTTAAATGCACACTACAGCAGTTCATTTGCCACTCCCAGGAAACGTTTTCATGTCTTCTGAAATCCTCACAGGAGGTTGATTAAGATGAAACTTAGTTGTATAGTAAAGTTTTCTGGGAAGGGAGTAGGAGATACAAAACGAATGTGGACAATGTTTTCCCCTCTAAGCTTTTGTTGCGTTTTACTTTCTCCCTAGATTCCTTAAGGACTATTGTGAAAGGGGGTGCTTCTCTGACTTAGACCTCATTGATAATTTGGGACCATCCATGCTGCTTAGTGACCGGCTAACATTTCTTGGTGAGAAATGTCTACAGTTTTCATTCTGGTCTGTTATTTAGAACATAGTTAACTCCATGGATTTACTTGGCTTTGTCTCTTCCTCCATCTGGCTACATCCTGTTTTACTGATGAGGGGAAAGCAAATGACTGAAGGTGATTTGGGGTGCAGCCTGCTTGCTACCAGGAGACTGCATTTGCAACTGCACTCCCAGTAGGCATCTGTCCTGCACTCCATTGAGCAGGATAGTCTTGAATTTTGACATTTGTATGCTTTCCCTTTCTTAGTCTTTTTCCAGACTTTATCACTACCTAGGGAGACTTTGAAATATTAACAAATGCAATCTGGAAGACCATAGGGGGCTTCTTTGGAAGAGTAAACCACTGGCTTAAGTTATTTTGATAATGTGATAATTTTACTAACTTCGTAAAGTCCTCCAAAATCTCAAAAACTTGTGTTGCTTCAGTGTGCCACTTTCAAGCTCACTCAAACAAAAGCTCTCTCCTACCCTTTCACTATAGCAATTGTGTCAAAAAAAAGCAGAGGGCCTCCAGCTAGTTTCCTTTACATACCACAGCTTCCTCGTCCTGGCTGGCACAGGTGTGGGCTGCGGTAACCTGCCCGTCTGGCTGCAGCTGCTCTGCGGCCTTTGATTAATGGACCAAGACAGGAAATTGAGCTGAAGTGCACCTTTCTCTGGAGCTGTGGCAGTTAGTGAGCCCAATTACTGGGGCCAAAATCTAATAGGAATTTGGAATAGCTGTTGGCAATTGGACTGACTCCCTTCTGGCTGACACCAGCATTACAGTGAGGGCGATCCTGAATTTGATCTGTTCCCATTTGGTCAAAGCTTGCAAAACTGAAACTGTATTTCCTTCATTTAAACCTTATCCTAAATTAAGATCAGAAGCTAACTGTGACTTACCAAATTGGTAATCCCTCCTACCTCTGCATGCTCGGTGTCACCCAGTGACCCTTGCATCAGCCCCAAAGATTTGTAGTTTAGTTGTGTAATTTGTGTTTATAAACTGTGTTTATAGAGAAACTACCTCCCTTTCTGCTTTTTGTAAACAGTCCTGAAAGGCCTGCAAATATTTCTGCTTGTTTTTCCTTTGGAGGTTTTAGAAACATCAGGTGTATTTTTGCTGGACAACTTTCACACGTCTCTATCTTGAGCTCAAGCATTAGTCAAAGGTGAATCTGAATGGGAATCATTACTTCCAGTATTTTGACAGTTTAGTGGATACAAAGCTGCAGAATAAAACTCATTTTCATCCTCAGCCAGTTCTCACAAGCTGGATATTGCTGTAACTAATTCTTTGCAAAAGCAGAACTTTCCATGTTAACAAAGATCAGGAAGACAATGAAGCCTTTCAGACCTCCTGATACTCTGCAATATCAAAAAGAACATTTACACCCCCCGCCTTTCCCCTCCCATTCCTGGTTTTTGCAGATGCCACCAGTCTCTCTAAGCAACTCGAGCTGTTGCACAACCCTGCAAATGCTCAGCACCAGACAGTATCCATTAGCGAACAGGCTGGTTCAAACCGTAAACCTTACCAAGAACGGTAACAGGTTTTTGGCTGCCTTTTCAGCCAGCCTCTATTTTAACCTTTCTTTATGCACAAGACTCCCATTCCCCCAGGCTCATCTGCTTTGGAGACTCATTTTGGGTGGGGGTAGTTCTACCACAGGCTTCATGGGAGCAAACGGACCACCTAACATCCAGTGGCCCAGGCGTGAGCAGGTCTGACAGATACTGACACCTTTTACCCTTCACCAACACCCGTGCGTAGGCAAGTACCGGGAATTCCACCGGCTGTATGGGGAGAAGCGGTTCTCTGAAGCTGCCAGGTTGCTTTTGATGTTGATGACGGCTCACATAGCTCCTTGCTCCTTCTGGATGACCCTGCTGACCGATGCCCTTCCCCTGCTGGAGCAGAAAGAGGTGAGCACACTGGTCACATGGGACAAAGCCCCCCCCCCACCTTCTTTTCTTCCTGACAATGAAGTGGTGACCCCCCCCTTTCTGCCCCCCAGGCTAGCACTTGCACTTCCAGTGCAAAAGAACTGCTTGTGGCAGTTCCAGAATTGCACAGCTATCCAAATGTCCCATCAGTGGGAGCACATGGGACCCAGGATAGGATAATCAACTCTTAACTTCGAGGAAACAGCAGCGGAATACCTACATGCTGATGATTTAAGTACACACTGCATCCAGTTCCTTCTGGTACTTGGCTTGAAGATTTTTCTAGCGTGCTTCCTTCTTCTAAACCCAATTTTTGCTTTTAAGATCCAACAAGAGAAAAGACAGACCCATGACTGGATAAAGCCCCGATCACCTGCTCTGACCTCATAGCTGGCCCAGCCTTGCATAGGAGGTGGCACCAGAGACCTCCCAAAGTCACTGCCAGCCTGAATTCTCCTCTGATCCTGTGACTTAAAGGGTCAGAATGGATCTGTGGGAGGGTGAAAGCATTCTCTTCCTCTCAACCGAGTTATCTTCTCGGACTGTGTGATGTCCTCAGACTTGATCATTTTCAGTGAATACTTGCATTTCCACAGGTCATATTTTCAGCAGAGCAGACTTACGAGTTGATGCGATGCCTGGAAGACCTGACAGCAGGGAAGTCGGATAAGCAGAAATTCCAGGTAGCTCCTGTTTAGAGGACAACTGGGTCATGAGTTGGTGGGGCTGTGAGGAGGGTCAGGGAAAGCAAGCTCTAAATTTCTATTTCTATGTGGGGACAGAAAAGAGGGAGAGCCTGAGCTACTGAGGCTGGTATGTGGCGTTATTTTCAAAGGCCAGCCAAATGAGGCATCGTCAAAAGATATTTAAATATACGCAAAACCAGTACAGGAGTACTTCCACTGCTCACCGTTCTGCTGATTTGGATTAGACAGGAATGCTTTTCCAAGATAAATAATTGCAAATTACATGGGCAAGAAAAAGCTGAGATGCTGCCATCTAAGAGCTCAAGCTATAAAATGTTCCAGGCACAGAACAGGGAGCCATTTGCTACACATGCAAACCTCTGCAGCTGCCAGAAAACGAAAAGGCTTGGCAATGCTGTCTTGTGTTGATCTAAAAAGTAGGAAATGTAGCTTTTGCTCTTCTCAGGAGGTCCCTGTAACAGGTAGATAACACGTGTACTCTCCCTTTTAATGACCTGCATCCTTACTTTCCAAAACCCAGAAAGAGAACCTTTCGCCAGCTCGTTACTGCGTGTGGCAGTCTAACCCAAACTGTGCTCGCTTTTAGGATGATGATGTCGAGACTATGAAAGTGGAAATGCTGAGACTTGCTCTTGCACGTAATCTTGCACGAGTCATCGTCAAAGAAGGCACGTTGGAAGGATCTTGAAGATGGCAGTATGTGATTTTACTCTTCCTCTGTGGCTCACTGTACATAAACCTGACTGCTTTTCTAAGAATAAATGTCTTGTTTTGCATATAGCGTGGCAGTTTGTTCTTGTCTTCCATAAAGAAGACTTAAAAAAAGTGTAAATGTAACTTTCAAGAAGGAGCTGCATCAAAACCTTAAGGTCGCTTGTTCCAACTTGGCTTGGCAACCCTCCCCGGTAACGTAAACCTCATTATCAATGGCAGCATTACCTTGGCTTTTTCAGTTGCTTTGCCTCTAATACCCAGAAGTGAAATTAAGCCCACCTTTTAAACTACCGGGGTTTTAGAAAACAGCAACTTCTCCATTTTTGCTTAGTTTGGATGGTTTTGAGATGATGGGTGGAGTTTTAGGGTTTCCAGAAACAGCACCGTACTCCAGAAGCAGTCATTAGCAAGGGCTATCCACAGAGCAAAGTAGGGAAAACAATTTATTTAACATGCAGCAGAACAAATGCATTTGAGATGTATATACAGTTACGGCTGTTCGGTATGAAGCAGGAACCTCACCCTACAGACAAGGAACATTCATAGTTTAATTTCCAAAGCTTTTAACAATGCATTTCCACGCAGTGAGACTATGGCATCTTTCCATTTGGCTGTACAGCGCAGGCAGCGCGCTGCCGTTAACAGAACAAAGCCATTCTGCAGAAAGCACTTGTGCTCTTCTGACTTCCTCAGAGTCACAGTGAGATTCATGTGTAGGCAAATAAAGCAGCGAAACCTGCTTCCTCGGGACACACTACCGGGACCTAAGCACTACCCCCCCCATGCCTACTGCATCTGAAGTGCTGGCAAGAACATGTCTGAGGCAGAAAGAATTCTCTCCTTGTCCCCTATCCTAGTCCATTGATTTAAAGCTGCTTGCTTCAAGGGTCCAAACAACGTACCCATCCCTCTCACCTGCCTTCTACATCAGGGAGCTGACAAGGCTGGGGTCTTCATGAGCTTCAGACCAGGAGTTTACGGCATGTTCCTTGGCTGAGCTTTGATGCCACCTTCAGGGGCTTCTACAGCTGCCTGCTGCCTCTGATTAGGACCTCAGGCCTTCAACTCTGCTGAGTTTTTCACCTCTACTCTGATTTTTACTTTGCAACGCAGTAAAGAAAATTCAACTACAAATAACTCCAAGCTGCATTTGCAGTAATGGGTTCTACAGCCGCCACTGATTCCAGCGGCATGTTCTCCTCGGGAGTTTTCCTACAACAGGCAGGGGTCTCCTCCTGTGCACCGATTTTCTCAGCGCTTTAGCCGACTGCTCCCACTCTTGGTTTGATACGAGCTGCTGCTTGACAGCACCGCTAGAAACGCTGAGCTTAGTGTCCAAGGACCCGCCCTATCTGTGCTTTTGTCAGTGGATGTTAAAAAAACCCATTTATTTAAAACAGTCCGTCTCAAAGCTAGCTGAGGCACTGCTTGAGATTGGAAATCAAGAGGGAGAAGGAGGGGACTGCTGGAATCAAGTTTTGGTGATTTAAACCTAGTTTTTGTGAGACCATAGTTAGAGGGATCAGTTCTTCTGCCCCCCGTTAGCGCAGAACACTGATGTCCAGGAAAACTGCCTTCCCTCTCGTCGGGACAATTGCACTTAGCCACTTAAAACAGGGAACAAATAAAACAGGGCATTAAACCCAGCACATGCATTGTCACAGCCAGTGGAGACTTCTTTCCTTTCACTGTCTGCTTGTTTCTATTTAGATATCCTATAGCTCTATTATTTACATTTTGTAAGTCATTGTACTCATCTCGATAAAACACAGTATTCAACTACAATAATAATACTGCCTGCATGAGGGGACATGAGAGGCGTCTCTCCTTATCCCTGGATTCAGTCATGGCACCTGATTAGTGATTGTAAAGACATTCCTGCACTCCAGGTGCTGTCCTCCACCAATACTGACGGCTCCTTTCCAGCCCTGTTCACCTCCTCGCTACGCATTTCCTCTTCTCCCCACACTACGGAATGCAATGAAGGCAGAAAAATAACCAGTGTAACCGTTTGCATACAAAACTCAGACCCAGCTGCCCAAAATGGATACAACAGGGAGGCAGCTAGCAGTATAAAATAAATATAACTAAAGATACAGCAGTGTCACACAACACAGAGCGAGGGTCTGCTTACATTGGCCGTTGGGAATGAAGCAGCGGAGGGGGAGGAAGGGAGCTAAGTGCCATTTCAGAGTTTTAAAAAAAAGAAAAAAAAAAAGCATTCCCTCACGGAGCCAGCATTATTGCTCAACATGCTTAGTGGGTCCGGTCTGGCACTGAGGAGGTAAAAGTCCAAGGGAGGGCACGTGTAAGGGCTCTGCACTGAGGAAGCTCACGGTGGCATCATTACCCCACCAGCCTGTAGGTATCTCTGGACAGCAGTACAGGAACGAGCCAACTAAATCCCCTTCTGCTGACAGGTCTCCCCTCAAAATACAGTAACTTCAAGTTTAATAGAGTGGAAGATAGAACCAGATTCACCCAGAGGTCAAGATAAAAGCAGCTAACACTGCCTGTTACTGGCTGCCACTCAGTTCATGCTTGGCATAAATGTTCCAGGACCCCTTCAATGTGGGGCAAAACATTCTGGACTAAAGCTACAAGCGGAGTGGTCAGGACATGTAAACAAAGCTGAACATCACCAGTGGATAGCATGTGTGTCCCTCCCCACGTCACATTCACTCCAGTCCTGCGGGATCCTTTCCTGGTCCTGTCACAGAGTCTCTGGCAGTGTCCTAAGGTCATAGATTCCCCCACTGCTCTACTGGGGGAAACTGATCCACTTCGCCAACCTCTGTGCTGGGCTGGTCTCCCAGTGTGAAGGTCAGTCTGTATCTCAGCCTCACTTTCTCCTGCAGGAAAGACAAAACCCAAGAGCAACATGAGAACAGCCCCGGTTGCTCCCGAACAAAACATTTCACCGTTAGAGCTCTATAGAGAGCACAAGACCTCTGTTGCACATAGCAGAGGGAAGAGGGCCAAGGTTAAGTTCACGGAGTAGTTCGGCTATTTAGCAAACCTGAGTGATTTACCTTACAGTTTCTATACCACAAAAGCTTTATTGCTTAGCATGGAATAGTAGGAGAAAAGCATGAATAACCTGTGATAATAGTTTGCAGATACGTGGACAGTAGCCATTGCTCAGCTGCTCTCCAGAGAGCCTGAAGAATGCTGCTGGAATAGTTCAACATTTTCAAAATTAAATTCCTTGTCATGTGGAGGAAGATACAACAGTTCCTACTCTGCAAAATTCCTAGCCAAACAGTAAGCAGGAGATGGAACGAGTCCTTCAATGACAGCATCCCATGTACCTCACAAAGTTTTTCAACAATCCACCAAACCCCTCTGACATTTATCCTTTTGGATCTCAAACCTTTCTGCTGATACTTTAAGGACCCTTTTGCTGTAATTCTCAAGTAGATTTGTCAAATAATTAGAAACTACTTCAGCATAAAGCTTTGAGCTTTATGGAGTGGGCTACTTATGAGTAACTACAGCAAGGAGAAACAGCCACTCAGATGCTCCCAGCACGATCAGCAGAAAAGAAAGCGTTAACCAAGTTGTTTCACTGGTCACAGGTACATCCTCAAAGAGTAATGGAACAGACACGATCTGACATTTGTCTGTTGGTTCAGGTCCGTCAGGCTATAGCCTCAACGCAGCAAAAGTATTTCTACAGCACCAGCTAATTTGACATCAATCTAATTATTGCCAAAGCCAGTGCACAAGGGAGTCAGACAAGCTCCTGACTGCTACCCTTTAAAGCTGAGCCTTATATGACCATTGCCCTTTTGCTGGCAGAAATGTACAGGTCCTTCTCCTACCTTTCCTTGCTGACAAAGTCTGTTGGGGAAGAGCCTCCCTCTAGCCCTGAACTGAAACACCAATGTTATGCAGCGACCACCTCTGGAGGGCACGTCAGGAACAAACAGCTGTATCTGCTCAAATGTTTGGTCCAACCCCCCTGTAGAATTCAGCTAACGTCAAATTTGTCTGACAAGGATGGGATAAATCCCACTGCCCCTCTCACCTTCGCAGGATTTGCCAGAAGCATGACTTGGGTGATGGCAGCAGGCGGCTGGATGGGATTGAATGGAGACAGCTCTGTGCCAGAGGGTGGTTGTAACTTCACTTTCATGGACTGCAAATGAAAAAGAAAGCGGAACCTCAGGGATTATCTCCTGCCTTGGGGACAATGAAAGATGCATGCACAGGCTGGGGAGGTAACAGCACACATCCAAACTGAAGAGAATCAATTCCCATGCGAGGATGAGGACACAAGGGCCAGCCCAGCTTGCGCAACATGACAGGAAGAGGTAGACTGATGACACGTCAGCCCAGAGTAAAAGGTCAGGTGAACTTCCTATCTGAGTGCTCTTCTGTCAGAGGTTTTAATGCAAACATCTTCGCGACAGCAGGCAGATCATAGCTGAGATTGGGCCCGTTTTGAAAACACAAAGCTGGTCATCCAAAATTATCTAGGTGCAGTAAGACTAGACTGGAACATATTGTCAGATTTAGGAAGTCTGTCAGAAATTCTGATTCTAAAGACCTCAAGGGTGGCTCTATCCACGTAACAGTCGTGTTGTGCTATTTGAGTCACCTTCATGAACAGACAGAGCTGGATTGATCTTAGATAGCAAGAAAAATAGAACACTAACTACCTGCAGTTCCTGACTTATCCTATTCAGTGTTCTCTGCCTCTGCCAACCACCTTTATGTTTTGGAAACAGGCAGAGCACAGCCTACAGAAAGGTAGAACCAGGCTGTCCAAGTCCCCAAGTTCACACCCAGGCCTTCCCAAATGCACAGTTTCACATCACCATGGGTCTGAGCCACGCATCCCTACCTTTGGCACAGCAGCCTGCAGCACTATGTTCTTCACAGGAAGCGGTGCCGTGTTCAGCATCGAGACTACCACAACTAGTACATCCGACCTTCCTGGCGGGCACTCCCTGGCAAAGTGCAAGAGGATCCGGAAGCCGTTCTTGTCATAGGCTGTCACTGGGAGAGCACTGCCTACCGCAGAGAGAGATGGGGAGAGGAATGCAGGTTTATGCTGCAGAAGGCGATCTGTAGCAGCATTAGTCAATCTGACTGTTCGGCTGGGACGTCTCGTCCTTTCTCTCTACTTCATAAACTTTGTCAAGAAGCTTTGCTTTTAAAAAATGTCCAGAAAAAGGTGAAAAACCTGAGATACTTACTGGGTTTAATGGATTCCAAGGGAACATGGACATTGGCCAAAGAAATTTCAGGTGCTTTCATGGGACTGCCTTGCTGCTGGAATGATGCTGGCTGGAAGAGAGGACTTCCTGAGCCAGCAGTACAGCTGCTTGGGAAAGGAACTGGAGGGGCTCCAGGGGCAGTGGCTGGCAGCCCTGCAGGTGCTACTAACGGGGCAGAGGTGACAGTGGTTGGCACAGTAACCCCAGGGAACACCAAGGGTGTCACCATGCCTTGGGTGGCAGTCCTGGAAGAGAGACAGAAAAAAACACGGGAAACTGAGCTGAAAGCGAAGCAGGCATTTCACCACAAACCCAGAGAGAAGAGCAGATCGCGAGGACAGCGCAGTGGCCCAGAGCTACGAGGAAAGTGGTGGTGGCAGGGTCAGGCATCACTTCTCTAAGTCAAGAAGAAAGGAGAGTCCCACCTTGACAAAGGTGGGCAAGGCTAAGATGGGCAAAGGCCTCTCTACTTAAGCAGCCTATTCAACTTTACACCACGAATTTGTATCAGGCAACAGTACAGCTGTTGTGCTCTACAAGGTATTGCCTGCCTCTCCCTCCTGGAGGTGGGACCCTTGCATTAGTTTGTAAACTTAAACCCTCTGAGAGGAAAAATCCCAGTCACACATTTCTACCAAAACACAGAGCTGAAAGTCTGCCTCTGAACCTGATGCTGCAGCAAGCCTGGCTTTCTAACTGCAGAGACAAAGCAAAGTCCAGGACTTTTAGTTACCCTTTGGCTTCTTCAAGGAGTTGTCCCAGCACATCCAACTTATGTGACATATTGCTCCCCACAGATGAGCTGAAGTATCCAGGAGCAGCTGGAATAGTCTTAGGAGGCCCAGCAGGAGCAGCTGGTCCAGCAGAGAATACAAATGGCACTGAGTTTGGTGCTGTGATGTTGGGAGCAGTCTGAGAGGCTGTGAAAGCAGAGGGCAGTGTCACTGATGTTCCACATGTGGTCTGTGATGCGTGATGGAGAAGAGGGTTCCCTGCAGGGTTGCAAGCAACAGTCACCATCTTCGGGTTAAAGAAATCCAGGTCCAACTGGTCATTCTGAAAGAGAGGACACGTAGATGCTCTAACTCACTGCTACCCCCTGTTGTAGAGATGGCACTGTTACAGAGGGAGATAGATTTACGGCAAAAACAGGTGCTGGGTGGCAAGCAGCAAAGTCCGTGGCCTATGTCAGGACTACATCTGATCTGTAATTTATGCAAAGGAAGCGCTAACATCATGGGGGACAGATGGGAAACTGAGAAAGCCAGGTTCAGGGATATCTACTCTGTTTAGACATAGCTACCCAGAGTTTAGGGCTAAGCCAGACTTCCCCTCAGGAACAGCTGCCCCTCTGCCTGTATGTGCAATCACGTGTTTCTCTAAGGTGACAGAGTGTGTCCTGAGATGTCCCACAATGACAACCTCTCTCTCCCCTTCCCCCAAGACCCTCCTTTGTACCTCAAACATGCTCCACTGGTTGTTTTCTGAGGTCTCCTTCACTGCTGCAGGGGCTGGGTCATTCAGGCCTGAAAGGAAAAATAACAGGAAGGTGACTGGAGGAGAAAATGAGTTAGGTGTCATCCCTTGGCAATTGTTTCGGTATCATCAAACTACTTGATTCAGCTCTGCCAGAGCCCAAGAACCTGAAGGAAGACTGAAATGGGCTGCAAGTCTATTATGAGGAAAGGAGACAGACAGCACCAGTAGCTGAGTCACCCCTTGGACACAGCTCTTCTAACCCTTCCTGATTTGCAGTGTCTTCCGCTGTTCACATCTGGGCTCCACAGGCAGGCACTCTGCAGGCTGCTATATGCAACCCCCCTAAGGCACCTTGCTCTTTAGCACAGCTGCAAAGTCGGGGCGAAACCTATACCAAACTGCAGCCTGCATGTCCGGCATATCCAATCACCTACAGAGATCAGACTGCAATTACACTCAACAGTTATTTCACTTTCGGCCTACTCTGGGAAGATCAGAGTTTTTAATACTGACTCACTGACCAGGTCTTATATTCAGGCTGATGCAAGGGAACGTCCCCTGGACTTCTCTAGAAACGAAAGGCATCTCATGCTCCTTTTAGGCAAGCCACATGCTGAAGGAAGAAAGCAGTCTTTGTTAGGCATGGATCGAATAGCCCTTTTCTGGGCCCCTCAGTGTCTTACCTAAGGACAGAAGCTCCTCATCCAGCAAGGAGAGGGAGTTAGCCGTGCTGCTCTGCTGAGTGGGTGCGGCTTCCACTTGGCTAGAGGAACTGCTCCGCAACTGTGTGAATGTCTGGGGAGGCGGTGGGAGAATGGGGATTTCTGCTGGGGCTACTGTGGGGGCTGATGTCAGGGTGGTAGGTGGCATTGGAGGTGGCGGGGTGCTAGTGACGTCCAATCCAGCAAGGTCAATGAGGGTGTTGAGATTACTTGTGGAGTTACTCCCTGCAGCGGACAGGAGAAGAGCACTACTAGGAAAGAAGGCAAAAGGCTCAGAGCAAACCCAATGTACAGAAGACATTATCAGAGAGATGGTTTAGATAACACAGATCCTCATTTACACATGGCTTATGGATCTTTATCACAGAGAAAGCCCACATGCTTTCCACTTAACCGTTTGCTGTCCACAAGCTACTTAAATCAACCTCGATACTTAGGAAATTTCTATATAAAAAGCAACACCTGCTCCAACTACTGCTCCTTCCCCAGTGCTTCTTGGAGCATAATTCATAATCTTTTCAAAAATGTTTTGAGCTCAGATGAGGCTATGGGAGATCCTACAGAATTACAATGAACAAAGGCTACCAGAGAGCTAGAGAGCTGAGGAAAATTCATACTGTCTGGTTCTTCATATTTAGAACAGTCTTGTCCCAATAAGACGCTGTCAGGCAGCATTATTCATTCTTCTACTGCTCTCCAAAAACGTTTAAGTGACTCCCAAATGGCAATTCTGCCACACACATCCAGAGCTTTCAATGGTGAAGCCGAAGTGTAAAGTAGGCAACTGGCTTAAATTCACAAATGGAATTGCTGGCATGGCCAGGAACAGGACCGCTGGCCTGCCTCGCACTCTCCTGCTCTTGTCCTTTTGATAAAGTCATCTTCTTACATGTCACCATTAAGAAACAGGACAAATGCGGAGAGGAAAATGAATGAGAACTTCCAGCCACACAAACTGTTGAGATGCAGGTTTGCCACCGATGTTATCAAAGGTTTCAATAATACGGAATGAGCAATGGAAAATGCAAAGCTGCAGCACTGTTGCTCATGTCCAGAATTGTTCATCCACTGCTTAGGAGCTGTCTTGTCCCCCTCTGATTCACAAACTGTTGGCCACAAGAACCATCAACAGCCTACTTTACCACAATTAATAGGAAACCCTCTCCAAAAGACTTAGAATTGCAGGATTCAAAAATTAAACAGTTGGCTTCCCAGGAACTCACCTTCCACTACAGACATCACAGGGAGATCCACTTCACCATTGATCACTTGCCCCTCTATTATTTTTTTATAGGAATTTATCACACGGGATAAATTGTCACTGGCCTGCAGAATATCCCCTACGTGCAAGAGAGACAAAAACGACCTCGAAGACTTTAGTCACTTTGCTCCCACTAATGCTGAGAGTACTCAATTATTAACTAAATAATCAGCAATAAAAAATTATTTGGCTATGAGCTCCATTACTCTGTCTTTGCCATACTTCTCTAAGCAATACCCTGACGTTTCTAGGTCCCTGCACATTACAGTAACAATGAAAAAATGAGTCCAAGGCTTTGCTCCCCACACCAAGTCCCTTCCCCTTCCAAAGCAGCAGCTGCCCCCCATTATCGCCCCTAGCCTCCCTAACCACCAACTCTACTGTCAAGTCCTTGCCTGAATTTAAATGATAAGCATAAAGAGGCAAGGATCTTGTCTTTTATCTGCTTGCTCAAAGCAAAATGCATCTACAGTGAAGAGGCGCCTTTACAGCAGCCGTTCCCTTGCTGAACTCTTGCACCGTCACAGGTCACAAAAGCAATTAAAAAAAGAAGTGTAGCTTAGTTTACCCAAACTGCTGTCGTTATCTTCTGTCTCACTGGCCAGCTTGAATAATGTCCGTCTTTTTGTTTCACACCTTTCATAGAGCTCCTAGGAAGACAGATTAGCACAAGAGGTTTCATCAGCCAGGAGCCACTGTCAGCAATCCCAGTCAGCACAGAATGACTCCCCAGACATGCACTGGAAAGCCCAGAACAGAGAAACCAGTCTCCCTGTGTTGAACGTGCCAGTGTGGCTGGACAACCAAGATCCCCTGTCCCTGCCCTATTTACAAGGCTGTGAAGCATTACATTAGCCTGGGAGTCTACACACAACCTGCATTTTCAACACGTCTCTTAGTCCTCCCTCACATCAGCACTTATGGCCAGCTCTAGTTCAAAAGAGGTCTTAGTTCCTTGTATTACAGTAGTCCCTAAAAGCCCAAGGAAGAGCAGAATTGTGCTTCAACAATTATTGCTTCAATTGTGCTGCAACCATCACTCAGAGAGTCTGCAACCACGCAGAAGAAAAGTGGCAAGAAGGAAAAGTTTCACAGAAACAAACCAGTTTCTTAAGCTTCTTATCATCATTTCAGGAGCTTGTTGTTAAAAATGAGTAGTTTTAACTTTTTAAATTAGATACGGTGCAACTCTTCAAGGCCCTGGGCCTATCCAACCATCCCTGGTGGCTGTTCTGATTTTTACATTCTTGACATGCTCCAAACCTTACAACACCAGCTAAAACTCTTCCTTTGAAGGGGAGGTCATATTTTCTGCCCCATTCAGCCTTTAGTTTCTCCACCCACAGTGCTGTAAGGGACAGTTATAATCTACAATCAGTGTGTCCTAATAGCAAGAATTACAAACCGCAGCTTCTTGGTTGTGCTGCATCTTTGGAGAACAGCTGTACCTCACTTCAAGCATGTGCAAAACTGAGCTATTACCCACCGAGTCCTGTGGTGAAAGGCGTTAAAAACACCGTTATTTTCTTTCCTGCTGTTTCCAACAACTGCTCTTGTTTCTTGCCATTGCTCTCCGTTTTACTGCACTGTTTGTAATTCTCTGCAAAACTCAAGTCTGTAAGAAGAAAGGGCTGACTCCAGGATTTCTGGGAAGAAGGAGCAGCTCAGACCCACCTTCATGAGCTCCCTATCGGCCTCTGATGAGTCCTCTTTGCTGTAATGAACCAACATCTCATTCAGCAGCTTCACATTGTTATTTACTTCCTCCAGCGTATGCATGCGTTTTGTCACTTTTTGAATCCGAGCCTCATCCTTCAAGGTGTAAAACACAGATATAAAAAGTGAGTTTCCCTGTAAAGTCCATGGTATCACAACAGCAGGTATTATCTGTAAATTATGTCAAATGATGTCTATTTAAGGTTAAGCTAGGAAAAAAAACCAAACAAAAAACCTCTCCATTCATATTAAGTTTTGTTTATTATCTTTTCACCACCATTCTGAAATGATAAAACTCCCCATATTTCAAAAGTCTCATTAAATAGACTTTAATGTGTAATTATACCACTGAAAATAGAAAAGTTCCCAAAAGTTCCTTTCTAACCTTTTCAGAAGATTTTTTTTTTTTCTGTCACTTAATGCCATTTTATGAAAAAGATGTGTTTGAAGCAAAACATTTACTAGGAACAACAAGCACTCTGGTAGAAAATGCCCACACATCTCTGTTTTGAGATTCCAACTAAAGATGTAGGAGAGTCTGCCCTAGGGACAAGAGGAACTTGAATGGAAACAGTTCAGTAACCTATACGTCCTCTTCAGTCTAGAAGCTATCCTTTTTTTTTTTTTGCCAGAATCACAGGGAGTCATTTCCTGGACTCCAGAATTTCTAATGACTGCCATGGGTGGATGCATCACAGCTCTACAAACAGGAAGGTGTTTCCATGAAGCCTGCTTGTGAGAAGACCCAGTCCAATGACTCAGTCCTCAGCATCCAGGGCTGGTATTGCGATGCTCACACCAAACCCTGACATGAAATACCATCTTGAGTGACGAGAACGTAGTCAATTACAACAAGGGGCATTCAGTCCTTGCCCCTTCTTGCCCTGTCCTCCAGAGACACCAACTGTAGACATTTTTGTGATATAAACATCTCTCAGTTGCGAGCTGGAGTCAAAATTACAACACAGAGCCCTACTAAGTCATCAGATGGCACCCCCTCTATGCCAGCAACCACAGGGACTAGATGCAAGTTAGCACTGTTAAGAGGTTTTAAAAAATAGTAAAAGGCTGGATGTCACTGATAGTCTCATTCAGTCCCCACAACTTAACTAAGCAATGTACTAACACAATGCTCCTGGAGCCTGAAAAGCCCAGGTTCTGCCGTTCACATGATCCCAAAGCTCTCCACCATTTTGAAGTCAAATTGCTTAAAACTGGAAAGCAGACTGCTGACTGGGACCAAACCTACAGGAATTTCTTACCTCTTTTACCATGGATTTTATAAGCTTGTTGGCCTCTTGTAAATCATCTGGGTTTTTGCTTTTCAGCAGTTTGGCTAGAAGCTGTAAGATGAGAAAAGGATATTCAGGAAACAAAGACCCTTGGCAAAGGGAAGCAGTGAAAGGAATCTGAGTGAACAATCCACAGGAGAAGAGATACAGCCCACTATTACAAAGCTTACACTGCTTTCATAGTTACAGTGACATCAGCAGGAGTCATTTATGTTTTGTTATTTTATGTGAGTTGCTGCATTCTTGCTTCTACACAGGACATATACTGTGAAACCTCAGAGACTTCTGACACTAAATAATTATTCCTCCCATACATCATTTTTGGTCATGTTTGTGAAATGTTCTCTGCCTTCTAGTACTACTGCAGGATGGCACTTGAACAAAGAATAACCTCATAATGGTAACACAGACAAGGCCTTAACTAGAACTTCAGGTTAGGTAGGTGGACATAGCAATGAGTTATGTGAAAGTACACACCACCCCCCCAAAAAAAATTAAAAGCTGAATCAGTATATTTGACTTCCTTATTCTAAATGTGCATTGAGTAACCACTTTTCATTAGTGATGACAATACAAGTCTTCACTGTACCTTGGATTTCTCCTCATCATCAAACACAGGGTTTTTGGGACGAGGTGGTGGAGAAGGAATCAGGGTTCTGTCTGCAGGAATCACAGGATCAAACATAACGATCCCTGAAAGCAGAAAGGGAACCCACGTGGGTTTGCACATGCAGTCAACACCAGGCAGTGCACCCAGTTATTCACAGGCTGCTATCAAAGCGAACACGCAGTCAAGTCTGCCCATTGATACTAGCTCACTGTTACAATGGCCAATACAGGATCAAAATCACTGAGCACGCTAGCTGGAAAAAACAAAGAACGTTTTCTTTGATAAAAGCCAAAACCCCAGCAAATGTGTTGCCATGTCCATATTGCTCCTCTGATACCTCAGTATAATCAATAGCTCTCCACTATTTGTCTTTCCCCCTTTCACTTTAGCTGTTGAACCACTAAGTGAAGTCCCAGACAGCTCAGCTTTGTGCGAACTCAAGGGCATAACATTTGTTTGTCTAAATGAGCTGAGCAGGAAAGCAGACAGCAATGCAAAACGGGATGATGAGCGGACTCCTAACGACGAGCGGGTAAAGAGCTAAGCTCCCTACTTGTTCCACTGTCAAATCCTTAGATTTGTGCTCTACCTCAAGAGCTTTCCTGGAACCAATTTTTCTCGTGTTGAAGCCGCATGCTTCTCAGCTGAGCTTTTTTCACTGTGCCTACACAAGAAATTTGTATCAGTTGAACTAAAGGCACAACTGTGAAGCAATCTAGTTAAAAGAACACAAAAGGCTACATGGAGTCTCTTCTTTCACTTTAAACTAGACTTGTTCAAATCATTTAATAACTAGTTCCAGAAAAACTCAAAAAAGGCCCTGCAAACCAAAACAAAAGTATTTGCAAGGTGTTTAACTAATCTAGTTAAAAAAGCCAACCCAACCCAGCTCAACGCATTTAAATATAAGAAGAAGCTTTTCAGGGAGTTTCTTGTTCTGTTTCCCCTCAGAGCTTGCCTTGACCCCATGTAACTAGAAGCTGTATATTTTTTGACACTCCTGCTTAAAGCACAGGCTACAGAGAATGGATGAATGAGCAGCTGACTTCCTACCTTGTCGCTTCAGCATGTAATAGGCATCCTTGATTTTGGATTCTTCTGGCAATGCCACTGTCCAGCTATACAGCAGTTCAATGACTTTGGTCTTCACCTTCTCTGAGACTCGGTCTCCCAGGTACTAAGAGTGGAAGAAAGATGTAAATTCTCCACATTCTTAATTTCTTTTTAAAAATAAAGCCCAAACCCAGAGAATGGAAGTTCAGTGATATACATTAAAAGGTGTATAATCCAAGTTCCAAGATGAAGTAAGATACAATTTAATAAGAGGAAAAAATGCTCCTTTAATGTATTTGAAATAACAATGAAGAAAAGCTTTGTGATTATCTTCAGCAAAAGAAAAAGCAGCTATTCTGTTGGTTTCAGGATTTTGCTAGTTAAAATTACAGCAATACAGATAACCACCCCCTCCCCTGTCTTATGGGAAAGAATCTGGCAATACTCTGCTGCATCAATCATGCCATGGGATGCCTCTGTCTATTTTTCGCTATGACAAACTGATCATGAATGTTGAGGGACGTAGCCAGGCACTCTTTGCACAGAAAGTCGGCAGCAGAGTGAGGGCTAGAACTCTATGGTGTGTTGCCAAGTCTCTTGTTTTAACCTCTGCATCACACCTCTCTTCCACTGACACTGGAGTTCTGGTTTGTTTTTTAAAAAAACACAGCCCAAGCTTTAGAAGCCCTTGAGTTACACAAAAGATTAGAACAGTACAGAAACTATATACTGACAGAAAATAAGTACAACTTACTGAGAAAACTAGTAAGCACAGCATAAAAAAGCAAACAAACCAACAAAACCTTAGCTAACAAATGCTCTTGAATATAGGCTAATAAATGCAATGAGCCAGACAGAGCACTGCAAACATTCTGGATGTTGCCTGTAGCTTATGGAGGCCAAACAAAAAGTAGATACAGCCATAAGGCTCAGGGACTAACCTTTGGAGACACAACTTTTATTAACTCGTTTAAAAAGCGAAACTTCCCTACTTCATTATGAAATCTTCTCCCACAATTCTTCATACAAGCTTCTAGCACCTGCATCCAAGTAACAAAAACAGGGGCTGAAATGAACACCAAAACCCTACAGTAACAGCAATAGCTGTGTTCTGCTTATAGGGGAATTGAAGGACCCGTGTCAGTGGGACACGTATTCCTGCTCTGCAATACAGGCATGAATCGCCGATCTTTAGGGGTGACATATCAAGACAGGCTGGTCTCCCACCCTCCGCCACGTATATATGGGTCTAAGTTATCTCACCATTAGGTCTCATAACAATGAACGCACATCTTGCCTGAAGATAACAAATGAAAGCAGCTAAAACTAAATCAGAGTTATTTCTGACTGCTCTATCGCTAATGAGCAATCTGGACGCTTCGGTTACGTAACTGTGCTCCCTCTCGCTGCCCACTCCCTCCCAGCAGAGAGGAATCAGGGCATTCAGCCCCAGAACTAGCCCTAGCTAAACCCCACTGACACACACTGTGCCCCCTTATACTCCGCACAGATGACGTAAAATGGTATA
The DNA here is from genome assembly GCA_034782735.1 of Sagittarius serpentarius. Lineage (NCBI taxonomy): Eukaryota > Metazoa > Chordata > Aves > Accipitriformes > Sagittariidae > Sagittarius > Sagittarius serpentarius. The sequence continues at coordinate 30,811,201 of JAVKLA010000002.1, read as the reverse complement.
TAACTGGATTTAAGAGGAGGGGTAAGGACTACCTACTGTCAAGGCTTGGACTGCCTCCCATTCCTGTGGCGACTGGATTTTATGAGCCAGAAGTCTCACAGCTATCTGTGGCCTGAAACAAAGCAGATCCCCATTACAAACAAAGCAGGTGAACACGTTGAATGATTTTCAGACTTCCACAAATTCTACTGTTTAAACGAGGCGCCTTTCACATAATTAGAGGAAATGCCATTCAGTACTTTTCATCTTTCCATCGGTGTACAAAGGCTAAAAAGAAATGTTCAGGGCATCCTTGTAAGCCTGGGTGTTTGCGCACACAAAAGGAAGTGAGGGCTGGTAGTCTGAGCCAGCAATTCCAGATTCCTGCTTGGGAGGGGCCAAACAACTCCCAGTACAGTCCCCAGCCCAGGAAATCACTTCATTTCTCTTACATTAGTTTCCTTTTTCCAGAACAAAACACTTCCTTAGCTCACAGGAATGCTGTGACCCAGGGGTTTCCTCAGTTAAGCCTTGTGAAGATTTTAAAGACATGAAGCCCCATCGGGCACTAAGAGTTACAACCCCATTTTACAGACTGGCAAACACACTGAGTTTGGCTAGATGAGAACCTTGCAGCTGCAGAAGCTGACATTAGAGGCGGATTCAGAATTCCCTTTCTCCTAGTGCTCAGTCTGTATATAAGCCATGCTGCCTTTCACAAAAGAGAAACCACACTTTGCAGCATCTTGTTTCTTTTGTAGACAGATCGTCCTTGTGGTATCAGTATATAAAAAAGAAAACATGAAAATTTGATGATCAAATGATGTATTTTAAACTGTGAATCTTGATTTATTAAGTCTAGAGCGGTTTGTGACACCCACCCTTCAAGTTCTTTGTTGATCTGGTCACAGAATCCGATGATGTATTCCCAGTCTTCTTGCCTGTTAGACGGGTTAGTGGCTTTATCTTTGGTAAGGGAAAGAGAACATATTACCAATCAAGCAAAAGAAACAGTATAAAAGGTCATGCATTTTCTGGAGAAAAGTGTTTGACATCTGTTGCCAACTATATAAATAGGAGAAAGAAGTTCACACATGGTATGTCTGTTCAGGGAAAAGGGTGTGTCCAAGTTGAGACATCCAAAGATCCAGCAAGAATCACTGCTTTCCAAAAAAACAGGTGCCAAATCTCAAGTACTTAGAAACATGCTATTTCCATACTCTAAATGAAAGTACAAAATAAAATATTTGAGCTCACACAGTTTCCCTCTGCCTGAAATGCTGTATCTTTCTATTTGGCTATAACATTAAACTCCTTGAAGGCTAAACCCTCACACTTTCTACATAGGAAATTACTTTTTTATTCCCTGGGAGTTTTGTAGAAGTAAGAGCTAGAACATCAGATGTTCAATATAAGTCATTTAGCATTAACACTTGTTTTTGGAGTGCCAGCTGATTTGTTAGATGCCTTAGCATTTCTCCTGGGAATTATGAACTGAATTTTATTATTATACACTGAGTTGTTCTTGCAAGTGATAAACACCACAGCCTGTACCTAATCAGGAATTCAAATCTTATATGCTCAAACTGAGAGACTGATGCTCTACTGACTGGGCTATTTCAGGCTCCTGAAGGATCCTTCCTCGGGTACCAGGGCCTCGCTCATTGTATTGATTGCACAATAGTGAGGCTATCAGCATCTTTTTATGTTATGAATGCATCTTCTCCATGTATTCTACTTAACTCTGATGGAGCACTGAATTTACAGTAGACAAGATTCCTGCTTTAACCTAATTTTCCAGCCAAGATGACCAGACATGATGATTTTTCTTTCTTGTAAGGGAAGAAACAACGCACTGAAGCTATATATCTTAGGGCTGGCATTTAAGAAGCCTTCCTCAAAATTTTAATACAATGAAAAGAGATACAGAAAAGAAAATATTGTTTAGTCTGATAGTATAGAGCAGGGGATGAAGGACAGGAAAAAACCCAGCATACATCCCTGTACTTTCATCACCCAGGGAAGCATAACAAAGGAAACACATGCTACATTACAAAGAGTCATTTTATCATGATTAAAACACATCCTTTTACCTTCCCACAGGCAGATAAAAACAGCTGTCAAACATCTATTCTGAAACCTCACTTTCACAGTGCACCTTAGGCCTCCTACAGGGGCAGTCCTACAAGGTTTGCTCATATTTTTCTCCTCACAGAAGGGTAGTTGTAAAGCAATTTTGTAAATTGTTCCATGGATCGCATCTGCAGAGGTGCATCTCTGTGCCCACTGCTGACATTCACGGCACCCTGGATAAGCAAAAGGCGGCAGCCAGGGAGGACCAACTGTAGCATTGCATCTTGTTGTACAAGCTATGCTACCAAGCTATTTTTTGAACTCAAGAGATTCAAGGGAGGCTTATTTTAAAATGCAGCTGCTGCAGAGCCAAGGAACTGTTCAAAACATATGTGGCACTTAAACCTTATTACTACACTCACAACTGCTGAATACCCTGGAAGCATCATGAAACCGTGGACTTGTAACAATCTGAAGTGTTTTCATGCAAGTCAAATGGCATTGTGCATGGTTCGGTGCTCCAAAGCACCTCTGTGGCTCTGCAGGCCTAGATGAAAGAAATACAGTTCTCGGCTGGAGTTAATGGAATTTATTTAATAAATACAGGAAGAGCACAAACAAGTAAAGACACTCAACTGAATGCACTACTTATTGGTTGCACATCCTGAAATTAGGAAAGAGATCTGGTACAAATAGGGAAAGGTAACCAACATTTCCTTGTCAAATGTTATTTTTAAAGCTGTACCAAATACCTCCAAAGATTTCTTGGAACGACACTGGATTATTTCACACTCTCAGACTGGGTTCAGATTCACCTAATTTTTTGCACCAAAAGCTCTCACATGAAGATAGTAAAGTCTCAGAAGGAGAGAGAGATTACTGAAGGCAAGTTATGTTCCACATGAAGAAACTCCCTAACATTCATAAAATCTCCATGTGAAACCCTAGTTCATAAAAGTTAGTAAGCTTGACCAGTAGTCCTGCCCTGGCTCTGGAGACTGATGTGGCTGCACGACACAACACAACGGTGTGCATGGATACTTATTACCCATCTCAGTACAGCCACATGAACACAGCATCCCAGACAAGCTAAATTACCTTGCTTGTCCTTTTCAGGACATCCCTACATGAAGCTGCATCACGTCTACCAAGGCATAACTTAAAATCCTCTATTTTTATGCAGAATGCTTAAAATGTGAGCAGGGAGCTCCTCTGCACTGCCTTATAAATATGCTTCAATCCTTATATGAAAGGATTCGTTGCAGGAAGAAGAGTTTGGTGCTCTGGAATACCAAATCCTTGGCTTCTCTGTTGAAACTGCCAACAAAGGCCCATTTGGTACTGGTTATAAAGCTTGCTTTCAGAGACACTTGTCCATCAGGTCCCATCCTGAAAATCCCATTTCACATTGGCAACCAAGGGAATCTGAATTAGCAACCTGGGAACAAAAGTCTCAGCACTGCCCCAGTCCTGCTACCATCTTTGCCTTAGCTTTCAAACACTGCTGCACATAGGACATAGAAAGTTGCTTCATGCTTGACCTAAGCATCACAGCCATTCAGCCCTCAGTTGCTCTGCTAAACCCTGAAACTCTAATGAGTCAACATTCAGATGCATCATTAGATATGAAACAAAGGTGCTTATTTTCTCTGTAGAGAAACAACATTGGAACGCAGAGAACCACAGAACATTAATTGACTGGTAATGAATGCTCCTATTGTCCTGGGTTTACTTCTGTACTGAAGTGAGACAAAAGCCATCCCAACAAAGGGTTTCCCCAGATCAGGCTTAGCACGTGAACTGGGAATCTCCAGCCCAAGCATGTTGAGGCTAACAGTCAGATTCTGTTTGTATCCCCGGAAAGAGAATAGAGTGCTGACCCATGACAATACAAGGAAAAAAGAAATAAAGACAATCATAATATTCTATCTGTCTGCATCTGTTACATACCTGGACATTGCCTAAGCCTGACACAAATGTGATACAATAAGCTTCTTTTGGATGCAGTAGAAAAGGCAGTGCTAAAGTCAAAGGATCCAGCTGTGTTTGTACAACTGACTTTATTTTCTAACCTCCTCTTCTATTTCAGCTAAGTGCAGAAGAAGAGCCAGCCAGCAGGGAGAGAATAGAAAGGATCACCGTTTCTCATCCCAGCTGCCTGAAATGAGGCAGGAGACATGAAGATGCTAGATCATCGCTGGCTGAAGTGCAGATCTTGCTGCAGTATTAGGACACGAGGATGATATTACTTCATGGGTCTATGACTCCACCTGATGACAGAGACAGGGCAGCGTGGAAGGCTGCATACCACCGGTACAGAAAAAAAATCATTAGCAGTAAGAAATTTTCCATCTTCCCGTGACTGGGAAGTTGGCTGTGCTGCTGAGCAATTCTGGCCCTTCCCTTTAGTAAGGGCACAGCAGGTGCACACCCTCAAGGTTAGCATTAGACACGGCACAGCTTTGTGATGGTTACAAGAAAGAAAAACAACTCAGGAGGCCTGGTAAAAGCACTCAGATACACCAGCCTTTGCGCTCTACCCTCCCAGTCTGCACAACTCCTCCGGTAATTTATGTACACTAAATGCTCCATGCTCCCCTACAATGGGAGGAGCAATATAATCACACCAGCACAAATCACTGTAGCAGTGACCTGGCATAAATGCATCCTCTTAAATGACAGCGCAACAGTCAAGCCTTGAAAAATGTGTACACCTCTGCAATCAGGCTCACTGCAATATTTCTTAGAGTAAGGCCTTTGCAACCCTACCCTTTAGCATATGTTCCCCAGTGCAGAATATCCTACTGCTTGGCCAAGGAGAGATAACTGCTTTCTTAACTTCCACAATTAAAAAATAACCCCACGAAACAAACAGTCAGGAAGCTTTCCAGGCTATACAACCTAAAATATCCTTCCTACTAGAGATATTTTCACACACAAACTGAACTCGGTGAGTCAGTTCTCCTCAGAGGAAGATTAAAAGGAAGGGATGTGGGTGTTTCTTCATGTGTCTCACTGGCTACAATAAAAGACATTGACAAACTGTGGGAGTTCAGAGGAGGAGCAAAAATGGTAAGGGGACAGAAAGGATTGATCTAAAATGAGAAGTAAGAGCTGAAAACATTATTTAGCCAGTAACTCCTATAACAGATGATGATACCATGTATGTGTTTGAATTTTATATAAAAATGCCAAGAAAGAACAAGAATTATTTAATCTTGTTTATGGAAGGATAACTCCAAAAGGGTAACAGGTTTTGTACTCCAAGGTATTTAGGGTAATGACCATCTTCTACTATTTGCCTAGTGCCCAACTACTTAGGAACTTCACTCACTGCTGTCATCAAACAACTATTAAAAAAAGAAGAAAATCTAGACAAGCTAGTGATGTGCAGGATATCCTCCAAGGGACAGCAGCAGGAGCCCCTATGCATGGAATATATGAAAAATAACTACTGTTACAACTGATTCATTCAAGAATCACCTCCTGATCTGCCGGCACTGGGTCAGGATCCCGCAGTGCTAGGTTCTGCACAGCCAACAGCCCAAAAGCCAGCCGACTCACAGGCAGCACTGACACACACACAACAAGGAGATACTCACCAAGGGCTGTGGATGAACAAGCCATGGTTGTTTTTTTTTTCCTCCCTGTCTCTAACATTTAAGATTCTGTGATTAAAAAATACTTTATCTTGACAAAGGATTTTTAAATATTCTAGTCTGTACGGAACGGATATCCATAACTCCTACCCTGAAACTGCAGCTAAGCATAAAGCAGAATTTGTCTGCTTGAAAATCATGGTTGTATAACACACGAATGCAATTTATTTGGGAAATCCCTACGGTTCTCAACCTCGCAAACAGCACTAAGGCTGTACACTTAGCTGACCAAAATCCACATGAGGGAAGAAGAGACAGGAGGAACAGACGTGTACCGTGAGCTTTTATAGTCAAAAGAAGCCAACAGCCTTGCAGGTGCCGACCAAGGTGAGCTACAAACCTGCCCGCTCCTCACGCCTCCCAAAAAGCAAATTGATTAACGGGCCCAAACCGCTGCTGTGCCCCTACAGCCACGGTTCTGCGTCTCTCCTTCACTGATGCTGTCGCGCCGAGGACGCTGGACACCAGAGCGGGCGACTCGGTGACAGCGAGCACCGGGAAGAGGGGAGGCCTCAGCCCTTTTCCCCCCGCCCCGGGAGGGCGCATCCCCGCGCAGACAGAGGTCTCTGCTCCGGGCGGACTGTCCCCAGGGTGCTCACACCCGCTCCCCCGCCACCAGCCTCCCCTGGACGGCACCGCCACGGCCCCGGCCAGCTCAGGCCCCCCCCGCCTCGCTGAGGGGGGCGGCGGGGAAAGGGCGGGAGGAGGGCTACGGTGAGGCGATGGGAAGGGCCCGGGTGGAGGGGCCGGGGCTGAGGGGGCCTGGGGGTGGGGCTGGGGGGTTGGGAGGCTGAGAGGCCCCGGCCGGGGAGGCTGAGGGACCGCGGGGCTGAGGGGAGCGGGGCTGAGGGGCCGGGGAAGGAGG
>JAVKLA010000002.1:30779360-30804525 GCA_034782735.1 Sagittarius serpentarius | reverse complement strand
CGCGGCCGCCTCACCCTCCCGCCGGCGCCTCCGCGCCGCACTGCGCCTGCGCGCCGCGGGTAGCGGGGGCGCTGGGAAACGTAGTCCCGCGGCCCCGCCCGGCGGGCCCCGCCCGGGGAAGGGCGGTTTCCGAAGGGGAGGGCTGGGCCCCGGGGTTTTTGTGCTTCCGAAAACAGCGCCCGCAGGGAGGGGCCGGCGCTCCAGCAGCTCCCGGGCTGCTGCTTTGCGGGATCAGGGGGGCGAGGGCAAAATAAGCGGGGATTCAGGCTTTTCCTGCAAGCGCACCGCCCGCTTTGCTGACCCACCGGCCGAAGCCGGCGAGGGGGAAAGGAAAACACCCACCAAGGGCTGACCCCTTCCACCGTGGCCTGAGCCTTGACATGATACAACCACGGTAGCAACAAACATTTGTCTTCCCTCTATAAAGCAGAAGGAAGGAAAGGTTTTCTAAACTTCTCAGTAGATACCGCAGGTACAAAGAGCACGCTATTTTGAGCGACCTGTTCTGTCACAGCATTACAAAAAAGCCAAGAGCTCTGAACCACACTGCAAATCCTTTCTACGTTTACTTTTCATTTGTGCCAGTAAAGTCAAGAACTAATCATGGGAATATCCAGGCATTTCAAAGCAACCACAAACTCCTTGACTACATCTGTATTTGAGCAGAGTAACTGAGAGCAACTCTTAAAAAACAATCCAAACCCTCACATGGGCCTTTTCCTATTGCATATTACAATAAGACTACAAAATTCACAGGCACTTTCTGCACATAAGCAAAGGCTAGGGAGAAGCTGCAGAGCCAACAGACAGGTCACCTGCCGAGCTGCCCGCACACCTTCTTAGCACGACTGAGCTGTTCTCTTTCTTCAGGCAACAAAAGGGAAAACAATCTGCAAGGCACTGATCACGCACAGCAAAAGCTCCCCTGACAGTCTGAGCCATGGCTGCTGTGCTTAAACAAGTCATACGCCCATCTTCCCCTCTGTCCTTCAGCAAGACGCTCCAGAAATAACTGGTGTATCGTCCTTCATTACTGGCTCCTTACGACATTACAGTCCAAACCACACGGGCACTTGAGCAGTTGGGTAAGCAGCTTAGAAAAAAGCAAGGGAAGAAAATACTCAAGTGCCACCTTCCCACTCAGCTGATAGATACACAATCTTCAACCCTGGAAGCAATGTGATCATCCCTTTTCCCCTTCCTCACTATTCGTAATGCCACGCGTGCAAAGTGACACGGCTCTCCATTGACTTAGCTTGAAAGAGTAAAGAATTCAGCCAAGCATGCTGAGATTGAAACACGATGCTGAAGAGTCTGAGCACTTCAGGCCAGAGCACACCTGACAACTTTTCCCTCCCACAGCAATTTAATATCCTATAAATTACCTTGATCAGTTAACTGAAATAACAGACAGATGCTCAAGTGAAGAATTCAATGTATATTTATTATTCACAGTTAATTACTATCTACCAAATGCTGCTGCAGAGTTAAAGGATTAAGTACATAGGCCTTTTTTATTTAAACACTGAGTTGTTTTTTTTTTTTTAATATATATACACACACAAGACATATGTCTGCAAGGCTGCATGATATACACCAATTCCAAAATAAGGAAACAATCAAATGGTCCAGGTGTAGAATGCCATAGATTCCTTTTCCAATCACTTTACAAAGAAGGAAGAAAGTGAGTGACAGCTAGCAAGGATAGGGGGAGAAAGTAATACTCTACAGGATAGCTCTCTCTTTCATCTGCTGGAAAATTAAAAGTGTAAGGCAGAGTCCATCTCAGGAATAAAACATTTGTAACACTTAGTACAAAAAAAGGCACCCTCCAACAAAAGATTGCCTGTGCTTAGGCAGGGCAGGAGGAGATCTCCGCTGCAGTTTTTGGATTCGTTGGTGGGGTGAAGGGATCCAGCCAAACGGCCATCAAAAGGAAAAATAACACAACTGAAGATTGGCACAGAGAGCGGTGCGGCTTGATTGCTTTCTTTTCCGTCCAATTTCATGTCACACTGCTCTGGCGGAGGAGCAAATGGCCACAGCAAATGCCATTATGGTGCGGAGTGGGGATTACAGTCATCACACAGCCTGCTGTGAATGGGGAGTGGGGTGGGGGGAATCTACTTCAACAGTAACACTGACCTGAGGAGGGAGGAGAAACTGGAGAACAGTGATGCCAACCCCACTTTTCAAGAGCAACACGACTGCAATTATTCCCTATCCAGGCCAAAGAGACAGGCTGATTACATGCATCACGTAGAAACATTCACTAATAGCATAAAGTTTTTTCAAGCACTATTTCTTGAGGTTTCTCTGCATTATAAAGTTTTCCATCACAGGAATGTACATTTTATAGGACATCCCAGGGCTATTATTTCTCAAATTTCCCCCTTAACCCTCCCTCCCCAAAATATTCTTTTTCTCATTTTCCCTGGTCATAACTTTCCCCTTTCTTTTATTTCTTTTGAGGCTCCTGGTTGCAGCTCTCCACCTCTGAGCAGCCTAAGCTGCCACCTGAATGCCTTGATTTTATTTTCCTTGGAATAAGGGAAGTCGAACAGTAAGACAAATCTTAAGATTAAAGCTCCATCTCTGTTTGTAGATTTTCCTCAAATGTCCATTGATAAAACCATCCCTCCTTTACACCCTTCCCCCAAAAGTATTTATTTACACATAGGCAGAAAAAAACCCTCTGAAAAGCTCTGGACTGTCCTTTTAACTTAAAAAAAAAATAAAAAAAGAAAATAAGGGAAAGGCACTATGGAAAAAATTACAGAACGTGCTCAACCGTACACCTTTAAGAAAAAACAAAAAAGCTGTCAGCACAGCATTAACAGACTTCAGTTGTACGTTGGAGTTTCTCAAAGCAGCTCTGTGATTCAAAGAAAAAAAAACAAAACAGAACAAAAAGCCACACAACTCTTCTCCCTTCCCCTGCTTGGAAGCTGCTGAGCTTCAGAAGAAAGTGCCAAAGGAGAAGAGACAATAAAAATTAGATTAACACCTCATCTTTCTCAGGCAAGAAGAGCTGAATGTTGAAGGCAAAAGCAGAGACTGATGATTTTTGTTTGTGTGGTTTTTTTTTTGTTTTTTTTTTTTAAAAGGCAGGACTGTGGATTTGGTTCTTCTCTCATGTCCCTTCATGTCAAATGAAGACCGTTTGTAGAGAGAGAAAATACCAGCAGAGTTTCTCCCTTTTCCTTTAACTGCATGGCTAGGACTTTATATGGCATTAAAACTTCATGCACTGATGGACAGAGGAGGAGGGGAAACAAGAAGAGTGAATTAAAGGGAGTAACCCAGGAGCAGCTGAAGAAATTTGTTATTTTCTTTTCTCTCTCTCTTTTTTTTTTTAAAGATAAGTTTTGGTGTGTAAGTTGAACTCTTCCCTACCCCCCACCCCTGAAGTTCCGTACTGAGTGAAGGAGGATCACCTCACAGTGAAAGGTGACTCAGGTTTTATCGCCGTGTGATTTTAGGTCACTGGCTGCAGTTAGGCTCTGTATGTGTATTTACTGTTTCTCTGGTTTCTTTAAATAATCTCTAATATTTATCTCTAGATGTTTCGGTTCACTGGGGTCACATAGTTGCGTGGAAACATGCCCGTCTGTCCATGGCAGGCTCCCTTCCACCAGTTGGGGTCAGAATTGTCAAGGACTTGGATAAAGTCTCCTCGACGGAAGCCCAGCTCTCCTTCCTCCTGGGGATCAAAATCAAACAGGGCCTGAACGTATGTAGGTTGCTGAAAGGTGAAAGAAAGAGATACACAGTGAGAATCATCCACAGCACTCGAGACATCTGCTCCCTCAGGCAGGAGCTTAACTTACACCAGAGTTTAACAATAAACATTCAGGCTGTTTCATTTCCCTGCAAGCCAGCTTCCAACATCTGTAACAAGATGTTAAAATAGGAAAGCATAGTCTATAGAAGACCTTAGAAAAAAGTGAAGTTCCTGTGAAAGAGCCAAAATAAAGATAGCAGATGACTCAGATGTTTTCCTAGTATTTTCCAGTCTTCATGACCTACTATAAATCTGTACTCTATTGCAATACAATAGTCTTTTTGCTTATTCATCCTATTTTCACTAACTGACAGCACGGATATTACTAATCTACCTAACACTGTGATACACAAAGTCCCCTCTAAAAACTGGATGTTGACATCTTCCACATTTTCCTTAAACCCCTCCAATATCAAGAAATTCTGTCACAGAGCATTTCTCCTGGTCAGCAAATACTTCCAGTCTTACAGAAAAGCTAACAGTTCATTTAAAATGCATTTGCATTCTTAAAATTGTGAGGCTAGGAAGGCATCTTCAAGCTTGTCGTTCTCAGCCAGCTGTTTTCTCATCTCTGTTTATCACTGACTGGAGAGCACAGAGCCAGGTGTTAATTCAGATAACTCTGGCAAAGGGTGCCTGTGGCACCTGGACAGCAGTACGAATCCCACACCTCTTGCCTTCAAGCTAAAACTAGAATGCTGCACATGGAAGCAAAAGGATTTATCCAAAACTGACAAAAGATCCAGTTACATGCAATATAACGTTCCGATTGCCCCGGGAAATGGAACAAAAAGAGCTAGATATACACAGGCTGCCCTGCTGGCACTAAGCAGTAGGTTTTGCTTTCTCTTAACACTGGCTAGATCCAAACCAGAAGGCTAAAGATGCTCCATATGCTACCACCTGTAACCACCTCTTCAGGAAAGTCCAGTACCAAAGCTTCACTGGCTACTGAGGAGTACAGTTCCGGCTATGAATCAGTATAAGTAGAACTATCCTTTCTTACTATGTCCTAAAACAGGAGTAAACCCACTGTTAATTCCCAGGAATCAGATGACCTTCCTGCAACAGTATCCATAAACATTAAGACAAGCCAAGTGTTCAAGCAGCGACAGTAACACTTCATCAGAACTGAAGGGGAGACTAGGGAACTAGCTGGTAGGCTTTGCACAAACATCCACCTTATTTACCAGTATAATTCTGGCTGCAGGATCTAGATACACTTCCACAGACAAGCAAATGCCAGTCAGCTTCCTTCCACCCCTATTCATTTCCTCTAAGATGCAGTCCCACTTCTGACTGTGGCTGTAAGAGTCTATAAATAGTGCACTCTACAAGGACACTTCTCTTACCTGTGGCACCTGTTCAATGTCTCGGAGAAATATTTGCTGGTTCCTGGAGACAGATGTGGATCTGTGATAATCTACCAGCTCGTTCAAAGAATTGAACTTCACCACCCAAAGGAAATACTTGCCAGCCCCATCTCTAAGCACCTTGAAGTGCTGCACATCATTTCCAAACCTGTGCGGAAAGAATGAAGAACACGCAAAAAAAAGCACGTTATTAATCACCAAGTACTCTTCTTCTGGGATTGTCAGCACAGAGTTTGGAACAAAAAGGTCCTTCAGGGCACAGTGAAAACTGTCAGTGACACTGATAATATAGATACCAATTGGCTGCTGTAAAAAACATGTCTGGAAACCACTTGTTAATTGTATTTTACAGAAATCAGTGATCAGAGAGATAGAATCCAAACACTGAATTTATTTTTAAAAATATCCTGCAAGCTTCACACGTGCTTTTCTTATAACAGGACTTCAGTTTTAAACCAGCATTTCAAACCACTCTAAATTTGCCCAAGTTTGAGGTCTTTTCATAAAGGACGTGTCACAACACTGTCTTGGATGACATGCAATATTTCAGCTTTTTATTTTACGCTACATTGCCACATAGCTGGCATCCAGTACACTTGAGGTATCTATGCAGTCACCTGAGTCGCCGAAGACAGTGCACAAAATACCTAGGATACACGCCATGGACTTTGCAGTACAAATACAAGGTCATCTTAAAGTAGCTGCACCATGGTGCCTTCCACTTCACACAAAACGATTTCACAACTGACTCAAGCCAGTTTAGATTTGTGCTACTCTTGCTATGGTCCTGTACTTCTCACAATCTCAGTCCCTCTCCTCATACAGCACCACGGGGTGTGTGTGATAATGCAATACATAAGCACCAGTCCCATTATAGGTAAACTGCTGGGAAAACACTGCCACAGGGAGGGTAGGATTGTCTCTTTTGATAGCCAGTCTGGACTTGTGCAAAAGACTATCTTGCAAAACAAAAGGATCTCTCTGGTCCTTAAAACCAAACCAAAACAAAAGAAACCAACCCAAAAAACAGAACGCTTGAAAGGTGATGCTGCACATGTAACGCAGCAACTTCAATGTTGTGTTAACAATTCTTTCTGACAAATGATGGCATTCAGTCGAAGATACTTTTCCAACAATTTTATTCTGAATAAAGAGGAATTCTGAGGAGGTCCCTTGGGATTTTCCAGATGAATGGTACATCGGTATTTTCACTTCAGTTAAAACACTGAAAACAGAAGACAACTGTTCCCCACTTGGCATACACAGCTTCTGTACATTCGCTGAAAAATTAGACACTATCTTGGCTACAAAGCTAACATGAAAAAAAACTCACGAGTACTGCCTCTGCTCTCCCTTCCTCAACCTAAGAGCTTCTTACCATTTCAAATCCTGCAGATCACTGTTTAGGAAAAAGACTTTTCTATATTAAACAACAAAAAAACCCAACTGAGAAATTGCCACCAGATGGCAACACTAAGCTAACAGGCAGGCAGAGCTATGCTATCCTAACTTTTATGTTTCTTAAAGGAATGCACTTTTTGGAATGAAGCTTCCATTCATATCTAGTATTCCAGCTCAGATGATTGTATTCAAGACAGAAATATAAACATCTCTAAAATCAGTGGCTTTAATCCAGTTTGTTGGCATGACTCAGTGCTGCTGTACAGGAGGATAAAAAATTTGGTTACAGACCAAAGATGACCAGAAAAAACCCCCAGAAAATCCTGTCGAGACAGATCACTGAAAGCCACAGAAAACAGAGCAAACTTGGAATCGTGCATGCATAATCAAAAATAATATTGTTAGGATCCTAAAGAAAATCTTGCTCATTTCTGGCAGGGAAGGGGAAGATTACAGAAAATAAAAAAGGCAAGATCAACTGCTGGGACAGAATCCCAACCCACATTAAATAACGTCACATACCCTTTCAAGTTTCTAATACCTCTATTTTACAGTGACTTCAGATGGGCAAGATAGGTAGCGTGGTATTACGTGGGCCATGGCTAACTAGCGTGGTATTACGTGGGCCATGGCTAACTAGCGTGGTATTACGTGGGCCATGGCTAACTAGCAGGAACTCCTGCTGGTTAACAGCCAGTACTGCTAGCATGTTTATTCAAGGATGAGAACTGTTCCTCCTCACTTCACTGTTATCAGACTGAGTTTCTCCACCAATGTGGAATGCACTTGTGAGAGATCGAAAAGGCTTCTGTTTTCACAGCTCCATGTCCCAGTGCTAGAAAACATGAATACCCCCAAAGCATGTACCAAGCAGACATGAAAAACATATTTGGAAGTGTACTACACAGAGAGACGACAGTGATAACTTGTACTGCAGAAGAGGAATGAAGGAGGATGGGAGAAAACATGTACACACTGGGCACGCTGTGGCTGTAAGGAAGAGGAATTGTATCCACAAACCAACCACCAGATAGTGCCTGGGACTACATGAGCCAGACAGCAACATGCCACCAGGTCAGCCCTGTAGGCTTATTACAATCCAGAGAATATATATTTGTTCCATTAGACAGGGAACAAATAAGTATCACTGGAAGAACAGGAATGCTACAGGGCAGCTGGAAGATTATTCCTGCTCCTCAGCACTGACAATCACCTGCCCTTTACTCCCGAGTCCAAATGAGCAGTAGATGGCCCGATTACCACAGGATTGCTTCTGGGCATTACTTACTTGACTGATAGAGAGAAGTCCCCAGGAGCGCTCTCACTCTCCCTGATGAGGAAGGCACCATCGTGTCTCTGTTTGCCCAACATCTCTTCAGCCTTCGCTCGGGGAATCTTTCCAAAAAACCACCTATGTAGTGAGAAAAAGAAAACAAAAAGTTAAGAATTTTAATCCTTTCATGGAAGAGCCAGACATAGATATTCACACAGAGATTAAATGATTCCTAGCAGAAGTAACTACACTGCACCTCACTGCCACCCCAACACAGGCTACTGAACCATGCAGCTTTTCGCAATGTTTCGTCCTAGCAACGAAGCAACCATGACTTGATAAGCAGGTGCTCAAAACAGCCCTATTTCACCCAATTTAGTAAAGCAGAGATGTGGTAAGAGTGAAATCCTCAAATCACAGGACTTACTTTCAGAGGCGGAAAAAAACCCGGCTCAAAATTTAATACATTATTCCACAGTGTTCTGCACCCTATCTGCAGTTTAGCATATAAAACATCACAATGAGAACCTAACGTACACAATTGCTTTACAGCAAAGTCCGGCTTTGTGAGATTAAGACAACTACCCTGGGAACTAGCTACAACCTTGGACAAAATTAAAATGTCTGCTGTGGTCTGCACTGATGCCTTAGTAATCAGGCCTCATAACCTAAAGTCAAACAGATTAAATGCCTAGCTCAAGCAAGAAACTCAAGTCCCTTCCTCTGTCACTAAGGAATAAAGTCTTACGTGTCTACATGCAAAGTTTTAATTGTCCAAACTGTATGATGCCATCAATTCAGAGACAACGAAGAAGTCCTGCATTGGTGGCTGGTCACTATTGAACTTCCCTATGATACAGCAGCATTAATTTCACTATTAGTACCCAAGGATAATCAGTGGCGAGTAATTACACAGTCTCCTTTATTACTTATGCCGCCTAAGGAGACGCCACCCATGCCTTAGCCATAATTTGCAGAGCAGACAATATAGAAAATCAGGTTATTAAGGATTAAGCACAGAAACATCACTACTTCAGCAGGCAGAAATCTTTACAAAAAAAGTAGTATTTGCAAAATGCAAGGGAAACACTGGGTGTTCACTCACAGGTTTCTGTTCAGAAACATCGCAGCTGTAGAAACAAGATCCTGTCTATGGATTGACCCATCCTGCACAAATGGGAAGTGCATTTTGCATCAAAACCAATTTCTAGTCTCTTTTAGATCAGGTGGTAAGATACAACTATGTCAGCAGAGAGAATGAGTAGCTTCATCCAGCAGCTGGTTATTCCTGCAGCCCGGAGTCCAGTCTCTCTGACCCCCATCAGAGCACTGTGGTCAAAGACAGGTATCATATGTCAGAAAGCTAAGGCAGGTGCCAGGAGTGGAGTTACATGCAGACCAAGTGAGAAAAATTCCCTCAAGGTCTCTCTGCTTCATTGCAGAGGAGTGCTGAGCTGGGCACACCATTCGATTCTAGGAAAGATGCTGATAACACTTGTTTTGGTAGCCTATTCTCTGGCTTTCTCCTACAGTCAGGACAACCTAGCAGCTTTCACGTAAGCGATCACATGAAATAGCTGCACCACGGAAGCCACATCTGAAATTCTTGACAGCTGCGCAGAAGTCAAAGCCACAGGCTGACCACCTCCATGCCACCAAGGGGGAACCTACCTCAGGCACCCAGATCATCAGCACTGACCAACAGCACCTGGTCATGGGATTCTTACCCACATTTACATTTGCATTTCCAGACTAATCCAAGATTAAAGGCAAAAAAGGGCTGAGCGGTAGGTCACAAGGCATGGGAAAAGCAGAACCATCTTCACAACCAAGAAGTACAGCTTTCAGTTCTGAGTAACAGATCACACAGGGTAGAAGCACTTACCACAGCCTATAACCATGCAGATGATTGACCTTAGAGGAGAGCATTTAATAACAACAGCTCCACTCACAAAGTTTACTTTCTACAGTGAAGGTTTTGGTGCAGCAAAAAGACCAGAAGTTGCAGAAGCCTCCCTGAAACAGTAATTCTTAAGAGAAGCTGAAGCTTTCATGACATCACAAACTCACCAGGTTTTCCTCTCTAAGAGGAAGCTATCTCTAGAGCTGAAGGACCACCAATTACTTGATTACCAGACTCTCCAGCTACTGGCAGCCCTCGCTCCTCTCACTGGCTGTCTTTAGTATCTGCTCACCATAGGAGGCTACACAATAACACATCCCTGTATTATATCAAGGTTGATGAGTCCACAGATGTATTTCTACTATATGCAATATATTCAATAAAACAACTCTAGGACATCTCCCTTGTAAAAGGAGTATTCACTCCATTTAGCTATGCAGCTCTATTATGAAAAGCATTTTGGCACTGATAACGATACATCTTCTTCACAAACTTAGTTTCCATGATCACCTAGACAATTTTCACTTGCTTGCAAGTCTTCTGGAGTTACTTTTTGTCCCCTGGAACGGAAACGAAAAAGCTTTCTCCTACAATCACCCAATTTCCAGTGATAACTTAGTACTTTCCTGGTAGTTTAGCATCTGTGCTGCTTCTTGGTACCTGAGGTGGTGGCAGTGACAGCAGAGGGACCATCTACCTGTCT
The DNA here is from genome assembly GCA_034782735.1 of Sagittarius serpentarius. Lineage (NCBI taxonomy): Eukaryota > Metazoa > Chordata > Aves > Accipitriformes > Sagittariidae > Sagittarius > Sagittarius serpentarius. The sequence continues at coordinate 30,794,088 of JAVKLA010000002.1, read as the reverse complement.
CTTGCTGCACTCTGCTGCCTCCAAAAAATCAACCAAGAGAAACCATAATGTGAAACTCCTTCAGAATTCAAAGGTAGTATTTTCTTAGGCTTTTGGCACAATTGTCAGAAAGATAAGGAAGTCCTGAATTATGCCTCTGCCAAATGTTACATAAAGCAAGCTTTATATTATGATTTTAGATATCTTGCCATAGTTCTTGTTTACAAAGTGTTTTAATTCTGTTTAGTTTTCAAATAATTCTCAATTACCTGCATGTGACTTGGAAATGAAAGCCTCATCTTAAAAAACCAAAAAAAACCAAAACAAAACACCTCACCCATATCTGTAAAATTAAAGGAAAGCCTGAAAGAGCTCAACAGAAAATCTAGAACCCTTCCTGAAGCCTCAGAAGTATACCCTATTCTTCCCCTAAATTTTACTGAATCACTACAAAATAGAAGTGTACAATTTGATTAAAGGAAGTAACACTTCCAAAGTAACAATATCAAATTCTCAAAAGTTTTCTGCCAGCTGTTTCTAAGGCACTTTAAATGGGAAGACTAAAAATCTCTCACAATTCTTGAACTCCCTTGCAGTTTTATGACTTCACTACCACTTTAGCCATTCAGAGTAAGAGGAGCTTGAATTCTAAGCAAGATGAAAAGAAAACTCCATAGATGAAAGAAAAAGTTATTTTGAAGGACTACTGTCTACTTAAGAACACACTTGTAAAGCACCAGAAGTGTTGTGCCACATATGAATCTTTGCTACAGAATGACTGAAAAAATTAACAAAAAATCATAGCATGTCAAAAACCACACATGGAGAATGAGGCCAAAGAAACTGACCACAACATTCCCATAGCTTCCCTGCTGAAGGGCTAGGCTTGATAACACTTGCCTCCAACTAGCTTTGTAGTGTAGGTGAAATTCATCCAATCAGCACTGCAAAACCAAATTCCAGGCATTACGGCTGATGCTGCACAGCTAGAGGGAGACGCACAGATTGGTACAACATCGCTTTCGGACTCATTTCAATCAGCTGTTTGGCAATTCTTTTGGCTTTACTTAGCACAAGCATTTAGCTTGGCCGATTTCCTCCACGTTACAATACTGTGAAGCGAGAATTCAGCAGTATCTTAAAGAAAAGCTGATTATAAACACAAACACTTGAGATACACACACCATGAGTCTGACCCAGGCCATTTCATAAGCAGCAAATTCTTCCCCTGTCCCCTTAAAGACAGAAGGGTAGTCCTGCCACTGCACTGCACTGCAGTGCCTTCACAGGAAGCCTCCCTGCCCAGAGTTTCCTGCAGCTCTTCTCTGAATATCATGCCTTTGTCTACTTAGATCTTTGCTTTGTTAATTGATGTGGCAATTCAGATTAACCCTTCAGAACCCAGGTGACTCAGCTGGTGACCAAGAGGCACCACATCTTCCTTTCAGCTTCGTTTGCTAGTAGTTACAAAGCAAACTGTAAGATTTGCAAAATACAAGCAAGAAGAAACACTACATTTAAGATGAGCTGTGGGGCTGGAGGATTTAAGCCTCAGATCCTAGGACAGGATTTAAAGCCATTTTCAGTTGCTTGCTTTGCAAATCCTCTTGCAAAACTCTTGTGCCACCATCCCACAACAGGATTTGATACTAGTCTGAATAAGGATCGTTCTCTTTCTCTCCTGTTCAGCTGCCTGCAATTTGCTTTTTGTATGACCTGTATAACTACTTAAGAGAGCTCTGCATTACAGCTAAGCAAACATTATGCTATAAAAACTTTTACATAATTTCCCAGGGTTGTTAATGCTCTAGTTAGGATTCCCAGCATTGCTGACACATGGAGCTAACTCCGTCCAGCTGCCATCAGCAGTTTAAACATCTTCAGAAAAGGTAAAATTAAATATGCTTAAAAGCTACTACCAAATTCACTCACTTGCAGGCTGAGATATTGTTCATTCCCTTTTGATATAAGAGTGAAAACCTGACAGATCTATCCCTCTAAAACAAAATAACAGGGACGATTACAGAACAAACTGATCATCATCATCACAGAAGACATCACCGCAGTATAACTCAAATGCCTGCAAAACTGTTATGAGAAGACTTATGATGATTCAAATCAATGAGAGATAGAAATTGCAATGTACATTTGTCATCCCCAGTGGACTAGCATGATAAGGGTAAACTAGACATGTTACTGCAGCAGACAAGGCTTTAAATTTCAGAATATCCTTGTGCATCTTTGCTTCGCTTCCCATGTGGCTGCACTAAAGCAGTATAGCTCCTCTCCTTCTTGGGGCACAGTCCCTCAGAAGCTTCCTTCTGCTATTTCAAAAGAGCCCTTAGAAAAATAATTCTTCATTGGATTTAACTGCAATATCTTCATGATATAATTACACCCAACAACTAATAAATCAATCATCATTTTTTCTGGGCAACTGAAACACTACAGCTCCTTGTAAAAACCCTGAATACAGGTTTTGCTGCTCCTTCCTAAACCTTTTCTCCCCTTTGAATCTGTTACCCAGAGCTTGCTGTTTTCTTGTTCATTTGTTGAAGGACTCAAAGGCTGGCAGAACCCGAGTTTAGCAGAAGACAGCAGAAATATGTGAACTGACACAAAGAAAATACCCAGTCATTAAATGCTACTATTTTCATATGCTAGATTCTTTATATCTAAGAGGAAATGTTGAAAGTAGTTACTCAAATACAGTTCTCTGGAGCTGCAAATCAATGCAACTATACTTGAGTAACAGTACATACTCTGTGAGGCTGGCCTGTTTTATGAGGAAGGTGTTGGATCACATGAGTATTAGAGGTCTTGAACAACCTAAACAGTTCTGTGATTCTATACTCAGGATGACACAGACATACTAAGAGTTCAGCTCCAAATATCCTTAAACTTTTTTCTGGTGAGCTGTGAATACCATAATTTTTACTCTTATCTGCTATGCTAAATCATCACAAGAACAGAGTCACTCTTTTTCCTGGGGCAATGGTGGCCACAATTCTCTGCTAAAGAGTTTTCTGCTGATTTATGCCTGCTACCCCCAAGATCAGTCTGTCTGACCCCACAACAAAACACCAGAGCAACGACCAGAAAAGCTTCCAAAAATACCCTGCTATATAGCTAGCTGTGAAATGAGTTACAGTAAATACTACAGCCAGAGATACAACTCAATAGCCATCCTTTATGTATCCATACGTTTTGGTAGATCTGGCAACATACACTTTGCAAAGTATTCAGCAGAAAACCTTCCTTCTGAGAAGGTCAGAGAGGATGCACAAAAGAAAGATCAAGGGAGTATATCACCAAAGCTCTACTTACGGATGTGGTTTCATTTCTATGTAGTTCTTGGGAATGAAGCCATCTTTTCCATTGAGTTCTGCCTTGTACCAATTCTGATCACATTCTTCATTCAAAACCTGAAGGAAGCAAACAAAAAATAAGCTTACCCCATTTCAATACAGAGCAAAACTGAAGGTACTAGCTTATTCCTCCCATTCTTGTTTCAAAGACTGCTCTTGTAAGATGAACCTATAAAAAATGATGCTAGCCATCCTGCTCCACTGCATCTCACGAGCATTCAAAACTGTGGTGAACAAGAAGCTGGGTGAGCAATTTAAAATTGCCCTAGGATTTTAGTGCCAAAACCCCATGCTTTAGTAAGAAAGTCACTGTAAGTCCACAGGTACTTTTAACAACATACCTAGACTGAGATCTGTGCCAAAGATTAAGTTGGCTGTCATCACCAAAAAATTCTGTCCAAAAGCTGCAAGCCAAGAAAATCTGATTTTTTAATCACTTCTAATGATCATTTTTTCCTGACTTCAGCTGACAAACCTGATGCTTTCAGCATAAACATGATTTCACTCAGTTTTTCTGCATTTGCACTGGTTGCACACTGGATATGTTAAAGATTCTAGGCAACATCTATATTACAGAGAATTTTACAAAAAAACTTCCCTGTGACAACATTAGCTTAGGCCCAGCTGCAGACACAACCAGCAGCTTCAGCTGGTTTTGCTGATAGAAGTTAAAACCACGTTAAATCAGATGGCAGAACCAGTGACTTGCCTGTTGAGTATTTTTTACATTAATAAAGCAAGTTAAACAGCAGGAAGTAAACATCGCACAGAACCGCCCCCCTCCCCTTTTAAAATTAAGCACCACAACAACTTTCCCTGAGCACTTTCATTCCTTCTCAGCTTTATGAGGTTCTTTTTAAACTTTAGGACAATGGCCAACAAAAACCCTGGATCTGAGGGTTGTTTTTTTTTTTTAAATTAAAATACATAAAGCTTCAAGTCACAAAAGTATCACATGATTAGCGCTGTCTGAATAAGGGAAGATAAGGAAATGCAAAGAAAAAGACAAGAACACAGACCAGAGATCACATACTACATACAGTTATGGTGAAGATATCCACCAAAAACCCAACATCTTCATATGCAATTATTGCCATTTCTGACTTTTTTTTTTGCTATCTTACTATGTTTCTTTTTTGGAAGGGCGATGAGAGGAAATAAAAGGAAAAGCAGACAAGAATTTGCAAGTACAGGCCTTAAAATTCTTATAGCTGATGAGGGTGCTTCAGAAAATTAAACTCTAAAGATCAGTGCTTGCTGCCTTTCAAAAATATGTGACATATCAACACTCTAATCTGCCTCATCGCTGACTGCTACATATAAAAAGAGAAAAACCTCAACACCTACTGAAATGAAATCCGGTAAAGCAAAAAGAGAACAGAATCTGAATCTCCCCAGTGAATTACAGTGGGTAATAATTACTTGGCTGTTCCTTAACTCCCAACCAAAGAGGCTGATGGTAGGGTGTACATCCCCCAGGTGCTAGCACTTCCATTGGGCAACTAGCACAGCAGCAGAGCCACACCTACAGAACTTCAGGTAAGCAAAGATATGCACCTTTACGGCACATTTCAGGATATTTTCAGTTGAAGAGACTTTAATACTTAAAAGATCCTAAGTCCTTTTATATGGATAAAAATATTCAAGCTATCTTTTGTGCAGTTACTACTGTGGGCTTCCATTTCTTCATTTACAAGCATTGTTTTAGCATGCATTACAGTTCAGTCATTTAGCAAGGATAATCTGACCACAGGTCATGAGCAGTTCAAGTGTGACTCTGTTACAGGCTCTGAGGTAAAAGCTTGCACACAGAGAGTTGATGCAGATCAGCTGATGTCTGCTGAATTGCCTTTGAGCAAGAAAATGGTGTCTCTCACAACCACTGTACTGACTGCAAGACACATGTTCTGTGCAGAAACAGATTCAACTCCAGAATAGGAAATACAGGTAGATGACACCAGCAGGCAGCTCTGGGATACTGAGCAGGGAAGATGGAGATTAAAAACACGTATGTAAAGAAGTGAATTGCATAGAAACTAGGGAGACAGAGGGTACAGGTTGAAGCCCAGATCTACAACTCAGTCATGCAAAGATTTTGGCCCATAGCTTGAATGACCAGGAAGTTTGGTTGTTGTATACCTCAGCTGCCATCACTAGAGTAATTTACAATACAATAAAACACAAACACGACACATTTTGATGTAATTTCTAATAAGCCAAATCTTATGCAACAGCGTGCATTCTTTTATCAAAGACAGCACAGATCAAACCTTTGATAAGATCGTGTACTACAAACTCATTTCATTAACATCAGAGAGCAGTTAAGGGACATGGCAGTCTGTTCTTTTTCCAAGAATTAAAAAAAACAGGTAAATTGTAGCTTAATATGAAGGACATTACCATGCATTTGTGCTTTTGGCAGTAGGTATTAAAAATTATCAGAAATTCTAATGCCCAAATGTAAATTATTTTAATGAGTTTTACCTTGTTGTGAGGATATGCTAATAGATTTGGAGGAGCCAAATCACACAGGGCTTGGGGTACTCATTAATGCTTGGCCTGAAGCCAAATGCCAGTGAGGGAGCATTGCTGAGGCATGCATTAAGCTTTGTGACCAAAAAAAAAAAAAAAAAAGCTGGATAAAAGACATAGTAAGGTGAACTGCCTACACATATGCATGTACAACCTGTTCAGGAGACTCCTGCTGTAATAATGAATCCTCCACAGCTCCCCCCCTTCAGTGGCTTTGTTTGCTCCAAGGACTTTTTCCTGCTTCACACCCAGACAGCTGGCTGTCCTTTCTAGGATCATTTTAACTAGCTGTCACAGCTCCATTCACACCCTGGCAGACAGCCAAACTATCCATGCCCTATATTATATACCAGAGAGCTTATACATACACAGTTCACCCTGTAAACGCAATTTTCCTCTTTCCGGGTCTTTCAGTGTGCACTCTTCCAGAGGCCATAGAACTTACCGTTTTCTTTACAAAGCTCCATGTTCATGTATCATTTCAAGAGCCACCTCCACAACACTGACATCTACAAAACATTTTTTCTGACAGTGTCTCAAATAGACACCATTGGAGCTGCTCCCAATGCTCAGTCAAGCAAAACCAACTTGTAATGAAGTACCTTAAACTCAGGTCTTTGCAGTCGTGTACAGAAGGTTGGAATTCTGGTGGCTGCTATGAAGTTATGTAGCTATTGTTATGACAACTGCAGAATAGTCATGTAAAATTTCAGCTTTCAAAAAAAACATATGCCACTAACATCCATTAGTGAAATACAACTAAAAAGTAAGTCGTGAACACACGTTAAGAACTCTCTGCGCTGGTGTATCAGGCTTAGATGTTCACATCTGACGTTGCTCTCTTTTAAATCATAAACCCCACCGAAATGAAAGAACTGGCTTTAAGTAATTAAACCATTTTGCTGCAAAACATTTTAAGAAAAGGGATCCAGTAAATCTATCTGTCCCATACCTCCAACTGGCCTGCAAGTGATTTCCAGATAATTAACAGTAAAATCTATCATCTGGATGTTATGAATTAATATGTGTAATATGATTGAAATAACCAAGGAGCTGCTAAAGTCTTGTGTACGGCCCCCACCAGTTAATATTTAAAATAGGGAAACAATAACTAGAGATGATTTAGTGTTTAGAAACTAACTATTAGACATTGAGGCTTTATGCTTGTGTCAGAAAAAGTAACGGATTATAGTCTGGTCAATAAACCTTGAAGAACTTCTGGGAACTGCCACGATTAGGGAAGAAGTAGGTAAAAGGTAATTCCTACAGGGGGAGATTGCAACCACCGATTCATTGACCACCCCACCGACTCACTGACCACCTACTCAAATGATATCACCTACTCAAAAGAAAACAATGAAGACAACAGTCTGCACACTAATTTACATGAGGGTTGAAGAAGAAAGAACCAATCATTAAGGAAAATAACGATGAATATGTATTGGTTAAGTGTATAATTACATGGATTTTTGAGACAAGGGTGTGCTGTCTTGAGACAGCATGCGCATCAATGAAATTGCTTTGAAAATACCTTGACTGTGTGTTATTGGCTTGCACACCGGGTAAAAGAACCCTGTTTGTGGGACAACGTGGATACTTAAAAAACAGTGCTACGCTTGTAAAAAAAATAAAGATTCTTAACTGAACTATATAAGATTTTCCCAGACTTACCAAAGCTATAAAATTTAGTTTAAGTACTGCAGGTATCACTGGATTTTGCTTTGAAAATTTCCCCCAAGTACAAACAAATACAGATAAATTAAGCAACAAGATGAAACTTCAAGATTCACTGCTCCAAACTGAGACAGCCTTCAGAGTCTGCAAAAAATCTAAAAGGCAAACACACTTATTTATCTCAACAACTGTTAAAGACTGCTGCTCTTTGTATAGGTCAAAACATAAAGCATTCCTTTCCATCCAGTCCCCTTGTCTGCTACAGATCTAATCAAGTCTATGCCAGAATGACTCTTCCTTCCACACTGGGGCATCTGTGCCTGAGAGGAAGAAGAAGGAAGGATATTTTTAGTCACTACATTTGAACACATACTGCCATGTGATGTCCTCAGTCTGCAGTCAGCCCTGTTTTACAGTAATAGTGGCTCAACTGCTGCCCATCAATTTCCTAGTTTGATAATAGATCTCTCATCAACAAAAGCCCATCTGTTCCCATGGAAATGGAGAAGAGGCACTGCTGAAGAGCCGCACAACAAGGCAGTTCCCAAGTTTTAGCTAGAACAGTTCACACACAGCAAGCATCCCCAGCCATTTTCAATTCCATACCTACTGAATATTTCTAAGCACAGATTTTCCATCCCTGTGAACTGTTGCACACCAGTCTTGATCCTCTCAAAACCAAACAGCTTTCAGGAACACACAGACACTAAAATGGAACACAACAAGCAGATCTGGCATCTCACCTCTCAAGCTGACTCCCGTATGCAAATGTGAAACTAAACATAAGGCCTCAAATGTACTTATGTGCTTGCAAATTTAGCCAAATTCATCAGAATGCTTGGGTTTTGGAGAGACAAAACCCCAAAACCTTGTTCAGAGAGGGCTCTGAGTTGTGGCTGAACCTTCTCTTTTCCCTGAACTGTAAGGTTTTGGGATTCTTGCTGTGCTAACTGAAACAGAAGGTAACACAACTGCTCAAGTACAACCTGTTAGCTGCCAATGTGGTTTTTCTCCTCAACAAAGTTGCACTGACACTGACACAAAGAAAACAATGCAGTACATTAAAAACACTCCCAAAGTCTCAGGAATCCAAGGAAAGCACTCATGACACTCAAACTAGGGCAGGAATTAAAATTAAAAAAAGTGAACGATTCAAAGGCAGCAATTCTGCAACTGAATTCTAAGCCTGGAAATTACTTGTCCCAGGGTGGAATGGTGCTTAGGAGGACAGTTCTCACCCTCCACAGAGGTGCTTTAACACAGCTTTTCATTTCAGAGAAAAATGGCTCCTTTTCTGCTCCAAGAAGAGAAGTACAAACTAGCTACAAAACCAGCAGCAAACACCCACTGCTTCAAGGGAAGCTACACCTTGATTCAATAAAGCATGTTCAACACAGTCCGTTATACAGCATTTTTCTTCCCGCAAAGCTACTGCAAATGGCACCACAGGATATTCAAATTCATCTCTTCAGGGTTTTGCAGAAGACAACCCAAGACATAGCCTGGTAACCTGCAGCTCCCTGCCTCGTCCTCTTGTTGCATGAAATCCGCTGAACAAATGAATCCTCCTCACTGTGGCTGCCTAACACCATCAACAGGGCGGCTGCACCAAGGAAATGGCATCTTAGGGAAATCTAGGGTAATCTGCGTGTCAAAATGGCATTGTAATTCAGGTCAAGCCAAATCAGATTTTTTTTTCTTTTCTTCGTTTACTCATCATGACACACAGTACAGTTAATTTTAACTTCAAACATTCAATGCAAAAAGATACATTAGACAATTAAGGTGACTAGCTCAAGAACACACAACTGCTAAAATATTTTAGGCTTTTCTTTAAATTCAATTTATCATAATCACACATAGGAAATGCAAAATATCCACATTTTTTCAGATCAAAACCTAAAGCACCATGTTTAGACATGCTTTAAGACTGTGAATACTTGCTCTCTAGGTGGATATAAAAAGCTGTGAAAACACTTAACAACCACTGAGCAAGTGTTACTGGAAACAGCCAGAGAAAGATTGTTTCTTGAACTGCACTCAGCTACCAAGCATTACATTATAAATACCTAAGTAATGCATGTAGATTGTAATATAATGCAATAATGCGTTACAAACACAGGTTTTCATTCTCACCCTCACCCCGATTCTCATCATCACTATAGAAACTTCTTCCACCCTTATCTTTTTAAAGGCTCAAAAAGAGCACAAAATACAAACTCCAAAAAAAATTTCAGAAAGTCTGCCCACCACAACAAACAGGATGAACAAGGGCCCTTCTTCCCCACTCAAGTGGTGCTTTTGTCAGAAGCATTATCTGAAGTGACAACTGTTACTTCAACACGGCACACACGCTGACTTTTCACACTGACAGCATTTTCAGCGGGCCAAGCAGTTGAAAGCAGCAGTCAAGGAGAGCAAATTTTGAAGCCGTGCAGATCAAAAGGCTAGTGTCTGGATTACATAATTCTGTCTTTAGATGTATTTTCTTTTCAAAGAAACTAAGTTATTTCCATTCATCTTGAAGGAACTTGGCAATCTAGTCCAAAGTAAAATACAAGACAAAGCTGAAAGACAGCAAACCAAAAATGACAATGAAAGTCACAGTACACAACCACTCTAGGATCTAAGCTTCTTTTTTCATACTGTAAGTAATACTGTCCTCCAAGCCTATTGCACAAATCTACTCAGCACTAGAGGCTTGTTCCATGTAAACATTTATAGGCAAATCCAGTATTCACCTAACCTTCAGAAAGGGCTGATTGGGAGAAGTAGCTAGGTAAGATTACAGGAAGGGATATTACTTTTAACTACGCAAGATAAAGGCAAGTTGCCATTACAATTCCATGCAATATTTCACCATGCAAAAGTCCAGAGAGAGAGAGATAGTGCTCAAGGAATCCATAGTTGCACTGGCTGGCAAGACTGTCATAACAAAGCAAAGTCCAAAGACAGGAATGTAGCTAGGAATTGGCATTCAAGCTTTCACTTCAAAACCACTTTGATTTTTTTGTGTGTAACACAAGAATCCTTGAGGCAACTTCAAGTTAGCTGAGGCACAATCAAGTCTAGCCACAAGGACAGAACTCAGCACAGACTAACTTACCCTGCCTCTCAGGCCTTGCAAGTCTTGTACTACTTCTTCCCCTCTGGCAAAGCCTTCAATTATGAAGGCTTATTTATTTAAGATAATAGGAGAAAGAGAGAAAGAAGTAAAAAAAAGAACAATCTAGACAACTGTCCTTCCCTATGGCTCACCTTTTTTAGGTTTACGTGGCACAAAGAGATAGGAGGAAAAACCACAGTATTTTAAAGGATATTGTAGTGACCTCCAAAATGTCTAAAGGAGATCCTGGAAAGAGTCAATAAAGCTCAAGGAACTTTGCCACAGGTCTTGTCTTCAATGACGTTTCCTTCTGTGTAGGGAGTTTCCACTAGCACAAACACAAAGGTAAAATGATAACAAGTTCACCAATTCTACCTACGTTGCTTGTAAAGGATAGCGAAATGTCAGCCTCAGCGATTACAGAGCCCTCTTCAAATTAGTCCTCCCACTATTACCACTTGTGTAAAGGTTAAGCTATAGATACCACAAATTGTGTATTTTCAAGAAGGTTAATGCAAAATCTCCATTATAGAAAGGATGATAGTCTGCACTAAAAATCAGTATTGGTGATTTTACAACCCAAACAAAAATAGCTTTACAGACCTAGAAGCAGCTACAGCTAGTGTTCTAATTAGGCTTCCCTCATCTAAAAGACCCCCAAGTGTTTCAGTAACAGCAGGCACTCTCACAAGTGAGATTTGTTTCATGTTCAGCAACTTTTATGGTGCTTAAGTGAACAATAATTCTAACGAACTTTATAACATTAAGGATGACTATTCAACATTTGGATGTTGCAGGCAATGCACTGTCTCATTTCAGTGCTTGATCAAAATGGAGTGCAAAACAAGGAAAAAGATTGTTATCACAGCCTAAGCTCCACAGCTTGGCTTGCACACATACAGAGCAGAATGCTATGGGATTCACAAGAACAGTTTCTTAAAAAGAGGAAGGGGAGTGTTGTTTTTCCCGAACAGACCAAGGGTTAGTTTACAGTGACTAAAGAGCAGGACCAGCTGCCTTTTATAACTAGCTGTAGTGCTCAGGATGTTATCACGGAAACAGAAGACAAAACATCCTTCCTTAATATCAAACCCAATCCACATCGAATGTGGAAGCACTGAAGAGCACAACATTTTGCCAGTTTTCTGCTGAGCAGTGTGATTAGTTTACTCGGTACTAGTGGAGATGGTCATCTGCTTGCAAATGAGTGCCTTTCCTCCTTGAGGTTTTATTTAAAAAGTAAACAGATTAGCACTGTTTAATTTAGGTTTAAGCAGGGTCCCAAAAGAAGAACCATCAGTGAAGCACACAAACTGAAGAACAGGTCAAGCTCTGAACCCTAGAGAGCTCTATGCCATCTTCCCTTCTTTTTTACTGAGGAAAGAAAATAGCCTTGAATTCAGAGTAAAAACTTGCCCTATTTGGGAAAGGTTCAAAATCCAAAACCACACCCCAAAATAACCCAAATGCATACATGCACACCTGCACATAAAGAACAGAGTATACACTGCCTGAAGCATCTAAATAAACCCTCAATGTTGAGAAGAAAAATTCTGAAAGGACTACTTTTACCTAGTGGTCAGGGTAACATCTCCTGGTTTCTATTCCTGTATCTGCTGCTAACGCAAACGCTATAAATTCCAGGCCCTCTTAAAAGAGGGGCTGTTTCTAGCTATCCCTTCAAGTTTAGCAGCATGGATACCAAGCATAAAACACATCTGTTATCACGTGCTCTAGACTATTTATCCAAGTACAACCAACTACAACTTTTCAGGCCTGTAATGAAATCTTAAGGCTTTTTTGTAAGAGCTCTTGGCACAAACTCTGAGGGATGAAGGTCAAAAGTCACTCTACCAGAAAGTAATAATAAAAAAAGCTATCAAGCATTCCAGTCAGTGTGTTTCAGAGTTGCTTTCAAGCTTAACAGGGAAACACTGCAGAAATATCAGCAGTGGTCTTGTGGCAGTTTGCAAACATATCAAAATCATACATTTCTCACGCAACTTCTCTCACCATGCAGGCTCTGTTGTAAACCATTGCTTGATGGTGTATATCAAACAGAAAAAGCAAAAAAGGTACTGAAGAACAAGCAATCATAACGTGTTTGTCATTCCAGCTGTGGTTGCCCTTTTAGAACTTTACAATACAAATTAAGCTGGTCACATACAGTAAAAGTGAAAAATACCCTGGGGAAATACACACGCATGACAGTCCATAAATCAGACTAGATTCATAGCTTGTGAAATCCATTCTTAATCTGCTTTGCATAACAATTTTACCCGAATACCATACAGTTCCTATTTCTATTTGCATGTGTCCTATTTTTTCCTAACCTCTCTTACTAAAATGCACTGCCAGAGAATATATTTCTCGCCACCTCTGAGGAAGGAGATACATCCGTTGCTGAGAGACGGGGACAATTCCTCTGTGATTCCTCTAGGACCAGAATGCAGAATTCATTGCTAGTTGTCCCACACATTGCCTTTAAACACACTGCAGCAGTCACCATGACTAAAACATTCAGTGGAGGACAAGGAAAGGCTTGCATTTCACTGAAGAACAGGATACTGCAATAGTAACAACCAGCCCTTAATCATCTCATGCTTGGTACCCCAAACGTCTACAGATATAAAATCCCCAAAACTCCTCTATCAAGAATGAAAGACAAGAAATGCCAAAATTAAGACAGTCATGCTTTCTATTCCAAATGGAGGATGTATACCATTACCTCTGCTATACTTCATTGCCCAGGAAACCACCAAGTCCAACACTCCACTCCTGTACTTTCATTCTTAATTACTACTTTCCCTAGCACACAAACTCAAGCAATTTACCTATCACTTTTGACCAGATAGGAACAATTATTTGTGGAGCGACATCGAGCAACTCCTCCATGTAAGAGGTTCTCTATTACAACCATTCTAACGCTTGTACACAACAGACTTGCTATGAAGTACGTAAGTAATAGCAGGTAAAAGTCTAAAAGGATGCGCTAAGGAAGACAAACTGCTTATGAACAGCTGCGCAACACAAACCTTCCAAGAAGGTGACTGCAGCCACTGAAGCTGAATATTGCTCCGTTCATTTAGCATCCTGCAAAAATACCACGCCACGGAAGGCAACTCTACCCCAGTGCTGGAAAAGCTCAGCAGGAGGAAAGACGATTACTAGTGGAACAGCCTGGCTTTAATCTTTGGTCAGAAATTCAAAGCATGTGACTAGAGGGTAGTTTTATAAATAGTCTTGTGGACTTCAAACTACAGCGCTCCACAGCCAAGGCCTTACATGCACTGAGTGGAAGAATTTCTTTGCATGTTGTATAGGTATTACAGCCCTGTCTATACATCTCATTATGAGTTTCACTTGTCTTAAGAGCGTGACACCACTGTGATTTTAATCAGTTTTCCACTGTAATCTTTGGGGTATTTTCAGAGGAACCGATACCTAATTAGTTCTTCCCCATCCTCTACTGGTGCAGTTGATTATTTCTGCCTACATGTATGACAGTACATTAATCCTTGTTGAACACCTTATAATACATTTCTTCAAACCATCAAGATAGTTTTAAATAGTATCTTCAGCATGCATAAGCCCAGCTCAACTAATCATCACCACAAACATTATAAGCACGCTCTATTACATCACCCAGTTCATCAATGCAGTATTATCAAACCCAAGATAATATTGTGGAAAGACACTCAGAGCCTTCAAGTGCAACAGTGAACCACTGCTACCTAAGCTTGACTGTGGTTTTCTGAATGTCTTCACAATCCCTCCTATAGTAGGTTTCACCTAAATGATGCCTCCCTGTTTGCTTCTAAAACAGGCTGCCAATGTCAGTGGACTACTAGGCTTGACACCCCATGATGCACTTGCAAGTTTAAGTGACTAAGAACCTGTCTAAAGACATTATGAAAACTGCAGTCTTGATGTACTTTGAAAACCTGGAAAAAGTTTAAGAAAAAATGTACACGCCTTAACACTGACAACCAGACCATTTGGTGAGAAGCAAGACAGATACCAACATTAACTGCCTGCTGCAAAGAAAGCCAGAAGGAAAAAAAAATGT
>JAVKLA010000002.1:30761608-30772315 GCA_034782735.1 Sagittarius serpentarius | reverse complement strand
CCGCCCCCCTGCCAAAAAAGGAGCACCACAAAATCCCATCTCTTACCAAGCAGGCTCACCTGTCAGTTCAGACTAATTACTCTCATAACTCTTAGAGCACATTAGCAGTTTGCATGCATCTGCTCTTAGCCAATAATTTTACAATGTCTTAATTCAGCCCACAAAAAGCCTGTTCACACTCTCACAGCCCTCGTGATTTTGTAACGTTATATAGACATAGCCACAATTAATAATTTGGTTGGTATCCACACAAAGCTCTTTCTATTGCCTCAACCCTGTTTGTACATATGCATAACTTGCTGCCTCACCTCTTATCTGTGCATTTAAAATGCTAATTTTAACTCTCCCTTGTGGGGAAAACATGCAGATCTGCAAAAAGCACTTATCACCCATTTCATTTTGGGATGGTTCACTGACAAAAGCGAGCAGAGAAGACCCAATCACATCAGTTCCACAGGGCTGGTCAGACAATCCCGTTCACATAAAAAGAATGGCAAAATCAAAAATCATGTAACTTTAGCCACCTGGCAGGGAAGATTTTTTCTCCTTATCAGAATCTTAATCCAACTGCATGTAAACAAACCCTTGCTTAAAACAAGACACTTTAATAACTAGTTTATAAATTCAGTTATAAATCAGCACTGACCAAAATAAAGAGAAACTAATGAAGCTTACCTTTCCCTGTACAAATCAAGGCAATTTCAGTGCATACAATTAACAACATTTTGGCTTAGCATGATAGAAGAGCTCAGTTTTCCACGGTATAAAACACACTGTTTAAGGCACCTAAAATACTAATTTATGACTAAGGAACTGCAACTATACTCATCAGAGAAGAGATCTGTCAGCTGCAGAGTGATCGTTTTAATTTTTGATTGGTATAGTTTATTTAATCTGTTTTTACTGACTGATGTCTAGCAACATCTTGTTTGGAGAGAAAATGTACAGGTACTTGGTCTGGCTAATCTTCAGACAGTGAGAATATTTAAGAGAGACAGGAACTCTTGTTTTCCAGTAACTGCAAAGCTCCTCAGACTTCCTCTCTAGTGGGACACGCACACATGCACACAAGAGGAAGACACTTGCAAATGGTTTCTGATCAGAACACTGAATGTCATCTGACTCATTCCTGTCACATTTGCATAACGCAAAGCACACAGAGAGATCTTGCAAACCTTTACAAGAGCATAAGTGTACGTATCAAACTAAGCAAACCGAAGGCAGCTTGCACAATGGGCTCTAGAACATTATACCCACTTAAAAACATTTCACAGAACGTCTCCAACCTCGTAAAACAGAACCAAAGAAAAAGAAATGAGATACAGCTTTACTGTACAACACTACATTAGCACCAGTAACTTTCCTGCCCACATAACACTGAATGAGGGAGAAAGAGAGGATAATAAAGAGGCCCTTTAATGGAAAAAGATTTTTAGGGGATTTGCTTTCAAAGGCCTGAGATGGCACGTTGCCATTTTCTTGCACCCATGTTTCAACGGACAGGCGCAGCTCCCAGCAGGTCATCAGCCACACCTTAAAAACCAAAAAATACTGAACAAAAAACAACCAGCCTGGTTGGTTTAAAAAAAGAAACAACCAGGATTATGCTGGTGTTGCACTAATAACTTGAAGTTCAAAGACAGTTCAAACAGCCCATTCTTACACACTGCTCAAGCCACCACTGCAAGTTGTTAAGAGATACAACAGAGCTTTCACTCAGCAATGTCGGTCATTTCCACCTCGTCAGGTTCTGCTAAGAGAAAAAGATTTCAAATAACAGATATACTAAAAGACCCTTGTTAGCCAAAGACATCAGGTACACTCAAAATTCAAATTTCTGGGCATGCAGGAAGCAAACTGAAGTTTCAAAATGATGGTCAACAAGGCAAAGACATTAGATCAAAAAAATACCCAGAAAAAAAAATGGATTTCAGTGGATTTTGCAGTTAAGTAACCTTTGTGAAAATACATTTAATCACAACTCTGCCTCATTGGTTGTTTGAGAAATGTTTCTAACGATTTTAAAAGCCAGTAAAAACAAATCACACAAACTAGTTATGCTTGGTTATCTTTCCCAAGTGCCCAAAACTACTCGTTTCACATATAAACCTTTCATTTTGTTTCAAGGTTTCCTCAGCTCTGCGATTATGAGGGATGCAACTTGCATATCAATATTCTTAACATTGTATCCTCAGTCATTTTATTAGGAAGACTTGGGCAATACACTTACCCACAATCATCCCAGCTTTTACACAACTGCCAAAAATGCCAGCCTTTTCTGCACAAAGCTTCTTCAGTGCTTTCACAGCGATTCATGCCTTTAGCATATGTAAGCCTCAATAGGGCAAACTCACGGAATGCTGTAAAAACACAGAGTAGAGTTGGTGTACTAATGTCTCATGTTGATCTTCCATTCATGATAACTTTTAAGTTTAAAAAGAAATGTATGATTGTTTTCAGTCTGCCATGGAATAATGAACTATTATATACCCAAAATCTTTCAATGACATTTAAGTTTAGCCTATTTTCGGGTCACAACAGGCCTTGAAAGTGTTGATTCACTCCAACACTAATCCACTTTTCTTTCTTCTCCAAACTCATCATCAGATTATGGTTCAAAATTCTGCAGAACCAACAGTATACAGAACGAAACACCCAGAATTCTGTACTCGAAGTTGGAATAACAACATTCAGAATTACAATGGCTTCAGTTTAACCATAAAAAGCCCAATAATTTCTGGCAAAACAGGAAAGATTAGCCTTTCAAAAAGAAAAACACGCACCCCACCAGAAACTGTAAAACTATGCACTCCTCAGTAGACTGAAAAAAGAAAACACTTCGATAACTAATGGTAAGACTGAAGAGTTAGAGAGAAGGATGGCTGAACCATAAGCAAGGAACTGGATGTTGTCATTCCTTTAAAACAAGGAAAGCTATCAGAACTAACGGGCCTACATCTAACCCCAAAAAGAAGCCCATATGGAATGCCAGAAGTCATTACAAACGGCAAAAAGTGGAAAGATACAAATAACGTCCTCTTTTCAAAGGAGGAAAGACAACCACCATACAGTAAAGACTACACGCATGCCACAGAGCTGTCTGATGGTCTGTAAAATACACTTATTCCAGTGTTCCTACTCTGACTTACACTGGGGAAGCGCAAGGCCCAAGAACTCCAAAGTAAGCTTAACTTGCATTCTACCTCAGAAAAAGTCCAAAACCACAGTTCTGGGGGCTTACTGAGTGTAAACTTCTGAATTATGCACTGCAGGGGAGGGGAGAGGAGAAAATGAGGAGCATTTAAAAAAAAATGAGGGGGGGCAACATCTGCTCTTCAAAGCAATGCTTTAAAAAAATACGCCTTACGTTATGAAGTTCCTCTTTCACTTCAGAGCTAATAAAATAGCATTAGTTCACGTCCAATTCTCTCCATAAAAGGAAAACAAAACACTTAAATGAAATTTGCTCACACCAAGTTAGAGCAGGAGAACTTTGTACATTTAAGATGCTGAGCCTACAACAGTCATTGCAGCTCACTATCACATGGATTGGGAAAAGAAACACTCATCTGAAGTTACTCAGGGTTAGGAAGAAAACAGTATACTAATACAGGAATCTTTTTTTTCTTTAAAAAGGTGCACTACCTACAATATCTCAGAGAAATATAAAACTGACAAATACTGATACATGCTTTTTTTTTTTTAAATTAATGTAACATAGTATTAGAAACACCAGCAATCTCTACAAAAGCCTATTGCTGCTTTCTTGGCTTATGGGCAAAAAAGAAAATCAGAGTCTCCTTACATGAATAATGCAGAAATGCAGATACTAAATGCCAAAAGCAGTAACTTGCTCCAGAATCCTAAAGTCAAGACAGCTGAGGCACCAAATTCTTTACAGAAAAGATCCAAGATAACTAAAACCATCTCCTAATTAGTGTCTCAAATTAGAAGAACTGTTCCAGGTCAAGAACAAATTAAAACAAGAATAGAACTCGTTATGGCTCTATTGCAATAACCTGGAAGGGATATCATAATGCAGGTCACTGACACCCTAGGGTATATTATTTGACCACAGACTAATTTTAAACTCCCAAGTACATTATAGTAGCACAATATCTCCATTGTAAGTCTCAGTAAAAGCTAAGGCACAAAAACTCTCCCTTACTGGGAGATTCCAATCAGGAGATCAATGCCTTCACCACAAAACACTCCCCCCAGGGCCCTGACAAGGGATGAATCGTTCCTACATGACAAAATGGGATATTTAGACCATGCGTTAGCATGGATGCATCCAAAAAACTTTCCCAAAAGTGGAGTTCTGGGAAGACCTCAGTATGTGGAAGCCATCTCACTAATGTACTTACAAATCAGGATCAGGCCTTATCTAAAGATATTAAATACATATTTTGGACCACGACAGATGCCAGTTGGTTCCAGCTGGTTTGCAGCAATATTGCTAGTATGCAGCCATAAAACCTCCCTGGAAATACAGCTATCCAATTAAGTCGACTTTCTCAAGCAGCTGCTTGGAAGCTGGGCTCTTCTGGCAAAGCTATAAAAGCAAAAAGCAGTCTTCACCTCAGACCTCCATTTAATCAGTGGCAAGAAAGAACAAAAATATAACTTCATATAGAAGACAGATGAATCACTAATTGAGATAAACTAGAATAGTTGCAAGGCCAAGATTCAGGCTTTTCTAGGTTTTACAGGGGTTGCTTCATATAAAAGAAACAACTCATGTTTTCGGCTACTCATCTCCACATACTCATTAACAACACAGGAACACCTCCTTCAATGGCTTAATATAAGGTTAACAGGGAAACGAAAGGGTCAGCGTCCACCACGGAGGGAGGCTGTACCACAGGGATCCCAGGAGGGGCTGCACAAGTGATCTGAGAAGGCGACAGAGGGCTGAAGTGGCAAAGTTCACCAAGACAGTTATTAAGCATACTCAAACCTTAAAATTGGTAAGTTGCACAGATAACTTTTAATACTAAAAGACCAAGTGATAAATGTCAGATTAAATATAATATGCAAAATAACTAATTACTATAATAACTGCTATTATAATAACTAATAACTAATGAGGAAAAACAACAAAAAAAACCTCAAAGAACTGTAACTATGTGAAGCTACATTTTTAAAACAAACTATCACTCCTCTGCAAATAACCTGGAATCATGGGGGTAGTAATCTGAAAATAAATTAGAAATATCACTTAATATTCTGTTAAGAAAGAACTGAAAAGAAAACAAGTATTTTGACACTAAGCCTGTTTTGTGTCAGCCCCTGAATACCCTGAGTACCTACACACAACCCCTCTCAAAAAATACTAAAATGAACTGAAAAAGCTGAGAAAGGAAGAATAATAAATTGAAGTATGGAATGGGTTTTGCATTATAGGAGATCAGACTTCCCCAACTTCCTTCTCAGAAAAAGAGCAACAAAGACAAGATAAGTATGGTCAGAAGTGTTTTCCTACCATCTCTTGCAAGGGGAGGGGGGACAGAAGAGGAAAAAAAAAGTCAGTAAAAATCTCTGGTGGCATGGTTCAAGCCAACAAAGCGAACAACATTTTTCCACATAATACATGTTTACATTATGAGAATTTAATGCTATAATGTACAGATGAACTCAGAATGGGTTTAGAAAGATGGATATGAGGTGTGGCCATCAGTGGCTGCTAAAACACCATAGTCCAGATACAGTCTCCACCTGAGAAAGTCACTAAACCTTGACTATAGGAAGCCAAGAGCTTATACAAGGATGAAGATGATGTTCAGTGCTAAGTGTCTCACCCAATACAGCCAGCACTCAAGGGGTCCATCTAGCCCAGTCTCTAATGGCAAATAGTACAGATATTCCAAGAAGAATAGAGGAACATTATATATGTAAAGAGTTCTCTATTACTTTTAATCATGAAAATTGTATATAATTCACGTCAGACGGGAACTGCTCCCAGAATGATAAGGGATAGTATTTTAACATTATAAAGGGTAGAATTTCCTTCCATAGGAGAAAGCCTAAAGCATAATCCATTATAAAGGTATAATAAACTTAATCTCATCTGTGGCAACAAACAGCGAGTAGGAGAAAGCAGACTAATACAGGTAGTTGGCAACATGGTACAAAGGCCACATAAAAGGTCAGCTCAAATGAGTCTACGATAGTGCTGAAAAACCTTGCCAAACCCAAGCACAACCCAGCAGTGTTACTTGTGCCCTGCATTAGGACAGGAGAGCTAGCTCCACTCATTTGGATGGTGTCCCCCACACCTTAGTACACTGCGAGTTTTGGGGACCATGACTGAGGGGAAACAGGTGGTTTCACAAGAGTCTGATTAGGTACAGCCAGACTTCTCATTTTGGACTGCAATTCTGAACAAAACCAGCTAAATCCAGTTAGATTCAAAGCAAACTAAGAAAATGGTGTAACTCTAATTGGTTTGTGAGGACTTTAAACTAGGGAGCCCAAAAGGGTCTACAACTATACCCTCGTGGGGTAGCTCAGACACTTCCACAGAACGTTTATCTGCAACTCATGTAAGTCACCCACGGGTAGATTTCAGTAGCTGACCAGACTATAGAGCAGCTCTTTTGTCAACATATTGCCTCATGTTTAATAACTTCAGCTTTCTTGAAAGTTAATTTTTCTTCTCAACAAATAAGCTTTATGGGGAACTTATTACTCATAATGCAAATAGCATCAACAGCATCTCTAATCCACTGCAGCATCATGCACGTGTTTGCAATCCAGAAACAGCTGGAATGAAACACAAGCTTTTGAAAGAAAAGAAAGCTCAAGAAAGTTTATAAAAATACTGGAAGCCTCTTTTTACCTATGCTCTTCCTTTTCACATTACCTAAATAAATCGAACGATGGTAACAGCTTGCAAGAATTCCAGACATAAACTGTAAAGGAAGGGGTGGAAGCCAGGAAAGCTCTGTCAACTAGAATCACTTTGGTTATCTCCGTTTTTTGTGACCTTGTAAAGACAGTTGTTAGTTTCAATCTGGGTATTCCTGGGCAGAGTCTTAACAACAGTCTTCATCTATCCATCCTGGCAGAGAGCAAGTTACACTCTTAACCTAAAAGGCAATTTCCAGGAAAAAACTGAGAAATGTATCACTTACTGCTAAGGAGTAAGGAAGTGTCAAGACAGCTTGATGCTGGAAGAAAGTTTAAGCACCCTGGTACAAACAGTCAAAACAGACAAACCCACACGTTAGTTTTTGACAATCTATAGCTTCATTAGAGGTAGGGCAGAGGCATCGGTGCAAAATATCTTTTAAGAAGTAAGGACAGAAGTGAAGGCAAGGAGGAAGCAGAAGCAACTTCTGCTTCCTCCATTCCAGTGGACAAAAGAGAGCCTGAATTGCCAGCCTATGCTTTATCACTTCCAGGGCTAAGGATACATCTTGACAAAGTATTCTTCAAGGACATGCAAAACATTACAGAAACATAATTTAGCTGTGGAATTATGCACAACAGGTTTTCCTAATACTGCCTGAACAAGGCACATTTGTCAAGCTGATGTTCATCTCATCGATATTAAAGTGCCATTTGAAGGCAAGGTTGGTCAAAACAACATTTTAAATACCAATTTCACCTCTAAAAGTTTTCATTTGTACTTGTCTCCATTACAGCTGTTCCTCATTTTCCTCTTAGCATTTGTTTCTTCCCTTCCTCTGCAACTGTAGGACACACTTTGAGCACTTGTTTGCCTTCCCCACCCCCATACCCTAAGAACTTGAGAGTTTTCCCCTCGAATAGTTATGCCCCCCCCGTAGTAATAAATATTAGAGCACAAGACCTGAACTACACAGGAGCTCAGGGATATACCTCTTGAAGTAAAAGTGGCAGAGTTTCCAGAGGAACTAGCAAAAGATGCACACTTCTGCAGCTTAAAATCCTTGCTAGTATTCTGAAATGAATTCACTTAAACCTGGAATCTAAGCACAGCTCCTTCGGAGCAGAGAACAATCTACTGTTAACAGCAGAAAGTAAAAGCCCGATCAAATGGTTAAAATATCACTTTCATATGTATGCTAAAGTGTAGGTAACAAAAGAATACTCAAAATTTGACTGCACATAAGGACTTACAATAGAAAAACCTACTCAAGCTCAGCAAGAGTTGTGAGAGTTTAAAATTTTGTGCCAATTTCTCACAAACCAGAGAGGGCTGACTAGGTTAGACCACAAGTCTTCTGCACTAGCAGAGCTGTCGTGATCAGTGGAACCTGCTGGCTCATACATAACTCATGAAGAATTCCCCCCTTTCCTCCCAAGGGAAACAATTTTGCATAACAGCAGCATTTTTTTCCCCCTCCAAATGTAAACCTGTAGTTTTAGTACAAGTTAGAGCAAGAAGTAGGTTGGCTCAATGCAGAAAGCATGAATTCCAGAGACAAATTATTTAAATAAGACGTTTTAGAGACTAACAATATAATTACAGTTCAGCTGAACTGAAAAAAAAACACTTTCTGCTCCCTGCTTGAGGTCCAGCTGCAGTGAAGCCAACATGCAGTTCACAACAAAGCGCGCATGCTGACATGAACGCATGCAAAAAAGCTCAATTCAGCCGGTACAAACAGAATAAATCTACTCTGTATAAGTATTCTCTTTCTATATTTATAAAGGTCAGTAATGTTTGAACATCACAATTATAAATTAATTACTCTACAGAGGCTGACTACTTCCTAGACAAAAATAGCTGTCCTAACTTTTGCCTTATTCCAGTCACCATCCTGACCTGCCACCATGGGATCAAAAAACTAATTTGATGAATCTTCAACAACAGGACTGTCTATTTGTTGTCATAGCCTCAAACAACTAGGGCCAAAAAGGATCCAAGATCAGGTACAGAAACTCAAGTGAGCAGTCATTCCTTAAGCTCTTCAAGACACTTAAGACGTTTTTTAAATCGGCTTTTATTTAGTATCTATAGAAAACCACTATTCTTTTAGTAAAGAGAGAAATACAGGCCGAGGAAAATAATGAACACAACCATTTAAAATGCAAATTTCATCTAGTAACTAATCAGGAAGTATTGCAGAACAGCATCTGGGTTTCAGGAATACAATAAATACCCTAAAAATAACCATCATGAGCAGTTTTGGAGATTGTTAGTTCACTTTTTGCTCTATTAAGAGTTCAGCTGTACAACCCCATGTGTTTAGCACATGTCACCGTGAAAAAAACACATTCTTAAGTTAGTTAAACCAATTCTCACTTGAGTTGTCAGATGGTGGCACCAATCATGCATATAAGACATGGGAACAAGTTCAGGCTCCGCCACAGACAGTCTGCTTCACAACCGTTTTTCTATTCCATTTGAACACCTACTCTTACGAGGTGTTACAAGATGACTTCTAAGTGGAAGGCATGTGCCACTCATGAGCAGTGCTTTAAATACTCAGCAACAGGGCATAAGCCTAGAATGTGACAAAGTGCAGCTTGAAGCTTGACAGATTGAGATCAACAATGCTGCTGTGCCATCTAAAAAGATATGGCTATTTGAGGGAAAGGAACAACTTTATGCAGCATTCCCCAAACTGAAGATAATGCAAAAAAAACCCTAAACCAAAACAAAAAACCCCACTCTAAGGAATCACAGAAAGTATTCTCCTATCCTATTTTCTCTCCCAAGGCCTCAAGCATCTAAACCCCACATTTTTACTTCCTTGTGTATATTCTAGTCACTGATGTTTGCCCAACTTGGGAGATAATGTTAACTGCCACTGCAGGGTCAGCAAAGGAAATGAAAGAGCAAGAACTGCTGTGGAATAAAGCTGCAGATAAGAACTTGTATATCGAACCACTGCAGTATCAATTTGCTGATCTGCATAGAAATGCAGAACGCATACAAGTCATTACACATTTGCATTTTGAATTTCACAGAATTTTCAGAGAAAACTGGATATGACAGAGATCAAAGGCAGCTTTCCTAACAAAATGCTAAATAAAGCAAGCAAAAAAATAACAAAACACTGAGACCTAGTGCCTCTTTTCACTAGTGCCCCAGTCAAATGGATTACTACACAAAAGCTCCATTTCTACGTCCGTAAGATTAGGCATCAGAGGAAGAACAACAAATGCATTTCTTTGGTCACTTTTCTACCTAAACATTATATTCACAAGTCACAGCTTCATCTCTCTGGCCAGCGCCTATCCCACCAGCACTAAAAGAAGGCAGTGAGAGCAGGGGGAAGAGAACAAA
Organism: Sagittarius serpentarius; assembly: GCA_034782735.1. Lineage (NCBI taxonomy): Eukaryota > Metazoa > Chordata > Aves > Accipitriformes > Sagittariidae > Sagittarius > Sagittarius serpentarius. The sequence goes on along the minus strand of JAVKLA010000002.1, from coordinate 30,762,093 downwards.
GGAAATAGGCTTATCCTTTGCTACACATCTTGCTAATTAAGACCTCCAGAGTAACTACCTCAGACTTTAAGGCATCACACACCCTGTAACACAAAACTAAGCACAGGCTAAGTATTCATCCAGAGTCCCATGTCAGTTTTGTAAATCATGTTGAATCCTATGTGGTTATCATTACTCCAGCTACCTGAAAGTTAGCCTGGATATAGCTACAGAAGATACAGTCCCATCTCTTGACTACGAAGTGCAGACATACCCATAAACTTCTGTGCAGAGGGGTGTGACAGACTCCTCTCAGTTCTGCTTATTGCTTTAACAACACTCTGCTGTCAAGCCTGGAAAGGACATTCTGCAGTTCAACACCACAGACCAGAAGAAACATGATGCTACACAGTTACGCAGGAAAAAAACAAGATCCATCTCAACTAGTTCATGTATGTCGCCAAATCCTTTGCTCATACCCATTTTTTGGGGGGGGGGGGGGGGCA
>JAVKLA010000002.1:30726052-30740310 GCA_034782735.1 Sagittarius serpentarius | reverse complement strand
AAAAAAGTAAAACTCGTGGGTTGAGATAAGAACGATTTAATAACTAAAGTAAAATAAAATACTAAAATAATAATAAAATGTAATCATTAAAAATATAATAGTATATTCATTCATAATAGTATATACATTCATAGTAATGAAAAGAAATATAAAAAAAACAAAACAAAAAACCCGCAAGACAAGTGATGCATGATGCAATTGCTCACCACCCACTGAACGATGCCCGAGCAGCAATCCGCCCTCCCGGCCAACTCCCCCCAGTTTATATACTGGGTATGACATTCTATGGTATGGAATATCCCTTTGGTTAGTTCGGGTCAGCTCTCTGGCCATACTCCCTCCCAGCTTCTTATGCACCTGCTCAGTCAGCAGAGCATGGGAAACTGAAAAATCCTTAACTTCGGATAAGCACTACTTCGCAACAACTAAGGCAGTGTGTTATCAACATTACTTTCACACTAAATCCAAAACACAGCACTGTACCAGCTACTAAGAAGAAAATTAACTCTATCCCAGCTGAAACCAGGACACAGCTGAAATCACATTTGTAGAACTCCTGTGCTCTGTATGTAGCCAGACACTGTGAAAGTAGATTATCTCAAAGGAGTATTGAGTACACTCCCAAACTACAACACTCTCATCCAAAACTGCGTCTACAGGGAAAACAGTGCACAGCTTAAGTTCTTTGTACTATTTATTGCCGTAAAACTCCAAACAAATGCACCAGGCTTTAGCATCTGTAGTTTAGCACAATAATGAACATGAGTTTTGTAAAGAAAAATCTCCCAGGGAACTGTCGCATCACAACCTGGGATAATACAAGCTCTGCAATGAATTACAGGAACAAGAAAGGAATTAAAACTAAGGGACCTGCATCTTTTCAACTTAGCCAGTCCACTATGAATTCAGAAGACAAAACCCAAATCTCTGTACACAGAGGCACAGAAGTGGCCTCCTCTACCTCCCACCTCTGATTTCCTTTCCAGATTCTGCAGTGGCTTAGACTTCTCGTTAGATTACCACCTTGGTACGTTTGTGCGCTCGTTCCCACCATGGCTTCCTGGGCATCTGGCACCCAATGTGTGCATTTACCTCACGGCTCCTTTTGAGACTTCCAGTCAGTTGGTTACTCTACGGTGAAAGTGGTTTTTCAGAGGAAGATCTGCAGGTGTCACCCTCCCCTTGCAGAGGCACAGCCCTAGCAAAGGGACACCCCTTCTCCCTCATCCCCCCTTAACTGGGGCACCCACCACGGCCTACCTTTGCCAAAGGACTGGAGCCTTAGGCCACAGGCCGCTCTTGGGCTCTCTCCATTCCCTCCCGCATTCCCCTCACCCCCGCGTCACTTCACTCCCCTCAGCAACGTCCCTCCAACGACAGCCGCGGGGCCAGGGGGATCGCCGCTCTCCTGGCCGTCCCCCTCAGCGCTGCCGCCGGGGCTCCGCAGCCCGCTCAGGCTCCCCTCAGGGCTAGCCCCGACCTGCCGCCAGGGCGGATGCTCAGCTTCGCGCGCCACCTCGGCCGAACCAATCACCGCGCGGCGTACAGGTGGCCGCGCGGGATCGCACCAACCAGACACCGGCTTCTTGAGGCCGCCCCGAAGCGCCACCGCGGGTCCCCAGCGCCGTGGCGTCCCGCTTGCCAGTGACCCTGATGGCGGCCCTGGCGGCGCGGGGGGAGGCCCGGCGGGCGAGCGGCTCCCCAGCCGAGACTGCCCGGCGCGGCTGGTGAGTACGGGCTGAGCGGCGGCGGGGCGCGGCCGGGCTCCGTCCCGTCAGAAAGCGGGGCCGGGGGGGCCCGCCGCTCTCTCGGCGGCGTCCCCACCTCGGCTGGAGGTGCCCGCCATGGCGGGGGAGGCCCGAGGCAGAGCCGGCGGCGGTCCCGCCGCGCTGCCCTGCGTCCCGCGGGCCGGGGCTCCCGCGCAACACCATTCCCCTCACACACCCTCCCTTGGCACCTCGCTGGACGTTACCTAGCGGCTTATGAGGGAGAGGAGATACAAAAAAAAGACCCCAAAAAGGCGCTCCCACACGTGTTAGCGGCTCATCTCCCACAGCTGAGGGACAGACTCCGCCTCGCAGCGCCGCAGAGCATCCCCCGCCGGGCACCGGCCTCGGCGGCTGTGGCGGTTCCCTCAGCCCCGAGCGAGGCGGGGGGGTCCCAGGCCGAGCCCCCGGCAGTGCAGACCGAAGCAGCGTGCTCCAACAGCTGTGGGTGCGCTTGGTGCAGCTGCAGTTGTGTACTGTGCATAAGGGTTTTAGGGATGGTCCCAAATTCTGACTAAAATGCCTTCACAAGTTAGCCTAGATCCCTTGCAAGCTTGGATAGCAGCCTCGACTCAGCCAGTTGCTTCATTTTGCTTCACTCTGTCCTACCTCATTGCAGTCTTTTGTTCAGCAGAAGTTCATGGCACACTTCATTTTGCCTCAGACATCCACTTGTTTTATTTCCAAAAGCTGTGATCCATGTAGTTCTTGGATTACATTACCACTGTTTTTCCATTGTTTGGGAGCTTTCTCTTATCAGAATAACACAAGCCATTATTGATAAGAAAAGGCTTAAAAATCCCATTACATAAAGCACAAGAAGTTTGTCTTTGATGATACTATCTACCCAAAAGACAGCTAAAAAGGAAGGGAAAACCTATACAGGAGCAGATAATCTTTTAGCTACACATATAAGATTCACTGAGTTTGCACAGGACATCTTGTGCCACACAAGAGTTTCTTTAAGTTAGTCTTACCGGTCTTAAATGTTACCAAGATAGCAGCAGATGAGCGTAAGTACCCATCCATCTTCCCAAGGCAGCTACCAAGTAGTACACATTTTCACATTTTCTGAGGAAAGGAAGCTCCTATGGCATTCTTGTCTAAAATCCTATTTCTGCCGGCAGTTGTAAAACAAAGTTCCTAGTTGAACAGACAGCTCACACACAATGAGATAAAAGGGTATAGTAGTGCATGAGCTCTATGAAACACTTTAGGTTCCTTAGAAATGCAAGTTCCTATATAAAGAAACTTACTTAACAGCTGCTGTACTGCATTGAACTACAGGGCTTGCTCAAATATAGCAAAATTTGAACAACCTAGCAAGCCAACTAGAGTTACTTTCTAAGAATCCTGTTTAATACAGGCATGCATATAAATAGCTACAGTATGCTGGTTTTATGCAAGATATCTTTTGTTCTTCAGAATAGTGCTTTATATTTCTTTTTTGTCTTTTACTCAAGCACATCAAGAGACTTCACATAATATTCCTCTTAACCATGACCTTTTCAATAAACTCATTGCCAATATTTTTTTGTCTGATGAGAAGATTAAGATATTAGTGCTTTTAGCCTGGGTCACAAAACAAATCAATATTGCTACTACAAGTAGAACCAAGAAAACAAACCTCCTTCCTCTAATCTTCGTATTACAGCTTTGCTTAAGTCTTTGTATCTTTGAGGCTACCCTTACTTCTGTCCTACCCAAACTAGCTGCTAGAAGCCACAGCAAGCACTCCATAGACCAAGCTCCTCCAGGCAGGAAATCAATCCTGAAGAAAAGATGGGTTGTGAGGGTTTATATAGCCCTGTGGCTGGGTGGGACTGGCCAGGAGCAGGGCCATGGGGGATTGGCCAGAAGACAAGTTCTTCTGTAGGGCTGGCCAAAAAGAGAGTCCTGGCAGGGCTTGGGCAGTATTGTCCTGCACCCAGGCCTCCAGGGAGCAGGATTTGCATTGGATTGGTTGGGTTAACATCTGTGATAGTGTATGGGACCATTTGTACACTAAATAGGGTACTTTGGATCTCTGTCTGGAATACTCTTGAGTGAATAGTGGAGAGAAGTTCTTAAGGAGCTGCAGAGAGCTCCTCTGTTTTCCTTTCACAGTAGAGTGAGTCAGCTTACTGCCCTATTTCTAGACACAGTTCATCATAAAACTTACATGGAGCTGTTCGTGAGAATAGCAAAATGCACAATCTACTGAACTGATCGGTGTCTTTTCTACATAAGGGCTGTGCTTTGCTTTGAATGATTGCATGAGCTTGATCCTGTTAATGGCCTTCAGGTGCTGGGCCTGCTTTGGGGAACTCTCAGAAAACACCCTCCCGTCAGTGTGATATTTGTTAAATATCTCCAAATGGCAAACACTGGTGTAAGAGTGTTTTTGCCTGGATTTACTATAAACTATGCATATAACACCCTTATTTACAAACTGGTATTAAGAGAAAAAGCTGCACTTTTATCTGTGAGTCAGTGTACATCAGCAAAAATTGATTTGCTAGAAGGTCCTATAAATACAGCACGGGCTTTTTTATTTTATTTTGGGCTGCTGCCTTTTTGTGGTTTTCTAGCATTTCAGGACTTTTTTTTTTTAAACGGAGGTGGTTATACAATCCTGATGACTATAATAACCAATGTAGTGATGATGAATGACAGCTGTCACTTTTGCGGTGAATTCTTCCATACATTTTCTGTAAAATGTTTTAGTTGTCATTCAAGGCATCATGCCACAAAGCAGATGATGTCTCATCGCTCTGCAGAAGCTGGAGGAGCCCTTCCAGCTTTCAGAATTGTGCCTTTTGTTGCGTTTTTAACTTTGATCCAGACCTTATATATGCTGTGTCTTTCTGTGGCAGGCTTGGAGTATCTGAAGCAGAAAAGATAAAGCAATCCTTTAATTCCCAAACACTCTTCTTCTTTTTAACCAAGTAAGGAAAGATGAACACAGCAAAGATCTTTCAGATTTACTATACCTTAATTTGAAACAGTATCCGCCCCTGTGGGAACAGTAAGGAAGACTAAACTAGTTTGATCATTCTTTTGATCATATCCATCAATTACTTCTCAACTCACCAGAACAAAATTAAGATGAAAATAAAAGTGTTCTTTCAATTGTGTAACATCTTGTTTTACCAATCTTAATCTTGCAAGTAAACCAATGGTCTGAGTCTTACAAGTGTGCCAAAGTTATTTCCTACTCCCCTTGCTCAGCTTTTATTTTAAGACACCACTGTCCTTTGAAACAAGTCTAATGTGCAAGTCCTGTGCTGAAGAAAGAAGGAAGGAATCAGAGATATTTTTTTCTTGGAAAACTCTCAGCAAATAAGCTTTAGACAAAAAATAATGTCATCTCCAAAAGGCACACTTGTCAGTTGAAAGACAAACTTTAAGTTAATTTCAAGTTTAATCCTATTCCTGAGTCAAGGTAGAATAGATCTCTCTCTAATTCCTGTCACTTAGCAAGGGAAGCAGAGCCTGTGTGAAATCAACTGATTCTTCACAGCCGTGAACAGGTGAGACATTTGACCACTACTGAGTTGATAATACTTAGCACATATGCAACACTAAGTCAGAAGATCTCACTTACTTTACAGATACTATAAATTTACTTCACAGTTTCTCTCTGAAGCGGATATGCATACCCTATCTATAATATAGGGTTACTGAGGCAGAGAATGTTTAGCTGGCCCAAATTTTAAGTTTTTCACAAGCAGATACTGAAGCCACGAAGTGTGGCTGCCAGCTCCTGTGCTGTAATTATTCTGTGCTCTCAATGGGTCTCAAAGCAATTGACAGTATCACTTGATGCACCTTTGGAAGCCCATATATCAGCAGATGTGCCCATTGCAAATTATCGGGCAGGCATCAGCTACTCGTGAGTAGGAAGACCATATGGTTCTGCTGATACCAAAACAATCAGCTCTAATCTAAGCCATTTTCTCCAAGGCAGCTGCTTTTTTTGGTTATTATCTGTTCCCCCATGTTTCTATTCTCAGTGACAGATCAGGCTTCTGTTCTTGAGGAATTCACTTTTGGCAGCAAGAAATGTTCAGACTCCTCATCATTTTTTATAGTCTAATCTGTGTTGGGAGTTTTCAGTAAATAACATGAAAGCATCAGTGATTGAACACTTTAGGGAAAACAGTATCATTAGGTTGATTTATTTTTCTCCCTAAAGACTTGCAGCTTCTGAAACATATTTTTCTTCCCAAGTGTCTGTAGGTTGTATAGTTATCTGATCTTTCTGTTTGCTAGTTGTTTTATAAGTTCTGTACGTAATGTATCATGCTGTATAGTTTCTTATTAAATTTCAACACTGATATCTCATACTGATGTGAGGTTTGGTTAAGTTGTGCTTTGAAATCCTTGGATTTCAAAGGAGGATCTGAAAGCACAGTGTTTATTACCTGTATAAATACACTGACTGCATGACTGTTATTCCAAATATGATTCGGTAAACAAAAGTTTGAATAGACCCTTGTAAAGCTCTGCTTCTGCTGTTCAGAAGGGTGTTTCAAACACTTGTTGATACTTAGATCAAGCTGCAAGACTTACTTACTCTTTGCTCAGGGCACTTCCAAACAGAAATAAGTTTGCGGTGATGGGAATGTATTTTTCAGATTTGAAAAGGACTGGGTCTCAGATAGACATGGCAACCTGAGCACTGACTTCATTAATTCTTATAAATATAAAATAAAGATATTCTGATGTGCATTGCAGACCTCTCCGCATAGCTATGGGCTAACTACTTGTCGAGTTCGGCATGCAGGATTTCCAGAAGGTTAGCTTGCTGTTAGTGATATATGCATTGGATTGAGTTATTTGGTGGACCCTACGTTGGTTTTCACTGTACCTAATGATTTGGAAGTATTTATCAGGCTGAATGCAGCATGATGACACTTGGAACGCCACATCCAGACATTTCCAAGTTTCACGGACTGCTCTAGGCATGAGAATCCTGAGGAGGATGGAGTATGCTGGGAAAGTGAAAGGGGTAAACTGGCTGCACCTTGAGCCTCTGGTTTCTGATCAGAGCAACCACAGCCTCAGGCATCTCTGATTGTCTGCAGCTGAATACTTGACGCCCACTAACATGTTCCAGCAAAGCAGTCCCACTTCATTTCTGTCCTGCTGTCTGGCAGAGTTTAACATGTCGACAGCGTGAGTGACTAATTGCCTGGGCAGGCAGAAGAGAGATAAGAACAGGGAGGACAGAGGAAGGCAGATACTCTAGTGTGGAAGAAATAGTAGTGCACAAAACTCCTAGAATGGGTCCAGAGGGTGGCGAGTCCCTGCTGTTGGGTAGGGGTGATGGAGAGACACATCTGGTGGTGGGAATTACAGGAGTACCTAAAACAGAAGAGTCCAGGAGGGGAGCACACAAGGACCTTGTAGGGGATGGCGTGGATGGATGCACAACTCCGCAGATCTGCACGTTGCCTATAGAATTCATGAACTGCTTCAGCTTCATTGTGTGAAGCCGTTTTCTGAGTGTTTGCAAGAACTCTGTAATGCATATGGTGTTTTTAGTTGGTATGACATAATTCTTGCAATATTCTTGCAGACTTTTTATTTTGATGAACTATGCATTTGAAAGAAAGCATGCAAATCACATTTTATATGGCTCCAGTGCCAATCCTGGTGCAGAAATTGAGGGAGGGTGGTTTGTCATTGTAGCCTGTCTTTGCTTTTGGCTTCAGTTATCCTAATACTAAAATATCCCAACCTATCTAGGATTAGCTGTGTTTGGAATTCTTGGTTCTAAATGAAAACCCTTTTTAAATTTCGAAAAATGAAACATCCTGCTTGTTTTGTATATCCGGATGGGACAGGCAAGACTTGGCTTCTTGCTTTCTCTGTATGAAATGTCTACAATCTAACCATTGTTGGCACCTTAAATTGGGGATGTGGGAGAAACTGAACTGGTTTCAGGTCAGTTTTTTCAGATTTTGGAGAAGCCCTCAGCACATAAAATGAAGCAGTGCTGCATGCACGGATAACTTTTACAAGCTCTTGTTCATTGTAACAGCTTTTGAATTTCTCTGGGTAGGGAATATTCACTCTTTCCAATCAATCTTTCATCTTTTTAACACCCTTGTTGTGTATCCTGCTTCCTAGCACGGGAGGACTTCAGGTTCCTAAGCATGTGGATGATGTGCCTTGAACTTTAAGGAATGGTGTGTTTTGCATTCAGGATCACATTTCAGTTTGCTGCCTAAAACAAAATGTCACTCACAGTAGTGCAGCAAATCCTGCCTCCTGCCCAGCTGCCTCCCTGCATGGCCCCCCGCCCTCCAGCCAGAGCCACCCACGACTGCTAACGATACGGGCTCCGTGGGATTAGCACAAACAGTCCAGGATGTTTTTTCTTGTTCTGCTTTTGTGACTTTGGCTTCCCAGTTACCCAGTTGTGTCACGGATAATTATGCTTTTGAAGCCCAGATCCAAAGAGAAATTCAGGCACTTAACTTTTGTTTGAATGAGTGAGAGCACGGTGCATAAATCCTTCAGTAGATCTACTAATAAATCTTGTGTCAGAGGGGAATAAAAAGAGGAATCATGGGTTTATTTCTTAGCCCTTTTATTGTTAGTGACCATTTTCTCCTTAAAATCATCTCCGCTTGCCCTTATATTGAAGTCACTCTCAAGTTAAAGGCAAGATATTGAGGCTCTAAGCTGCTGTGTGCAAGCATACAAAAGTACACTTTCCTCCTTCCCACTCCCGGCTCTCTTTGTCAGCTTTGCTACAGTAACTGTGTCTGATCCTCTCTTTCCAATTGCTAATTGGCCTGGCAGGAATACGAAGTGACTGAAAAATAGCTTCATTCCCTTAATGTGTGCACATTGACAAGGGTCACAGAACAGAAAAGTAGGGCAGAGTCCAGACTTGTGGCTCATGCCAGACAACCGGCAGCCAAAAAATGGTACTTGCAGGTGCTGGCTGCTGTACTGCAAGCAGTTCTTTGAGAACCAGCAGTCTGAATACTGAATGCTTGCTGCTTCCCGGAATGCAGGTGCAGGACTTGCCTGCATGAGAGGAAATACTGACACCTAACTCTTCAGCGTGGGGCAGCAGTGGCTTTCTGAGTAAGCTCTGGGTGCCTCTTGTTTTCCTTGAAATGACGTAGCATCACGGAGAGTAGTGCTGTAGGTGACTGCCACAAGGATGGGATCTCCAGAATCCTTCTTCTTTGAAGAAGGCAGTATGGTATAGACCAGGGTAGTAAATCTCAGTAAATGTCAAATTGGTCCTATTGTAGGTGGAAATGTGTAGGTGGTTCGGATTGACTTGCAGATCTGGCTGCTTCCTTGTTTGGATTTACGAGAAGTATACAGCCAAGCCCTGAGTTTGTGTGTGATATTAAAAAATAGAACCAAGTGTTACTAACCAACAAAAAACTTTCCCAAGACCAGTCATAGCATAATCTTATAATGTCTCCTTGTGTTTATATATAAGAGAATCCTCTGGAACAATGTACACAGATCCTTTGTTTTGACCAGAAAAGACATTTTGCGTATGTGGAAGGAGAACAAGTTTGGGCCATGGAAGATCAAGGGCGAGATGGGTTAGAAGGATGTGAGTTTCAGAGCTGCTTTCTACCTCAATTCTGTTAGAGTCCCAGTTTTGCTAAAAAGAAGAAGAAAAAAAAAAGGCCTAGTTCCCTGATAATCTGGAATTGGTTTTGTGACTTCTGGCCTACTTAATGGTGGTCAGATGCATGCTCAGCCCAGCAGCATAGCCTTGTCAAAGATAGGATGTGTTGTTCAGCAAATGGAAGAATCATTACTGCAGGCACCATTAGAGATTAGCTGGACAAAGCTCCTGGTAGATAAGAACAGCAAGACAAATAATCGTGGGTGACAGCATGCTCCAACACCTGGTGGGATACAGGGCTTTGACAGCTTTTTCTGGAGGCTTGCCCAAAAGTGTGTTAGGTCTGCAATAATACTCTTACTCTGAGCTGCAGGGGACTTAATTAATCTATTGCTGCCAGTTTTTTGGGGGACTTAAGCTAATGGGATCAGTTCTGAGTAAAGGGAGAGTTGATGTACTGTTAGAAGCACTTTCAGCTCCCAAGTTCTCCTTCTTCTAAAGACCAATCCTGTAATTTGAATTTTCTGAATTTCATTACTTTCTTGTCCTAAAGGAAATGATATGGGGAGATTGACTGCTTCCCCTTCTGTTTCCACAGATGGTGATGTGATAAGTGTAGCCAAGCTCATCTCTACCTAGGAGACATTTTCCCCTGAGGAGCAATCCCCTTTTGCTGGACATGCTAACAGAACCGCATAGCCATGGACCTCAAGGAGAAGTGTCAGGTAGGTTTCCTGATAAGTGTCATGCCCAACTTAAATGTTGAGTCCTTTTAATTATTTTTAATTATTTTGGGTCAAGACTCACCATTTGTTGTTATTATGTGATGGTATAATCCATGGTTAGTATTGAAGTTGAGAGTTCTGTCACCTTCACATTTCTAGGGGTGCATGTGCCTATATCAGTAGGTGAGTCCTTTGCAGGCTGGGACTGAGGCACCATGGTGGAACAACATAGGTGAAGTATATGCTGTTATATATGCTGTGTCTTTCTTGAGGTTTATGATAGGGCTTCCATCCCCTGGACACTTAGCTTGGCTTTATTTGAGAGGCTGAATTCACTGAGAAGATTTTTTAAGTAAACTCAGGTAATGAAATCATCTGAGTCCAGTTTTTCTGATGATAAGTGTATTTATTTCTTGGGCAATTGCATGTCTTTCTAGGGAGTGCTGCAGGATAGTATTTCTGGTTTAGAAAGTGCCAGCCAAGTCTATGTATTGTATGGAGGGGCAATCTGTCTCTTACTATCTTGCCATGCTTTGAGCTTCAAAGGAAAAAGGAAGAGAGAGATATCTTCATGAATAGCTGCTATAGAAGCTAAAAAGACATACCTGCTGCTGCTGACAGGAGACGGTGAACTTAGCATGTTAACTACATCCCAAAAGGAAAATTATTTTGGTCACTTCAGTGAGGAGTCTGCTGGTCACTTATGTTTTAGCCATGTTTCAGCAGCCACCTGAGTATTAGAGGTATTTCTCCCTCAAAGAAGTGGACTGGTCCTTATTCTGGATCCCAGTCAGAAACGGGACAGGTAGTTTGAGACCAGTGAAGAACATTATACACGCCAAGCTCTCAGCTGGCTCTGGTAAGAGAACATTCTTGGCTTTACTTTTTGGTGTCTCTCTCTCCACCACACTGTAAGCTTTGTCTGCCAGATCATGTTTGCTGTCTCTCTGTTACTCTGCGTGCATCCCTTTCTTGCTGTTTCGTTTACAGCGCTTCCAGCATCAAGAAGTACTTTTGTTCATTAGTGCAAAGTACCTGTTAGATAATCACCTAGACTCAGATCTGCTCTAAAAGATTACTACAGCAGTGTAAGTGACTTAAAAGGTACTCAGTTTTTCACATCAGCTCTTGCACTTGCCTACTAGACTTCTTACTTGCTGGGTTTTCTGTTCTGTAGCGTGCTAGACCAGGAAGGCCTGGGCTTACTCATGCCTGAACCTCTTGGTGCTGGTATGCTTGGAAGACGTGTTTGAACTGTGTTGTTTTATATCAAATTGCTGTATTGCTATGGAGTTAACATTCTGATGAGGATAATTATCTATTTATTCTCTTGTTAATGACATCATGGGCTAATCTGGTATTGATCATTTTAAGAGATGACGCAGTTACCATTCTGTACAGGGGTGTGTTCTGTGTAGCATCTGAGAGCGCCAACACTGGCATTGCTCCAGCCATGGCAGAGCACAGCGGGGACACTTTCACTGTGGGTCACTATCTTTGGTTCATCTCTCTCTTTCTCATATGACATTCTTCATTGTACAACACAGAAAGAGCATATCAAATTGCTGGACAGGCAGCAGTGTGGACAGTATTGTAATAGACCTTTAAAAGGCCTATTAGGAAAGTGTCCTGCACAAGGAGATTACAGGGGGAATCATGGTGTTCTGAAGTCCTCGTCTCCTCTCCTGACTTGCTGAAGTTTTTTCTCCAACCTTTCTGAATGGGAGTTAAAATTGAAGGCAAGAGATCATCACACTCTTTTCAACAGGAATAAAAAAAAATTGATACATACAGCTGCATTTTACAACTTACTTTGTTTGGATTCTGAGCAAAGACCATGGTTTTATTGTCGTTAGCAGTATATTATTTGGTGTTAAGGAGTTTGCTCCTATTTTTTTTTCAATACTGCAGATCCTTGTTTCATCCCCTTTTAGATGGAATCCATCTTCCTTTCCAAAGTGAAGAACTTGGACGCATATATGCTGATAAGGGAACAAATTAACCTGCTGATTTTATATAACCTGCTAATTTTAAATAAAATAACCTGCTAAATTTAGTACTGTAATCTCAGTAGTAAATTTGATGTGCTAGGTTTATTTTTAAATGCTAAAAATAAAATGAACCCAAGTGAAAACATCAGTCCCAAATCTAGTGGAAAGCAATCTCTTTTCTCTAAGGTATGTGTGTGATGAAGAGTTAGCACTCCTGGAACAGAGGACATGGTCAGAGCCCTGCTGCAGCACAGACATCTGTCACTCAGGAGATGAGAGACTTTTGTTCTCTGGCTCCAGTCAGCTAATACAGTTCCGTTGTCAGGAATGGCTGAGGATCAGAGTTTGTCAGGTGTAATGTAGGCCACCTTCCAATTTTTGCCAGAAGCCAGACACTGCAGAGAAAGGCAGAGAGTATTTTAGGAGCAGTGCCAAAACCTTCTTAAATTAAATGTGCTGATATCTTGTTCTTTCCCCTTTCTCGTGACTTTTTAATTTTCTGTGTGTTTCTGAAGTGAATTTAATACTTGTGAAAGGTGCCATAATCTCTGCTCCAAGACCTACTCAGCATATACCCAGACAGACAGCAGCATTGATTGCCACAGGATGGTGTGAGCCTCATGAGTTTGAGTTACTTTAGATGTAGGCTCTATTTGCAGCAACACATCTATTAAAAATTATTGACATCATCCATTCCACAGTTACCAATAACAACTGAGCTGTATTATCCCAGTGTAATTGCTGCAGTCTGGATACAGCACCGTGCCTCCTGGCCAGAGCCCAGAAATGTATTCAGGGAGCCTGTGCTGTACTCCACATTGCTCCAGCTACAGCACTGTCGGTCCTGAGCTATCTTGTTCCAGGATGCCTAACAAGAGCTGCAGTCTTACCTTTGGACTCAAAGTAGCCCAAGTCCTTTGCCTCTTCTCATCTTGGCAGTAACTGTAACTGTTTTTATTCCCTGCTGTTCTCTAAAACCTCAGCTCTTTTTCCAAGGGCTTTTTCACAAACTGGTCCTTTTTCCACAGGTGTCTCTCATCTATGCTGCAGTTTTTGTATGGGTCTCAGTCCCTGCCTTTACTCTCAGCCTTTTATTTCAAGCCACAGTTTTATCTTCAGATCTCAAGTATACAGCTTCTTTCATTCTGTTATTTAATGCATAAATGCATGTCCAGATGCAACTTATGATACCAGCTGATATCAGAAGGAAGCTACATAGTACAAATTACTGCCCTACACAAAACACTTTAGAGCAAGGTCTCTCAGCAGTAGGGTAAACAAGAAGAGGCAATTTGATTGATCCGTTTGCATTTGTGTTCATGACCAAAGCTGGAGTTTTTGAGCTGGAAGAAAGTTGTGTTGGGACCTCTTAACTGCAGGAAGAACAAGGCTTATTCCTGGTATTGCACTGTCACCAGCAAGTTCTTTTATTCACATTCATTCGAGTCTCCAGAAAGTGAAGAGCCACGGGAAACAGATCAGCAAGCACTGTGATAAGAGTGGGGTGTTACATGTATGTTGTATGAGGATTTGTCCGTTCTTACTCCATGTTGTTGTTGTTGATCCTTTCTTTTTTCTCCTTACTTTTTTCTTTATGTTGAAGTGAGTAGGTGAGTAGTTTCTTAGCAGGAAACGAGGAAGGAAGGAAAATTTGTGCCATTAGGACATTTTGTTCCTCTCTGTGGTTTAAAATTGTTGTCTAGGAAACAAAATGCCCTACAGAAGGATGAAGGATGTCTTGCCTCTTTCTCCCCCTGCTTTCTCTTGAAGTCACATTAAATGCAGCGTCTGCTTCCCTTCAGCTTTAAGAGCTTTGTGAGATTACATACTGATGTGTAACTCAGTGCCAACACAGAGGTGGTAACTAGACCCTGCATTGGGTTTATTGTAAATAACAAGGCCTCTTAATTTCTGCACTTCCGGCTTTAAACACAGAATATGGGCTGTGCCTATTTAGGCATCTGAATCTCAGGGAAGGAAAGGAAGTGAAGAGCTTGGCCAGGGAGGGTAGGTGAGTGTCGTGGTTTAACCCCAGCCAGCAATTAAGCACCACACAGCCACTCACTCACTTCCCCCCCACCCAGTGGGATGGGGGAGAGAATCGGAAAATAAAGTAAAGCTCGTGTGTTGAGATAAGAACAGTTTAATAGAACAGAAAGGAAGAAACTAACAATGACACTAA
>JAVKLA010000002.1:30714094-30725952 GCA_034782735.1 Sagittarius serpentarius | reverse complement strand
TACTGAACTGAAAACACAGCACTGTACCAGCTACTAGGAAGACAATTAACTCTATCCCAGCCGAAACCAGGACAGCGAGTCCTGACACCTGTACATGGTCTTCAAAGCTACATGATATGCTGAGACTGGAAGCCTTTGCAGTGCCTGTCTGTTCCATTCTGTACTGGCCAGCTGTAATCTTTGGCAAGCTATTGACGTGGTTCTTGGCTGGGCCAGTTCTTTACCCCTTCCTATGTGGAATGAAAGTAATTGATTTAGTGACTGCTCTGCAGAACTGGGAAGCCCCAGACAGAATTAGGACAGCACTGAAGTAGGACCTATATAAAAGCTCACTTACAAAGGTGCTTTCCTCCAGCAATGAGAAGGAAGCATTCCTGTAAAAGATGAGCATGAGAGAGAAGGCTTATTCCTTCTTCACCTCCAAAGGCTTTTTTGTCCCATGACCTGTTGTTCTACCCAGTCCTTCCCTGTCTACACTAATCCGTTGTCTTCTCTGTGCCACTGCCCAGGTGTCAGTAAATGGGGAGCCCCAGGCATGGCGCATGGCTATGAAGAATTTACGTGCACCTTTTGGTTTAGATTGTGTGGCTCAGGATGTATGAATATTGGATGTTGAGAGGGGCTTTTGCTGCTTTCTCCATCAACAAGAGGGAAGGAACACTTCAGACTGGACCTGTAACCATCTCAACTTGTTTAAATAGCAAATGCTTATATTTTTAAATTGAGCTTGAATCCAAAGCTGTAGAGTCATCTGGAAGAGTGTCCTAGATTTATGTAGGGGAGTTAGTATTCCTGGGTGTCTCTGTCTCAATCTAGTCTTTTTCCTTGCCTGCTCAGGTGTTCCTTCCCCTCTAGTATATTTTATAGCACTTTGTCCTGTCTAATTTGCCATCTGCTTTTCCACAGACCCCTGTCTGTCAGCATCAACCCTTACTGTGCATGCATATGCATCTCTACAGGCAGGGAACCCAGGGATTCTGCCTGTGTCGGCTCCATCTGATGAATGAACCATTCTTACAGACATCTGGTGCTATCCTGGGCAAACTTTCTTCTCTCCTTGCCTTGTTTTTTTTCCCTTTCCCCCACCCCCATCCACCGCCTCCTTGCTGGATCTGCAGCATGACTGGAAACAGGCTGAATTAATCAGCAGACTGGTGCTTCACTCTGCTGCTTCTGTCTCATTCTCTGCAGCGCTGGGCTCTGCACAGTCTTTCTCTGTCTCCCTCTTTGCTCTCTCATTTTTGGAGGGCAGCAGCAGTGCAAGTTGCTGGGGAAGTGGTGCAGGGATTTAGCCCAGATGCTCTTCAAGCAGGCCGATTTCTGGATCCCCCACCAAGGCAAATGCCGCAAAGTAAGTTTCTTTCCCTTAACATTTAAATTCAAAATGGCTTTCCCTGTCTCCCTCCCCAGCCTGCATCCTGCCTGATGTATGGTGCGTGAAGGGCTTTGAGGTTTTGGGGAAAGAGGTTATGGGAGGACATGAAGCAGTGAGTGATGGTTTTAGCTGGGGAATGGCTTGGTGTTGGAGGTGATGCGGAAAGAAGCTCTGTTTTAAACTGCATATTTAACCCTAGAACCAACAGGAGGGGCCAAACATGATTTTAGCTGCTGACTCCTGCTTTTCTGCCTCTTTGCCTCATGATTTAAATTTGTTTGTTTCTTCTATGGGCTTTGATCTGTAGCTGTTGAACCTTCTTATCCCTTTGAAAAGTCTTGCAGTGCACCTGCTAGGCTGTAACATAGTTTTAGTCCCCAAAGTCTTCAGCTAAAGAAGTGGGGATGGGAAGGAAGCTAACGGGCGGATGAAAGCTGTACTGAAGTTCTGTGGATTTCCGAGCATTGCTGGCCTCTGGGAGGGGATTAGCATCCTCTGGAGTAAGCTCTCCAATGGCATAAAGCTGTATGCTATGTGTTGAAGCCAGAATAAATACAGACCCCTAACTGCTCGCTGAACTTGGAGGAATAATGTAATTGGATAAATTACAGTAATTAAGGCTTGATAATTGTGTAGTACAGGTGAGCTTCAAAGCACTGCATAAACACTGCCTCATCCTGCCAGCAGCTTGGTGGGGCAAGTAACTATGGCTGGGGATTTGCTGCTGCAAACAGGACTGAAGAGACAGGCTGAGGAATGTACAATTCAAAGCTGGGCTGTTACCTGGGGAGCAGTCACCTCTTTCTCTGCTGTTGAGCTGCTACTAGCTGAGGGAGAAGCAAAGCGTTGGGCTTTGCATTACCCGTGTAGAAAGGTTGATTGTGCCTGTTGGCATGTTATTCTGTGCTTTATGGAGGGCATAAAATGTGAATGTCATTGTCTGGATTAAAATGGACTCTGTTCACACACAAATGCAGTGGTGATTCAGATGGCTGATGAGTGTTGCTTTGGCCAGATCTCTCAGAGATCTGTGCTCCTGCAGCTGTGTCTCTTTGCAGTGTAAGTCTGCAGTCCCTGTTAGCCAAGAGCTGCGGGGAACCTCAAAGCCAGTGTCCACACTGGAGCCGCCAGCGGCACCCAGTTACCAAACTGTGGGGGCTCTTTTGTCCAGGGGCAGGGGGAGGTCTGGGCTGCCTTTCATACTGTTGCTGCAGATGGAGGAAGGAGACAGTTGTTGACTATTGCTCCATCCATTAATATGGGCAGTGCTGTGCTGAAGACTTTGCTTCTTTCATTTCACTGGAGACCACCAACAGTTAAGCTGTGGCTGCCAAGCTCATGTCAGGTGGCATTTAAACCAAGTTCATTGTGCCTTCTGGTACCTTTCCTGGCATGTCCAGTTTTAAAGGCAGTGGCCTCCACAGAGCCATGATCTGCTTGATGGAGCTGCCTGAATCATGCAGGTATCAACATGTATTTCTTTTTTCTGTGCTTTCCAGTAGTGTTCAGGTGGGCTGGTGAATGTTATAATCTTCATGACTACAGTTGGTAGGGAGTTGGTAGTCCCATTAGAGAGATGAGAAACTAAGGTGCAGAGGAGCATCCGATTTTCACACTGTCATGCAGAAACCTGTGGCAGAAGAAAAAACAGAATCCAGCTGTCCTGACAGTTAGTCCAGAGTCTTAATCAAAAGATCATCTTGTGGAATAAGAATGTGTCAGGGTGGAGGCTTCATGTAGTCTGAGTCACTAGAGAAGCACTCTTGCTAGGAGTCAGTGATCAGACCTCTTTTGAAAAGGAACCAGGTGAGCACTAAGAAAGACAGAAAACATCATCGAGACCAAGGATGTAGGCAGTAAAGGGAAACTTTTGCCCAGAGCGGCCTATACATTGGCTTTGCTGGCTACGTCTGTATCATTCTGTAGCATCGATATGCCATTTCGGGCAGTGTGAGCACTAACTCAGCAGCTGCAGTCAGACAGAGCTGTAGCATACTGATGTATGATTTGCTTTAGAACAAGAATAAATCCCTGTCTAGCACGAGCCTGCTGTAAGAAATGTTGCCCCAAGAAATTGCGTACTGTCGTGTGTATGATATCTGCCATCCTCTCCAGTGAGACTCAAAAACCCCCACCATGTGTCATATTGTGCCTTATCCTAATCAAGAATCTGACTTACAGTACTAAATGCAAATATATTTGGTGGAGTTACTCCTTCTCATGTGTTTTTGAAACTGTGAATAATGCTTACATTTCAGGAGGTGTAATTCCTGAAGTAGATTAATAGCCTGGAAAATGTCATTGTTAAATTAAAAAACCCTTCTTTTTCTGTTAAGGAATGCAAAATAGCTTTCAGAAAAAGGAATAACATTCTGCTTTCCAGTTTCCTGCCTCTACCTGTTTAAATCTGTAAAGCAACTGAGTAGAAGTGTTAAAAAAGGGGCCTAGTGTGTGCGGACTGGAAAGAGGGGAACAATCTGACAGCTGCCTTGTAGGGGTTTTCCATGCCACGCTGAATCAGAGGGCTGGATCTGCAGTCTCTGAAAACTGAAGCTTCTAGCGAATCTGTTTTCTATTCCCTTATTTGTTTAAACAATCTTTGTAAAGGCAGTTACATTCAAGTGTACAGCAGTCTTGGTGAGAAGCCCTTATTCTACAAGAGACCGAATCCACAGAGGATGGAGGATGATTCAACCCATTTTGCTCTGTAAAGCAAAGAATATATTTGTGCTCCAGTATTATTTTAAAAAATGCTTGGCACATGTGATACAACACCACATACTGTATCAACATTTACTGGTACAACAAATAAATATGCCACTATGGATGTGTAATGGCTGTATGAAAATAGAAGAGGGCTTAATTATACTAGTATTTTGTGTCCATTTCTCACAGTCTGAGCTCTGCTTGTTTGTTCCTCTTGAAGGAAAGAGCAAGACCTCTGTCTTTTATTGGATAGCAGACAGTATGAGCATAGCTGGTAAACTTTTAAGATATTCTTGAATGATTCTATGTGTAAAAGAACAGGATGGGAATTTTAGGAGGAGAGATCAGGAATCAGTGGTGATTTTTGTGTGAGGATGAAGGTGGGCTACGGGAAGCAGACATAAGTAGGTGGTGATGTTTGGGAGCAACTTCACATTGTGGGAGGAAAAATGAGAAGATAACCACTCTTTTGCTGACTATCAGTCTGAAAAAGCTCCTGCAACCCATAAGGAAGGAAAAGGAAACCTTTTTGCTGAGAACCAGGCAAGGATACAGATTTCAACAAGTGCCTGGATCATGGGTATTTGCCAGCTAATTTCCCCCTGTCTAACTATGGAGGGCCAACTGAGAGGAGAAGGCAAAGAAAAGTCTACAGATTCTGTGGCTCCCCATCTCCTAGCTCTGAGTGGCTTCTTGTCTCCTTCCTGAAGAGCCAAACCAGCTCCTAAACCTGAGCATTTGCTAGATCTAGCTCAGGTTCCCTTTCCCTAATGTTTGCAGGCAAGCTAAGCAGTGATTTAACATGTAGGATATTTACTGAAAGTGGAGAAATTCATGCATCTTTTCATCTTCCCATCCAGTCCACACCTCAGCACATTTGTTCCCTCTAGAAAATAAAATCACATGCACAAAAAAACCCACAAAACCTCGTGCATTGTGTGTTTTTTCTTAACAGCCATCCTGCAGATTACAGCTCTTGAGAGCTGCAGTATCATTTGCAAGGCAGAGAGTTGCAATCATCCTGTGTTTACCTGGCTTCAGTCATGCCTCTTGGACTCAGGCTGTGATAGCCAGGGTCAGTTTCAGAGGAACCATAAGTGCACTTGGAGGCTCCTGCGCTCTCCAGCCTCTTGGGGCAAAGAAGGAAGCAACTGCTCATTTTCTCTCAGGACTTTTTCCCTTTAGGCATGGATAAAAGGAAAGTATAGCCTTTTAAAATGCTTCCTGATACCCATCAGGTGTTTGCTTTCACTGTAACCTGGAATTTACTGTCTGTTTTTTATTTCTTTTTCTTTGTTCTTCAGAGGAAACTCTATGCTAAGGCAGCTGGGTGGGAAGGTGTCTCACTGTTTTTGTTTTGACCTAAAAATTAGCGGATTACTCTTTGAGTGCAACTTTCTGAAGCCAAGATGTGAATGCTGAGGTTTTTATTAATGAACTGACACCTCCTGTGAATGGCTTCTTCACCCTGGGATGTTCACCTCCTGTTTTGTGGCAGGAAGAGCACTTGGAGCTGATGAAAGGCTGGGAAGATCCCTCTGGGACAGCTTAAGAGTGCCTAGGTTTGCCATATACAAAGGTTTACTTTAGGGCATTTGAAAAATGCCTCATTAGCAGTTGATGACTTAGCAGGGCAGCTCTTGTAGCGAAAACCTAGAGCTGCCCCTTGCCAGGAGCTCAGGGTGGCTCTTCTTGCCCGTCCCTTTGATTCCTTGGTTCCAAGCCCTTTCCCTTGATGCTCACCAGCAGTAGGTTATCTGAGTCACCGCAGGCAGCCTCTCACTCACATTATTACAGTGTTTGTTTACCAGACTTGCTCTGCCTGCTTTGCGGAATACTCCATGTTTTAAGAGTCAGGATGGGTGTTTAACAATCCCTGCCCTTCCTGCTGTTCTTCTTCCCCAGCCCTGCCACGCTCTGCACTTGTCCTTTCTCTCCTGCTACAGCCACCTTCCTTTGTGGCTGCCCTTACCTTGACTGATGCTACGGCAAAACACTAACTCCTGTGTAAAGACTGCAGCAGGTGTGCAGGTATTTCAGGAACCTTTCTGATTAACTCTGGATTTGCTGCCTTCTGCTCTCTGCCTGCTGAGATGTGGCAGTTTCTCTTTCCAGGCAGCATGTGACTGTACTAGATGTTGGCATTAAGTGCAGCTTTCCTCTCATTTCTTCTGTAGTTCTTGAAGTATCCGTTGGAACCAGCTCAGTGTCTAAGCAGACTTCGCTTTTCAGTTGAAGTCCCTCTTATTATTGTTGCCTTTCATTCTGTGTCTTTTGTTTACCTGTCTGCTTTCCCTGTATTGGAGAGGATGAATGTTTCTATGGGTGCTTTGCTACGCTCCAAACAGCCAGCAGTCAGTGGAGAGGGAGAAACCTTCTTGTCACTTGCTCCATGTTGCTCTCAGGCACTCCTGTTTGCAGCACTCCTGTGGTGCAGCAGCACATCTGTTGCCAGCTACACTGCCTGCCATCTTCTCCTCTGGGAGTCTTTGAGAGACTCCTATGTTTAGTCCTGTGCTGATGTTACCTGGGCTGCTTCCAAGAACAACACAGAACTGCTTCCTCTATTCCTAAAACTGACACAGAGAATGAAAACTACAGCAGGATTATTTTTAGTTCTGTAAAAGTGCAGCTAAAGCAGCATTGCTAGACTCTGCCTGGACTGAATGTGCTGTTTCAAATTGTCCCTGGTAGGTGGGGAGTGTGTGTGTGTGTGGTAGATGGTAGTTTAAAGAGCGTCTATCTGCTATTCCTTGATGCTTACATTATAGGTTTGGACTGGACCGTCAATGCAAATGAGTGTGAAGTCCGAGATTAGTTTCCGGTAAATGTTCGTCACAAAACCACTCAGTTAAGGAACAGGAAGAAAAGAGCAGATCAGAGCTGAGCTGCGTTTGCAGAGCTGGGTGTGTGCATGCAGCTCCTTAAGAGCAGAGCTGCTGCAGTTTGGGACCACGGTGGATTTGGCAGGGCTGGGAAGAGCTGGTGACTGCAATAGCAGGAAGAGCTGCAGCTCCTGCCTGAGCTGTATTTGCTGGGCTGTGTGTCACACTGGTGGGGACCAGAGGGGGAAGCTTCCTGCCTGCTTTGTGTTCAATACTTCTGTACTCTGTAAACAATATGATGCACCTGAACATTTCTAGTGTGCAGGATATCCTATGCACTGTACACCCTCAAGGTGTTTGTATTAAAACATGAAATGCAAATGAGAACTTCTGTTGACCAGATAGCTGCTGTAGCCCTCTCATGGACACCTGCCTGCTTTTCCTTGTTGATTCACTTTCAGTGATCTGGTACCCACAGTACCTCGCATAAGACTCTGTGGTTTGAAGAAGGGAAAGTGCTTGTGTTCTTGCCCCAGAAATGCAAGCGTTTACTCCGCTTTCTTGTTATCAGCATCTTATGGCAGTGTTTTCCAGATGGTACACTCTTGGGTTGCATCCTTCCAGGCTGCTGCCTCTTTGCTGACCAGTGAGGGAGCAGTGCTCTTTACTCCGTGTGCTTTCTTCAAGTCCAAATGCCTCCCTTGTATGTTCGTACAGTTCAGCACTTAAGACTCTAATGCTTTCTCTTGTAAAAGGAGGAGCTGATGCTGGAGTCATGTTTCCTCCTGAACTGATCCATAGCCTAGCTCTTAAATCTGGGGGCTTCTGTGTGAAAGTAGCCACAGAGGCAGGATTCATAACCAAAAATTCATAACAAGCAGTTGTGGAAATCAGACGACTCTTGTTTAGAATTGCAGATATTGTACTACTGAGTTGTTATTACTGTTGGCAAAATCCATCCTGTATCATTTAAATTCTACCATAACTGTGTTCTTTTGTCTCTACAAGCTGATAACAGTTCAAGCCTGCATAACCTCCGAGCTGAGCAGCCTTCCTTTGTATTGTCCTCAGCCTCTGCTGATTAGAATCTTGTTTCACAGAAATGACTTGGTATTGTGCTTCGATAAAGTATTTATCTGGCACAGTCAGGACCGGTTTGTTTACCTGATATTATCTAAGTGCTCTCATTCCAGCCAGCAGTCTAAAGTTCACAGGAGGGAAGATGATTTCAGGAAAACGGAGAATCAGATGGGTGATGATGAGTGCAGGGCATTCACAGTAGGGTGGTCAGTCAGCCTCCAGGAAAAAGCCTAAAAAGAAAATAGGAGAGCACTAAACAGTTTGTTTTTCTGGCACCTCAGGATGAGATGACCTCAAGTTTGGGCCTTACCACAAAGAAAGCCCTCACAATCCTGAGAGACCAGTTGTCAGCACTGCTGGAGGAGCATCAGAAGGAACGGAAAAAAGTGACTTCATGGAAGGTGAGGCACCAAACAGCACAAGGTTGGGCACTCAGTCTCCTCTTCTCAAAGTAAAGCTGAAGATTAAACAAAAGTTGGCTGTATTCCCTCCCAGACTGCTGCTGCAGAGTGTCCGGGTGCAGAACTGCTAAAGTGCTTGGGAACAAAGCAAGGAATTTACGTAAGGGTATGTTTCTCTCAGCACTTCTGTCCTGAATGCTGGAGCTCTACAGGAGCTTAGCTTCACCTGTGAAGGATCTAAGGGCTTCAAGAACCAATAATGGCAGTGTGCCTAGGGGGTCTATATCAGGTGGAGTGAAAGAGCCCTGAAGCTCAACAGTCTCCCCTTGTCCACCATGTTTGTCTGGCCTGTGTGTTGAATACAAAGTGCTAGTGTTTATGCACAGTACTTAAATGTTAAAAGTGTTCCTTGCTTGGTTAGTGACAATGGGGCAGCCTGACACGGAAGCCTTTTCATTCTTCCAAGCAAGAGTAAAGCAGAGAGTGTTCACCCGGACTTGCCAGCTGAGCAACTTAGTGCTGTAGCATTCGCGTAACTGATCTGGGATGCTCTGTATCATGCTCAGGGGTTTAACAAAGTTGTGTTCATCCTGGAGTGTCAACTGCTGCCTTCACCCTTTCTCACTCTGCTTTTTTAAACGTCTGGCTCTGTATTTCATGAATGCTGACTGTCTGCTGCTCTCCTTTTGTAGGAGGTGTGGAGGAGCAGTTTCCTGTACCATGGTAACCGTTGCTCCTGTTTCCACTGGCCTGGTGCATCTCTGATGCTTCTGGCAGTGCTGTTGCTGCTGTGCTGCTATGGGAGCCAGCCACAGGGAAGGTAAGCAAACCATCCTGTGCTGGTTAACTGAAGCAAGGTGGTAGTTTTATATCATCTTGACACTGTGTGTGGCTGATAGAACATTGTGTCCCTCATTCTTTCTAGACATCTAGACATTACCATACTCACACTGGTAATTCTGTCCCTATCAGTCCCTTTCACAAAACTTCAGCCAACTTAATTCTACTTCTAGTAGACCTATAGAGTGTCCTGTGGAGAGATTGAGATTTTTTTTCTGCAGCATTTCTAGATCTTGAAAAATCCTAAGGCGTTATTATAGTTAAGAAGGATTTTGAAACTGGAGAAGTTAGTGGCTTATAGAAGTTACTGTACTGTCATACGTGCCATAGCATGCCTTGACTGGGTCCTTTCAGACTTCTCTGGTGGCATTATTCCGAAGAAGTGTGGTCATAGCTCCCCTGCTTTTCATTTTTAGCCATAAGTCTGTGGGATGTAGGAATAAACAACTGAGCAGGTGTGCATTTATCTCTGTGGGTGGCTGGCAGTGTATTCTACTCATTTACTCAAACCTCGTCTGCTTTCTGCTTTATTCTGTTTTGCTGTGCAAAGCCAAGGCGCCGAGATAGTTAATGCACTGGCACTCTTCCTCCTTCTTCTCTTGGATCTCTTCATGATTGGGCGTCAAGAGAGGCTGAAGTGCAGAGAGGTGGAGAGGAGACTTCAGACAATCATTGATAAGATAAATGGTGAGGTCTTGTTCATCTGTCTCTCATTTGCATTTGTGTTTTCCTCCCATTGGATTTTTCTCCAAACATGATCACATACGTTACTAATTGAGCTTACTAGCCTTCCCCTATGTTACACAGAAACAGGCTGTGAGAATTGTGTCTTACTCATCCCTGTCCTGTAAAATAGTTATTTTGAGCTGTCATGTGGCCATGTGCTTCCAATCTGTGTGTTATCAGGTAGGCGTCTGTTATGTCTGTGCTTTGGAGTAATTCGAATTCTCAGTATCTTTAAAAAATATCTGCTTCGCAGCAGATGATGAGAGAAGAATACGTGGGGTTGTACCAAAACATAGAACAGAAGGAAATAAATTGCTGTGTGTGAGCATCGTCTCAATGGGGGCTTTTAAACGTGAGGAGGCAGTTCATTTCAGTGCGACAGTTTTAAGGACAACCTTCAGCTTTTCCATTGTACAAGTATGTGTTTAAGGTTATAAAATTACTATGTTTAGTTGTTAATGCTGGGTGGAGAGAGAGGGGAAAAGCCATCAAGGAGAAAGAGAGAGATGATAAAAGATCATGGGAATGGACCGAGTTTAGCACTGGCAATAGCCACTACAGGATGTAAAACAATGTATGATTGTTCCCTCCAGAATTGTTATCACTTAATTCTTTCATGCTCTGTGCTTTCAGATGCACTTAGCAAAGAGGTGAAATGGCCAGACTCCATGTACCCTGACCTTCATATGCCTTATGCCCCATCCTGGTCTCTTCATTGGGCCTACAGGGATGGTCATCTTGTCAACCTGCCTGTGAGCCTGTTAGTAGAAGGAGATGTCATTGCTTTGAGGCCAGGCCAGGAGTCATTTGCTTCCCTGAGAGGGATTAAGGTAACTTGCTTGTCTTATTTCCCTGGCCTGTAACAATATATTTCCCAGGATTTTCTTGCTAATACCCTAATTCCCAGTGTACAGATTATTGGAGTGTTTGATTTCTTCTGACCTTGAAAATAGCTTGAAATTCCAGTTCAGTCAAGGACGGTGCTTTATTAGGCAGACTGCATCTTCTCTATGAATTCCCAAACCCAATGGACGGGAGACACTAATATGATACCAAAGCACCATATTTCCATCTTTTCCAGGTCAAGGGGAAATTGTAACGTGCTGCTAAATATAAGTGGAGTGAATCTATGCAGTAGGATGATATGACATACAAACCCCCTACTTTATTCTGTTTTTTATGTGGAGAAATAAAGTTTGTCTGCTTTGACCTTCTCCTTACTACTGATTTATGATAAAAGAAGATAATATAAAATACTTGGGGTAGAAGTAAATAAAAAAATCAATTACAAGATCTATGGAAAAATTTTGCTGCTTGAAGATTGGAAAAAGTTTAAAGCTTGAAATTTACCTCTGTTGGTTTTTATTGTAACTTTCACTCCAAATGCCAGTTTTCATGAAATAACCAGATGTGCCTGAACACAAGCATTTAATTGTGCTTCAAGTCTGAAGCAATAGTTTAGCTAATGAATTTTTAAGACCTGAGAGAGGCAACTGTGACGAACACGTATTATGTCACTTGCAGTGGGAGGGATCCTGCTGGACTAAACCTCCAGTCCCTCGCAGCAGGATTCCACCAAGGCCCCAACTGTGCAGCCTTTGGGCTCTCTGAATTCTTTTCTAGGATGATGAGCACATAGTTCTGGAGCCAGGAGATCTGTTTCCACCTTTCTCACCTCCGCCCTCCCCAAGGGGAGAAGTGAAAAAGGGACCTCAGAACCCTCAGCTGTATCGTCTCTTCCGTGTCTTGAAGACCCCAATAATTGATAACGTCAGGTGGGTTAAATACAGTGCACAATGCCTGCACAGCTTGTCTATCATAGAATCATAGAATTGCCTAGACTGGAAAAGACCTGTAAGATCATCTAGTCCAATCGTTAACCTAGCACTGACAAGTCCCCCACTA
>JAVKLA010000002.1:30648499-30712097 GCA_034782735.1 Sagittarius serpentarius | reverse complement strand
TTGTTAGTTTCTTCCTTTCTGTTCTATTAAACTGTTCTTATCTCAACCCACGAGCTTTACTTTATTTTTCCGATTCTGTCCCCCATCCCACTGGGGTGGGGGGCGAGTGAGTGAGCGGCTGTGTGGTGCTGAGTTGCTGACTGGGATTAAACCACAACAGCTGGTGATTGCATTTTTTTTTCAGGTGAATGGTGTCCTACCCATTCTTCCGTTACTCTTTCCTGTCCTGTGGATTCTTGCTACAGCCTTTGGAGAAGCCAGAGTCTTGGCCCAGATGAGCAAGGCCTCATCCACCTCACTGGTAGGTATCTCTCCACTGCAGAGAAAAGGGCAGGAGATGAGAAGGTCTCTGTGAAGTGAGCACAATGAATTCAGCCAGTGTGCCCACATAACTGTAAAAGCTCTGGATCTTTGATTGTCCCAGCTATGCCCTCTCCCTGGAGCACAGCGTGGCTTCTTTTGAACAGATGCTTTAATTTTTTCAGCCTGTCTACAGATATCACCCGCGGTGATAGGAAGCTCTAGTGATTCCATAAATTTCTTCAAGGCATGTGCGTTCTGTCAGCTAAATGTAATCTGTCAGAGGGGTCAACATGGAGATAAATGCCCTGTGGTGGCTATAACTAGGGAACGTTTAGCCACTGAGAAGGAATGTTGTGCATGAGATCCTCTGCAATCCCCTGTTTTAACGTGTGGGCTGAACAGCCCTTTCCTGAGGCTCTGGGACTTTGCTTGCAGGCATGGCCTTTGCAGTAGGTCAGGGAGTGAGAGAAATTTCTGTTGGTTGTGCTGTTTTGGGGAGTGGTGTTTGGTAGTCTGATGGGCATGTGATCCTGAACTGGATGTGCTGATGGGTGTCTCTTGTTCTCTCCTGGTGGCAGTGTTGGTGAGATGCACTGTGCTGTTTGTCTTCTGTGCTGACTTCTGTTATGCCTGTGCTTGGACAGTTTCTCTCTCCTTCTTGCCCATCCTTGGCCTTTGTGGCCCTGGGTCTGTTTTCTGTTCTTTTCCCTATAGGTTGCACATAACCAAGCTACCTGTATCCTGGAAGGGAGGACACACATGCTACCTCCCTCAGTGGCGTTTGCACCTTACCATCTCTTTTCAGTGTTTTCTTCACTTTACTTCTCCCACCCATTCTCAGCATCACTTGGTTTCTGTCTTCGGAACCTTCCTCTTTCCCTTCACACCTTGCTATTTG
The DNA here is from genome assembly GCA_034782735.1 of Sagittarius serpentarius. Classification (NCBI taxonomy): domain Eukaryota; kingdom Metazoa; phylum Chordata; class Aves; order Accipitriformes; family Sagittariidae; genus Sagittarius; species Sagittarius serpentarius. The sequence goes on along the minus strand of JAVKLA010000002.1, from coordinate 30,710,896 downwards.
GCTGGGAAAAGCCAGAGCTCCTTGGCTTCCCTGCTTCATCATTCTCAGCAAGTCCATTTGTCCTGTCACTCATACTTGCACCTTCCTTGTGTTCTTTCCTGTCTTCTCCTTTTTCTTGTCCAGGGAACTCACTCTGTCCAGCCAGCTCTTTCTGTGACATCTCAAACATGATCCTCCATCCTTGCTGCTGCCGAACAACTGTTGTGATGTGCCTTGGTCATTCTCCCCCTTGACTAGGGCAGTCTTCTCTTGGCCTCTCTATTTCACTCCTTCCTTCTCTCTACTCTGGTCAAAATGTAGCAGGTAAGACCCTCTTCCTCTCCAATCACTTGGCCTGTGTGATGCTCTTCTCCACCTACTGCCCCCTCCCATCATGTTCAAGCTGTTTGATTCCCAGTTTATCAAGGCCATAGGTGACCCTTGTGAGTGGTTAGTCAGACATCCTGCAGAACACAAACTACGACCCCCAAAATGAGCCCCTACCTCAAGTGGCATTACTACAGCTAGACTACAGCAGCTTTCCTTTTAGAAACGAATTTGATGTTGGTTTGAAAATGTTTTTACTGCCTTTGATAGGTCATTTCAGTAATTATTTACCTTCACTGCTAAAAATGGGCATTCTGTGTTAGTGGGAATTTTTGTAGTATCTGATTTCCAGCCCTTGGAACATTTACATCTTTTGTCTCCTAGATTTAAGAGCACATCAATCAAATTTCTGATCTGTTGTAGCTAGTCACATTCCCTTTTACTGTCTCTTTAGTTAATTGAACAGTTTAAGCACCTTGAGTCACTATAAGCATATTTTCCAACCCTCTAATCTTTCTCTTGGCTTTCCTCTTAGCTTTCTTCAGTGCTTCAGGATCACTGTAGAATTATGAATCTCCAAAACCCACAAAATATTCCAGCAACATTTGTGCTTGTGGTAAATTTCAAAGTAGTTTGGACTTTCTACTCTGTGTTCCCTTGTTAGTGCAACAAAGGATCACATTAGATCTTTTATCCACTGCTCTAAATGGTCAGGCTTTGTTCAGCTGATAATATACAGTTACTGCTTTCTGAGACAGAGTCCTCATCCTGTAAGTCCAGCCTTCATTTTTGCTGCTAGGTATGCAACCTTACTTTTGTGCCTGTTCGTATGCATGTTTTTGCTTATTTACTAAGCAGTCCATATTGTTCTGTAACAGTGGTCTGTTCTCTTTATTATTGGACCCTGCCCCAAACTTTGTATAGTTTACAGTCTCTATCAGTAATGTTTTTTTAGTTTTCTTTCAGGCTATTAACAAAATACCCAGATTTGTCCCTGCTTGAGCTAGTAACACATCCTATTGCAAATAATTCCTCAGATTCTGTTACATTTGGAGATAGTCTGTTTCTAATATATTTAATATGGGCCCTAGTTCTCTGGTATTACTCTAGTTTTTGTTAGAAAACCAGTAAAGCATTTTGTATCAAGTCAAAATACCAAGTGGTCTACATCAAAAGCGTTACTTTTATCAGTCAAATTTGTAATTTTTGTCAAAAAAGATATCACAGTAGTTTGGTGAGATTTATAACTCATATACTTGTGTTTGGCACTGGTTGTATTATTCCATTTCTTTTCTTTTAATTGAGTCTCATGTTAGCTGCTCTGTTATTCTGCCTGAAATCAAAGTCTGTCTGGGGTCCTGTGGTAACTTGATTTGTTCTCCTTACCCTTTTTAGGCATTGGCACCACATTAGCTTTCATCCGTTGCACTGGGACTTAGTCCACGCTTCAAGCCTTGTGCAAAATCAGCAGTAACAGTCAGAAAGTTGTCCAGACCTGCTAATTTAAACATACTTACTTTCGGTAGCTAGCGTTAGAATGTAGAATGGAAAATATTTCAGTTATCATATGGTATGATTATATCAGTGAATAAGGAATAGCAATATTTATTTAACAAGTCTGCCTTGCCCACAATATCATTTGCAATTTCACTGTCTTCAACAAGCAGTGGACTGGTTTTAATTACCTACTGATATACTTTTTCTTATTTTTATGTTAATTTTTACTTCTATTTTCACTTCCACTCCAAACTGGACTTTTTTATTTTTACTATGGGATTGTGGCTTTTAAAAATTTTAATAAAATATTGTTAAACTGTTCCTAATTATCCTTCATTTTTCTCTAGTTTAAATTATTTCTGACAAATTTGTCTTGGCTTTTTTCAGGTTTGTTAAACTGATCCTTTTTAAAGTGCCAGATATATGCATTATTATTTGGGGTGTCATTTTACTTACATACAAACGGAATTGCCGTATTCACTTATGCTTATGAATATACTTAAACTGTTTTTCAAAATTACATCTGCTGTGGAATTCTTTTGTGCTGGATGCACAAATTTTGAGTTAGTAAATTTCTCAGTGTAATTCCAAGAGCCCCATGGTAGTGCCCTGCTATAATTTTTCATTTCCTATCCCCGTCCCATTTGTATCACCTCATTCCTCTGTGTCTATTGTGTTCCAGGCAACTGCTTTTACAACCACTCTTCTAGCTCCCTTCTTTTAACTGACCCGTATAGCTTAAAAGCAAATCAGTCAATCCTGGCTCTTTCTGTCTAAAAATAACCATCCAGAAAGAGTCTCCTCTGGGTCTAATTGCTATTATTTTCTCCGTAGACAATTAGGTAATGACTGTGTTTTCTGTGATGTACAGCACCAAGCACTTAGACTGCTTCACAAGCAGATAAAGACATAATCCATGAAAGATTTAACTGCTTTGATGAATTATTGGTCTGTCTTGGTATAGTGATTCCCAAAGAGCAGGACTCCTGCTTTCTTCTCTCTGAAGGCATAGTATTTAGGGGAGGATGTTCCTCATGGCACATTTCTGAACACGATTATAGTAACTGGTCTCTTCTCTTGCTGCAGCTTGCTAAGTTTTCAGAGGACACTCTCAGCAGCTACACAGAGATGGTATCTTCTCAGGTACTATTATTATGAATTGTTTTCTTCCATCTTCACTGCAGAACTTCATGATACTCTTTCCCTTCCTCTCTGATCTCCTGCTTGTTCCTAGACCCTTTTACTTGTGTCAATTGTCCACTGTCACTCATTTGCTGCTTTAATTTGCTATGCATGCAGGTTGCATGTCTTTCCCCTACACCTTCCCATGTAAATGCTGCTCTGCTGACCAGAGATTGAGGTGACTTTGATACTGAGTGCAGTTGTGCTTTTCTGAATATTGCAAATGGTTTGAAATCAATTTTTTCTTTCCTGAAGAGAGTACCTCTTTCAAGTTCTCCTGTTCCTGGAGTAAAATAAACTTTTTATGGTGTGTTTCAGAAAGAAGGGAAGTATTTTGCTTGTACCAGAAAAACCTCCTTCTTCAAGCCAAAACTATAGAACAGAGGGGATGGCGGTCAGAACCAAGACCAAATGTGAAGAGGGGTCCGTGGGATGTTCAGGCTTTTTAAAAGTCTGATCCTGTTTCATAGGCTCTTTAACAAGCTTAAGGACATTACTAGTGCTTCCAAAGCTGGGGCAAATAAACATTCAGAAGACCTTTTTCTGGGGGCGAATTGTGTCTGGCCACTCTATAAATTGCATCATCCAGATTAAACAGGTGGGTAGAGGAAAGACACTTTTCTGTCTAATCTGGCATTAAGATTTCCATAAGGAGGCAGATGGACTCCAGGAGTGATTAAAAACCCCTAGATATTATAAGACTCAATTCATAACTTCTTGCTCCCAAGCCACACAGAGGAATGCACATGGATGCACGCACACACACACACTTCCTTTGCTGAATATTTTATTGTCTTTCTGTGACAGTTCATCATTTAGCAGAGATGTTTTTCAGGTGTTAAATGGGAGTGATTTGAGCTGACCTTCCTCGTTGAAAACATCTGCTTGTTTCCTTTTGTATCTATGTAACATTTTTGCTTATGAGAAACTAGTTTAAGAAAGAGCTTTTTTTCTTCCTGGTGATAGCTCATGATTGTTTTGCATTTGAGCTTGTGACTGTACTAACCCTTAGAATCCAAGGAACTTGATCTAAGGAACTTTGGGGGAAGTGCTCTGCAGTGACAGCATTCCAGAACAGCTAAATAGCAGTAAAATAACACTGTAATGCAAACCTGGTTTTGCTGGCTTTAGAAGTGCACAGAGAAAAACATACAGCTCTGGTGCTTGGATTGATTGCTGCCATCCAGACTCACTCTGAAACATTTTCATGTGGAAGACGAAGGGTGCCAACTTGACATTTTAATTTTGCAAAATATCCCCTTCTTTCAGTTCATCACCATGTTGATTACAATTCATTTGTAATGATGGAGTAGTCAGGACATCTTGGCTTTATTTCCAACATTGGCAGTGCCTCAGTAAGTAACCTTGGGCAAGTCACGCCACCACAGTGACTCCATTTACCTGATTTGCAGCATGGTGATCGTAAGCTTAAGGCCTCAGACTCTATAATCCAAGGGGATGAGAGTTACTTTAGGAAAAAATACTAAGAGGTAACAACTGATTCACCCCAAATGAAATGACTTCAGAATTTCTTCCTGTGTTTTTGGTAGACAAAGGTAGTTTCAGTGAATTCTCAATTCAGCAATCAGACTGTCTCTTAGCATCCTCTGGAAGGGGGAAGAAATACCTTTCCCTTGAGAACATCAGCACTGTATCAGTTAACAGGTTCCCACGGAGACCACTGTTTATCTTAAAGTGTATCCCTGTGTTGAACTTGAAAGCAGGTAATGTCATACTCCCTTTCTTCCTTCTCTCCCCTCATCTTTCACTGAATGAGTCTTTAATTGGCTGATGTCTTCTGCTTCCCTTGGCAGGAAATGATACGCTGTATCTGGAGCCACTTTCTCTGTGTTTTAAAAGGCAAATCCCCAACTCTGAGCTTCACTTCCAGCTTGCTCCATAGTCTGGGTTCTGTCACTGTGAGTATTGCTGGGTTGTCAGAAGGAGGAACCCTATGTGGATGCTTCATTTGCATCATTCATGTTGTCCTTCCCTGAGCATAGACTGTTAGCAATCAGTTCACTGTGCTGGAATTAGAAACCCTTCAGGCACCTGTCTTTGTAGAAGAGTTTATAACTGTCTTGTCTTGTCCAAGCAGCACATTTACAGGCTAAAACAATGGTTAGAGATACTCTGTGGCATCTAACAGGGTGTCTATATGTTCCAGCTCTGGTTCTGGTCCCATAACCCTCTTGACTCCTGTTCAAGAACCAGCTGGTTTGGGTCATGATAAGGTACTAGCTGGTGAAACAGGTTGAGTAGTTGCTTCCTTCCCATGGTCTTCATGCCTAGTTTTGCAATATCCTGAGATAAAATAGGTCTTAAAAACCCATCAATCCTGCTAGAGCAAGGAATTCTCAGATTTTTTGGGGGGTTGTCAGGTACAGGATCTTAAGACAGAAGGTTGGTGAAGGAGACACTTGTCTATCTTCCCATGTGTTTATTAAACTTGCAATATTTACAACTGTGCATGAACACTGAGATAAGTTTTCACTGAGATTTTGCTTTCTTGGGGGTGTTGTGGGATGTTCTAGGTGCTCTGCTGTGTAGACAAGCAGGGGATTCTTTCCTGGCCAAACCCCAGCCCAGAGACTGTTCTGTTCTTCAGTGGGAAGGTGGAACCACCTCACGATAGCCATGAAGATCTGACTGATGAGCTCTCTACACGGTCCTTCTGCCATCCTGAGATGGAAGACGAGGTGAGTGATACGTAATCCATAACGTAGTATGTTGGTTCTAATCATAGTTTGACACAAACAACATGGTATTATAGAGGGGGCCCTTTGCTTGTAGAGAAGTCCTGTGCCATAATTCTTTGCTTAAAAGATAAAGAAGCACCAAGGATGAAATCCTTTTCTGCAGGAGTCCTAAAGCAGCAGATGAGTCAGTAGTGGCTCATGTTCAACCACTGAATCACCGCATTTTGTTGGTCTCTTGCAGCCCCATGAAAGAGATGCTTTGCTCTCTGGCCCCCTGGCAGACACAGTCCACGTGACCAACGAGCAAGAGAGGAACAACTGGTCTAGTGACCCTCCAAAGGCTCCCGATGCCCATGCCCACCGAAAGCCAAACAGCAGAAGCAAGCATCCCTCTGGCTCCAATGTGAGTTTTAGCAAGGACACGGAGGGTGGAGAGGAGGAACATACTCAGGTAAGGCATACTGAAGAGGCACACAAGTAGTCTTTTGTGGAGCTATAAGACAGACTTAAACCCATAGAGTCTCCCCCTTTGGAAATTTAATTGGGAATTCCCTGCAGAATTCTAGGCTCAAGCTGTATTAATTGTAACCAACTAGAATTTGCCTCTCTGTTGGAGCAGGTTGTTGGTGACAGTGAGGTGTTGGCTTGTGAGGCTGAAGACTTTGTGTGTGACTACCACCTTGAGATGCTTAGCCTGTCCCAAGACCAGCAGAACCCCTCCTGCATCCAGTTTGATGACTCCAACTGGCATATGCACTTGAATTCCCTCAAGCCTCTGGGCTTGAATGTGCTGCTCAATCTCTGCAATGCGAGTGTGACAGAGCGTCTGTGCCGCTTCTCTGACCACCTCTGCAACATTGCCCTCCAGGAAACTCACAATGCCGTGCTGCCTGTTCATGTGCCCTGGGGCCTCTGTGAGCTTGCCCGGCTAATAGGTAAGGAGAAATTGGATGAGCAGACACAGAGAAATCAGAGCTGTCAATAGACACTTAATCTTAGAGAGCACAAGGAAAGTATTTCCCCAGTCCTGATTGCTGAAAAGGTGGAATTACAGAGCTGACTCTCTTGTTTGGTTGCCAAAAGAGTCTATTAAAGAAATTGCTTTTGGCAAGTTCTGTCATTGTAGACACTATCAAAGGAACAAATGTCATCAAGGATATTTCCAGCCAGCCCTGGCTTGGCTTGGTATTCTTCTAGCTCGAGCCTGCCAATCTCATCAGGAGACAAAGAATACCTGCTAATGGACAGATAGCTGCCCTGTCTTTACAGTAATCCTTTACCAGGAGTTTGGGTATAAATGACGTGAGGTACCTCAACTCGTTTTATAGATGGGAAAACCGAGGCATAGGGAAGAGGTTAGTGGTAACCTTCAGATTAAAATCTGAAAACTCTTGAACTCACTTCTGTGCCTGTCCTTCAATGTCACAGTTCCTCTCTTCAATGAACTAGAAGCATGAAAGCTGTAATTACTACGAACATCTAGTCTTTCTGAATGTTTTTCATCATAGATCTTGAGCCATCTTGGTGTAGATGCACAGCTCACCTACCTATTGCTGAGGAGGTGTCACAATGAGCGCAGGCAAAGTGGGTGGCACAGAGAGAGAACACCTTTCTTTTGCTTTGGTTAGAGCCTAATTTTTCTCCTCCTTGTGTTCACATTTCAGGTTTCACACCAGGTGCTAAAGATCTTTTCAAGCAGGAAAACTATTTGGCCTTGTACCGCTTGCCAAGTGATGAGATGGTTAAAGAAACAATCCTGGGGAAGCTTTCATCGATCACCAAGAGGAGACCACCCCTGAGCCACATGATTAACCTTTTCGTGAGGGACACCACTACCAGTAAGGCTGCCCCTTTCTTGGGGCATCCACTTGGTATGGGAGGATCTTTTCTGCAGAGCCTAGAAAACGTCAGACTGGGATAGCCTGGAGTCCCTGTGGGGTGATAGCCTTGCTCTGCCTATGGCCAGTACAAATATGCTCAGCAAACCTTAGTGATCGGTGCTATGGCATACTGAGGGGAGGAATTCTTCCCAGCTCTGGCTCGCTCCAGGATCATAAATAATTTTAAAAAATTATCTTAGCACATAATAAACCTGTTTTCTGGGACCAAATGGCAGTCCAGAGCAAGGTGGGAGTTCTAGTGGGTTTTGAATAGACTTCATTTTGGTAGTGAAACTGATACTGCTCAGGGTTGAACATTACCCAGGGTTTTAGCTAGTGATGATCATCCTTCTGATAACCCAAATCATAAATCATTATCTTCGTGGGTTGTGTAGTATATTATATTGCATACTTTATTTATATATTGCATACCAATAAGAAATCACAGAAATCCCGTGCAAACTCATGGTGACCGTGAATACAACACCTGAAGCCATACTGACTTCTCCCTCCTTCTACTCCTTCCTATTCTAATTGGAATGGGCTAGGATGGAAAGGACGTACAGCTGGGCACCGTGAGGTCTTAAAGCACCTCAGCAAGATATAACAGCTTGCCTGACAGAGCTCTTAGTCTCTTCATAATAAATTGACTGAAGTTGGCTCTCTGGAGTTGACATATATTCAATATTGAATCTGAAATATTATTATTATGCTGGCCAGAGGTTTACCAGGTAAACTGTCTTCTCTTGCCCAGTTCTTCTTAGATTTGTATCTTAATCTGGGGAGGAGCTTTTTCCTTTGTCCTGATTGCTGCTATCTTGCCTTTGTGAGCAAGAATTTTTCTGATGCTGAGATTCTTAGTGTAGGGAAAAACCTTTAATGTTGCCTCATTTCAACTCCTTATCCTCATTTTTAAACGGTTTAGTTTAGAGGCTGGAGCTCAGACGAATACATGTGTGACCTGGATTATGCTGTCTAGAGTAAATGCTAAGAGGAATTTTGCCGGTGGGGTTAGTTAACCATTGGAACACCTCTCACATGATAGTCTTGTCCCTTGAAACTTTCTAAAATGTGTACAACCAGAAATAATGGATTATGCAGATAATATTGGGTTAATTGGGATAAATTGCCTCTGTTTATGCAGAAGAGTCAGATCAGATGATCATAACTAACCTCTCAATACATTATTTGTGAATAAATCTTTGAATCCAGCCACTCCCGTGATGTGCTGAAGTCAAAGGGAGATACATAATAAATTCTACAGCTGTAGCAGAAATAGGAGGTAGCTTATCTGTATGTTCCCTTGCTATTCCATTGAAATATGTGTCTCGCCATCTGGTAGCGTTGATCTCAAATCCATAGTAACCACATGGAAATGAAGGGCTCACCGGCATCTTCAGTGGCGTAAAGTGGCTTGATACCATCTCTGTTTTCCTTTGCTATAGCTGCACTCTTCGATTCCTTTTGCTCTGTCTCACTGGCTCCCTGTAGCAGCTTGATTCTTCCTAACAAGTCCCAGCAGTCATGAATGGCTAGTCATACTCCCTGTCCTATTCATTAGTTTTCTCCCTTGTGCCAGAGAAATCCTGGCCTTCAAGTTCATGATTTAGGAAGGGAAGAGGCTGAGCTCACTTCACTGGCAATGATGGCTGAATGAACTCCTTCCAGTGTATAGTGTACGCTGTCACTGTCATTTACCCCTTAGAAGGATTGTCGTGTGGGATGCTGATGATACTGAATGGGAAATGGATTGCAGTTGCTGTCAGGCATGAATGTGGGTATGTCTGTACGTGTGGTCATCTGCAAGCTCTTGCTCTGTGTCCAGGGCATAGGTTTTGCAAGAATCAATAAACACCTCTTGTTCCCTCTTTCCTAGCAAGGACTATCTGACTGTAGGAGCAAGGTGGGAAGGATTAGGTGTTTATACAATAAAATTAATTAGAGCTCTGCACAAGTACTCTTTTGTGTCCCTGAGACAGGCTCCTTCTTTCACACAGAGCTCCTGTTCGTCTTGGAGGTTTGTTATGCTGATAAACTTGGCATGTGATGACTATTTATAGCAGAAAGCAGAGAGCTGCTATGTTTTGGAAAATCCTCCGGTGTTCCTGAAGGTCCCTGCCTGGTTTGTGCAAGTGGATATTCTTGGCTCTTGATTTCAGCAGCTAGTGTGAGCATTTGCAGTCAGCAACAATGCCTGCAAGAAGCCTTTGGGCTCATTTTTCTTGGCAGTGATGTTTTTTTCATTAGATCAGCTTTGAAGCTGTTGGGGGCAAAGTCACAGAGCAGCTGGAGGACGGAACCTAGACAGAGAAGTCTACGTGCATGCAATGTTAATGTATCAGTGCAAATGAAAGGGAGCAGGAAGTGTGGAGGGGGAGGCAGCCCTGCATCTTAACTTGTGTCCTGTGCCTGGGACCTGCATCACACAAGTGATATCACGCACCCTTGAGAAACACTTTTTAACACCTCTGTCTACAAGAGGCGATAAAAGATTTTAAGTCTGTATTAAAGGGTAAAGTAGTAGAAGAAAAAAACAGGACAAGCTGTGGTGTCCATTGATTTTTAGTTCTTCCCTGATCACAACATGAGTTACTTTTTTAGAGTCTGTTATGTTGAACTTTTGACCTATCCTGGTGTAAAGCGTTTTCAGGACCCTTTGTGAAACAGGCTGCTATCTAATGGGTTACACTGTTAAATGATCTTCTGCTACTTGAATAGAAGGTATTCAAGAATAGCTCTTACCCTTTAGATCCATGCCTGGCCTAAAATTGAATGCCCTTTCCAGTGTACGCAGACTTTGATCCCCATAGGCTCATCACTGATGCTTGTACTCTCATGAGAAGAGGCACACAGGAATATCTTTTCTTCTGCTCTGTTGGATACAGGAGCAAGATATTATCGCACCTTTTGTAGGAGCAGGATTGTCAGACAGTGTAAGGGGAGAATAGGAGCTGACTACGTGGCTCACATTTTATCACAGCCTTGTTTGAACTCACAGTTAGACAAATAGCAGCTGAATACATATCATCCAGTCTTGAATAATTTCTGGATGGAGATTGAAGACTTTCAACAGAGGAAAGGGGATATCTGGAGTGCATCAAGGCAGTTTGCAGGATCACTCGCTTTTAACAAGTAAGGGAACAGTTGGTGTGATATCCCTTTCCTGGGAGCTTGTATGTGTGATGCTAACTCATTGTTCTACACTACAGGCACTGAGCAGATGTTTTCTCATGGGACAGCTGACATCATCCTTGAGGCCTGCACAGACTTTTGGGATGGTACCGATATCTACCCCCTTTCTGGCTCTGACAGGTGGGCAGCTTTGTCATCTGGTGCATTCAGGAGCTGCAGATAAATTGCAGAGGGAACCTGGTCACTCTTTGTTAAAATTCCCTTTACTGATGCTTGTTAAGCTATTTAATAGAAGCTTCAAGTAGGTTATGAACATAAGTTGTCTCTGCTTATAATTAATTGTTGTAATTCTAGCAATGTGAGAGATCAGACAGCAACAAGCAATCTGTTGGACTGTAAGACTAAGCCACTTTTTACTCTATCTGTTAACATACTAGCCTCTTATAAGTGGGCTCTTGATTGTACTGTGTGGTAGGACCGTGAATTATAATCAGGTCATATGCTGGTGGCAGAGAATTTTTTTTGTTGTTCAAGACAAATGCCTTGTCTTACAGGAAATGCAAAGTGATCAATTCTGCCTGCTGTTGACAGCTTCACGATCCACCACAATGCATTGCAGACCAGTCATGTTTAGTTTCGTTGAATAGCAGCACATTTTTCTTCTAAGTCTGCTTGTCCTCAGGTGTAAGAAAACTCCCACTGGTCCTTTTTGGAATACTTATCATCTTAGAAGCCAATGAAAAATCCCATGCATAGTCTAATTTGTTACCTTTGCGAGTTCAACACAGAGAAGGAACTTTACACTATTCCAGTAACTGAATATAGACAAATGGAGCCTTCACACACAGCTCCTGGGATTCAAACTCTGAAAGGGGATAGGAGAAAAGTCTGTTGCTGTAACTTATCTCTGTCATAGACACCATTGTCAGAGTTGTCAGTTCCTTCCTTGGTGTTTATCTCCCTACAGGTAAGTTCTCTCTGATGAATTAAGCTTCTGCTGTCATGCAGTGAACTTTCTTGGAGTCATCTGGCAGCCATATACAGCATATTATATTAATAAGTGTATTCAAAGAGTACTGTGTTCATACTCAGCAATCTGTCTGATAAGCAAACAGAAACATACACCACTTCCCCTGCTGGAGTATGTGTTTTTGTTGCCCTGCAGTGCCTGCAACTTAGAGACTGCAGAAACAGTAAAGAAAGGCTTTTTCAGTGCCACTGACCAATCCTCATGGAATACATTTTTTCCAAATACCCAACTGGTGATTTGTACATTGAACTACAGTGTACATTGTCAGAAATGCGTCACATTTCTGCTGACGTTGTCTGGTTTTTGTCTCTTCCACGTGTTTTTTGTCTCTTCTACATAGGAAGAAGGTGTTAGATTTCTACCAGCGAGCCTGCCTCTCAGGATACTGTTCTGCCTTTGCGTACAAGCCAATGCATTGTGCCTTGTCCTCCCAGCTCAATGGCAAGTGCATAGAACTGGTGCAGGTCCCTGGGCAGAGTGCTATCTTCACATGCTGTGATCTCCCTGGGACAACCCCCATCAAACAGAGCAGTAGGAGGAATAGCTGGAGCTCCGATGGTATGTCTTCCGTGCTGTGTATAAGGTCCTGAGGGGCCAGGTGCTTGCTTTCTTGATCAGTCTAGAGCTGTAAGAACACTGTTACTCAGAGTAGCAGATGGAAACTGAGAACTAAGGGTTTCTGAAGTAGATGCATTTCCAGAGGAAGTAACGATGTAGCAGCTGGTAGGTGTGTTTCTAGTTAAGTTACTGAAGCTTGCAGAGAAATTCTACTTGTGGGAAGTCTGTTTCTTAAAGCAGTCAACTGGGTGTCAAGGCTTCTGGGTATTTCAATAGTTGGTTTGCTATTTGTCTAATTTTATGGAAATCACGTATGTTGGGTTTTTCAAAGGAGTTAAATCTATGGTGGTATGCAACTATTTTCCCTTGATGGATTTTGTTGCTGTGCTGAAAGAACTGGTTCCCACTAGATGAATTGTACGTCTCCTCCAGAATAGCAATGGAAACTGAGAAGTAAGCACATACCATTATGTAACTTCAGGAGGCTCTTTTGGAAAACCAGTCTTAATCTCTTTCTGCCTTTGTTTCCCATTCTGTAAAATATGAATAATGGGGTTTCCAACAGCTGGGGGGCAGTTGTGACTGAGTGTTTTCAAAACACTTCAGTCCTACCCGTGGCAAGCTTTGCAACTGTGTGAAGTGTTTTAATTATTTTGTTCCTCATGCTGCATCCAGCTCCCCTTCACCACAGGCTGACCTGGTGATGGTGAAGGAACCCTGTCAAAGAGCTTTTGCAGGCTCTTTGGGAGTCTCTGCAGTGTCACTGGAGGGAACATGATCCAGTTCCTTTGCATCAGCCCCTTGTACTCTGATGCCACTCTGCTTCAGCTAGACTCGCCATGTTGTTTAAGCACAGTATGATGTGTTTAAAATGCACATGTGAACATTATGCAGCATACATCCTTTATCTTTCTGCCCCAGTTCCTTGTGACTGATCCCTGTCTTCTGTTTTGTCTTTTTCCTTTCCATGCTCACTGTTTCATGCTTGTATTCTTGGTCACATATGTGGGGATGTCCTGAAACCGCTTCTGTGACTGGGTATGCTGGGACAAATGGATGTCTCTTCATCTTTCCTCCTGTATACGTGTGTGTGTGTGTGTATCTGCATGCTTCTGTGTATCTGGCTACTGTGTCCTTGGGTGTTATCTTGGTGGGCTCTCCCCCCATGTGTACTTTGTCTGATGCACATGTGGCCCCTTGTGTCTCAATGTGATTGCATGTTGTTTGCATGCCTGAAGAAGGGATTGGGGAAGTGATGGAGAAGGAAGACTGTATCCAGGCTCTGAGCGGACAGATCTTCATGGGAATGGTCTCATCTCAGTATCAGGCCCGTCTTGACATTGTCCGCCTCATTGATGGATTGGTCAATGCCTGCATTCGTTTTGTCTACTTCTCCCTGGAAGATGAGCTCAAAAGCAAGGTAAGCTGTCTTTGCTGAACCCCCTGAACTTGCATGTCTCCTGGTTGTCTGACTGGAGAGTTTAGCTCCAGTGCAACCTAAGGTTAATCTGATTCAGCTAGCTAATGGGTCCAGACGGTACCTACGCTCCAATATGGCATTCGTCTGCAATGCTCTGGCCTGTACAGCTACACTGAAATCTTTCTTCTGCTCACCTACAGGTGTTTGCTGAGAAGATGGGTCTTGAGACTGGCTGGAATTGCCACATATCTTTAACCCCTAATGGTGACGTGCCTGGCTCAGAGATCCCTCCCTCTAGCCCCAGCCATGCTGGCTCTCTGCATGATGACCTACATCAAGGTGAGAGAACTGCACTTAAGCCACTTTGAATGCAACCTGTTTCCTGGATGGTTCTTTTAAACCCATCCATAGGCTCCTGTGTCCTCACCAGATACCTGATCTTTCAGAGCTTTGAGCACAAAACTGGATGGGCTTGAGATGTGTGTGCAAACAAGAGCGCCTTACATTTATAGCCCTTCTACTCAGTCAGTAGCACAGTTGTTGGAAACAAATACCCTTCTGTGCTCCAGCTGCCATGATTTTAACCACTGCTCATTAGTGCTTTTGGTTCTTGCTGGGGCGCTGGTCAAGGCACCGAGGGTCTCTTCCCTGTGCATTACTCTTTTCTTTCTAACTTCAGGTGGGATTTCTTTACTCTCTTCTTCCCCTAGAAGAAGAAAGCAAGCAGAACAGATAAACTATTGTGTCTGAAAAGAGCAGAGACTAGGCTCATATATCTAGCTCCGAGCAGATTAGTCATCTAAAAATACTGCATTTTAGATGACTGAGTGGGATCTAAGTGTTGCTAACCTAGAAAATCAGGCCTCACGTTTCCTGGCTTCTGCAGTGCCGCGTGAATATACCACGTGGGCGGCACAGGGGTGGCAGATGCAGGTTTGTGCTTATTGTTTATGCTGCTTCTCTCTGCTCCAGTCTCTCGAGATGATGTGGAGGGGCTTCTGCTGATGGAAGAGGAAGGGCACTCAGATCTCATCAGCTTTCAGCCAACAGACAGCGATATCCCCAGCTTCCTGGAGGACTGTAACAGGGTGAGGCCCCCTTTCCCTGTACACCTTGTGCTGTTGTCATGGTCAGCAGTATCACCTCATTACTCCCAGAGGGAATTCCTCTTCAAAGCAGATTGACTGACTGGTTTGCATTGGGACTCCTGATTTCCCCCACCCTCTTCCAGCTCGGTGTCTAGAGCCTGGAAAGTTTGGGATTCTCTCAGTTAATCACTTTTGCTGAACAGGTCTTTTCTTTGGAGTTTAGGAATGGAGATGACCACATATAAGGTAGCCTTGAGAGCTGCATCTCAGTCTCTCTGGGTCCCCTTCCCATGTGCTGGGCAGGGAGTGGGAACATCCCCACGTTCCATGCAGACAGAAGAAACTTTGTCTCTTGTCCAGCTGTGAGCCATCACTGGTGCTGTCCAGTATTTAGAGTGCGCGACAAGCTCTTTCTACCCATAAAGAACTCAAACATGCTTAGCAGAGGTTACAGGAATATCAGAGATAGATGCGGATTTAAAAAAAAAAAAAAAAGCTATTAGGCCTGGTTTTAGAAAGCAAGAACCCTTCCCTTGCTGTGTGTTGATGTGGCTGCAATTGAAATAGATGTAGTTGCTGGGGGGCAGCACATAGTCTCTGACTAGAGTATCCACACAGGTAAAAAGTCTTTAGAAATCCTTGAGCACAGATTTATCATGCTGATCTTGCAAACCCTGAGGGCAAGCACAGACAGCTTGGTGTGTCAGTGTAGAACTTCAGCAGAAGACTTTTTACAGTGCCTTGGGAAAGCCAGCTTCTCTCTGCAGGGACATCAGTTTGTATCTGATCTTGAAGTTGCGTAATTCTGGGAGTCCTAATTCTCATTTCAGCAGTTCCCTCTGAAATGCCTCTCCCTCATACACACACTCCCCTGCTTAGTCTCTTCTTTCTCTTTTTCAGGCCAAACTCCCACGGGGGATCCACCAGGTGAGACCTCACCTGCAGAACATAGACAATGTGCCTTTGCTGGTGCCCCTCTTCACAGACTGCACCCCAGAGAGTAAGTGGCACAGAGCCTGGGTCTGTCCTACTGCTGCCCGTGAATACCTTCCCCATCCATTTGCTCTGGCTCATCTGGGTGTGGACATGGGTGAAGGGAAGGGGATGCAGTCCAGGAATCTAGAAGAGCATTTTGATATTAATGACCTTCTATTGCTACCTGTGGGAAGCCAGGTGTTAACTTCATTTTAATGCAGCTGTTCCCTAGCTACAGAATTGGGCTAAGAACCACTCCTTCAATTTGCATTCATAAGAGATACAAAAGCAAACATCCAAAATGCTACTGCCTTTTAATAAATAAGCATTATCAGTGTGCTAGGAGACTTTGATCTCTGCTCACAACCCTCACTGCCTTATATAACTCAGAAATCACTTCCCAGAAGAATTTTCCTCTGGCAGTTGCTGTTAACACCTTCTGCTGCTTTGCAGAGTTTTTGATTGCAGAGACCAGAAAGGACAAAATTTCTTTATCTCTCTGAGAGATACTATTTTGTCTGAGAAAGGGGCCGATTGCTCAGCTGGCTAATACCTGTCCTCTCTACAGCAGAAGTGCTAAGCATCATTACAATTTGGCATTTTAGGTACCTCTGGGCACAGTTTACAGAGTGCCAGTGAGAACCAGTTACAGCCCAGTCTGCCTAAGCAGTCAGTGGCCAGTAGATTTCCTCTCTCTTTTTGACAGGAGTGGCAGTTCCCCACTTCATCTAACCCTTCGCTGTGCTGCAGATCTGGGTGCACCAGTCATTTACTTAAGTTGTTTACACAGGAATCTGCAGAGGGTGGGTTTGGTGTTGGGGTTTTTTTGCCTGGAATATTCTAGAAATTTCATGTACACACAGAACACCGCACAGAGCTACAGAATTAAAATCAGATCAAACGGCAGCTTTGATTTAGAGGCCCTGGGAGGGTGTTGATAAAAAGATTGATGAAGGCTAGAGGTAGTGGTGGGAGTGCAGGAACAGGGGCTGGCTCTGAGTATAGCTGAGTGTGGCACTGCTTTTGGAGTGGTTGGTTATATTCCCTCTGTTCCTTTAGACTTGGAACAGTAGTGATGCGCTGCTGAGCAGAATTTAAAATTGTGTATTTATTTTAGGTTTGAATTATTTAGGTTTCTTTAATTTCTGCTGTTTTCTGACAAGACCATTTGATGCTGAAGCCACCTGTATTATATACCCAGGCTATACCTACAGCTGTGGTCTGAAAGAGATGTGCTAGAGATGCAAATCTCTGGGTCACAGTTCTGTGAATCACAGCTCAGTTCCTGCAGGAGGCAGGTATACTCTCAGACTGCTATTAATTAGCTATCTAATTGTGTACTTTGACTTTGGATCTCACTATACATGACTGATATCAGTTGGGGTGATTTTAAAAGATCTGACTGCTTGTTATCCAGACCAGAAAGGGTGTGTGAAACACTGCATCTTTGTGTGCATGAGATAACACGCTGTGTTTCTTCTCCTCCTGTCCCTTTGCAGCCATGTGTGAGATGATCAAGATCATGCAGGAGTATGGGGAGGTGACTTGCTGTCTGGGAAGCTCTGCCAACCTGCGGAACAGCTGCCTCTTCCTGCAAAGTGATATCAGGTGGGGCAGAATCCAGACTCCTCCAGCTGCATTTGCCTTGAGCTTAGCAAGTGCCCAGCCATGGGTCACACCAGACCTGTCAGTTATGCAGAAGGATGCTCACAATTGCTCTGTCCATTATTAGCAGCATTTGTCTCCATAAGGGAGATTTGGGTGGTATTGGATGGGATGACTACCTAGATCCCTTGACACACAGAGGTATTTCTCTCCATCTTTGAAAGGAAGATATTACTCTTGCATGCTGAACTGTTGTGCACCAACCAGCATTACAGATGCTTCTTACTGGGTAAAAGAGTGGAAATGCCCCTCTGGATCATCCAATTTGTTGACCTTGAGCCACAAACCGAAGTATGTTTATTATTTCTCTGGGAATAACTGAAAGCCTAGGGAGATTGATCCTCAATTCATGTCGCAGCTCAGGACGACTCTTATCAGCGAGGCAAATAGAGGTGGCATAGCACAGCACAACTTTACAAGCTGGACTGTGGTGAAACATAGTTTCTCCTCTGGGGTGAGGACTTTCACTAATGCTCCTGTGTTGTCCTTGCAGTATAGCACTGGACCCTCTCTACCCATCTCGCTGTTCCTGGGAGACTTTTGGCTATGCCACCAGCACCACTATGACTCATGTCTCTGATGAGCTCACCCCGCTGCAGCTCTCAGGTCAACTCAACAGCCTGCCTTGCTCCATGTCCTTCCGCCAAGAAGAGAGTACCAGCATCATCAGACTTATAGAGCAGGTAAGCCAGGCATATCCTGTCTCTAGTACTCACCCATCTGCCTGCAGCTCACAAAGACCAAAGCCAGGATCTCATGTGAGCATTCTTGTTGAGTTGCCCACAGTAAGCTGCATTAGCTTTGCTCATGTCTCCTGTCCTTTGTTCAGGAAGCACAAGAGATATTCTTGCTGCCTGGCCCTACCAGTCCAAGTTGTAGGGGATAGTTTGGGAATAGTGCCTTGTGGCAACAAAACGTGGAAATTGTTCAACTGGGTAAAGGATAAACTTGCAGAGGTCCCTAGCCAGATGACAATGCAGTGCTAGGGAGAAGCATTACCCCAGAAAAGCTAGGAGGTTTAAACAAATTTACCCCTTGGCTAAAAATCCTGCCTTTCCTTCACAACTTCTACATCTAGGCAAGAGACCTTTGCCTTTTGCTTACTGTGTCCAGATCCTCTCCCCTCCCACTTCCCTTGCAGGCCACATGTTCTACCTCTGCCTGCCAATAATTGCTCTTGGCTGATAACTGCTCCCATCATAGCAAGGGCTCTGAGGGCTTGTGCTTCCTTCCAGGCCAGGCATGCAACCTATGGGATCCGCAAGTGTTTCCTCTTCCTGCTGCAGTGCCAGCTGACCTTGGTTGTCATTCAGGTGAGTCCTAGCCTAGCTGGGAACAGCATTTAGGTTACAGGACAGGAGTGCTAGCACAGACCTGGGTGACTGCAGTGGGGCAGCCTTGCAAGAGAGGAAGGTGGCCTGCAGTCAGGTTTACACAGCATGTTTGGGGAAGTTACAGGTAGACACTATGTGATCTCAGCCTGCATTGCCCCTACTCCCTGACCCTCCTACAAGGGTTTCTTTTCAAACTCTTTCCCTGGAAAAAAGCATCCCCTGCAGCACCTGCCCCAGCAGCCTGGAACATGTGGAGAGGCTGTGTAGTGGCAGTGTAGTTACCAGCTCATTCCAGTGTTTTGGGGGAGGACAGTGGCATCTTGGTAACAAGACTGTCCTAGCACTGCTTACGCTCTTCACTCTGGATTGTTCCTGTCCAGTTCCTCTCTTGCCTGGTGCAGCTGCCCCCCATCCTCAGTACCACGGACATTGTGTGGCTCTCCTGTTTCTGCTACCCACTGCTCAGGTGAGTCTATCAGACAGGGTGGAATCTCCTGCCTCCCACCCACAAGATGCACAGACCAGTTCCCCAGCCTCACTGTGTCCATGTTAAAAGCAAGCTGACATCACCCACAGCATGCTAAGAAGGCTGCAAGGATTATTCCAAGCACCTGCTTTGACAAGGTGCTTGGAAACATAGACAGAAACATTTATGTACTGTTGTGTTAGCCCTGCCTGCTGTCTGAGAGCTGCTATTATCTTGAGGCTTGAACCTCCAGGTGAACATCATCTTCTAATCCTGATACTGTTGCACTGGCTGGAGTGTGATGGAGAGCCTAGGGTGTCAGGCAGAGGCCAAGGTACCTTGGGTGGGGTTTTTT
The DNA here is from genome assembly GCA_034782735.1 of Sagittarius serpentarius. Lineage (NCBI taxonomy): Eukaryota > Metazoa > Chordata > Aves > Accipitriformes > Sagittariidae > Sagittarius > Sagittarius serpentarius. The sequence goes on along the minus strand of JAVKLA010000002.1, from coordinate 30,691,309 downwards.
CCCCATCACACATTTGGAGGTCACCTCTCTCCCTGTCTGCACCTGCCATGAATGACACCTTTTACAGCATATGCTTAAGGCAGCAGCCAGATAAGTGCCAATGCTCCAAGCAGTCTGAGGAGGTTATTTGGGTTCAAATGTTAGACACAGACAGAAAAGCAATAGTTCTGGTGCCTGAAATTGTTACTGAGAGACTAACTTACCTTTCTCCAGCATCTCGCTCCTGGGCAAGCCTCCCCACAGTTCCATCATGACCATGGCAACAGGAAAAAACTTGACTTCCATTCCTAAGAAGGTAGGTGGCCCATCAGATTAAAACTGTTCACATGTTTTTCTCTTCTGCTTTGTCCCAGTGTTAATGCATAGCTGAGGCCCTGTGCCTTCCCAGCTCACTTGGTAAATTGGTAAATTGGTCCATGGCATGAGCCATTATCTGAAAGCCTGGCGTGGACAGGAAGGGAATCCCTTTGTGCCAGCATGCCCACAGGGCAGACCCACAGTGCAGCATCTCATCTGTACTACAGCTTGTCTTTTGCAGCCGCTGATTCCCTGATGGTTTATGCAGGGGAAGTTGTGCCAGTGACATGCCCATGTCATCCTCCTGCCTCTCCCTTATTCACAGACTCAGCACTACTTCCTGTTCTGCTTCCTGCTGAAATTCAGCCTGACCATCTGCTCCTGCCTCATCTGCTTCGGGTTCACACTGCATGAGTCCTGCAAAGAAGTGAACACTACCAGCCTCAACCTCACAGCCTGCTCCTCCATCATGCTGCACAGGTGAGGAACTGAGCCTGGCACACTCCCCCCCTTACCCTGCAGGGCCTGTTGCTCTTGCTTTTCCCAGGTAGAACTGATTCCCCTCAAACAAGCTTCAGACTCCTGCATGATCCAGCTATAAAAGCTATACAGAGGGCTGGGTGCTTTCCCTATAGCCTTGACAATTGCATCTTTGCTCACTGTTGCCTTGTGGTACTAGGACAGCCTGAATCCAAGCTCACACTTAGGTCTCTCAGCTATCAGAGGAGGACACGGCCCTGGTGGGAACAGGTCAGACAGTAAGTCCCCACTGTTGACTTCTTTCCTTTGTCCTCTCATTTACTAGCAATACTGATGGTGCTCCTGACTGGTTTGGGACATTTTCCAATGCCCTTCTTGTAGCCCAGAAGCTCACAGCTGGCCTGATAGTTTTACATACAGGTAAGTCCTTGTTCCCAGACCCCCTTTCCTACTCTGGGGGAAAACTTGCATCCTTTGCCTCTTTCTTTGCCCCCTATGCCAGAGGGCAAACTCCCTGGTAGAAGCAAACACTGCAGTGGCCTCTCAGCACAGGCATAAAGCCCCTTGTCTTACTAAACATTGCCCTAACAGATTAAAGACAGTACCTTCAGAGCTGATTTTTCTTCCTACCAGCCTGGTGAAGTGCTGATTCCCTTCTAGCTTCACCAGAAGGGCAGCATCCTTCTTTGCCTTCTTGCAAATCAGCTAGCAGCATCCTGCAGCTCTCCAAAAATATTTCTTGCTTCAAAAGTCCTTGCATGCCTGCTACTATTTTGTGAAACACCTCTTTTCCTTCTCCCAAACGGCACTGGTACAGCTATGGCTACCCTGGAGCTGGAAGCCTTTTCAAAACCCTCTGGAAGGGTGGGGAGCCAGCTCCTGGCTAACCTTCATCACCTGTACATGATTGCCTGACAGAGTAGCTCCACCTGTTGTCTGACAACCCTAAAGGGTCCCTGTTCCCTTTCTACCATGTCATGTGGTGCTGTGCCTTGGTGCCAGGCAGAGCATTGCATCATGAGATATGCAGGGTGTCCAGGCCAACAGAAGCGCTTCCTGATTTGAGAGGCAGCCCTACTTTAGAGGGAGGTAGTGTGCATCACTGTTTTGTGTCCCTCAGACCACTGAGGCTAGGCAGGGATGCTTTCCCTGGCAGGTGGGAAAAGCTGTTTTGAAGAGCCCACGCAAAAGCTGAGCAAATGCTCTATCCTGTGCAGACAGCTCTGGGTCTCTGACTAAGTATCTTTCTCTGGGCTGGAGCTTTCCACTGGTGCAGGCCTGCAGTGCCCCAGAGACAAGGGCAACTCCCCATGGCTCTCCAGTTCTGGTCCTTTGCCTGATCTGTTTTAGCATGCCAGGCTGCGAACCAACCTTGGCATCCCCACAGTGAGTAATCCTGTGCACTACTACTACTGCATCCCCCCTCGCCCTGCAAATGTGGGGACTTGGAATTGCTGTGGGGAGCCTGGTCTGAAAGGACCTTGAATGAAAGGCTCGTTTCAGGGACATAAACACCATATCCCTTTGGAGTAACAGCTGTTGGTGTATATTGTAAATTGTGGTATCTGTGTGTGGTGCTAAATAACCCCCTCTTCCATCTGTCCCCATAGTGTTCATATCCATCACCCACGTCCATCGCACCAAGCCACTGTGGAAGAAGAGCCCCCTCTCCAACCGGTGGTGGACACTCACTGTGGCTGTTGTGTGAGTATCCCCAGGCCCTGATGAAGCACTCCAGAATGCTGGAGGAAGGAGGGCTCTAGACCTGCTCCAGCACCAGTTTGCTGGTGCTGAGAAAAATGATAGTATATGGCAATTGTTCTCCACTGCTGAATTGGTGAAGGGTCTCTGTTGTAAACTCAGCAGTGTTACATCTGGGCCTGAACCCTGATCTGCAGATCCTGGGAAGCTTTCTAGCTCTGCTGAGATTTGCTGTGTCTGTTTATGATCTTAGATTGCTGGGGCAAGTTGCACAGACTGTGCTGGACCTGAAACTCTGGGAAAACCTCAATTCTTCATTGACCTTTAACCACGTTTCCATCTCCCCGGTCTCATGGCTCCTGGGTTTTCTTTCCTTGGTCCTTGTGGTTATCATCAATGAGATTGTCAAGCTCCATGAAATCAGGTATGGGGATAGTAGGGAAGATGGGGAGAAAGGGCTGGAGCCTCACGCCAGCCTGGCCGTGAGCTGTAGAAAAATGATGCACAGGGAACAGGGTGGGGACTAAAAAGGAAAAGATGATTGCATTGTGTAAATCACCTGGCTATTGTGTGCAAGCTCATGTTCCACCTCGCAGGGAGGAAGCACAGGGGAGGAAAGAGGGTCAGGGAAGGGCAGTGGCAGTGATTGGGAGCAGGAAGGGAAACCAAAATTTCCTTATCTCAAACCAATGAGAGGAAGACAGCCAAGGTCTATGAAATACCAGTATGGAATTGGAGAGGGCTGTTCTCTCCATCTCGTCCCATGAGGACAGAGAAGCATTGAATCACAGCAGAGGAAATACGTCTTCACACAGTGCCTGGACTGTGGGACTTATTTTCACGGGAAGTGGCTGAAGCCAAGAATTAGTAGCAGGCAAAGTGACTGGCTGTTCTTCCTAGCACAGGGAGCAGCCAGAGCTGGGAGTTAACGCTAATGAGCATGGATTCAGGAAATGGGTTGGTAAGGAAAAGCAGCAGGGATTACAGGGAACCCTGATGGGGACAGAACTGCTGTCTCTGTTCTTGGGAAGGATTTCTGGACCTTTCTCTGCTGTGTTTGGTGGCCCTGGAGATGGGACTTGGCTGGATGGGGTAGGGCTGAGACCATGGGTTGCCCTCCGGATTCCGTTCCCCTCCCAGGGCACAACAGGCCCCAGGCCAGGGCTTCCTTGCTTCTTGGGGCTGTGCAGCTCAGGAATCACAGTGGGGCATCCTTGTTTGCCTTTCACCCATCCACATGCTGACTCCCTTCTTTCTTCTGCCTTCTTCAGGGTCCGGGTCCGTTACCAAAAGAGGCAGAAGTTGCAGTTTGAAACAAAGCTGGGGATGAATTCGCCATTTTAACCACTCCCAGCTTGAGTTCCCTGGAGCCAGGGCCACACAGCTGCATCCTGCACTGGGAGAGTAGCTGCACCAAAGGCTCAGGGAGTTTTCCCTCACACATGCAAACCAGACAGCCTCCTTGCAAAACTACAGCAGCACCTTCCAGGGGGCCCCAGGCAGGCCACTGCTATCAGGATCACCCAGCAGGTATGCAGCCCTTTCCCAGACTGCTATGGTACTCTCAAGGGAGCCTGCAAGCTCTGGTGGCTGTTCAGGCTGCTCTTCCTTTATTTATTTATTACTAGAGGTTTTTGTTAGTATCACGGTGATGCTGAAATGAAGTCACTCCACTTTATGTGAGCAGATGGGTTTCTTGGACCTCGCAGGAGAATCTGGGGCCAGCAGGGGAGACAGGGCTGCTGAAGCAAGAGATGGCTATTGAAACCCATTTTGTTTTTCCATCTCTGTGTGCTCTCCTGGATGATGGGTGTCTGCATGCCCTCACCCACCTCCCTGACCCTGTGTCCTGGGGCAAAGGAGCCATCTCTCTTGCAGCTCCTGAAGGCTGGGTGCCAGGCAAGGACTGGAGCTCACACTCCCGAGGGGACACTGGCAAGGGTCTGTGGCAGGGTGCTGGGAAAGCCCCTGCCATGGCCAGGCTGTGCCAGGCCTGCCCTCTAGCGTTGTTGCTGTAGCCATGTGCCGGCTGTTGAGTGCCTCAAGAGAAAGGAGATAAGACAGGGCTTTAAGAAAAGCTGTCTGCGTTTGACCCTAGTGATGTGGTGCAGAGGGAGTCAGGAGGGCAGCTCTGCTTGCCTGCAGGGAGTCAGCATGGCTCAGCTTCCTGCAGCCCTGTTGAACCAGCTCTTATCTGCTTTAACAACCCCCAGAGAGGCTTATAACTGTCCTCATTTTTGTGGTTCGAATTGCCATTCTGCTTCAGTAAAACACCTGCTTGAGAGAGCCATAGCTAGAGATAAAACCTGAGACCTGCCTATCCTGCCATGGAGGGAGGGGGACATCTTATCAGGCAGGATACCTGCATTTTGCTGTTGTGACTAACACGGAGCTGGTGGATGGCTCCTTTCCCAGTCCTGGGATCGTGCTGCATCTGGTACTTGCTCTCCAAGGCCCAGGGAAACACCCCTCATCATGTCTTTCTGTGACAGTGTTTGGAAGTCTCTCCCCTCCATGCTGCTGGCCTCACATCTGTTCCCTGTTTTTGTGGAGGTCTCTTCTTCATTTGACAGGGGGAAACCTTCCCCTGAGGGCTGCTGCAAGCCATGATTTGCCCCAGTGCGGCCACAGGCTCTTGAGCTCTGAACAGACCCCAGCTGTACTGGGAACACTGGTGCTGTTGTGGGCTGGCAGTGAAGGAGCACACAGGCTTGGCCACTGGAGTATGTGCAGCTCATGAAGACGTTGACTCCTTTCCTAGTTCTAAAAACTGGCTAAAGCTGGTAAGTCCTGGCACTGTTTTTGCTTCCAATATTAACACTACAATATGTGGCTGTTACTTCCCCTTACAAATGGCTGCTGGTCCTTCCCTGGCAGGCAGGGAGCTGGCTGGGAACCCCCAGGCCCTGCCCTGCTGCTCCACCTTGTCTTCCTTACATTTCAGCCTGACCAGAGAGCATGCACACTACTGCGTGTCTCTAAGCAATACCCTTCTCCCTGCTGTGATACTGGTAGGAGGGCAGAGCGGGGCTACAGCCAGCCTCTGAGCTCTGGGGACAGACAGAGGATGCTGGAAGGGGGCAGCTGGGGGTGTTCAGAGGCCTGGACCCTCTTCCTACAGCTGGAGAGCAGATGTTTAGATTCCATGCTGCTGGCAGGGTTGCATGGGATAGGGACCCAGCAGCTCACTGGGGAAATGCAGGGCTGCTCTCCTGCAACATGGCAGTATCGGGCCACTCTTGGTTGCAGTGGGTCTGCTCACTTTTGCCAGCTAGGCTGAACTCTGCCTTCACTCCTCTCAGGCCTGCAGAGCTGCCTGGCTCAGGGAGAACAAGCTGCATCTTTCTCAGTCTCAATTAATTCACTAAATGCCAGCTCCAGATCTGTTACCCTTGGCACCTGAGAAATCACCTTCTCTTTCTGATGCCAGGGTCAGCTAGCAGGTGGGATATGGTCTCCTCTGTGGCTGAGCTGAGCTGGAGTCGGAGGCAGCACCAAGCTGCTCACTGCTATTCCCGCAGAGCAACCTTCCCGCCCACCAGACCTTAGCTCTTGCCCTGTGCCACTAACTGTTGTAGGTGATAAAAGGCAGCAGATACTGGGGCTTCCTGCTGGCCACACCTTTCTCTAGAGGAGGCACCTCCAAGGTTTCCTTCTCTGGGTGATCACAAATGTTTATCTTCCTGCACCCTCCTTCCCCTGCTAGACTTGGAGGGAGCTGAGGCGTATGAATGGAGCCTTTTGGATGGTCTTGCCAGCACCATCCTTCCCTCAGCCATTGAGGTATCCGAGGGTCAGGGTGCACGGCTTCAGAAAGAAATTTCCTACATCAAGATGTTTTTAAATGGTGTATATTTTATATTAAATTTTTTGGGATGTATGTAAAAATATTTGATTTGTATTAAAACTTGTAAATTGTATAAAAAAACCAAACCCAGACCCACACGCATCCAGTGTATGAACGGCAATAAATGATTGTCTTGGATAACACACACAGTGAGAGTGGGAGGGAGTTTGCACCCCGCAAAGCGAGGAGGTAAAAATGTGTGTGGCTGCTTGTGTCATAGGGTCCAAGTTACGTGGCTCACCTGTTGTAGGGACACAGCCTGAGAGCTTGATGCTCCTGGGACCCAGTCCTGGCACTTTTTCCCACTTTCTGCTCAGCTTTGGGCAAATCTGTCCAGCTCTGAATGCCTGTTCCTACAGAGTAACAAGTCCGCTTACCTTGTGGTCTCCTGGATCCCAAGCACAGCACACGTGGTTATTCCCAGGCACCGCTTTGGCCGTGGCTGGTGGCACGGTTTGCAGCCCTCTGGATGAAAGGTCAGGGGCGAACTGGAACAGGTACTGCGAGCACTGGAGAAAAGCAGTGTGGCAAGACAAGGAGGCCTGGGCTGCTGCTTCTGAACAAAGCAGGAGCTGGTGTCACTGTGGCCACACTCTGATCACCACAGAGGATGGAGGAGCGCTTTGCCTGGCAGGCAGGGGTAACTGAGGCTTCAGACATGCCCAAAGCTGAGCAGTGGGGCACTGGAAGGTAGTGTTGGTCCCCAGCACTCTTGCCACATGTCGCTGCCATGGTGGTAAGACTCAAACCAAACACTAACCTCGCTGGCGGAGACAGCGGGACTCTTACCAGGGGAGATTATCTGAGGAAACCCAGATCTTAAGCACTCAAGGGGCAGGATAAAGCTGATCCTCGATGAACTTCAAACAGAGCAGGAGACAAGCTTGTGCAATTTGACACGAAGGACACAACCAGGCAAAACTATCAAAAGGGTAAAATATGCCCCACTGTTTAATAGAATTTAGTCTTAATGGATGTTAGTGGAAAACAAAACACATGATTAACACAAACAGAGCAGATGGTTTAAAATCTGTTGTCAGTCTGGTGATTACACGGACTATTTTTTCCCCTCACTGTCTTGCTGCACGGAGCAGGTGCAGCTGGGGTCAGTTAGTCCCAGTTGCAGTGTACATAACTTACACACCATACAGTAGCTTCAAAATAGAGATCTAGAGCTTAAAAAATAGGCATTCTGCAAAATCAAATGTTTAATTCCCTTATTGACAATGAGAGCAGCGTGGTGCTGCCCTCAGGTGGCTCAGACAGCGACAGCTCCACCCCAGTGTCCTCTTATCCCTGACCCTAGAGTACGAGACTTGCAGTTCTGGTTAGTAAATATATATAATAAATCACATTTAAAATATATACATTGGCCTTTAAAAAAAAACATTTACAGTTTATCAACATTGGAAAAAATTAACTGGGCTTGTCCCAGGTTGACTCGTGAGAGTAAAAATCAGTTTTAAAAGGTTTCTGCAAACCTTTTGGTAAAGTGCCACTGGTTGTAGCTATTTAAAAACAATCGAGTCCATGACGTAGCACTTGCCTGTCAGACGTGGTCGTTTAAATACACTTAATGTGATATATAAATCAGAGCAACCAACTAGCCAGGAGAGAAGTGTCTTAACTGCCTCAAACTGACCTCAAGTCCCAGCCAACGATATGTTTGTGGGGGTTTTTTCAGGGCTTTTTTGTCTTTGCTTTTCAGCCTAGAAGCCAGGCTGGCACCTCCCGCCTGCCCAGCCCACTGCACAACTGCCGCTCGTGAGCGGAGACCCTCGGGAACGTCCAGGCGGGCTCTGCTCGCAGGGGCTGCTCCCCTTTCCATGCAAGGGGACGAGGGGCTGCAAACAGTCCAATTGTCGCAAGCTCCCAAAAGGACTGGGAAGCAGCAACTGCCTCTTCTTCTCCCTTTCCAGTTTGGTTTTGCATTGGTGATTTTTTTAAAAGGGGGGGAATATGTGTTGGGGGGGTTTCCCCCTTTGTTTGGAATTTTTGTAGCAAATGGCACTTTAGTAGAATCTTAGGTTCCCTTCTGGTGCTCTGATGCTTTCATTTGCTTGGCATGCCGAGCGCAAGCCAAGTTCAGGGCTCTTGGACATATTTAGACATGCACTACTAAACAGATCCTGCTACAGAAATCTGTCTTCAAGCTATGCAGCCGTTCCTACCGCTCGGATGCAATGAGCTATCGCTGCTGTTCCCCTGCTGCAGCCACGGGGCTGTGACCGCATCCAGCCTGTACGCACAGTAGCTGTTGCCGAGCTGAATTCACCCCGTGCGCGCGGGGTCACCTCTCCCGCTGGGTTTCAGTGCTGCAAGGAAGCATCTCCCGGAGTCCCAAATGCTGCTACTGTTTAACAACGCTCACAGTGGAGTTTGTGCCAGTAGCTCCCCGCAGGGAGGGGGAGTGGGAAAAGAGACTGTTTTCTTCCCAAAAAAAGGGATAGGGGAGAAGAAAAAAAAGAAAAAAAAAGCACTAACCATGCTGCTACTTCACCCTGGAAGCACCGGGGGCGGCGGGGGTGGTTTGCGCAGGCACGGCGTCGGCAGAGGGCAGCCTCCATTTAGCAGCAGGATCCAGCCAGACTGGCACAAACGCACAGGCCTTCGGCGCTGCCATCACCATCCTCGTCACTCTGGGGAAGGGGCAGGTAGACCTCCACGTCCGGCAGGGCCGTGGCGGAGCATCTGCTGCTTCACAAGCTGTGCCAGGCCTGTATCGAGGGCTTTGTGGGTCCCACCGGAGGGATTTCGATCCACTTGGATTACACGCTGCCTGATGCTGACACGTTTGGAAAAGCAACAAATAAAGCAGAAAGGTTCCTTCTCGTTCCACAAGCTGCCAAATTGCGACAAACCCTGTCTTCTTTTAGCTGCTGTTAGGCCTTGCCAGGGCTGGGATCTGTTCAGTAAATAGCCAGCTCGGTGGCGGCTGCCCGGGGAGGTCTCTCCTTTGACACATTGTTGGCAGGGGATAAATAGTAAGAGGCAGGACTGATCAATGCAGCGGGGAAAGAGAAAGGTCCCTTGTGGAGGCTTCTCGGCTCTGTGCGAGGGAGCGAGGGCTTCTCCGTGGCCTCCAGGACCGCATATGTGGCCCCTCTGGGCTCTCCTCCTGCTGCCAGTCCGGTGGGAAATGCCTGACCCCCTCGGAAACCAGCCCGCGGCCACGCTGGCGCAAGCGATACGGAGCCAGGGGCGAGCATGGAGGGGCACCTGCGTTCCCAGCCGCAGTGCAAAGTGCAGGGAGGGAGGTGGCAGGAGAGACCTGGAGGCACCGCTTGGTGCCGGTTCCGCTCTCCCCCGCGTCACGAGGGGCACTGGCGGAGCGGCTGGAGGCGGGGAGGGGAAGGAGGGAGCAAGCCTCAGTCCAGCATTGCGTCCAGCTGGTCAGCCAGGTCGTCAAACATGTTGCTGATGTCTTCCAGGATGTTCTTGGCCGAGTGCACGGCCCTGGGGCGGCTGGGGAGGAAAGGGAGAGGGTCAAAACACTGCCCGAAGGCTTGAGGTGCTGATGGGGTAGGGTTGGCCAGGCTGGACCCGACCCTCCCGGTGGCAGTCAGAGCTCAGCACGCAGCCGGGCTCCAGCACGTGTGACATGGTGTGGCGCAGGTGTGTGCCCGCGCACAGCCCTTCACCAGCCCTCGCTGGGGGCTTCCCAATTCCGCCTCAAGGGGCTCAGCCCCAGCATTTCCCTTGCCCCCAGCACTGCCTCACCTCTCTGCCTCCTCCACAGTGATCTTCTTCTCGGCCGCCTGCAGCGCGGCGGCCAGGGTGGAGTTGGTCTGCTCCAGCCGCTGCTGGGCCAGGGCGGCCCCCGGGGCACCTGCCAAAGGCTTCGCCGACACCTTGCTGCCTGCCTCCAGTGTCAGCGAGCCAGGACCAGCCAGGGACCCGATCACATCTGGCACCGCCTCGGCGGCCGCCCAGGGAGCAACAGTGTGGCGGGAGGGCTGCAGGACCTGCTGGTAGATGGTCTTGGGCCCGGAGAAGACTAGCTTGGTGGATGCCACGGAGGTGTGCTTGGCAGGTACATCTGCAAAGGAAGGGGACTTGTGGCACGTGGTGGCACATGTCCTCCTCGCCTCCTGCATCAACCCAGAGGGGAGCCTCAGGCCCTACCACCACCTCAGAGACACCTCCACAAGCCCACGTACCTGCAGCAGGTGTCCTCACCACGGCGGTGCCGAGCAGCTCCACGGGGCTGGGGGCTTTGGTGGGGCTGGATGCCTTCTTGATCCCCTTCTCCAATGACAAGATGCTTTTCTCTATCTCGGCAATTCTGAACTCCACACTGTCGTCGTCAAAGGCATCCCCAGCCAGCCCGGCCCGTGGCGCTGGTGCCGGCACGGCAGGACACGCAATGCTCACTGCTTGGGCCTGGGCATACTGGGGTGCAGGGCTGGCCCCCGCCTCAGCTTGCCCTGCCATGCTGAACGCCTTCAGCACCGCCTGCAGCGGCTCCCGCTCCCGGAAGCGGGGCCGGCGCTTCACCGTGTCCGACTCGGTGAGGTTGAACTCCAGCACAGGTGGCTCTTTGGTGGCAGTGGGTGCCGCTGGCTCCTTCCCAGCAGAGCAGGGGGGCTCTGCCGGCTGGGAACTGGGCTCTGTGTCCAGCACGGCTGCGTCGGCCTTGGGGTGCCCGGTGGGCTTTGGCCGCTGTTTGATAGTTAAGTTGCCTTCTTCTGCAAAGGGAATGCACTCGCTGGAGCTGTTCTGGGAGGATGAGGAGGAGACCGCCGGCTTGGCCTCCTCCTCCGTGTCTGAGCAGGCGTCCTCCCGCCCGCCCTGTGCAGCCACCTCCGTCATGGGAGCACTGGGCTCGCTGAATGTCCGTCTCCGTGGCTTGCCGCTCTCAAAGGGGTCCCTGCTGCCATCAGAAAGTGTGGCACTGCTGGTGTCACCGCCATTGTAGGACTCGTCATTATCTGCCCCAGGAAGACAGTCCTGAGCCACGTGTAGCGGTTTCGGGGCCAGGAGGGGCTTGGGCGGACTTGCCCCCGGCATCCCGTCCAGCGCAGCCGCCAGGCTCTTCACCGTCTTGCTGCGGCCGGCGTCAGTGGGGCTGGCACCCGCATCGGCCATGTCCTGGGGTGCTGCGGGCTGCCGCTCGGGGTCGGGGGGCTGCTCGCCATCTGCCTCAGCAGTGAGGGCACTGGAGACGGAGCTGAGGCGCTTGGGAGGCGGCGGTGGAGGGCCCTTGCGCTTGGCCCGGATGGCAAAGGACTGGCTGCGGGTCACCTTGGCATCTGTCTGCAGACAGGCCCGTGGCATCTGGCTGCGGCCCGGCCGCCGCGTCAGGGTGGCGTAGGAGCCCAGGGTGCTGGTGGGTGCCCCCTCCTCCTCCTCATGCTCCCCGTCTGACAGCGCGTAGCGGTTCAGGCTGTGCGAACGCTTCTTATACTTGAAGCCTTCGCCACCGCTGTGCTGCTCCCCGGCCTGCCAGCTGCCCGGGGCCACCCCAGCTGTGGGCGACGTGGCAGGCAGTTCTGCGGGGCCACGCTGGCTGTGCAGGTAGGAGAAGGCTTTCTGGGCTGATGTCTGCAGGCTGCTCTTCTGTCCGGAGGAGATGGAGGGGTACGGGTGCACCAGGGTCTTGGGCTGCTCTGCTCCCAGGAGGGAAGGGACCGTCGGCGATTTCACAGAGATGTGTGGGTACATGAAGACGTACGGGGCTGTTGCCTTGCTAGGGGTCTGGGGAGGAGTACAGGGGGTGACTGCTGGTGTCCCAGCACCTTTCTGAGCCACTGGCCGAGCATACTGATCCGTGCCTTCGGGCAGGTTCCTCTCTTTGAGAGGGCTGTCCCCGCCACTGCTGGCATAGCCGTTCAGCCCCTCGGGGGAGACGAGCTTCCCATAGGGCTCGGGACTGGGCCGTCCCGGCAGGCTGGCTGGGCTCTCCTTGCTGCGGGGTGGTGCGCAGGACTGCCCACTGCTGCTGCTGCTCTCCCCACTGCCCAGGCTCTCCTGCGAGGGGCTGGAGAGATGTCGGGACAACACGTTGTCCTGCGAGTGCCCCGAGCCCCGGGACCGCACCCCGATGCTCTCCTGGCTCCGTGACATCCCCTGGCTGCTCTTGATGCCGAGCGTCTCGTGGCAGCTGTTGGACATGGCCGTCTGGAGCTCGTAGCTGAGCTCGCTGTCCTGGAAGGTCGTCATTTTGGGGGTGTGTGGGGACTGGCACTCCCCGTTCTCCAGCGACTCAATGGTGACAATGTCCAGGGCACCAGGGACTTTGCGTCTTGCCAGAGTCGCTTCTGCTTGGTTGAGGCTTTTGCGGAGGTCTCTGAGCTTCTTGACGGCCAACATGATCTTCTTCTGGTGGCCTGCGGGAAGGTTGCAACAGGAAAGGGGCGTTAGGTTGGCTCTGGCCCCCAGGGCCTTTTGTTTCCTGGCCAAGAAGAGTCATGGTCATGTCACCAACCAGGGCAAAGGCCTCTGGGTTAACCAAACCCTGCCTATGGGAGGAGACAAACTACAGCCAGTGTCCACCTGACTCAGCCCAGCTCCAGCCTGCCAAGGGGACTCCTCAGGGACAGCCATGAACTGCCCTTTCCGGGTGCTCAGGACATGTCTGCACCTTCCAGCCTGAAGGACCTGGGTGGGAAACTTGGCTGCCCTGGGCCACCCCAGCATGGTGGCAGGGACTCACCCAGCTTGTTGATGCCGATCTCTTGCAAATCCTCCCACGTCAGGTCCGTCACGATGGTGATGGAGTCGTAGCCGTTGTTCACCAGCTTTTTGTGGTACTGGGGCAACCCAATGGCACTGAGCCAGTCCATCAGGTCAGCCTGCGTAGAGCACAGAGACACTGCCGTGAGCATCAAGGCACACGCAGCACCTTCATCCATCCCCTCCCTGCCCCTGGCCAGGAGACTGCATTTTTGGGGTCTCTCCAACTGCATTAACACAGGCCGTTGCAGCATGTATTTACTTACAGACCCCGCTCCTGTCCTGTCCTGTCCTGTCCTGTCCTGCGGTAAGACAGCTCTGAGAAAAGACCTGGGGAAAAGAGGGTGCCGGACCAAAGCCCTGGTGCCAGGGACTCACCGGGATGTAGTTGGGCAGCCACTCGGCGATGCTGAGCTGCCCGATCTCAGTGGAGATCTTTTTTCTGTGGCCTGGCTTGGTCACACCAATGGCTGTCAGATCCTAACACGAGCAGAGTGGGGCTGTGGTCAGCAGTGGCATGGGGAGCACAGGGCAGTGGGTACCCGCTGCCGACAGCTCGGGGGGGTGCTGGCTGGGGTGGGGAAGGACCTGCCTTACCTCCGGGGTCATGCGGCTGATGGTGGGGACGTCATAGCCGGCATTGAGGAAGTTGGCGGTGTACGACTCCAGCTGGAACTCACTCAGCCAATTGTAAATGGCTTCTGCATCCTGGCGAGAGGACAGGGCAAAGAGCAGCCCATGACGGGGGCTGCAGGGGCCGGAAGAACCTCCTTGGGCAAGACCCACCTGTCCCCAGTGCCCTCAAGACCCAGTCCCCTGTGTCCCCAGTGCAGCAAGAGCTGGGCTGAGAGCCCCAAACGTGGCCCTCTCACCCAGCACACCAGGTTCCCCAGTCCGCCCAGTTACCTTCCCCTCGAGGAGCTGCTCAGGCCGCAAGAACTGGTGGGAGAAGACCCTGTCTCCAGAGGGGCAGCTGCCTGGGGTCTGGTGGCTCTGTGGCCCTGGAAGAGAGGAGAGAGGAGAACCGTCACGGAGGCGCTTGAGCAGGGAGCAGCCCCCAGGGCCAGGGAGAGAGCTGTCCCCAAGGCCCCACGGAGCTGTGACATCCCTCACCTGCCGTAGAGGAAAACTGCCCATTGCGTGGCTCCGATCCCAAAAGGTGCTGCTGGAGATCATCGCCGGCGGAGGGCAGCGGCTGGGGGAGAGAAGGAATGAGTGGAGGAGGGACCCCCTCTCTGGAGACAAGCCCTGTCCCACCCCCAGGAGCAGAGCAGAGGTCCCCACGCTGGGCTGCTGGGCACAGCTTTACCCAGTGAAAGGCTGGCCCTTAGCAAGAGATCTGGGCAGGATTTGGCCCAGGGCCCTTCTTATCCTCTCAGACGACACAGGACACGGTGGAGATGCTGTGTGGTACCAACCAGAGCCTCCAGCTCCACTCAGAAAGGCCAGCTGGGCTATGGGGGGCAACTGGGGACCCCCCAGGAGCATCTCCCTGTGGAGTCCTGGCAGCACATAGGTGTTTGGTGGAGGATGCTCAGCTCCTGCAGCCCCTCCTTCGCTAGGAGGTGCAGGGGGTGACAGGGAAGGTGCTGGGGCTCCATCTCCAGACGGAGCCAGGCCCGGGCAGGCCTGGGGGAGCAGCGTGGGGCGAGTGGGGGCTTGCACCTACCCTGGCGTTCTCGATGAGGATGCTGGTGCTCTGCCCATTGGTGCCCTCGGTGCTCTGGCCGCTGCCGGCGCTGCGGATGCTGCCAATGCTGCCCTCGCTGCCCACGCTGTTCCTGTCTCCTGCTGCTTGGGGCAGGCAGGGAGGCCGTCAGCAGCGCCCTGGGATCAGGGCTGACACAGGGCACAGAGGTCCCTGGCAGGGACCCGTGTGCCAACACAGTGATACCAGTAAAAACCAGCCTCCCACAAGATCCCTCCAGCCACAGACAATGTGTCGGTCCCTCCCGCCTCCTGGCACACACAACACAGACAGGGTGACCTGGGCTGGCAAGGGATGCACGAAGGGGACACAGGGACACGGCCTGGCCGAGGACACAGGGAGGGAAGGGGCTGCTCTACGGGCTCCCCTAAACTCCCTTTCCCTGCGCCTGCTCCCTCTCGTCGGGCTGTTTCCCTGCCGGGAGGTGGGAGGAGAGTCTGCCCCTGTGTCCCCCTGCATGGGCAGGGCTGGGAACAGGGGAAGGTCCCCAGCCCCTCTCCCTCCCCAGCTGCAGCCCTGACCTGAGCTGTCAGGGCCCGGGGCCGTCCGGGTTAGGGTGAGGTGGCCATAGGCCGCTGGGACGCTCGGGGCTGCCTGGTGAGGACACTCGTCGGGGAGGTGCTGCAGCCCACCGGGGGCGGCTGGGAGGGCCCCGGGGGGACCCTGGCGCTGGTGCGTGGGTGCCACACGAGGGACAACCATGCCTGCATTCAAAGACAAAACACGTGTGGTCAGAGCTCGTGCGGGAGGCAAGTGCAGGCAGGGAGGGGATTATCTGAGCCTCAACCCCCAAGTTACCACCCCACTGATGGCGCAACCCCCTGTCCCCACCCGAGTCCTTCTCTTCCCCTCTAGCTAGCCAGGGCTGCGGGGACCTGTCCTACAGGAGGTGCTGGGAAGGCCGGGATGGTTTTACGCAGGGGACTGTCCCCGGCATGCCCAGGATGGCCACTGACCTGTTCGCTTGCTGATGACTTCAGCGATGGAGGGGGGGAAGTACCCGACCCGATCGGTGCCTTTCGGAGCATCGTGGATGTGCCCCTTCCATCGCCCGTCCGGATGCTGCTCCAGGACCTGCCATGGGGACAAGGGATGGGGTTGGTACCTGGGACCATGGCGGGGAAGGAGAACAGGGAACAGGGAGCAGCCTCACCGTAATAACATCTCCGGCCCGGACATTGAGAGCAGTTGGGTCGTGGAGGTTCCAAAAATCCTTCAAAGCTCGGACCTTCAGGATTCCTGATGCCTCTGAAGACAAGGGACAGAGCGAAGAAAGAAGGTGGCAGAGCACAGGGAGAAAAGACAGCAGTTCAGGGAAGGCAGAGGGAGAAAAACAAGAGCAAGAGGAGGGAGAAGAAAACATTAATACTGCAGGAAGGACTCGATCCCTGGACATTGCCCACACGGAGGACGGGGACACGGGAGTGGGATGCTGATGCTCACAGCCAGGCTGGTTTAGGCTGTTCAGGAGGAGCATTGGAAGCCCCAGGCAGGTCCCAGTGGGGAGAACCCCCTCTCAGTGCCAGGCAGCGCCCGGCCACGCACCAGTCCCACCTCACCTCTTAGCAGCTGCTTGATGTCCTTGCTGGCATGCGAGGTGGTGAACTGGTTCACAATGTCCAGGGCCGTCTGATTGTAGGTGTTCCTGATGTTCACATCGACGCCACCCTGCCCGGGAGGGGACGTGGTCACGGCCAGGCCCCACACCTGCCGCCAGACCCGTGGGAGATGGAGGACCGAGGGGAAGGGGGTGATCGCTGACCCCCAGGGGCTTGTGCCCCCGTGCAGCCCTGTCCCCACCGTGCTCACCTCCAGCAGCAATCGCACCACCTCCGTTTTGCCATAGAGCGCGGCCTCGTGCAGGGCTGTGCCCGTCTTCGTCTGCTTGTTGATCTCGATCCCAGCCTTCAGCAGCTGCCTGGCAGGAAGGAGGGAGAGGCATGAACAGCAGGACACGGACACCAGGGCCAGGCGTTCGGCTGCTCTGTGATGGGAAGGGGACAACCCCTTGCACTGCTGAGGCTCTGGGGACAAGTGACTGAAGCCCGCAGCAGGGAGGTGGGTTTGGGAGGAAGCAGGGCTGAAGCCATGTTTGGTTTTTCCGGGATAGGGCAGTGCCCCGGCCTAGCAGGGGGTTACCTGATGATCTCCTTGTGCCCGTTCTTGGCTGCCAGGTGCAGCGGGGTGGTGTAGTTGGGGTCGGTGGCATCCTTGGACTGTCCCTCCAGGAGGGCAACACACAGATGGCTGTTCAGCAGCAGCTGGGCCACCTGCACGGGGCACAGGGGTGAGCAGCGGGGTGCAGGTACCCCCGCCTGCCTCCTCCCAGCAAGGGGCTTGCCCTCGGGGCCAACACTCTGCTCCCCATCCCGCTGCTCCCCTCCATTCACAGCCCCAGGGCTCAGGGGGAGCCGGCCGGTGCTTGGCAGGGCCACACTGTCGCAAGGGACTGTAAAAGGTCACAATAGCCAAAAATAGTCTTCCCATAATTGGGCTTTTCAGACCAAGCCCTAAAAACCTCCAGTCTCTCCAAGCCCAGAGCGACTCTCAGCATCTCAGGGCAGCCCAGAGGCACAGAGGAGTTATTTTTACTGCCCTGTTTATAGCCACAGACATTATAGATACTCCAAAAATGGAAATATCCCCCTGGTCCCCTCCCTAGTGGGGCATGGGACAGTCTGCCTGGCCACGCTCCAGCCCAGCCTGGTGGTACGGTACTGGCTGGGCCGGGGTCTCCCAGAGCACGGGGCGGCCCTGTCCCCACGAGCCGTGCTGGGGACCTCAAGTAGCCGAGCAGAGCCGGGTGCTCAGGGCTTGCGGGGATTAGCCAGCTCAGCCTATCTGTGCTTAAACGGGAGCAAAGCTGGGGTGGGTGGGGGGAGGCTGCAGGGAACTGGGAGCAAGGACTCCTGGATTCTCTCCCAGCCTGACGCTGCCCTGCCACGAGGTCAGGAGCAAAACCTGCAGCTCCCAGGTTCAGGATCCGGCCTTACTCGGCCGCAGGAGAAGACAGGTGCTGCCTGCTGGGCTCCAAGGCTCATGGTGGAGGGAGAGCGGTCGCAGCTGGACCCAGTGCTTTGCTCCCAGAGGAACCAGCCAGCTCCAGAGCCGCCCCCGGAGAAGTGCCCGGTGCAGGGCAGCGCCCCGCAGCGCTCACCTTCAGTCGCCCAAACTCACAGGCCAGGTCCAGGGGGGTTTTCTTCGCCTTGTTGATGAGGCAGGGGTTAGACTGGTGCTGGAGCAGCATCTCCGACTGCGGGGCATCAACATGGTACAGGCGCTCAGCATCGTCCCGCGCCCCTGTCTGCCTCCCTCCCGCCCGGCGTAATGGCGTTTGCCCCCACCCGCGCACCCCCAGAGACACCCGGGGTGGGTGCGTGGGTGGCGCTGGGCTCTCACTTACCACCTCGTAGTGGCCGTACTGCGCTGAGAGGTGCAGCGGGATCTGTCCATCCAGTGAGGCCATGTTGACGGAGGCAGCGGCACGCAGCAGCACCCGCACCGGTTCCACGCGCCCCTGCCAGGCTGCGTAGTGCAAGGGGCGCATCCCTGCAGGGAAACGGGGCTCAGCAGGGCTGCACGAGGCCCCCGGCCTCGCTCAGAGCGCTGAGCCGGCTGCCGGAGGCACGGCGCTGTGCCGGGGGGCCACCCTTACCGTTGCTGTCCTTGATGTCGACAGTGGCCTGTGCCTCCAGCAGCAGCGAGATGAGGTCCAGGCTGCCGCCCAGGGCTGCGTGGTGCAGCGCTGAGAACCTGCAACACAAGACAGGGCTCAGCCCAGCCCCGGTCCCCACCATGATGTCCCTACAGCCCCCGCCTGCACGGGGACAGGGGCCGAGGGCCAGGACGGTCACTGGCTGTTCATGCTATGTCCCTCCTGATTCCCCATTCCCAGTGCCTCAGTTTCCCCACAGCAAAGCAGAGTTAAATCCCTCCATGCTGTCTGTGCCCCAGGGCTCAGCGAAGGATGCAGGGGCCCTGTGCACCCCCTGAGACCCCAGTGAGAGGGGTCCCTCACGCCTCTGCCCTGTGCCGGGGGGCAAGCAGGCGGGATGGAGAGAGAAGCATCTCCCCTCTCCGCGGTGCAGCCAGGCAGCCCGAAGCAGCGCTGCTCACAGCATCCAGCAAAGGCACCAGCCCAGCAGCTACTCCTGGCCCCCCCGCCAGCCGCCCCCTCCCCATGCCAGCAGGGATGCCGGGAGCCCACGGCACAGCGTGGGAGGCCGCTGGTAATGAAAGAGCCCTGTGTCTCGGGGCTGTGAAAGGGGCCTGTCTGCCCGGCACTCCCCCCGTGCTGTCACGTGAAGGGCCATGGCTGAGCGAGGGGTCCCCGTGCCACTAGGGATTAGCCCGTGTGCCGCTCCAAGGGGCGTAGGGGGCTCCAGACGGCACCGGCCCGGGGCTCCGATGGGCTCAGCAGCGTCCCAGCTCCGTGCTGGGGACGCAGCTTGGCCAGCATGGCTCTCCTTCCGATCTGCGGTCCCAAAGCACCCCCAAATCCCTGTGCAGTCTCTGGGCATTGCAGGAGGGACACTAACCCCAGCAGAGAGGTCTACTCTCTCCTTCAGTGCAGCCACCATGTTCCCGAGCCCATGCCAAAACCTCTGCCTCGAAGCAAGAATGCGGCGGGTACAAAATCCTCCCCCCTGCCACCCTATCGCCCCCCCCGCCCCGAGCCAACCCTGCGGGGACCCCTGCGGGGCCAGCTCTGCCCTGGAGGTGGCTGCACAAACCCACACTCGCCCGCCCCATCATCTCCAAGCCGCAAGCAAGGCGATGCCGAGGACACCGCCAGCGACACGGCTCTCCCAGGAGGGTGCACGTTGCTGTCCCCATGCACGGGTCTCACCTCCCTGCCATCTCCTTCCTGCGCCCCAGCAAAACCCAACGCACGGCCCACACTGTTAATACCCCTCACGTGGCCCTCTGATGGTGAACAGACTCTTTACCCTCGTTCCCATCAGCAGCCCTCCTGGAGCTGCCCGAGCACAAGCCCTGTGCCTTATCGGAATCAGATCATTGCTTCTATTATTACATTTTTTTTCTATTAAGCTCCATCTGCACAGTATTATTTTAAGACAGAGCCATCCTGCACATTTTCAACCCCCCGCTGGCCTGTTAGGACTCATCACAGACACCTCCTCCTACAGAGTCCTCAAAAAGAAAACATGTAGAAATTAGATACAACAACAGTACACAAAACAATGCTAATAACTCACAGGTCAGAGTTAATTCAATAAGAATAACATGCTTATTTATTTTATGGGCCTTTGTGGTTTCTTTAACTCTCAGTACCCAGCTTATTAAGCGCTTGGCTTTTAGAAGTGATGAGCTCCACAAATATGCTGTGGTCACTTGGCAACCTCATCTATTCTTTCTCTAACGCCCCCCAAATGAAGGGATTTTGCTCTTGGGATATTAAACACAGGCACAAGCACGTGCAGGCGGCGGGGCCGGCCGGGTGCTCCTCCGTGCTTCAACCAGCACTCGGGACACGGGCACCGGCTGGACACGCTGCGATCTCTTTTCACCCCCAGCCCTACAGAGGGGGACACAGAAGAGCTTTATGAAGGATTTTGCGGGATGGATTGAGCACAGCCCTCAGCTCAGATCTGGGCAGGTGTTGGGTCTGCCTCTGCAGGGCTTGCCCTGGCTTTGGCATGCCGTTGTGTTCTGCAGGGCTCACCAGCTACCCTCAAAAGCTTTATGATACCCAAAGCTGCAGAACTGACTGCATATTGGGGAGAGCAGGCCCACCCAAGCTGGCAGCGGCAGGACCCAGCACCCTGCCAGGGGAGCACTCACCCGTCCGCATCCTGGTAGTTCACGTTCAGGCGCTTGGCAGATCCCAGAAGCTCTGCAGAGAGAAGAGGCGAAAGTCAGAGCAGGAGGCAGAGCCCGCGCCGCCCCGCACGGCACCCAGGACCCCATGTGAACCCCATCCCGCAGCCACACCGACCTCCCAGTGCGCAGAGCAGCGCCTGGCCCATCCCGGCGGCCTCTCCTCTCCTCTTCTCTCCTCTCACTCCACGTTCACCTCCACAAACCCTCAATGTGCTGACCCAGCTTGAGCTCAGACCCTTTCCTCCTTCTGTCCCTCCTGCCCCATCTCTGCGTGCCCCTGGGATGGGTCAGATCCCGCAGCTCCTGTCACCCCGGCTCGGCAGGACGGCACTTCCCTCCCCTTTATAGGCAGCAACACCCCAAAACTGCTGAGCAGGGCCATTCTGCCCCCTACTCGTCTCCCTGTGCCTGCTGCTGCCGCCAAGGTCTGGCCCACAGACCACATGGTTGGCATTTTTATGGCTAGGGCAGAGGCTGAAGCCTCTGGCTGTGAATGCAAGGATTGTGCCACCTCGGATATCCCCGTCCCCCCGTCTGTCCCTCCCTCCCCTTCGGGGACCACTGAGCGGCGGAGGATGCTCACCCCACCCTCAGCACAGCCTCACGTGCGCCCCTGGCTCCCCACTCCTTCCCGCAATTAATTCGAATGAATTCCTTCCTCCCACACAGAGAGGACGTTTTATTCTTCACCGAGGGGTTGA
Organism: Sagittarius serpentarius; assembly: GCA_034782735.1. NCBI lineage: Eukaryota > Metazoa > Chordata > Aves > Accipitriformes > Sagittariidae > Sagittarius > Sagittarius serpentarius. Next base: position 30,670,056 of record JAVKLA010000002.1, on the reverse strand, counting down.
GAGCGGATTAACATCTCTGGAATTCATCTGCCAAGTCAAAAGGGAAAGAAAGGGGAAGGTATGCAGGGGGCAAGAAATGCCACCGCTCCTCCTCTGCCTTTCCAGGCAGCCCCATCGCTGAGCCGGGGAGGATTAAATGCTTTGAAAGGTTTCTGAGCTGTTTCCTATGGAAAATCAAAGTCCGAGAGCTGGGCTCCGAGCCTGGGGTGAAACAGCTGCTCAAACCCCACCAAAATGTGGTGGGGTCCTGGGGAAGGAGCCCCCTCCCTCACAGCTGGCCAGATCTCAGGGGCTGGGGCTGCAGCTCCCTCTCCTCCTCCATTCCCTTCTCGTTTCCTCCTCTCCCAAGGCCTCTGCCCACCTCGCATGGCAGATCCCATACAAAGCCATACTCTGCTGCATGGCCCCTCTGCCTGAAAGGAGAGCTGAAGAGGGGGCTGGCTCCTTCATCATGCCAACGGATCATCAAAGGAAAGCAAGGAATGGTGCGTTCATTACTGCAATTTACAATGTTTTGTAAACAGCCTAATTAACACAAAATGGGCTTGGAGTGGCTGCTGGTGAAGGACTCCTGACTTGTCACCACAGCTGAGGGGATCAGGACGGGATCACCCTAATTACCTCTTCCAGGGGCTGTTCGTCTTCAGAACGGCGGCAAGCAGCTCCGCCAGCCCGAAAGCCCTTCCCGAAGGAACCAGCTCCCAAAGCCATCGCTTGGCAGAGCTCCCACTTTTTGCTCCCAGCCCCGTATTGCCCGAAAGCTCAGGATCTGGGGTCTCTGTCGAGGACAAGCCACTTCCCTCAGCCCCACCAGCCAGGAAAAAGTAACATTTCACTTGTAAACTCGCCAGTTCTGATCTGAGTCACGGAGTGACCATAACCACCGAGCCCCTTGGTGCCTCTTTCATGGAGCCAGGATCACGCTTGGGGTGTATGGCAGAACCAGGAATGGGGTCGGCGGTGGTGGGCAAAGGCCTCATCCTGCCCCTCCAAAAGTCTTGGGATGGATCCTGCAGGGAGCAGGAAGGCCTGGGAAGTGTTTGCTGCTGGGTGATTTCCAAAGGATGCAATCGAGATAAAATTAAAAATAAATGAAATGTTCCACTAAGCTGTAGGCAGTGCCTGTGAAGCCATCACCTCCTGCTCCCCGAGTGATCCCCCAGCCCCCCTGACTTTTAGTCGGGATTTATAAATAGGTATTTTTAAAGGACGCCCTGTGCGGTGGGATCCGAAAGCCAGTGCAGGTTTGCTCCCATCAGCTGCAACTGAAAACTGCCACAGGGTTTTGCTGCTGAGAAAGGGTGGGGAGGAGGGGCAGGAGGGGCAGAGCCTGAACTGTGGGAGCCGGGCAGCAGTGCGGAGCAGGTGGGCGATGCTGGGAAGATCAGGGCTGGATGGAGATGCCCGCTGAGCACAAACACATCCAAAAGAGGCGGAAACATCCCACAGCCCCCAGGGGCCGGTCCTGGAGTTGAGCAATGGTCACTGTTTGAAGAGTGAGAGCTCACCCCAAAATCTCATCCCTGACCCCGCTCCTACAAGGGGACCGGGCTGGCCGGTGGGGTCCAGTAAGCAGGGCTGGGATGCAGTGGGTGTCCCAGGACACGGCGGGTGTCCCTGCCCGCTCCCTGGCCCCAGGAGGCAGCTGTCAGCATCTGCACGGCAAAATGCCTGTGTCTTTGCTCCTCTCCCCGAGCAACATTCCTCCAATTAGTTCCCTGCTCCAGCAGCCCAGCAAGGTCAGGACGCAGGGCAGGACCACGCAGGCACGGCGTGGGTGGTTGGGAAAGCAGCAGGTCCCAAAAAGCAGAGTTGGGAGCAGCATCCCCTTTGGGGCACTTCCCAAATGTGAATCCAATAATGCTCATACCCACCTCAGGCAGGAAGGGAAAGAGTTAGTCCCCTGTTCGTAGCTGGGTAAGTCACTGCTTAGAGAGCTGGAGGGTTTGCAGCCAGGCTGGAAGGTGAAGCACGGGTAGGAAAGGGGCCAGGCACCCTGGCACCGTGGGCACGAAGGCACGAGCAAAGAGAAGAAGAGCGGAGGGATGGAGGGGAAAACAGAGCACAGACAGGCAGCCGGGACCCCTTTGCCAGCGCCATCCTGCTGCACACCCCTGCGCTGTACAGCACGCGGGGCTGGCAAAGCAACCCCAAGGCAGCCCTGCCGCAGCGGGGAGCCAGCGCCAGGATGGGGCGAAGCAGCGGGGCAGCACGAGGGCTGCCAAGGGGGTGCCACCAGCCCCTGTCCTGCTCCTGGGGGTGCAGCGACAGGAAGGCAAGTGATGGGGTGCTTCCCTGCATCCCTCTTCCTTGTTCCATCCATGTGCTCCTTTTGACTGCTTCCCCCGTTTTTCTCCAGCCCCTTCTCTCCCTGTCGGTGCCCTGGCAGTTCCATGTTCCCTGGCCTTTCCCACCCAGACGTTTTGGGGCTCGGAGAGGCCAGGCCAGGCTCTTCCCAATCCCACAGCCCTCCTAGACTGGCTGGTTTGGCGATGCGGCTCCGGCTGGGAGACCGCAGAGCCAGGCAGGGAAAGGGGCTGCAGGGTCAGGGCTGATCCAGCCACTGCACTGGGATGTGGTGGCTGGACCCTTCCCAGCCACATCGTCACCTCCTTTGGGTTTGCAACAGGGCAGAAGCATTCAAGGGCCTGATCTGTACCCCCCACTCCCTGCTGGGAGCACACCCACATCCCAGGAAGATGAAGCCAGAAAAAAATGGATCCAGCGCCGAAATGCAAAAAAGCTTTGAAGGGGATATTTCCAAGGCAAAACTCGGCTTGGCACACCCTGAGGGTTAACTCCGGCCGGGGCTTCCCCCCTGCTCGGCCCCACTCCCCAACACAACCCCTCCAAGGTGTCCTGCTGGGCCCCCACCCCGCTCTACCCCCCTTCTCCGGCACGTTTGCCGACGCCTGCCCAGGCAGGATGAGGCTCGGCAGCGCAGGGCCGGGGCTGAGCGAGGCCTCGAGGGAGCCAGCGAGCTTCTGTGCGGCGTCTGGCTGCCAAGCGGCAGGCGGGAAGCACCTCTGGAGCACTCCGGCAAATTGCTTACAAATGTAGGGCCCGCGTGCTCCGCCAGCCGCCGGCCGTGGCAAAGGCAGCGTGGCTGCCCGCTCGCCAGACGGGACCGAGACCCTCGTCCGCAGCACGCTCTGGCTCCAGCCCCCAGCCCGGGAGGAAAGTACCAGCCCTCGGCCTTTCAGATCCTTGCTGGTGTGGGGGGACCAGGATGGTGCAGCCCCACACGGTGTTTCCATCCGGCTCCCCCGACTAAGCAGCCCCCTCTGTCGTGTTGCACTCCGTGCCTCAGTTTCCCCATGGGGCTGGGCTGCACCCCCATGGCAGGGATGCCAGGCCAGGCTGAGCTCCCCGTGGGGTGCAGGGGGCACCCGGGAAGCAGCCAGGGAGGGCGGGTGCCTCACCCGCAAAGCTGGCAGCTGGCCCGGCACAAACCCATATTTACCCCCCCAGGGCGCTCGCCTGGCGCCGGCTGTGCTGCCTGCGTGGAGCCAGGCGCGCCCTCGCCCAGCCCAGCCAGCACCCCCTCTGCTAGCACACGGGGCACCCTGCGTCACCCCACGCCCTTCACGAGAGACCTCGTCCCCGCGGGGACACCCTTGGGCTTCGCCCCGAGGTCTCAGAGACGGACACAATCCCTCCAAAGCGCTGAACCGCTCACCGGCAAGGAGCGACACATGCTCATCTGGGTTTGGCTGGGGAAGGAAATGCCCAAATGTCCTGTGTGTCCCCCTCAAAGCGACCCTTGGGGTCTCCTGCCCTGGCTCTCACACAGAGAGTCAGGCTCCAGAAAGCAGTGCTTTTGCTGTGACTGCCCAATTTTGTCCACCCAGCGTGGCCACAGCAGAGCTCCTCCACTGCAGGCCTTTGTCTCTGCGTGGGACAGACAGATCTATAACTGGAGACCCACCTCCTTGCTGGAGACTCCTTGAAAAAATACACCTTTCTGCTGGTCCTGTGTCACAGACCCTCATTCCTTCCCCTTGCCATGGGAAATCACATCCCCACACCGCTGGCTGCAAGTATCCCCACGCCATGGGCCTCCCCGCGCTGTGGGTCTGAGCATCCCTGTATCACGAGCATCCCTGCACTGCCAGCCACGAGCGTCCCTTAACATCCAGCCTGAGTGTCCCCGCACCGCCAGCCACGAGCATCCCTGCGCTGCCGGCCATGGGTACTCTGCACGCAGGGATGCTCTCTCTGGGCACTGCAGGAACACGATCCTGCTGCCCTGGGTGGCAGGAGAAGGATTGTGTGCTCTGGATGCACCAAATACACGCGCATACTCTTGGGAAAATAAAATCCACCTGAGGACTGTCACCACTAAGCCAGTAAACCAGCTGGAGGAGCTAATCAGCTGTGATCCTGCGGAGCACCAGCCGTCCCTGATGGTGGTGGCAGCCTCCTGGGGCTGGAGGCGGAGATGGCAGGAGGTGGCAGCTTCACTCGACCTGCCCTGCCTGGCCTCGACCAGCGCCGATGGCCTCGGGTGGCCCTGCCTTGGTATACGGTGGGTTCACGCTGGGGCTCAGGAGAGACTCCACGTCTCACCCAAAATCGAGACCCAAAGAGGTGACGTCCATCCCTCTTCTGCAGGAATCACCCTTCCCTGTCGCTCCTCTGTCCCCAGGCACGTCCGCTGCGGCCACCCACACCCTGCTCCTCCCGGCGCAGCCTCCCAGCAAATTGGCTGCTTCAGGTGCAGTTTCCCAATAGGTTCAGAAGAGATTCGTCCGCTTCGATAGGGAAGGAGCTTGGCCACAGAGACATTAAGAAACTCAACCAAAGTTGCCCAGCAAGCTTGGGACGGAGGTTGGGTGAGAGCCGAGGGCTCCTGACCCCAGCTGCCTGCCACAGCCACCAGCCCACACCCCAAATGCTGAGCCCAGCGCTGTGCCCAGCTCCCTGGGCAGGCAGGCCCCCCCCTATTTCCCCCGTGGTTATGGTGGGTGAATTTGGTTGCCAGGGTGCTGCCACCTGGGATACGCGGCCGAGCACCCGTCCCTGCATCCAAATGCCACGGGTGCTTTCCTGCCCACAAATGGCCTGTACCGGGGTTTGAGGCTTCGCAGCATCCCTACGAATGGGCTCCCCACTGATGCCGACAAACAGGTCCTCCGCCAAGGCAGGCACTGCAGGGTGGGTCCGACTGGGGCAAAGCCACTGGGTTAACTGGCAGGAACAGGGAAGCTGCAATCAGGGAGGCGGAGTCCCATCAACAGGGCAAATAGCAGCGACGGGAGAGCGCGACACGGCAGCGAGCCCCTTATCTTTCCCTATACCGGCATCTGGCAACTCCTTGAGAATAATTGGTGCCTTCATCCCTTCAGAAACCTACCAAACCCAGGTGCAAGACACGCCAGACCTGGCCAGGGCCCTGCCTGCTTTGACACCGCACAGGCTGTGCAACGGCCGTCGCACCCAAGCCCCACTCTGCTTTCGGCAGCCCGGGTCCAGCTGGAACAACCCCCGCGGGTGCAGCAACTCCCAGCGGCTCCGCACAGCATCCCAAGGGCTGACACAGCATCCCTGCACTGTGAGCATCGCCATGCCAAAACACAGACCGCTCGTCTCTAACCTCAACAGCCTCCATCATTTAGCCCTAGCTCGAGCCCCAAATCTTAGGCCTTACAGCCACGCAGAGCCCCAGCTGTCCCTGCCACCGAGTTATCTCTGCCAACGGCATGTCTGAGCCTCCCCTGGCAGCTCTGCCTCCCTCCTCATCTGTGCCTTCTCCTTCTCTAAGCTCTCCTGTCCTGCGATGTGTTCAGATACGATGGTGGATGATGGTGAAGGCAAGTGATGGCAAAGGCAGAGGAGTTTGAGAGGTCTAAGGCATCTACCTTCCTCCCTGGGCTGGGATGGGCTGGGGACCCACGACAGGCGAAGGGGAGGGTTTGGGGACATACCAGCAGGACCGTGGAGTCAACTAGGAGCCTTTTTTCTTCTTTGGGAAAGGCTGGAAGCCTTTTTCCCAGGGAAAATCCAACAATTAAGTTTTTTAAAGAGGTTGGCAGCAGGAGGGAGCAAGGGCAGCATCCCCGCACAGCACAGACATTGATCGCTCACCCCCAGCCCAGCTGCCCTGGGACCCCCAGCCAGACACCCAATTTCCCCCCACTGCTTCCCCCTCCAAGCAAAGCAGGAAAAAACAGGCAGCTTGTTCAAAGGAAAGGCTCCCAGAACAATTAAAGGAAAAGCAGAGTCGGAAACCCCATCCCCATCCACGCAGCTGGGAAGAAGGTGCAGCTCTCCGAGGTTTCTCAGCCACAGCAGGGATGGAGGGAGCAAACGCCAAGGCGGGGAAACAGCATCACAGGAGTCCTTTGGGGCTGGATCCCCCCCTTGCAAAAGTCAAACATGCTCCTGGTTTGAGTTTCAGGCCCCCAGAAGGATCTCAGCTGTGTGGTGGGATGAACGGCCCTCCCTCCCCTTCCTCGCAATAATTTTGGGGTTTGCACTGGCTGCCTACCCCAAAGTGATGAGCCCCAGCCCAGCTCCCCCAGCAAGGGGGAGCAGCAACACCCCTTCCCCACAGAGCCAAAATCGCACCCCCCAGCCCTGGCCAGGATGGAAACAGCTGGGAAAGGCTTCAGGTGGGGGAAGCCGGGTGGCTCCTTCAGAGATACAAGGGCTCCTTTCCCAGCTGGCCGGGGAAACGTGTTACCGGGAGGTGAAGTCACCGTCCCTGCTGGGACCTGGCTATTCCGCTCTCCAGGATATGAACTCAGAGGAGCTGTATTTGCCCAGGGAAGAGGTGGAGCCTTTTCCATTTCCCCCATCCTTCCGAAAGGACAGGACGCCTCCTGAGCGGGAAGAGATGGGGTGATAGCGGCGGGGGCCGGCGGCCAAGCGCGAGCTCTGCCTGCGCCCGCAGTGCATCACCAGGCAGGCTGCGGGGCCAAGAGCCACCCATGGGCTGCAGGACACGGGGACCAGCAAAACATCTGGTCCAGCATTAAAAACGCACCTTGGCTCCCATTCAACTGGCTCCATACTGGTTCCAACTGGTTCCCCTGGGAGCCGGGGAAGGGGCTGCGGGGCTCCGGTGAGCCCCAGGTACCCAGGCAAAGGGGCTGCACCTACACTGCCCCCCCAGTATTCTCATTAACGTGACACCAAGCAAACAGTGCATTAATATAATCTCTGGAGGATGCTAAACAGATCGACGAGGGCAGAAATAACACGAAAGGGACTTAGAAAGATTAGGAGAACAAACCCAGGCAGATTCAACCTGGGAAAATTGCAGACTGCAGCATCTGGGGAAAAATAATCCAACCGGCAGACGGTCAATGGGAGGAAGAAAGAGGGGAAGCAGGATGCGGGGGGACGGTGAGAGCAGTGAGAGCGCGGGTACGGAGGGAGCTGCCAGTGAGGAAAACAACCTTGGCAGCCCTGCGCGGGGGGATGCTGCTTCCCAGGATACCATCTTCCACCACGTGCCGAGGGCTGTGAACACGATACGGGCTCATGGGGGACATAAGAGGCTAGGGGGGACACGAGAGGCGAGCGGCAGCAGCCAGCAGCCGAAGGGCTTGCCTTGCACAGGAAGATTAGGGCAGGTCAGTACGTCTGGATTTGCTGAGCAACAGTTAATTAGGGAGGGCGGGCAGGGACGCAACAACCCACCTACACCCGGAGGGTTTTGACGCTCAAGAGGAGCACGTAGCTATTTATTTTATGGTTCTAACAATGAGCCCTAGATAAAAATTAGAGCAGCCAAGAGCAGCCAGCAAAACCCTGCGAGCTCAAGAAGTGAAATGAGGATCCAGCCCCCCGCTGTAGCTTGGAGAGCTGCAGCAAATCATGCAGCTCCCGGGGGCGGCAGGCCACGGCTGAGGTTGGGGTACAGGGCTGCCACGGCCCTGCACCACTCTGTCCCCATCACCGCCAGCCTGGTACCCACACACGGCAGCCAGCATCTGGGAGCCGCTCCGGCCGATGGAGCCGGTACTTGAAGGACATGATGATGCGGCAGCTGGAAATCTTGCGACTTCCTCCCCCTTTGGCCCTCGGGAAGCTGCCATTCGCACGGAGCAGGCGCTACTGGGGTGGACCGACCGACCGCCTGTCCCCACCCTGGATGCTCTAATCTAGGCAAGGCACACAAAGGACGGGAGGGGAGGCACCGGGAGGTGAAGCCGTTCGCTCGAGGTCACCCAGAAGGTCGATGACTCAAGTACTGTCACTCCTTCCCGAGGCCCCAGTGACTGGGAACCAAATTTTCCCCAAAGCCTCCCCGCCCCCACCACCAGCCCGCGGGCAATCAGCCATCGGCAGACGAGGACTAACCTCAGACCGCTGCTGGCAGCTGCGTGGCCGGGGTTTGGAGTCACACATGGTTAAAAATACCTTGCGGATGCCTTTCCTCAACTCTGACCCCACGAGCCGGTGCTGCCGCCAGCCCTGCTCAGGGACGTGCCAGCGGGGTCCCCCGGGATGCACACAGCCCGATCTGTGCAGGGACCGGGCAGACGCTGCCTGGGGACTGGGTTTTCCTCCCTATGAACCAAGGATTTCCACTCCTGGGGGGCTGCTGCCTCTACCCTCTATTGCCAAACCAAAACGAGAGGCTCTTTGCTTCCCTACAGCTGCCTTCCAGCAAACGATGCGTGGGCTATCCAGCTGCCCCTGAATTGCAGCTCGGATCTGAGCAGCTTGAGCAAACCGTTTCCTTCCCTCCTGGACAGAGCCGAAACGTGGCCTCTGGCTCCTGCTGGTCCCAAGGAATGCAGGATGGGCGACTGCTCCCACAGACGCCGTGGTGCTGCAGCCATTCGTGGCATCTGCATTGGGAAAGAGCAAGAGGATTTCACCCAGCAGCGGCTGCTCGGCGCTCCCAAGCCACGAGGGATGGGAGAGATCTCTCTCCAAATCCCCTCTCCGGTGATGGCAAGGGCACAGAGGGCACCTGTCTCGCCTTGCTGCTCCCAGCCCCTGCGCGAGGTCACCTACCAAAGCGAGCAGGAACTGCCTGGCCGCTCCATGCTGCTGCCAGCCAGAGGGGAGAGGGATGGGTCCGTCCCCAGCGGGCATGGGCCAAGCTCCCTCCAGCCTGGGACAAGCAGCCCAAGAGAGTTGAACCGGCCGCTGCTCTCTCCTTTCCCTGCCACGGCCAGGGAAGGCAGCGCGGCTTTGCCTCGCCCAGCGCGAGGGCTCTTTGCCAGCCAGATCAGACCCTTTGGCTGCCCGCCTGGATTTCTGGCTTGCCAGGCAATGCCACGAAGTGGGAGAAGCCATCGCCAAAATCCTGCTGAGCACCTGGCCGGTGGCTCTTTCCTCGCGCCTTAGCTGGAGCGGAATGTTTTCACCCAGCTGCGGCAGCAAAGGATTCCCTCGGGACCCCGTCTGCAGGGTACAGGAGAGGGACACAACAGCTCTATCACTACGATGCCCTGCACCACCCTGCGTGTCCCCGAGCAGAAGCAGCAATCGCTGATAAACGCACTTAGCAGCCGGTGACGCTGCGTGTCGCAGGACAGGCATCTCCCCGTCCCCGCGGTGGAAGCAGGAACCCGCACCAGGACCCCGTGCCCGTCTCGCCACCCCCGTGGGGGCCTCGGCGGCTGCCAAGTTATTCTGAATGCTGCGTTCCTGCCCCCTTCCCCTCGTCCCAGCTGCTCCGGGGCCGGCATGGAGGACAGCAGGTTCCTCCCATCGCCCAGCCCAGGCGCTGGAGCCGGCCGGCAGCTGCTCGGGGACCAGCTGGGGACAAGGGCGACACGGAGCAGCCCCGTCCCCCCACGTACCAGGGGAGGGACAAGGGCTGATTTACAGCAAGGTCATAGGCATCAGAATACAACTGCAATGGATAACCAGGGGGTTGGATCTGAGGACCCCCCCGTCCATGGGGTGAGCTCTGGTTGGCAGCTTCCCATGTGGGGACAGGGAAGGGGGTTGTGGGGCAGCACATCAAAATTTCCGAACCCCTAAAGAGCTGGCCCACCTTAACGCCAGAGGTAAAATGAGGCAGGGGGAGCATTCCTGGCCCCTCATGAAACCAAGGTTGCGTCCAGTTTCCCGCAGGGACCCTGCCGCCTGCGGGGACCCCACCGCCAGGTCGGCCCCCTCCATCCCGTCCCCCTGCCTCAGCTCTCCCAACACCCGGCCCGACCGAGGAGTGGTGGGATGCAAGCCAAGGCCTGCCCGCATCCTGGACCCCCGCCGGCAACCCGATATGTTTACGCCTTTCCAGCACGGCGGGTGCGTGTCAGGAACGGCCCCGGCAAGCCCGAGTTGGCGGCGGAGGCAGGACGTGGGAGCCGAGCGCAGAAACCCCCGCCTGCTGCCTTGCAGCATCCCAGGGGGGTGATGGGGAGAAAGAGGGGGGTGCACAGGGGAAAAAAGGATCCCCCACCTTCCTCGGCTCCTTTTCGTAGGAAAAGGCACCCCTTCTTGCACCATGCCACCCCTCCTGCGGAACCGTGTGCCCCCCACCCCGGCCAGGGAATCACGGCGGGTTGCCTCATCCCCAGGCCCTGCCAGCAAACGGCTTTCCAAGCCGTGCCAACCCTGCTGGGAAAGCGCTGGGAGAGCAAACCAGCCCTGGAAGCTGCGTGTCCCTTCCCGGCCGAGGAGGCGCTGGCTTTGCAAGCACATGGCCGGCCACATGTCGGGTCTCAGGGGGCTGACGGCCACATGCTGGTCCCCATCCCAGTGCCCCGGTTGTCCCCGGGTGAGGCTGAGCAGAGGCACCCACCTGCTCTGCTCCTGGGCGGAGATGTTTATCCAGGACAATATTCATGGGTGACACCAACACCTGGTATGAATTTGGCCCCACAAAGCTGCAGACATTTGGAGCAGCCTGCAGCAGAGCATAGGAGAGCCATGACTTCAGGGGCTCAGAGCTAGACCCCACCACGTCCACACCAGGTTTGGGGTGGAGGGGAGGGAGAAGCAGCTCCAGGACGTCCATGCGCTGCTAAATATAACCAGTGGGACAGATGCTCTGAGACAGGGAACTGCCTGTGCCCCGGCACCGCTGAGGAGGAAGCTGAGGGCTCCCCCAAGGCTTGAGCAGCCCTCGGGGTTTGGAGACACAGAGCAGGGTCAGAGGCAGCTCCTCTGTCTGTGCAAGAGCCTCTTCCCCTGCAAGGAGGAACATTTCCCTTCTTTTAAACCCAGCAGGATTAGCGGGTGCTCATTCAGGGAAGTCAGGAGGGCTCATGCAGCCCTTCTCCATCCGCATCAGCCCAACAAAACCGAACCTGAGGTGCTTCAGACCGACCAGAGCAGCCTGGGCTGCAGCCCAGAGCAATCCCCACTGCCGTGGCTATGCCAGCCCCCACAATGGCAGCTGGACCCACCATGCACCCATGCCCCCCACATAGGCAATGACTAGCCACCGTGGAGGACTCCGACCCATTCTGGAGACCGATGAGGCAAGCGGTGCTCACACGGCCTCGCCGTGGCGGGGATGCATCTGGGGAGGTTCCCGAGGGCTGTGAGTTGGGTGTCCTGCCCAGGGAGAGAGGACACCCACAGGAAGGGAAGGTCCATGGGGCTCCCAATCCACTGTCTCCCTATTGCTTTTTGCATCCAATTCAGCTCCAGCTAGAAAACCCCCCAGAGACTTAGCCATGCCTGTCCCGGCAAAGAAACAAGACGATGTCCCAAGACAGGCTGCTTGAGGCGGGAAGCGAGGGCAGAGAGCCAGCCAGACCCTGGGACCAACACTCCGAGGGGGCAAAAGGCACCTGCAAAGCGGGTGGGAGAGCCCGAGTCAGCCCCGCTGCTGGGGACATCTCCGTGCTGGGCACCCGGCGCCCGCGCTGTGCTCACCGACTCCCTTCACAAGCAGTCAGGGCGCCTTACACAACCAGCCGTGCCTGCGGCTGACGGCGGTGTTACGAAACTCGGGGAGTTTTCACCCCTCCCGGCACAGCCGCCCACCGGGGTCGGCTGATACAGGCTCTGGCTTCTGGGATGGCACCCGGGGGGGGGGTCTGGGCATGGCGGCAGCTCCGGGGGCCACGTGCTCTCTGCGCAGCCTTGGCTGGGGCCCGGTGGGGGAGCGGCGCCGGCGCTGGCAGGGCTTGGCGGAAGCGCAGCCGGACGTGTTGCACCAGGCCTGGGATGCTGCGGGAGCCGCATACCTGCGGCGCGCGCAGGTTTTCCCTGCTCCCTTATCTCGCCATCGAAGCTGTGCTCGGTTGCAGCTCTGGCCTTTCTCCCCAGGGGTTGCAAACGGTTCGGGGTGCCTGCGCACCTACCCCAGGCACAGGCTGCTGCAGCGCCGGGCATCCCGCAGGAGTGAGGGATGGGTGAGGGCGTTCAGCCCTTCCCCGGGAGGGTAAAGATCGTCCCGGCAGAGCCATTTCCAAGCAGTTTGGGCATCTCCAGACAGGTCTGTGACTCACCGGGACACCTCAGCAAGGCCCGGGAGATGTTGCAGCCCTAAGGTTCAAGCAGGTCCCTCCCTCTCCATCCCCGGCATGATTTTTTGGGGAAGATAGGGTGGGATTTGGGGGAGCCAGAGTGCTCACAGCTCCTCCCTACCTCCTCGCCTGCTAGAGCAGCCAGAAAAAAGGTGGTTTATTGTTATTTAGTTTCTGCCCCTTTCATACTCTTTTGCCGGAGTTTTTGCCAGCGGCGGGCCCTGGGTCTGGCGGGGGGCCAGGCCAGCCAAGGCACTCTTAAAAACAAAGCAGGGCGCGTGCATGCACACACACACGCACAGCATCCAGCCCCTCTTTTAACTCTTGCTGGGGTGATGCTGCGTGGAAGATGCTTTCCAGCCAGCCAGGAGTGTGCAGTAGCACGCTCCTGACCGCCTGGAAACCATCGTCCGTGGGAGAGCCTGTCGATTGCCACTGGGATCCAATAATTTACTCCCCCCTTCCCAGGGAAACCTTCCTGCAGCATGGGGATCCTGATGGAGAGGTAGCGGGAGTAGTGATGCTGGTGATGCTGTCATGGTCCACAGGGACCCGCTTGTCCTAACCAGGGACAATGCTGCAACCCCTTTCTAGGCTGCAGCCAAGATCTTCGGACCCAGCAGCCCTGTAGAGGAACGAGGAGGAGGAAGAGCACAATGATGGCTTCACCTAAAAGCAACTCCTCTTCCGCATGGTAGAAAGCTGGGGAGTGCCAGTGGTGCGCAGATGGTATCCCCAAACCCACGGGGCCGACTGCTTTTTTGCTTAGGTCGCTGCCACCCGGAAAGTCTTTAACCACCCAGCTCCCTCCTGCCTGCAACCAGCCCCATGCCCCCAGCACGTCCCCAGCCCCAGATGGAGGACGGGACGCCCGTGCCAGCGGTGTCCTTGGTGTGTTCCCTCCTCCCCTGCCTGGGCGCAGCCCCGGGGGAACACTGTCCCCATTACGGTGCCCGTGTGCCGCCGGCAGCCAGGCACACACCGTCCCCATGGCTCGGGGCTGCCCTCCCTGTCTGCCTTCGAGCTGCCATCCTCCGAATTGTCCCATGTTTCTGGGTCAGGCAGCCAAAACGGCCTCCGCAGCCCTCGGGAAAGGGGAGCTGAGCCCCCTGGTCCGGGCTGAGTCACTGGGAAGTGCCCAAAGGATGGAAATCGCCCTCCTGCCCCAAACCTCAGCCTCCCACCTGTGACACCACGGGTGGCCACCAGCCCAGCTCCCTCCACGGCCCTGAGGGACCTCCGCATCCCTCTGAGAGACTGGCAAGTCCCTGGGATACCCCAGCGCTGCCCAGCTGTCCCCAAGGGAAGGCAGCATGGCCCAGAGCAGCCCCAACAGACCCCACACTCATTCCCTTCCCCAGAATTAGCCCCTTTTTTCCCCTCACTCTTTTACCCAGGCAGGGAAAAGGCAGATGCAGGTGGCCTAGGCTGACAGCAAGGAGCCACAGGCTGCCCTGCCAACAGATTTTCAAAGGCTGGGGACAGAAATACAGACCCAGGACACAGCAACATTGGGTGCAGAGGGACACAGGGCTGGGCGCCCTGAGGAAGCTGTGCGATGCCCAGCACGGCCTCCTCCATCTCCGTGTTCGACACTGTTTGCTTGTGCCTTATCTCCCGCGCTCGGCACAGTGACGCTTTCCCCAGCTCTGGGCACACCAGCAGCAGCCGGGCCCCTTTCCAAACACAACACCCGTTAGAGGCTGACTTTGAAAAGCAACTGCCCATTCACTCCTGTCACCACCACTGCCTGCACAGGGCTCTTCCTTCCTGGGGAGAGAGGCGGAAAAAAAAGGGGCTAAACCCCTCCATGAGCTGGGACAACCAGGAACGCGGATGGGAAAACCCACCAAGCAACCACCAGGCTACCGGAGGAGACACCCATCCTGGGGAGGCCGGGAGCCGTGGCAGGAGGAAGGAAGGACCGACCCCACTGTCCTGTGCACTTGCAGCCCCGCCGCCATCCACCCCCGCAGAGGCCACGCTCGCTGGAGCCTTTGAAGCCTTTTTTCTCCCCCTCCCACCCACACACCCACCCACCGCAGGCCGATTCAAAAGCAGGTTTTGGCAGGCTGTGGGGCGGTGGGGTCCCCGGCATGGGGCTGCCGCCAGCCGGGCTCCCCTGAGCACGGCACCTCGCCCGCTCCTGGCTCGCTCTCAGTGGAAGAGGGAGTTTTGCCCGTTTCGGCAGAGTTTCTCGGCGTCTCTCCGCAGGCGTGCCCACGGCCTTTCCAAGCCGGCGTGCGGCTGCGGAGCCGGTCCAGCCCGTCAGACCTACAGCACGCAGGGAGAGGAGAGGAGGACACAGCTGAGGACGCTTGAGAACTCGTCCTCGAAACTTGGGCTTCAAGAGATGTGGCCAGGGCCACACTTGGGCTTGGTGGCAGAGCCGGGTCCAGCCGCCTGCACCGCCTGGGGCCAGGCCAGAGCAGGCAGGGTGCCCAGACACCACCGCCAGCAGGGAAAGCCATCGGGTGTAACAGAGCCTGAAACGATAAGGATCCTGTCCGAGGCCAGTCCTGGCTCTTCCCCGCAGCCAGACCACAGAGGAGCCAGAGCACCCAGAGCCTAGGACAAACTTCCCTTGGGAGCAGCAGTGAAGAAGAGGATGGTCCTCCTTGGTGAGGGGGGATGGCATGCTGGGCTTGCCGACTGCCGCAAAGGCACATCCAACATCATTGCAAAATAACCCCCAAACTGCAAAAAGGAGCAGCTTCTTCCCCAAACAACTATGGACCCACTACTGCTGAGAGAATGAAAAAGCCCGGCAGGACAGGAAGGGAGAGCGGGTGTTTCTGCAGAGGACAGGGACACAGAGTGCCGGTGGCAAAGGCTAACAAATCACAGGAGAGATATTAAACCTCATGCTTCGGGGCTTAGGCTGAAATAGCTACCAGGGATTAGGAGGAAATTTAAGGGGGAGGGAGGGAGCAAGTTATCCCACATCTGCCTGCTGCAGTCTCGCAGCACGTGGAGTGGCATTGTCCCACTCCTGCCCAGCCGGACGGGTGACAGCAGCATCGGAGGGCTGGCACCGCTCTTGGTAAAACCTTGCTTTTTGCTGCCGGGATGCAGCAATAAGGGGCACCAACCCAGGCGTGGGGGTAAAGCCAAGAGCCCCTGCAAGCTTTGCTAGCATTTAACAACTCGCTAGGTCACAGCCCAGACATAGCCCAGTCCCAGGCGCCCCGTCCTTGATACATCCAAGGTCTGGAAAGCCCCAACATAGCTGGTGAAATGGGGCAAGTCACTGGTGAAATGGGGCAAGTGGCTGACTGAAGCCGGCCAAACATCCCCGAGGCAGCAGCTGAACCCCGGCAGGGCTTTGCTCCCTGTCCTTGAGAGTTTAACACGTTTGCTCAGCTGCTGCCCTTTCTTTGCACTTTACGCACGTTTAAACACAAACCTTCACCACTCCTGCGAGGAAGGCAAACAGTGAGCCCAGCTCCCGTCACCTTCCACTGTTCCTCCAAACCCCGGCCACCACAGGGGCATCACAAACACACCCCTCCAGCATCACCCCAGCATCCCCCCCATCCCCTGCCCCTTAGCCCTGTATGGCCAGGGGTGGGGACACCCAAACCTTGCCAGGCACCGTCCAGCTCCAGGAGCCATCACCCCTTCCCACGGATGACAGCACTGGCTCGGGGGTGGCAGGGGGGCTCTGCCTTTCGCCTCCCCCAGGAGCCCCAGCCCCTCGGTGCCGCAGCGGCCGCCCTGGCCCGGCCAACTGGCGCATTGTTGGTGAGCGCGGCCAGCCCGGGGACGTGATTGATCGCCAGGGAGAAAGGCCAAAGCCGTGACGGGTCGTTTAACAATTTCAATTAAACTGCAGCGCTTGGGCGGGGGGGGGCGGGGGAGAGAGAGAGAGAGAGAGAGAAGGAAATTAAAAAGCAGGACATTTCTATTGCTGCGCCAGGGAACCTCAGCAAAGCACGGCTGGCTCAGCAGGAGCAGCCTGGCTCTCCCAGAGGAGACCCCCTCCCTGGCTACAGAAGTGACCACGGCATCGTCTCGACGTCCCCTTCCCGCAGGCAGGATGCCTGCCCTCGCCTGCCCTTCCCCTCCCGCTCCTGCCCCCGAAACTTTCTCCCTGCCCGCCCCACCGCCTTATAATAATAGGTGCTGTGACCCACTTGTAAGGCAGTACTTGCGCGGGGAGGAGGGCTGTGCATGGTGAATATTAAACAACGTGTCCCTGAAGTTCCCGCTGCTGGGACTGGCGCTTGATTTTTGCTTACGTGCAGTGACTTTTTTAGGCACAGGAAGCCCCAGAGGGCTGATCACAGCAACCAAGCTCCCAATCCACTGAGACAGCAGAAGGACTCTTAGAGGGATTTTTAAAAAAAAAAAAAAAAAAATATATAATCAGCATCTCAGCTTGTCATATGGAAAAAGTGCTTTAATGAGCAACAAATGCAGCAAATGCTCGGCTCACACAGCATCGGTGAGAGGAGAGAGAGGCAACCGTAAGGGATGGGGAGCGGCGATGCCCTCCACGCCAGGGATGAGCCCCTGGGACCAGGCAAGCCTCCACAGTGGGTCCCAGCACGGGAGCCCCACTGAGGGCTTGCAGCAGTGGCCTTGCAGGGGTCTGGGCTGTTTGCACCCTCCTCCTCATAAAGGAATAAAATGAAAATAAGCAGAGGGAACTGCTGACGCCGCTGCAGCGGGGGAGTTAAAAACACACATTCACGTGGGTGCCCCACGGCTAGAAGGAGTGGAAGATGCCAGAGAGAAAACGCAGATGGGGTTTAACTGGGAGAGAGTTACTGGAGGGGACTGGAGGAAACAAGTGGAACTTTACCCCTCCAGGTGTGCAGAAGGAGAGCCACAGGCACCCACCCCAGCCTGCCCACACCGCCTGGCCATGGGACACCAGCTCAGGGGAACAGGGCTGTGTCAGCTGGCAGGACGCTCACGTCCTGACGTTACTTATTGCCTTGGGGGTGTCCTTCAACCTGCCTGCGCAGGCAAACCGCTCTCGCTCCAGCTCAGGGACCCTGTACAGGCACAGTCCCTGACCTGCAAGCATGGGCAACGGCATCCAGTCCCTCCACCCAGGGACCAGGCACCCCCCGTTCTGGGGAGGAGGTGGCCCCCAGCCCTCCTGCAGGCCCAGCCATCCGGATTTGCAAAGTTTTGGCCCCAATCAAAGCTTTCCAGTAGCTGACCCAGGGGAGTTGATGCCCTTCTCACATTTATAATCCTCAGCCTCACACATTTCTTAGCACCAGCCTTCTCGCCCCGAGCTACTCCTAAGAAACTTTAAAGCTGCTTCTCCTGCCCGCCTTTCCCCTCTCCTTTCCCAGGACAGTTTTTCCCCCCTCCAGCTTTCCCACACACACTCACGAGACCCCCCACAACATGCAGCCCTGGCAAAGGGTCCCACACCCCCCAGCCCAGAGTGGCTCTCACAGCCCAGGCAGGTGCTGTGCACCTTCCCCCCCGCCACACACTGCACCGAGAGCCCTTTTATTTACTTTTCCCAGTCTTCTTTGCTCAGTAGGTCACAAAAAGTGACCAGGAGCTCAGCTCTCTACAAGGGCACCATGGCACCGGCCACAATCTCCTCCTCCGCCTTTGTACCCTTCCGATCTCCTCTAGATGCCATGTGGCGCCTGCAGGACCCCAGTGCCCTTGGGGACCCCCGTGAGCCCGACGTTTGCTCAGAGCCGTGCTTCCCGCTGACCTTTCTGAGAGCACGTGCAAGAAAACAGCCCTGCTGAAGGGTTAAACATTACCAGACTGAAATTCAAGGCTTGACGATTGGTTCCAGTTGACTGGCTGGGATGATAATTTTTCACAAGATAAATACAGCCGGGAGTGAGCAGCAATCGCTAAAGACCCTTTGTAGCAGCATCCCCCCCACAAGCGGCTTCACTTCCCTCCACCACTGCCGTTTCCCTTTGCCCATCCCTGCTCAGTGGCCCACGCTTCAGGGCCCCTGGCCCCGAGCCCGAAGGGAACCCCAGCCCTGCAGGGAGGATCGCTTACAGCCCGGTCATTCATCTGCACGGGCTGTGCTTGCGCTCCCACCTCCGGCCACAGCATAACTCATGCGCCAGGGTTCAGAGCCAGCACTTGCACCCTTGGCTTGGATGGCACCGAGCCCGCTGCTGGGACTCACACCCCGAGACAGGCAGCGCCTGGGCGGGGAGAGGGAGCCCACAGCTCTGCACCCGGGTACTCACTGCTCTTGGCCGCCTTGATCTTGGCTACCAGTTTCTGCACGCTGGGTACGTCCCCATTCTTCACAGCCTGGATCAGCTCCTGCTCTCGCCCCATTGCAGACAGGTGGGAGCGGTGGCGGCGCGGAAGGCAGAGACCCTTGGATCCCGGACGTTTATAAAGCCATGAGAATAAGCCCCTAATTCCTCAAAACACACTTTGATGGGAGATGAAATCCAGCAAGAAAGATACTTTACAATCCCATGGGACGTAAACCCCCGAAGGAAGAAGTCTTTCCGTTAAGGGCAGAAGTCCCTTTCTGCGTCGGGAGGAGCAGGACCCGGGTGGGGTTTGGTTGGAGAACATGCGATCAATTAAAACGAGAAATAGTTCAGCACTTCGGGACAGGCTCCTGGCAGCACCAGGGCTCTGTGAGACCAAGCCAGGCGGCTCGGGGCAGGGCAGCCAGCGCAGTCAGCATCAGGATGCCCTCAGCCTCTCGCAGCACTCCCAGAGTCGGAGGTGTTGTGCTTTGCTCCCCTCGCCAGGCTCTGCTGCGCTGATGAGTCCCTAATTCTTCCCAAAGGGATTATGGGCTCGTCGCCATCTGGAAGTTATAGATCCTCCCTCTCTGGTGCTCATTAGCCCCTTCGTTTCAGCATTCCTCTTGGCGACAGCGCTGCAGCCACGCTGGGGAGCCCCGCGCACGGCCGAGCCCCGGCGTGGCAGCCCGGGACCTGCGGAGGGGAAAAGCAGAGTCAGCCCTCGAAGGCCATTTACCTCCCGGCTCCGTCACAACAGCTTTTGTATCCGCGCCGAAGAACAAATACTTTGACTATATTTAGTCCTGGCGGGACTTGGCTTGTCCTCGTGTTAAATGGAGAGGGAAGAACCTGTGGAGGAAACCTCCCGAGGGTGCTGTCAGGGGGTGGCCAAGGAGTGGGATGGGGGCACAGCTCCTTCCCCGCCCCCACCCGGGGCCGCCACACACCATCTGCTCCCTAAAGGCAGCACATGGGGCTCGGGGCACCACAGCATCTCCCCCTCTCCTTTCCTGGTGGCAGCACCCAAGGGATGGAGCCGGTTTAGCCAAAGTCCTCTGCAGCCCAATGGGAGTGGGTCAGCCTGCCGGCACTATGCCCCTCCCATGCAGGGGTAAACCCTCACCCTCCAAATCACCCATGAACCTCAGTGCCCTGCAACCCACGACACTCTTTAACCACTGCACAAGCTCTCTCTAACCCAAGTAAGGAGCTGGGTGTAATTCGCAGCACAACCACGCTCAGAACAGGATCGCAAGCCCACGTCCTGGCCAGCTTGGGTACCCCGGAGAGGGCATGGGGTCCTGCGGCAGTGGTTCACACCTCCCAGCCTGTGCTCTCCCGCTGCGCCTGGGCTGCCCAAACTGGGTGGCAAGAAAATCCCTCCTGGTTCAGGGCCGTGCATCTGGCAGGCTGCTCCAACACCCGAGAAGGAACGTGTGTGCAGGAGGGCAGGGACCAGGAGCTGCAAGGCTGTCACCAGATCACCCTGCAACTCCCCCCCTGTGCCAATCCGGGCTGGATCAGAATCGGCTCCATTTCCCCCCGCCATGGGCTCAGGCATGCTGTCTCCCTTCCCAGAGCGCTTGCCCTCAGCCGTTTATATAATAGTGGGTGTCGCTTCCTCCAAGCAATCGAGGTCGCTGTTTTGAGGATGGAAACCACAGGGGAGAGCAGGCAACAGTGGGAAGAGAGGTCCTGCCTGGGTTGGGGGGGGTGGGGCAAAACCAGAAGGGGCGTCCCATGGCACAGCATCGCTCAGCCCACCCATGGTAAAGCTGGAAGCTGCAGCTGCCCACGGGCACAGACCCGCCGTGGGCTCCCCATGCTCCAGCCCTCCCCAGGGTGCAGCGGTATTCAGGGAAGCCGGAGAGGCGATGCTCCGGTGCTGCCTTCGCTTCTGGGACAAGGGGATGCCGAGATTCCCACACCAGGCTGAGGGGTTCTCCCCCTCCGTCGCTGCTCCCCTGGGGCCCACCGTTCATTCAGCCGACGAGCCCCTTGGCACTGGGGCTGCTTGGGGGCTTGGTACAAGGCACTGAGGCCAGCGGCCGCCGCAGACAGCTGTCACCTCCCCACATCCTGGGGCACCCGCAGCAGCTTATCTACCTTATAACAAAGTTTCAGCCACTTGACTCAGACTGACCTCTTGCCGCAAACAAATCCCCTCCCGAAACCTCCTGCATTGCACCGTCTTCAAAACTATTTCACTTAACCCTGTGCACTGCATCCAACTTTGTGCTGCTCTTCAAAAGCGCTCACAAAAAGGGAGCGTGAGGGCGCTGAGACTATTTACTCGCGTATTAAAAAAGTCTGCATGGCCTCACTTAGAACACAGCCCCGTGCTGCTGCTACCTCTCCCGGAGCACATGAGGCTCGGTGAGTAACTCAAAGGTACCGAGAGCTCCGAATACCGACCTCCACTTCTTCAGCCTCTCGACAGAGGAGCAGCAGCAAAGGTAAAATTCGAGAAACTCACAAAGCTGGAAAAGCAACAGCAAACATCCCTCCCACCCGAGCAGAGCTGAGCCTCCAGCCCAGGAATCCACCTGGAGAACCAAAGTATCCCAAACATTCCTGCAGCCAAGGGCAGCGCCAGGAAAGCGGAGGGAGAGGAGGGAAAACAAAACAAAACAAAACACAGCAAAACAAAACAACAACAGCAAACCAATTACGTAAGTGGAGAAGGAAAGATGCGAACGAGCAGGAGGCACCGAGGCTGGGTCCCGAAGGGGCGGGCGGGGGAAGCTCGCCTCCCCCGGGCGGCCCCGGGGAAGCCCCGCGCTGCCCGCCGCCGGGGCCAGCCGGCAGCCACGGGGGCACCGGTCGCGTCTCCATCTCCCCCCACCCCGAGACCTCCGGGACCGGGGCTGGGCCGCTCCCTCCTTCGAGGAGGGCTCGGGAGGCTTTTTGCTCGCCGGGGGGGGGGGGGGCGGGGGGGGGGGGGGGG
>JAVKLA010000002.1:30636304-30648399 GCA_034782735.1 Sagittarius serpentarius | reverse complement strand
ATTTTTGCCCGCCCCCCCCCCCCCGCCCCGCAACACACCACCGAGACGAGTCGCTCCGCTGCTTCTACGAGCGGCCCGAGCCCCGCGGGCTCCGCAGCCGGCGGCCCCGCTCACCTGGGGCGCTCCCGGGCGCTCCGCACCGGACCGAGCCACGCCGAGAAGTACGGAGCCGAGCCGAGCCGAGCCGAGCAGCAATGTGCCGAGCCGCGCAGAGCGGGAGCGGGAGCGGGACGGGGACGGGGACCGGGACCGGCGCGGTCCCGGCTGCCCGGCTCGCAGGGCGGCGCGGCGCTCGGCAAACTCCCCGCTCGGGCTGGCCCCGTCCCGGCAGGAAATCCCTCCCCGGCCCGGCCTGATTGGAAAAGCCCGGCGGGTTGTGCGGGCTGGGCAGGGCCGGGGCTGCTGTCACTCACCGTGATGCGCCGGCGGATTCGGGCAGGGGCTGGGCCGCGGCACCGCCGCCCCGGCACCGCCGCCGCCCCGCCCCGGAGCGGGGGATGCCCCTGGGGCTGCCGGGCAAGCGGCTCGCTTTGAACGGGGCCCGGCTGGAGAGCCAAGGCGGCCCGGGCCCGGCTCCGGGGCGGGGGGAGCGGGGGCGGGACCGAGCCGGTGCTCCGGGACCGGCCCCGGTGGGGAGTTCCCCCGTTCTCGACCCGGGACCGGCCCGGTGGTCCGGGACCGGCCCCGGGGGCGATCCCCCATCTTCAGCCCCAGTCCGCCCCGCTCAGCCCTTTGCCCCCTCCACCGCCAACCACCCCGGCAGAGGGGCTGCACAAAGCTGCCGATGGCACCCCCAGGACCAAAGCCCACTGATCTCCGGCTGTCCAAGCCCCAAATTAATCCTACTCTCACAAAGCACTAAAACCACCAAAAATCACCCAGTTCTGCCAGTCCTCAACAGAAACACCAGAGCCGAGCGCTCCCCCGCATACAGTTCTCTTAAAACTAGAGATTGCCTAATAAAGCTGGACAGCTTTTGCTGCATGATACCACTGGATTATCATCAACTCATCAGATTAAAAACACACGGAGGCTTTGATTTTATTCACTAAGTGCCCAGCCCGCAGCTCCCTGGGGGAGTTGCAAAGATCGGTACCTCTTCGAACCAGGCCCCGAGACATTTCGCCAAAGGATGGTTTCATGAGCAATGCCAACAAGGGGGATCCTCGGCGAGGCGGAGGAGGAACTGACGTTTCAAGACACACCCTGTCTTTTCAGTTCAGGAATAAAGAGATTATTATGCACATCTAATTATAAATGTCAACGTTTTACAGCTGCTATGTCGAAGCATGAAGCTGTAAGTAGCCCTGCTAGGAAGGGCTGCGAAGTGAAAGGTCTTGTTATTCCTCTTGTGAGTTTTGCCAGAGCTTGTAAAGCGCAGTGACATTTTAATAATCCCCTGAATTTATGTAGCACCTTTTGTCCTTTTAAGGGTCTTAATTAAGCTTTGCAGCTCCCTGAGCACAGACTAAACCCACTTTGCAGAAGGGGGAGCCCAGGCCGTGCTTTGTACAAAGTGTGCGTCCTGTTTCAGGCAGGGGTAGGACTTTCCACCCCAACGACCTCCGGCAGCACACCGTTACACCGCAGTAAGGACGTGCCGCACCGATATTCCTGCTCAAAGGCTATGCTGCTTCACTTACACTCGTGTGGTTAAAGTTGGGTAATTTAAGCTTTACTCTCTGGTGTCACACAAGCCTTTTGAATGGAGGGTGTCACTGGAGGGTTTACGCCAATTTAGTAGAAATCCACAATTTCTAGCGCAGCCTTTGAACATTAAACCATGTATCAGTGGTCCCGACTTCACATCAACACCCGACGCCTTCGCTTTATGGCCCTGCCCGCAGGCAGGCAGCCGGGCAGGGGTGAGCAGGCAGTGGCCCCCATTTCCTACCACGTACCTCACAGCTTTCCATCGACTCTCAGAGGCTGAAGGGCTGGTGGGTGAGCCTGGCACAAAGACCTGCCAGCGGCTTCAGCCGTGTCCACCTCGCAGAGCCGGCAGACCCACCGTGACATTTATTCCCCTGTGTCCACAGAGCAGATGCCGAGAGCATCGACCGAGTTTCTGCTGCAGAGAAACCCCTTCAACATTTTGCTACCTCTGCACCAGGGCAAGATGTTTGCAAGTCTAGGGGGTTTTCGGGGTGCAGGCACCCTTGGGTGGCCGGCCCTGTCCTCAGCCCCTGCAGAAAGGTGCCCAAGGCAGCACCAATTCGTGTTCCCCACTTTGGGTGCGGGGCCTGGGGGCTCCCACCAGGGCCGGGCTGCTCGGTCCGGCGGGGCCCCTGCTCCCACTCTCAGCTCTTCAGGTCGATGTTGCCATCTAGAGGCCCCCGCTACAACGATCGTCTCCTTGCAAAGTATTGGCAAGGAGGGGTTTTTTTTTAATTCAGTGCAACATTTCAAAGCAGCTTTTTTGGGTTAGGGGCCGAGGGGGAGGAACAGATCAGTTGCTCCTACAGGCGATCTGGTTTTGACTCAAAATGTCACCGGGCGACGCTTTGCCAGCGCTCCCCAGCCCACGTCTTGGATGGCTGATCGATAGCCACAGCTCAGCCCAGCTCATTTCACAGTCCCAGCAGCTATGCAAACCCCTCCTCTCTACTCTAAGATTATTTTGAGGGTGGGGCAAAAAACTCAAAAGTGATGCATTTGCTGCCGGGGAGGGAAGCAGCCCCGCTGGCAGGAGCAATGCACACAGCAGCATCCACAGCAGCTCTGCTGCCAGTGCTGGCTCCAGGTGAGGCCGTGACAGACACGGCCCCAAGATATGAGAGTGCAAGACTCCCATTCCCCAGCCTCACCCATGAAAGCCAAACTTGGAAAGTCACGGCCATCTTATCCCCACCGAACGGGTAGGAGGTCTGCGAAGGCCCATACCAGGCATCCAAAACATTTTAAGTACGTTATGAACCAGCTGGATGGAGAAATACTTCTCCCCTCTCAGCTGTGGTTCAGGCTCCTCCTTTCGCTGCTGTTTAAAACCACGCGGAACATGCCCAGCTCGACCCAAAGACTTGCTGCTGCAACCCCAAGGCGGGGGAGGCTCAGACTAACGTGGGAGGGAAGGCAGCCATGCAGGCAGGGGAGGATTTCCACAGGCAGGCAGGGTTGCTCGCCCTGGGCAGGCGTGTGGACACGGCTGCCCAGACGCTCCTAGTTCAGGGTCAGAGCGTGGCTGGAGGCCGGTACCTGCACACCCATAAGGGCAACACCACCGCGGCACAGGCTGTGGCACCCCACGTTATCTGTCCTGCAGGGAGGAAAGTGCAGGCTGAGGACAAGGCAGAGGGAGGAAGAACCTCTCCTACACTGAATCAGGTCACAACAGAAAGCAGGTTATTGCCCAGAGTTAAAGCTCCTGACATTCATTCCCACAGCGCCTGGCTTGCTGAGCACCAAAAGGTGATGGGTGCCCCACTGCTGGGCTTTGGTCCTGTCCGTAAGCAGCCCAACAAGTCTCAGTCTCACTCCCCATGCTCAGCAGTCACATCCTATCCCTGGGGACCCTTTCCTGTGCAGGCATCCCTCCCTTCCCACATTACATCCAGGACAGGCATTTTCCACCTGGCTCAGCACTCCACCTCTCTGGCCACAGTGTCAAGGGCAACGCTGGAGAAGGATGGGGGATCTGGACACACAAGGTATTTATGTATGCGTTTACTCCATCGCCTTTTATAAATCCTCCTGGCAATAGCTGCTACTGGAAGAAGTCCAAGGAGAAAAATTAGGGGGTTTGATTAAGAGGGAGATACACTTCCCACAAGGAGGAGGAGCATGCTGTGCTCCCAGGGTCCAGGCTCTAGCAGAGAAGTGTTTGGGCTGGTTTGGCCTCAGACACCTCCTGCCCCCACACCACATGCAGCACAGCCACTGCCTGCAGCCTCTGGCCGGCCACCACCACCGGGAAGGCTTCAGTGCCAGGACACAACCCAGCCCCAAGCCAGAACTTGGTCACAGCTCCATGATGCGCACGCATCCCGCAAAGCTGAACGTCAGCCATAGTATGAAAAGCAGCAGTGACTGCCCTTAGCAGAGCTGGTGGTACCTGCTGGTGGCAGACAGCAACATAAACCGCACCTAGCGTCAGGTCTCCAGCAGGTAACAGGGCTTTGGGGATGATTTAGGAAGCTCTGCTCAGCTACAGTCTTTTACAGCAAAGAAATCCCCTCCACACATGCAACCTCAGGTAACCAGCCCTTGGTGACAACACTCTGCCGGAGTCCAGCTCCGAGCTCCCTCAAAAAGCAGCTCCGCAGCCTCAGCTCAAACACATGTGAGCTGGGAGATAACAGCCCACACCTGCCTCTGCCCTGGCACCGCAAACCCTACGGACAATCCCTTCCCCTGCATCCGTGTGGGAACTTGGGCAGGTGCCAGCGTGGGCTCCCGGCAGGAGCAGCCTTCCCACGTGCCAGCGCCCGGCTCCCGCCGGACTCACCTCTCCAGGCACACGTGTGCTACTGCTCACACTATCCTCCCCATCCGCCCGCTTTCCTCCTCCTCCGCGAGCCTCGCTGTGCTGACAGTCACTTCTTTCTGGTCCTGTGCCTTTCCTTTCTCTCCGTCTCCCTTGCTCAGTCCCTCACTCAGGAAATTAAAGATAATCCTCCCTTTTTTTGCTGCCGGATTCCCTGTTTAACATTCGCTGCGTGTGCTTGCACTGATTCAAAACGGGATTAGACTTTCTGTTGCTTTGATGTCAGTTGGGCTTTGCACTTAAGGCAGAGGGGGAAAAAGAAAATGCCTGTTAACAGACCTCGTGGGTTCTGCCCATCCACTTGCACCCATCCTGGAAATGAATCTCAGGCACATTTACCTGCAGAAAGCACGTCCCCTTCCAGGATCAACCTGAGGGGAACAGACCAACCTGCAACCCCAGCACTGCAGTCCCTGGGCTGGGCATTAATTCTCTGGAAACTCCCAGCTTTCACCCTGACTCCGTTATCATCCAACAGCGTGGAGGCTGAATGACTCCCGTGAGGAGGGAGGTGTCATTAATCATCAGAAAACCACAACTCGTTGGCTGTCAGTGAATATTGCAACCTCCAGCTGCCGCGCGGCGGGGAGCGTGCGGGCCACCGGCATTGCTTCAATAGAGATCAGGGCTCAGAGCACCCCGCCGGGAATACCCCGAGCTGCTCGTTTCTAAGGGACAAGCAGGTGCTGCAGGATGGCTCAGCTGGACATCTGTACCCTGCTGCCTGTGGTGTGACACTTGTGCTACCATCCATGAACCGGGCATTTCCCTCTGCTTCCTCAGGCCTGAGCTTCTCCCTTTGGAGGACAAGGACCTGGGGTTATTTTCACCAGCCGGTACCTCCAACACCAGTCTGAAGCAGACAAAGAGCATTTTTCTCATGCTAGCTGTGACAGTTTTGCTTTGACTCGGAGACACTGCTCCTGGAGTCCACGATACCCAAACTAGCCCACAGCACAGTTTGGAGCTGGGGCATGATCTCCCTCATCTCTGCCCTGCACTGATGTTACACCAAAAGAACAGAATATTTGACATGGGATTCTGCAGAGCCACGACCAGAGCTGGGATCTGATGGTGAGTCCTATTCCTGCTCATCCAGGACAGCCCTTTCCCAGAGTCTCCAGGGGCTCACAGGTGGTTTCTGCTGCCTGATGCTCCAGCTCCATTCCCAGCAAGCAGACCTGGGGGCTGCAGAACTGGAGATGTTCAGATGCGCCTGGAACCATCCCAGCAGCTTCTGCAGGTTATTTGGGAAAGCAGCTCCATGGCTGAGCACAGCCCAGCCACGGCCAGGACCCACCTCTCAGCCTGGTCCCCAGAGAGAGGCCTGTAGAGCCGAAGCAGGGACACACCGAAGCTCTCCCTGGGATCTGGCAGCTGTAATCCCTCTGTCACCCATGCCACGCCACTGCGCTGCAGCCCCGGCTGGCACTGCCACCATGTCAGATATCGTCCAGGATTGCCCAGGGACTGGGGGAGCACCTCTGCCAACAGCACACTGTCTAATCCATTTTGCCCGGTACACGCACGCAGACTTGATTAATGCCTGCAACCAGCTCCATCCATCATCGGGGAGTAAAGGAGATTAACTCCGCAGCACGCCTGCCTCGCGCTGATCCCATTCTCCAGGCCTCCTGATTAATGGTGAGGCCGCCTTATCTGTCAGGCCAGGAAACATGAATATCCGGGTTGACTGGGGATGAAGGGAAGCTGCGGGCGCTCGGGCTGCAGCCGGGGCGCTGCCGGCCTGGCCACAGCACGCTCTGCCACCGGGGCCGTGCCAATGCAGCCCTGCTCCCCACACTGCCAGCCCTGCTCCCCACGCTGCCAACCCTGCTCCCCACGCTGCCAACCCTGCTCCCCACGCTGCCAGCCCTGCTCCCCATTCCTATCACTCCCTGCCCCTCAGCCCTTCCCTGCCATGCTGGCAGGGATGGCTGGAGGGAAAGAAGCAACTGGAGCACTGATGCATCCCTGCAGGAATGCAATGCTGAAAACCAAAGTCTGAGGCTCCATTCCCCCTCGACAGTCAGCGGGGAAGATGTCACTCCCCATCCACAGAGGGAATTGGGATGAGCCAATTTGGAGGCCTGGAGTCACCTTGCCAAATCCCCTCCGGGCCGCAGGCGAGGCTGCAGCTGACCAGCGCCACGGAGGGCGGCAGCTCGGCTGGACTCTTCCCTGAGAGGACACGCGTGTAAAGTGAATGCAGGGAATTAGCGGTGCCACCTGGACGCGCGCCAGCTCCTGCCCCTGGCTTGCCACTGATGCTTCATTAACAGCTCCCTCCTTTCAGCTCCCAACTCCTTGGCTTCTGCCACCATCAGCTGGGCTGGAGTTTTGTTGTCTTGGGCTTTTTCCAAGTGGAAATTATTTCTCATTTCTTTTAACAATCAGGACACAGAGAAAGAGACAGGAGAGGAAGGAATTTCCAAGAGATGAAAGGGCAGGATTAAGGACACGGCTCTTGCTTTGTTATCCCTCTAGTGTGGCTAAGAAATTCCTTTCAGGAGGCGGCTTTAATTAACTATGTTTTTCTGATGGGAAAGAGACCTGGACCTAGAGATAGGTCTGGTTTCTTGGGTCTGCTGACAAGCCCGGCTGCAACTTGAACAGTCCAGATTCATACACACGTGCATGCTTTCACACAAAACTTAGCACAGTACATTTCAGTTTGCTTTACAAAGGCACTGACTGTCATCCCAGCCTGGGAAATAAGGAACAGAGGAAAAAAAACAGGCATGAGCAAGGCTGCTGCGCACGGCGCCAGTGGGAAGAGGATCTGAGCACACTGAACCACAGGGCTACAGTGGCTCAAGATGTGGGAAGGGGCCTTTACGTAGAGGAATAACCCAGGGCAGGAGGCAATAGAAATATCTCCATTGCCTTCTAGACCAACAGCCCTTCTCACACAGCAGGAAAAATCAGGGGGAGAGGAGAGAAAGAGGCCCAGTGGCAAACTGGGACATTTAGAAAGCATCGCATTGATGTATCTGCATCGTCTACTGCTGCAAAACCCTCCAGGAACTGAGTCAATCAAAAATAACATTTGGGGCTGATTTTTATCCAGATGAACTCTCTCCAAATATTTTAAGGCAACCAGCAAAATGGCCAACTTCTGGCTTGTTTAACCCTTCTCCTGAAGCCTGCATCGAGTCTGAAAGCAAGCACCATCTCAGAAAACATCTTGTTCTGTGAGCTTGACCTGCAAAACTGGATGTGGTACCGGGTCTGCCCATCCCCAGCACCACCCCAGTCACCTCCCTGCACCCCAACTCTGCCCTGACCCACTTAGTCTTTCTGCAGCTCGACTTTCTATGTAGACTTGGACACGAAACACCGAAAATCCATGCAGGTTTCCAGAGGAAGCCTCACCCCCACCTTACTAACAGTAACTCCTGCCAGGGAAACATCTCACCTGGTCCCTCTGAGAATCACACTCGCCTTTTCTTGAGCCATGTTAAACAGGGAGCTCACACCAAACCCATATCTCGCTCCTCTCCCATCTCCAACTAATGAACTCCCAGCTGATAACAACCGCCGACTGCTGTTGCTGAACCGCCTGTGTCTGCTCTTAGCGTTTAACAGCCCAAGGGGCTAAGTGGTTTACCAATTATCGTTTTCATAAGTAAGCATCATTTTACTTTTTCTTTACCATTTTAAAAGGTTCCCACCTCTTCCAGCACCCTCTGCCACTGCCTCCAACGCCGGCAGACGTCTCCGTGCCCAGCACCAGCGCAGGGCCCATATGGCTGATCTGTTGATGGGGAGCAGAGAGGAAAGAAACATCTGACCGCTCCAGTCACCCGACAACCGAAGGGAGCGGAGCTCTTCCTGGGGCCTGCAGGTCCATGTCAGGAGGGTTTCTCTTCCCATGCTACCACCACTAACAGCCCCCCTCTCAACACAAGACTTCAGTCTCACTTGTGATTTAATTACTTATTCATTTTACAGGTTTTGTGCCTCTCCACCCTAAGAATTTCCTGGGAGTTGCTGTATCAAATGCTTTACTGAAATTTAGGCAGATTCACCGCAGCTCAAAAATCAACTATTAACTGCTTTCCTCCCTCCTGCCCCTGCTCAGAACCAGACAGCAGGATTGCTGTCTCTGGTTATAAAACACGACCTCTTTTTTTTTTTTTTTTTATTAGCTCTGTCATAAATCCTCGCACTTGGATTTGCAATTTCATGTGACAGCTTTTTCCAGGCACCGACTGCAGTTTATCTCGTCTCCCTGACTTGAACCTCCCAGGATTTTTAGTTTTGCTTCATCTCAGATCTGTAATTTCCATTTCCAAGTTCAACATCATGATTCTCATTGAAAAGGGTGGCAGAGCGCTCATTTTGGGTTGGGCAGACACCCCTTCTTGGTCATCAACCCCCCTGCATGAATCCTCCTGCTCTGCCTCCTCTTGAGCCCCATGCAGTTACCCACAAGCTACAGATCTGAGCCAAAACTTTTTTCCCCCCTGTTCAGACTCAGGAGGAAATCAGGTTACAGCTTCCACCTCCTTGGGCTAATGCCTGCTCTTGTAAAAGGGAAGCACAGTGACTAACACCGTACACCCTGTGGCAGGATTTGCCTCCCTGGGGGCTCCTGGCTGTTTCTGTCCAACGCCAAGAGCTACCGGCAGCTTCTTATCTCTGATGATGAGATCTGCCCATTTCACCGGGCGCACATCCGCATCCCTGACTTCAGCACATCAGTCGCCGACAGCCATGGAGCCTGCCAGCCTCTCGGCTTCCCTGTCGCAGGGCAAGATCTGCTTGGCCCCTTGTTATTTTTGGCTGTGCTTTTGTCTCTGGGATCCTCTAAACTTTAGCAATGAAAACAAAATCACAGAAGGCTGCTGCCCTGGCCTTTGGCTCGCTGCAAGCAACCGGGATGGGCAGGGGCTGAAAACTAAAACCTCCAAGTAGCAGCGTGGGACTGGAATGAGCCAAGACTGATCAGGCAGCTCAGACCTGTCATTTCAAGGGCAGGAAGCCTGTGGGGAGAGAGGAGGTGGTCATCTGGTTTCAGACAAATGCCCACTTTGTGCTAATCAATTAGAAATCCAGCGTGGATAACAAGAGGGTTTAGACAATTGTTTAGCTAAGTATTCTTCTAAAGCCATGTGTGTCTATCGAGCAGCTGAGAAAGGGGATTCACCCTGCTGCGTTTGTTAGACACACACATACAAGAGAAAGCAGAATCTGGGAGTTGGGAAATTCAGGGTTTGTTCATGGCTTAGTCTCAGGCCACGACTGCATGTTCATCAATACCTGCTTGGGGCAGTACCAGATCACATGGTAGCACCGACCTGAATCGAATCAGGCATCAAGACACGACGACAACTTCTTCCCAGTCAGCCAGACCATGTATACAGCGCACATCTAGATCAATGACAGCAACGCCTGAGTCACCACCAAGTTGCTTTGACCAAGCTACTCCTTCAAACCTTTGGGTTTTCTGTGTTTGTTTTTTTTTTTAATCAAATTATTACATTCAACACACATCCTTCTGTGGAGATACAAACAGTTGTGCTAGGATAATCATTGCAGGAAGATGGATAAGATGCTGCCTAAGCCAGTGCTGTTGTAAAGAGAATTACTGTCAATTTTTGACCTCAAGCTCAGCATGTGGCTTTAGGGAAATTATTTAACTTTGCCACATGACATTTTCCTTCCCTGTAGACGAGGCGTCATAGAAGACTCACTTTCCAAAGTCAAGGGAGGCAAAATGGATCAGTAGTTGGAAACTACTTCACCAATCTTGCCTGAAAAGGGGTGAGACTGATGTGCAGCTCTCAGACAGAGACGACAATATTCAAGTACTCAGCCAGTATAGAGAGGTGATGCACCACGTCCAACACATCTTGAATGAAATCATCCCTAGCCCTAAGGCCACTGCAAGGGTGAAACTTCACCCATTACGCTATTTGAGCAATACAAACAAAGAGCTAAGCAATAAAAAAGCAGAGGCCCATTCTGTAAGCCTGGAGTTGTGAATAAAGAAATCAGGGAGTTAGAGGGGAAGATTTG
Organism: Sagittarius serpentarius; assembly: GCA_034782735.1. Taxonomy (NCBI): domain Eukaryota; kingdom Metazoa; phylum Chordata; class Aves; order Accipitriformes; family Sagittariidae; genus Sagittarius; species Sagittarius serpentarius. The sequence continues at coordinate 30,637,892 of JAVKLA010000002.1, read as the reverse complement.
CAACTTGGCTCTTAGCGAAGACTCCTCTCTCCAGAGTGCAAATCAAAGTAGTAGCTAGGTGCTAAATATTTATTTAGCAAATGAGAAATTCTCCATTTAATGAGAAATTATTTGGTGAAACGAGCTGGGGAAATGGTTTCAGTAGCGTGGTAACAGAAGCCAGCACTGCGTTCTGCCCCACGGGACGCTGTGGTTCTACTCGTGTTGCGTAAGACAGGATCTCCAGCTGGGACAGACGCAGGAAATATAACTCATTACTGAAATGCAAGAGCCTTTCAGCGTTAAACCACTGTTAGACCAGCCAGGTTCATTCCCTAGTCACAGAATTTGCCTGGCAGCAGCTTTGGAAGATTACTATCTTCCTTCGTAACAGTGATGTTGCAGACGGGATGGTCTAAGGGTACTGGTGATGCCAAGTTTGTAGGAAGAAATAATTTTTTTTCTTTTATGTTCAAGGGCTGAGCTCCTTTTCCACACCTTTATCTACATCATTAGGCTGTCAAGATGGCAGTTCCCTGCTTAAATGTTAATTACTATATCTCTCTTTTAAGATGTGTTTTCAAGGGGTTAGTGCCTCAATCTTACTTGTAATTACATGGAGTGGCTAGTACAACTCCTCGGCTATATCCCAAGGTCCCTTGAGAGCTCGTCCCTGCTGCAGTTTCCAGTAGATGAGCACTCACAGAACTAGTCCTTCAGAGAGCTGCTGTCTTCAAGTGTTCAGCCAGATAATGAGCCGATTACTGTGCCTGCTCCTTCTGGCAACAGCGAGTTCTATGCACAGACAGGCTATGCATCACTAGTTGCTGCTGTTAATATTCCTCTCCTCCTCTCTATCCCTTCAACCTGGTGGGGCTGGTTCTACAGAGACCAGCCTCTCTTTGGGGCAAGAACTTCCACAGATTATTGACATAGCAAAAAGGGAGAACCAAACCTTGTCAAAGTCTGAATATAAAAACCCCAAAATAAAACAGGCACATAGCCGTGCTGGTGAAGTGAACCTCACGTGCTGAGCACGGCTTTGTTGTTGCAGCTGTGACACACGTGCATCGGGGATGGAGCGGCTGTGGTTTATTGTGCCCCTACGGCTGAGAAGAAGGAATTACAGCTTCCTCAAATGCAAGGTGGTTTCTAAGTGAACAGCAATATTTGAGACTGGAAATTAAAAATAATGCTATGCTTTGGAAACTGCTAAATTTTAGTGCCAGGTTCTTTTATTGAAAGCTGTAAGATAGCTCATTCCTCTCCAGGGAAAGTGAGTAGGAACTCATCTATGCAGGGAAAATGTTTGGAATAGCAACTGCCCCCCAGTTTCCCATGCAAACACTCACACTCTGTACTTCGAGACTGGATTAAGCAAAATTACATGGAGGCACTCACTGCAGAGGACAGCACCCTCTTCACAATAGCTCTGCTGCCTTAGCTCCATCATCCCAGCACAGGAACCGTGGCTTGCTTTGCAGTAGTAACCCCATAGAGACAGTCCTGGTTTCAGCTGGGATAGAGTTAATTGTCTTCCTAGCAGCTGGTACGGCGCTGTGGTGTGGGTTTAGTATGAGAAGAATGTTTATAACACCCTGATGTTTTC
>JAVKLA010000002.1:30607029-30636204 GCA_034782735.1 Sagittarius serpentarius | reverse complement strand
AGGGGCACAGGAAAGGTGGGAGGGGAGACAGCCGGGACAGCTGCCCCAAACTGGCCAAAGGGGTATTCCATACCATGCGACATCACGCCCAGTATATAAACTGGGGGAGTTGGCCTGGGGGAGGGGCACTGCTCGGGAACTAACTGGGCATTGGTCAGCGAGTGGTGAGCAACTGTGTTGTGCATCACCTGTCTTCTGTACTCCAATCCTTTTATTATTATTGTCATTTTATTATTGTCACTATCACTATTATTTTCTTCCTTTCTGTTCTGTTAAACTATTCTTATCTCAGCCCGTGAGTTTTACTTTTTTTTTTTCTCCCCTGATTCTCTCCCCCATCCCACTGGGTGGGGGGGAAGTGAGTGAGCGGCTGTGTGGTGCTGAGTTGCTGGCTGGAGCTAAACCATGACAGAGATGAACATTAACATTTACCCAAGATATGAGGAAAAAAAAGGTTCTTGTAAGAAAATTTTAAGTGACTGAGAAACACTTTTTTGCAAGCTGTGCAGGTTCAAAACTGTCTTATATACCATGGATATCTGCCAGTGAAAAACCTCTTGGGCAAATCACTGACTGAGGCAACTCCAGAGACTCAGCAAAAACCTCATAGCGTAGCTGACAAATTGGCCCCAGCCTGTCTCTAACTCCTAAGAGCTAAAACGCCTGGGTGAAGTGTGCTCCAGATTTCTGTCTGCTGCTGGTCCGCTAGAGGACAACCTAATAATGATGAACTCCTTTGGCTTACATAGTAAAAGGCCCATACTGAAAATGCTGCTGCCAAATCTGGCTTACAGCCCATGCTGGCATTGTTGCTGGTATGTGTGTAGGACCTCATTTTTAATAATACAGATTACTTCTAGTCCTGACTGATACAGCCTTATGAAGCTCCAAAAACTGGCCCCTATAGTTGATGCCAGCCTTTGCAACTACACAGAAAGAGACAGAAGCAAGGCGGATTTCCAGACAGACAGATGTAGTTCTTATAAAGCAAGTCCAATCCCCTATGCTGCACTCTACCACAGAGGAAAAGCTGCCTGTTGCTGCTGGTTTTCTTGCAGACTTCTGACATCATATCATGCTTTTTCAGTGCAGGAAATGCTCAGAGGTACAGATGGTATGGAATGATCCTTTCGCCCTGGTAACGTGATTTATCAAACCATAACAGAGGAACCCAACTCATCTATAAACAGTGGGCAGGAAGCACAACAAAATCATCAGCTTCAAGCCACAGAAAAGAGCAGGCTACTGCTCTAGCAAGGCACAGAAAAAGAGCAATGTAGTTTCTCAAAACCCAAGGGAGCTCTTGCCTAGTATTTTTAAGGCCAAAATAATAGAACACAAACAAAATCCGAGCTAGCAATACAGCTAATTTTTGGAGCTAGGAAGCAAATGAGCTGTGGCAAGAAGTGGAACAGCAGAAAACAGAAGAGAATTAATTACAAGTGAAGTGTCTCAGGTTGGAATTGGCGTTAGAGGGGTCAGAGGGTCAAAGCAACAGCATTTTCAGTGGGTAATCTGGTGCCTTGACATCCCCCAACCCCGCTAGCGGGGATGTGCCTGTGACTCAGGGATGAGAAGTGCATGTGTCTCCGCAAGAAAGATACACGCTGAAGGCAGGAGATCAGAGCTACTTAAAGACAAAATCTGCTATTCCTCTCCTACTGACGATAGCAAGAGCTGGCTGGCTGTAACTAGGAGGGCGCAGATCCTAGTCATCCCTTCGGGGGCGGCGGCGTGTGATGTGAAGGGGCTCATGCCGCAGCCCTACCGAGGCACTGCCCAACCCCCGCCCGGGAGCCGGCCCCTTCCCACTCGAGGAGGGCGGCTCCCCCCTGCCCAGCTCGGCACCGGCATTCCCTCCCACCCGCCGGCGGTGGAGGGATGCTCTCAGACGACGTGGCTGGCGGAGTCAGCTGCTCTTTGATGTCAGTACCTGCTCCGGGCTCGGCGCGGCGGGAGTGGGCGGGTGGAGCGCAGCGTAGCCGAGCCGCAGCCTCTGCTCGCCGGCTGCAGGAGGGCTTCTGCCTCCCACACCCTGCCCGGCCCCGATCCGCCCCGGCGGGGAAAGGGCGGGGGCGGGGGGGAGGGGGGGCACCCCATCGCCGCCGCGGATCCACTTAGGAAACTTGCCCAACTTTCTCCGCCGCTGGCACCGGGACTGACTGCCATGGCCCCCGCCAACTCCTCCCGCAACTTCTCCGCGCCGGAGGCTCGGAACGGCTCAGGTGAGCAGGGGCTGCGCGGGGCGGAGGCGCACCTCTCCGGCGGGGCGGCCGCGCTGGGGTCGGGGCGGGTGCGCGGAGAGCTTTGCGGGGGAAAGTCCGCCTGCACATGTCTCTTGCGCTACTCTGCAGCGCCGACCCCGGCGCTGCTCGTGCTCAGCGGGGCCGGCCGGTACCCCGTGAAGTGGGAGAGGCTGAGCGCAGGGACACGGCCCCCCCGACAGCACCCCACCCCCGGGCTGCCCACCCCCGGGCTGCCGGCCGGGGCGAGCCGCCTTCAGCACCCGAGGGCGGACAGCTCCGGGCCCCGAGGGGGCGGCACACGGCGGGCGGGAGGGGGGTAGCCCCCTCCCGGGGGCTGGGGAGGGGGCCGGGCCCGGGCCCCAGCCCTCCGTCCCGGGACACCTGACAGCGCCAACCGCTGGCCCCGGTGGCTTTCGCTACCTTTTGGCTGTGAGACAGTAATAACTCCAGCAGCCCGTTGGTCCTAGGGGCGGAGAAGAGATGAACCAGCGCAGCTAGACAGGGTGGGGAACAAGGCACAGAGAACGTGAGACAGAGCTGGAGAGGGAAGCAGAGATCCTCATTAGTCTCCTGTTTTCTCCATGCTACCGCTGTTCCCAAATCAATAGTTTAGGGCCAGGCAGGCCAATTCTCGATGGTGCAAGTTGGTGAAACTCTTCAACAGAAGGTGTTTTATATGTGGTCTTTGACTCCCTCTGCATCAGCATGTCCTTTATAAACTGAAAGTGTGCTTTAGGTGCTTCCTTCTGAAATGCAGTAAAGGTGCAGTTTCTTATGTATCTGGGCATGGCTGAGGACAACAATCACCTTAGAGAAAAAAAAAAAATTTAGGCCAGTCCTTATTCAGTTCACATAGTGCAGTACCCTGTGGGACTTTTAAAAGAGTAACAGGGCAGCCACAGATCTACAAGCAAGGACAAATCAATGCCTGAAGTGGCTGTTTCAGTAAACAAAGTACAGCCACTTGTATGTGCGCAGCAGCAGCCCTGAAAATTCAGGTTCAATAATATCTCAAGATGAAAGAGGCTTTAGAAAATAGAGAACTTTTGAGTATTCAATAGTCATGCATTTCTGATACAGACATGAACTATAGCTTCACACTAGCTTCCAGCTAATAACACTTGAAAGTCCTGCTTGTACAAATACCAACAGCAGGAAAGTGCTACAGTACTATATAGACTACATTTCACACAAAGCCTTTGGGCTTGCACACATTCTGCTTTAAGGTCAGCTGAGCTCATTCCAAATGTTACAGTATCAGCATGAGCACTGTATTGATTATACTGCAGAAAAAGGACGTTTTGTCCCAATTTCCAGCTAACCAAGTGGCCTTTAGGTTTTACTCATACAATCCATTCCCACCACATTCATAACGATGTTCGGGGCTAAAAGAGAGAACAGCAGAACTCATAACAGCTACATGCAGAACAGCAGGACCACAATCATCTTCCAATTTCTAGTCTGCCACCTTCAAGCATTAAGGAGCTGTTTGGATGTTCAGGGGATGCACAGGCTGGGTGCTGAAGAGTATCAGGTCTCGATAGGGTGCTGATGACAGTATGTTATCTACCAAAAGCCATATAACACGGGGCTTTTTTTTTTTTTTTTTTTTTTTGCATTAATGAGCAGCCAGGAGGAACAGGGACCATTTAAACCCTCATGAGTGGCCCAGACCAGGCTTTTTTGTCTTACCAACCAAGCCTGGCTTTCACCTTCAGGCCCCTGCCAGTTTTCCTGTGCCTCACTGGCTGCTTTCTGCCATCTGCATAGAGGCTTTCCAATAAAATGATGCGGCAACGGCTCTGCTGGATTCTGACCTTGGCCTTGCTTATGCCTAAGCTGGCTGCTTCCTAGTGCCAGGACTCAGGCAGTGGCAGCTCACCACATCCCACTTCTGAGAGCACTGAAATATTACATACACTTGATATGGCACACATTTTTCCAGCCAGAGGCCAGGCCAGCAGTGTAGCTCCAGTTATCTTGCCAAGTCAAGCTTCTCTGTTACACCAAAGTAAATCTGGAGAAGTTTGTACTCAAGAATTCTAGACGTCAAAGCCAGCAAATAGCACCTCAGCAAACAGACACCGCTTCGGCAGAGACAACACCTTGTGAGTATCTGTTATTTCACTTAATCTCATTTTCAAGATTTCCCTGGGTTCTGTTGGAGGATACTTCCCCACTTCTCCTAAAGGTGTAGGCTGCTAAGGGGATGGAATAGTACAGTGACTGAAAGCATTTCCAATTAACACCACACTGAATCATCTGCAATTCAATAAGACACATGCAGTCTAGGCTTAGGGGCTGTCACACATGTCTTTGTAACAGCCATACAAATAACTCATGCAAAACCTTCCCCTTGAAAAAAACCCCACGTCCCATAGGAGAGGAGTGATGAGATTTGCCTCAGCTGAGAAGGGTGATTTCAGACTCCATCACACACTGCACTTGGCAGTCTTGCAGAACAGAGTGCACCGCAGTCAATGCCTTAGACACCACCTTCTGTGCCCAAGAGCAGAAATGCCTGTTGGTTGGCACTGAGGGCTTGTAGCCTCAAAATGTGATTTTAAACCTGGGTTAGGGACAAAACAAATGTGAATTTGATTATGTTTGGGCCTCCTACCCCAAAGAGCATCAGTCAAGCATCAGTGCTGATAAGCTAAGTGTTATCAGGCAAGAATTTTGCCTTGGAAATCCACCTGCTTCCAGAATTCCGAGACAGGAGCTTTAAGCCATGTTTTTCTCCTTATAGAACTAGGGCATTCCCTGTTGAAGGGCCACTCTCAAACATACTCCCAATTCCCTGTCTGGCCACACACCTGGATTTCTTTCAAGAAGAGAAACTAGAGAAAGGGAGAGGAGCAGGGAAGGAAAATGGAAAGGAGTGCATGCTCTGGCCTAACCTTGACAACAGAGCTGGGACACAGCCAGGGTACAGTCCCAGATCTCACAATACAGATAAGCATTAGTTATCTGCCTGGATGGCCAGTGAACTCTGTGTCTCATGCTGTATGATAGATAGGCCACCCAACAGACGAGCTGAAGCTTTCTGACAACAGCTTGAGCGTTGACTATATCCAGATTTTGGCACCCATATAGAGGCTTTACTTCTCCAATGTGCAAAGCACTAGCTGCCTTACCCGCTCCCCTCAAAAATGGCTGGACACCCAGCACTCCCTGGAAGAAGAGTTACTGTCAACGCTGTCAGACACTGGTGAGCGCACAGGCATGCCAGCCTGATGTTAGTCCCGCAATAAAGAGCTGGGGAGTTTCAGATCAGGAGAGCTGAGGAAAGATGCCCACACATGGCCGGATTTGGGTGGTGTGCTGCATGTACTGAGTGGCAGAGAAGGAAGTGTCAAATCCCCAGCTAAGACCTTCCATACTGCAGAGGGTCTTAAACACTGTTCCAGGCTACATCTTTGAGGGGGATCTAGCTGCAGGACCGGGCAGAGATGTAAAAAGGTTGCCTCTGGGTTGCACTCACTGCTTTGGTTTGTTTTGGCAGTAGCAGAGAAGCCAGCACCATACACCAATGTGATCATGCCCAGTCTCTTCAGCATCATCTGTTTCCTGGGCATTGTGGGGAACCTCATAGTCATCTACACTATTGTCAAAAAGAAGAAGCTGAGGTGCAAACAGACCGTGCCTGATATTTTCATCTTCAACCTCTCCATTGTGGACCTCCTCTTCCTCTTGGGCATGCCCTTCCTCATCCACCAGCTCCTAGGCAATGGCTCGTGGTACTTCGGAGCTCCCTTATGCACCATCATCACCGCCCTGGACACAAACAGCCAGATCACCAGCACCAACATCCTTACAGTGATGACACTGGACCGTTACCTGGCAACTGTCTACCCTCTAAAATCTACCTATGTCCGGACCCCATGCGTTGCAGCTCTAGTTATCTGCTTGGTGTGGCTCCTCTCCTTCCTGACCATCATTCCTGTGTGGATGTATGCAGGTCTTATGCCTCTGGAAGACGGGACCGTCCGCTGTGCTCTATTGCTTCCCAACCCAGAGACTGATATCTACTGGTTCACCCTCTATCAGTTCATGCTGGCATTTGCTGTCCCATTGATTGTGATCTGTGTGGTCTATTTTAAGATCCTCCAGCACATGGCCACCACTGTGGTCCCATTGCCCCAAAGGAGCCTCCGGGTACGTACCAAGAAAGTCACCCGCATGGCAGTTGCCATCTGCTCCGCCTTTTTTATTTGTTGGGCTCCCTTCTACATCCTCCAGCTGGTTCACCTTGGCATCGACACACCATCCATGGCCTTCTTTTATGCCTACAACTTTGCCATTAGCTTGGGCTATGCCAACAGTTGCCTCAATCCCTTCCTCTACATTGCTCTCAGCGAGACCTTCAAGCGCCAGTTCTTAGTGGCCATCCGCCCTGCAAAAGAGCCGTGTCGCAACAGCAGTTCTGTCAACAACAACAGCATGACAGAAGCCAGCGTATGTCTGAAACTGGCACCAGAATCTACCCAGCAAACTCAGTTTCTGGAGGACTTTTCCCCACAGTCACTGCCTGTGACTGTGGCTGTTCACTAGGGCACTCTGAAGTGACCGCAGCAGAAAGCCTTCAGATCTGTAAGTCAATGGAGAAGCAGCAGGTTCAGGCAATTCTTGGTGAAGCGTATGAACTACAAGCTTCCACCTCCAAGAGTCCAGATGCCTCCCTTTTTCATTGCAGGGCTCTGCTCCTACACTGCCCTTGGCCTATGAGATGCTGCATACTGCTGCTTCTTTCCACTCCTGCACGGGAGGACTCTACCACGCAAGACACTGGGCACCCAAAGACGATGAATGGAAAAGAGAGGCAGGACAAAAAGAGGATTTCAGGGGGGGAATGTTCACCCTGGAAGAGTAAAACCTCTATCAACAACACTGCCCAATGATTCCTCGCCTCTTGGCCTGACTGGGGTTCCTAAGCAGCATATCAATAGAGAGCTTCTTCATTCAAAACCTGAACCTTTGAAACACAATGTCATATATTTATAAGATATCTGACCAGCAAACTTTGATGGCTGTGCTCATATCCTAGAAGCAAACAGCAGAGAGAGAGATCTTGGGGCTAGAAGTCTCACCTAGTCTGTTGCTTGGCCTTTTGCTCCAGCCCCGTCTGCCTCCAGCGGGCTGTATTGTTTGGCAACCAAGATGTTTTCAAGAACTGGCTAATTTTGATGCTAATCCTAAATATTTCAAGCAAAATCAGGCAGATAAGAATTGCATTGCTTCAAGGGACTGCAAACAATTCTCAAAACTACCACTGCTAACACCAGCTTTGTGGCTTTTCATACCAATGAGCAGATTTTCACACTGCTAGTTCCTCATGCTGCTCATGTGCCTCGCAGTCTGCATGGCCATCGGGGAACCCCAGGCAGAGGGTTTTAAACATGACTAAAAAACACAATGTGCAGAGATCCGTGGAGCGAGAAGTTGTGAAAAGGCAGCTCAGAGGAAGCAGAGTTGCTTATGCAGCTTTCTCAAAATAACAAATGCTTTACAAAGTTAGAAGAGGGAAAATTAAACATCTGTGTTTTGTATATGCGGCTTTAACAGTTGGAGATTAGCAAATAACTTTGCTCATTACAAAGACTAGAGAAAAGAAGCACACATCAGCAAAACGCGGGGGATTACACTGATAACCTGCGCAGGGCTCCCAGGGGACCATGCAGGCGTTGTTCAACACTTTATCAAACATAGAAGAACTGGTTACTGTAGATGAATTTAATATAAAGAATTAAAAACATCAAACAGCACAAAAGAATTGGTTACCATGCTTATGGTTTCACGCTACCAGCCGCCTACAATATACCTAGAGAAGAAATTCACCCTTACACAGCTACACAGCAAAACTGTGTCACCCGCACAGGACTTTAAGCCGCATGCACCCCTCACGCCTAATGCACACATGCCACACTCACAGCTGGTTTTAAGTACAGCCAATACTTTAGTCTACACCCTGTAAAGAGAACAGCCATTCACTTGCATCTGGTGATCAAAGCAGGCTGGTGTGCAATGCCAGAGCTTTTGATATCATCAGGTGCAACGTGTTGCTTTTTGAATCATTGAACAAACCTCGTAACAGGGTCTCTCTGTATTTTCGTTCCAGGCTCTGTCAGCCTGCACCCACTGCAGCAGCACATCCACACTGCGACTGTACGGTATCTCGTCAATTTTTCACCCGTTTCCCTGGGCAATAAAGCCAGCCAGACACATACGGAGCTTTCAAGCTTTATGACTTTAAAATCTTTGCCCCATTTTAACAGCCAGGAATTTTCATCTGCTGGTTTTCATGGAGCTGCTTTGCTCTTTGGTCAACACTCTCCCCGAAGGGCTCAGGAGCAAAGGTCGAGGAAGATGTGTGCTGTGCCAAGCCAGACTTGCTTTCAGGACAAGGGAAGCTATTGTGTTACCTTTCTCCCATAAGGAAGTTCAGGGGAGGACTGATATGCTTCTCTGTGAAAGGAGGTGGTAGTGGTTGGGTGTGTTTTTTCCCTCCTTTAATACTGGCAATGAGGAAAGCATGAGGGAAGCGAAAACAGACTGAACTGCCAAGGCTCTCGGAAAGCAGCACCCTAAAGATATTATCTTGCTTACACAGTAAAGGTGTTTATGGTTGAACTAGTCTGTTCCTGTCTGAAGTGAGTCACAGTCTGACCCAGTGCGGCCAAGCCACGTGCTAAAAACCACCAGGGCACCGTGGGCTAACCAAGAGAGGCCAGCACCACCTGGTGCAACACTCAAAAGGGCCTTTGTGAGGTAGACCTTTTCCAGATTTTGTCACACTGAAGCCAAGGCACAGTACACAGGCACCTTCCCAGGCGGAAGTCCTTTCAGATCTCATCTACACGAGGTGGAAAGCCATGCTAGAGACCCAGTCCCAACAGCAAGGACAAGGCTTCCCGTTTAGCTGGTGTCCCAGCAGAGGCACCTGCCCCTTCCCACCACCCTGGCAAAGGCTCATGGTTGCCGTTCCCTCATGCCTGTCCCCAAAGGGTTTCCTAGTCCAGATGTCTAAGTACAGGCTGTGGGGTCCCTCCCTTTCCATGTACATCCCTAAAAGCTGTGGCAAACGCACCTCAGGAAGACAAGGATGTGGGTACCTGTGGATGTGCTGGGAGGTTGGGAAGGGAGGTACAGACAGCAAGCAGACGGGCAAAGAACAGAGACAGCATGTAGCTTTTTGCCATCTTCCCTAAATCACGCCAAAGCACAGGGGAAGATGAACAAAAGCCTCTCCTTTGGAAGACAAACCTTTTGACCAAAGGCCTTCAGAGATGTCCCCCTATGCAGGGGGTAAGGTAAGGCCTTCCAGTATCTTAACAGTCTCTGCGCACCTTGGTGTGACCTACTCCAAACATCCTACCCCTTTTGCCTATTTTTCAGGGCTGGCTTTGTTAAGTCAGAGAGTCTGCTGACATTTTGGTTTGCGTTCAGCTTTACCACTTTGTCTGTTCTGCTCTTTGTATTTATTATGTGATTCCCCCATCTCGGTGCCTCGGATACTGATGGCAGGGCTCGAATAAAAGGCGTCGCTAAGTAGAAAAGGACACAGCTACTCGCACAGAGATAGGCACCCCAAAGTGCTGCGAGGTCCATCTGAAAGGCATGGTGAGAAGGGCACAGAGATATGACGCAGTGCGTTTCCCTGCTCTCCTGCCTCCCACATGCAGCCCGTTGTCTTTCTTGCTTGAGAGAAACTAAGGGAAATCCAGCTAAATAACTAGGGGGGAAAAACACCCCCCCCAAACCAAAGGGTGATAGAAAAACTATTCAATCTGGTTGTTCGGCTCAACAGCCTGCTACACTGGATGAGAGAAATTTCCTCAGCTCTTTTTGCCAGCACTTTTACTGTGTGTTCACAAGCTGCCTTGTCAGACAGCAGGAAGACAGATGGGTTCACTCTCCACCCGCTCCTCTTCCTCTCCTTGTCCTTTGAGGTGCGACTAAAGGCACATGTCACAGCTCTGCTCAATAAACTCCCACAAAAGGCAGACAGTCTGGTTACTTTTACTCCTACTTTCCCAGCTAGCAACAGAGCCCTCCTTGGCTGGTCGCTGCAGGATTCAGTCCCCAGCTCACCTTTCTCACTTACCTTTTTTCCACTATCTACATCCCTGTGGCCACACCAGGCAGTGAAATATACTCCTGCCTTCCCTGGAGTCACAGCTCTGCCGAGCCAGCACTAAGAGGACACGCTGGAGCTGAGGTCCCCAAAGCCCTGCTAGGCAGCAGGCTGGTGACATCCTTCCCCAGACACTCTTTTCCACCTGAAGTCTCTGCACAGCTAAACCTGCCCAGGAGCAAACTCCAGCCGTGATGGAGAGCGAGTGCAACGCTGGCGGCTGCCGGGTGGGGAGGAGGGAAAGGTGGGGTGACTCACTGGCCCCTGGGACCCAGCCAGAACCTGACTAATCGTGTTTCATCAATCCTCCTGGGCTGCTAATTGGATGCATTTCATTCAACAGACTTGCTGGTGGGAGACGAGCCACGTGGCAGGTACAGATACATTCCCAGCCCACTCGCTTCGCATTAGTCCTCCTGCCAGATGCGGGGACCATACAGCAACGTCCTTTCTCGCTCACCTCCCATTAGCAAAGCAACGCAGCTAAACCCTCACACCCCCTGCAGCCTTTCCACTTGCTCAATCCCTGCTGTGGGGCTGGAGAGGGGACAGCACACAGGAAAGTCTCATCAGCAGTAGAGAAATAAAGGAGGAGGGATGTCTCATCTACAGCCCCCATCTCCCACTGGAGGGCTCCTGCAGCAGATGGGGGCCCTTCAATGCCTCCAGGCAACAGAAGATGTATTTTTGAAACTGTATTTACAGGGCGGCATTTGAACAGGGAACTCACTGCACTACTGGAGGGAAAACTTTTGTTAAGAGGTGTAGACCCTGATTGCAGGAGGGCATGAGAGATGATCCCTGCTCTTAGAGCCTTTGTGTCCTACCCACATCCCATTTGGGAAACAGCTCCTACAATCATACAGGACCCAATAGTTGTTTCTCTCACAGCACCTATCTACCAGTCCAGTTGTGTCAGCTATGGAAATTGTCACTCCTGATCTCCCAGTCTGGCTCACGGGAGAGCAGCAGCACGGGCTTCTTCTGAAGGGTAGAGCTGGGCTTCAACAACAGCCAAGTTGCACTTGAGAACTGGCTGACTTCAGTAAGAGATGTGATGGTGCACATAGAGCGGTGCTTTCATAAGCACTTCTACATGTGCTGAGGACAAGCACATAAGAAAAGCCTCCAGGGTTGTCAGCTCAGTACCTTTCACCATCTGTAAATGCTGCAGCCTGATGGTGGAGTGATGTCAATGCTCCCTGGGGTCAAAGCTTTGTATGAAGGATTCCTTCTCCGAAGCAAAGGCAGAGTACACCAGCATCGCCCTCCTCAAGCACAGCAGCTGGACAACACAAGCACTGCTGAAGGCTCAAGACCCAGTTTTGCAGATCCATACAGGGTTAGTCCCCTGGAAATGAGAGCCAAGTTCTGCTGCCCATCATACCAGGGTGAGTTTGAGTTTACACCACAGCGGTCAGTGGGGTTTTTAGCATAACAGGGAGAAAACTCTGCCTCAGGTACTGAGTGCATCATCATCTGGCACCGCGTGAAAAGAGGAGATCTGCAGGGTCTGGCTCCATAGAAACACCGGGGCAGTGACTTCTCCAAGCTCCAGTTACAGTGACACACATAGGTTTTGGTTTAGGCTTTAAACCTTATTTCTTCCATTTAAAACTAAGTTAAGGGATGAATCGGCCCTTCCCTCCAACCTGCGCTTTTTTGTCCCCTGCAGGTTTCCACTCACAGGGCAGGCAGGCTGAGAGTCAGTAACATAATTTTAATTATTCTGGTGTTTGGTTATTATTAAAATGCCTTTTCTAAGTCTGAAGGAGCTCTTGCAATTATCTTCCTACACATGCTGCTGGAAGCACAGTGGCTTGGTGACCCCGGGCTGCCATGCCCTGCTCCACCAGATACTTCAGAGGAAAAAGCTGAGCCCTCCTTAGGCAGCCACAGCAAGGAGAAAGCTCCTGCCTCATATCCAGGAGCAGTGCTGCTTCTCACACCCACACCCCACTGCAGACTCGGGGATGCAGTTGGGTACCTTTTCTCCCATGGGGCTTGACTTCAGAAAGCCAAACACTAACATTTTTGCACAGAGCACTCAGTAGGGATAAACATGGTGGTGGGAGTGGTGGGTAAAGTTAGCAGTGGTGGGAGTGGTGGGTAAAGTTAGCACTGGTGAGAGCTTCTTAAAGCCCTTATTGACTTACTTCATTAGAAGGTTGGTTCTTGGAGGTGCACCTTCTCCAGCAGCCAGGTCCCTCCCACCAAGAAATGGAAGCAGGTTTTGAAAGGAACAGACTGTTCATGGCAGGGCTCCCTGTCCTCCTTCCTGCCTGCTGGTAAACGAAGACTTTGGATTTCAACTTGCCAAAGCGGTTTAGGGATCTAATTTCTGCCCCGCCCCCTCCTTTTGAAAGGTCAAGTCATCATAACCTCCTAGACCATAATCCCCACCTTAGACCTCCAAGTGCTCTGGCAACATAAATTTGTTGTGTTATTAATGGGGAAACCACTTCAGAAGGGAAAAAGGGTAAAATGTCACCTCTCAGAGTGAGAACAAGTTGCCTATTCTTTGCTTTTATTCAAGTCCAGATACTTCTCCCCAGCCGACCACCACCACTGGAGAAAACGCATAAACATTTGCTCCTGGGCTGAGATGCATTGTGCCAAGCCACGGCCCCCAGCCAGTACTGACACAATCTCTAGGTTTAAGAACACAAACACTGGCAGCTCAATGAAAAGGGACCCATTTGCTGGAATTAATATTCAGTCTTTCTGCAGCATGAGATATATCAATTGTTTGGTGTGAAATAAATTATGCATCTTTCTTGGGGGGATTTTAATAAGACCTCCCCCTCTTTTCCTGACAGTCTCAGACTCCGGGTAAAAGAAAAAAAGCAAAACAACATTCCAGCATCTCTCCATCAACCTTGCATCATAATGGCCCAATCAGGGTAATTAGGATGTCTCCTGTGTGCTCTGGGAGGCTTTACTGAGCAAATCCAGCCCACTGTTCATTATATTGCCACAGCATAGCTAATTATGCCTTGTTTTAGAGAGAAGGGGAGCAGATCAGCTTTGTACGCAGTTGGGAAAAGGGCTATGCTGAGTACAGTCAGGTTTTGGCTTTACCTCTGGTCCTCCTAGAATATCTCCTGGTACACCAAAGGCTACAGGGTAGAAGAAGCTGGTCTGGGTGGCTAGTTCTTAAAAGAACCAGCATGAGGACCTATGTGCCCCAGAGACTTCTTTATTTATCTTCAAACTCCTTTGGAGTACAAGGGCAGCCAGGCATGTTCCCTGCGGCTCCAGCGCCAGTGTAAGAGCAAAGAAACATGCATGCAGAAGACTGAGAACCCAGCCTGCAGAGACACCAAGGAACCCTTCAGGGCAGGAAAGCATTACACACTGCCATGGCACACAAATGAGAGCCTTTTTCTCAAGGCTGCTGGAAGCTGGATGGGCACTTCATGTCCCTCATCTTTCTACACTAAATCCCATGGCGCAGCCACGATCCCCCAGGTATGCATCCATGTTCAGGCTAGCAGACCCTATGGGTCAGGTTATGGGTCCCCAATCGGGATCCCATCACCCAGAGAGGAGCTCTGAGAGCACCTGTAGCCCACCTCCCAGCCACTGGCTAACACTCATAGCCCACATCTCCACACCAGCAGACTGATAGATCATCTTCCTTGTCCACATGGCATCATGCCCAAGCTCAGGCTTGCTAGGAACAGACTAGAGCTCCGCTGTTAATATCCTGCTATTTTCTCATCTCCAGATTTGGCTAAAGCACATAGCTGAAGTGTCGGTGTACAGATGTGAGATGAGGGAGGACACCACTGTGGTCTCAAAATCAAGGCTGCACTGAGCTCTGGCCACATAGCTGCATACTGAGACTTGGCCCAGTTTACATCAGTGTGCGCTTATTTCTTTACAACAATTTCCAGACAGGTCTGGCAGGTAGACTCAATCCCTTGTTTCATGGTTATCTGCCCTTTTCTTTCTTGCTGCCTTAGTTTCCTCAAGCCTCAAGAAGTTCCTTTAGCAGCAATAATTCCTAGATCACATGTTTGTGAAACTTCATGAGTTACCATCTGTGCTTGGAGAGGAAAGGCTTGAAAGAGTGAATGGAGAGGGAGGTGATAAACCAAGATCTGAAAGCAGAAGCTGTGGTGTACACTGCTGGGGGGGGCAGACACAGGGCAGCTGTGGACCAGGCACCAAGCGCTCTCCTGTGTTTCCATATCGTATCTCTCTTCCGCACACCCACAGTCTAACTCACTCCTAGAACAACAGTTAACCAGGGAACCTGCCTTGAACAGCCAAACATACCCTGGGACCAAACTGACCCTTCCAAAGGGGTGTGAGTACCACCCAGCCTCAGCACCCATGTTCAGACAGCTATTTAATCCCTTCCAAAATGGGACAGCACCCTACGCATTGCACCAAGAGTTTAACACTCATCGGCAATGGCAGGCACTGAACAGTCCACGATTGCACAAAGAAACAGGCCAGTTGCACAGGCAGCCTCAGACCCACGTTACTGCTCGGCCACAGGAGGAATCCAGAGTCTGCTGTCACTCACACCACTGCCTCCACCAAAATTAATGACATGGGATTAGAGAAAAGCCAAGCAAAACAATGTCTGAGTCATGCCAAAAGATTCTTCTGTGGCTGCCCAAGAGTGGAGTTTGACATCTCGGGGCTCTGATTTCACCATCAAAATGAGCTGCCAAGAAGGAAAGCCGACATGTTACAGTGCTCTAGTTACTCGAGTCTAATAATTTCAAATGCTTTACAAGTATTAATGACCAAACCTCAGATGATGGCTGGAGACAGGAGAATAATGATGACCATTTTATCCTTGGAAAGCGTAAACTGTCATCTCAGATAAAATCTACAGTACTGCTGAGAACAGCAACTGCTTTATCTTGACTCCGTCCTTTAGTACAGGAAAGGAAACCAGAAAAAGAGTAGAGGGTGATTCAAGAAAAGACAAAGTTACAAGAAACACTTGTGTGCAGCATTAGAAATGTCAGATAAAAGCTGCAGTGCTGACGAGCCTGCCAGCATCAAGGATCAGGCAGATCAGCTGAGCCTTGATGTATTAGACACAGGACATAACCTCTATTTCTTTAATCTCCCCAAATCACCTCATCATACTAATTCTTTACAATGTGCTTATGCCAATAGCTGCACAGATATCGGATACATGCCATGGGCTGGGAAAGATGACCCAGCAGTGAGGGTATTGCTTCGGCTGAGTACGAGATTGGCTAAGTGACATGCAGCTGACTTAGAGTTAGTAGCACAAAACAAGCTTCTGCAACCAGTAACAAGCTGCCATACATTAGATCTGTCAGGAGCATTTTCCAGGAGTGTTTAATCTCTTCTTTAAAGAGGAAACATCAATACTAATAAACTGCAATTGTGACAGCTCAGTGCAGAAGCCCAAATTTTAAATTCTGTATCTGACTGTATGTGGTAAAGGGACTCAAATAATGCTGCAGGAGCACCGGGTCTTTGTAGAAACTCTTTGACCCTTCTGCTACTGCATTATATGTTACAAATGTGATGGAAGGCCTCAAAGACAACACAAGCAGTTCACAAAGTCACTATCTAAGCAGCGGTTCATATTTAGGAATATATTTTCCATAAAAAACTCTGCAGAAACTAATTTATCTGCACACACGTTCCCTAGAACACGGCCATCTCAGAATAGAAAGCAGCAGGATACAGTCCAGCTACCGCAAGCTCTGGAGAAATGGGATTTATCAGTAGAAACCCTTCATTGCAGCTCCCATGGAAAGACCTACGGGACTAATTGTATCAGGATACCTAACCAACATTCCGAGCCACAAGCAGAAAATCCACATCACTTTTCTCCCCTTTCAAGAAGCTGTTTGGGTGATGTTGGTCAACTTCTTTGCAAAGGAAGCTTTGAAGATGTGTCTCATTCTGGAAGAGGTAACAATCTTGGATCACAACCGGAGAAAAGCTGCTCTATCTCACTCTCCCATCAACTAGAATGGGATAACTCCTGAGGATATCAATCAGGTTTTAAGCAAATTCCACAGTTCCTTTACTCCGCTCCTTCCTCACGTGGATGATGAGCTAGAAAAAGGCAATACTATCCAAACTGGGTTTGACTTGTAAAGCACTGCACAAAGAGAGGAATCTGGGAATGGCACTAGTGGTGGAGAGGGGACAAGAGCTGGCTCCTGCAGAACAGGGCACCAGGAGACAAAACTCAGCTTACTGTTAGTCTTTCAATCACAGAAGCCTGACTGCTGAAAGGGCAAAGCTGATACATCTCAGGGTAAAAGAAGCTTTGAGGAAGATGGAGTATAAATGACAATAGGAAGATTAAGAAATTTCAAAATATATATTCCTTTTAGCCAAATGAACAGATGAAGAAACAGAAAAAAAGGAAAGGCTAAAACAAGGTTTGGTCCTTGTGAAATCCAAACAGGAACTTTTATGACTTGATGCTTTTATTAACTGCCAAAATAAAAATTGCTGTCTGGAAGCAGGAGTCACTCAGTGACCTGCGAGACATCTGCCTGCACTTGGACAGTGTCACACATAATGAGGACACAGCTGGCAGCGGTGGCTCTACAAGTGGCTACTATTACCCCATCTGCTGCTTTCACATCACATCTGACATTTTTGTGTCAATGGCTGTATTTCAGGATGCATTAGTGTGAACAGCAAGCACCTTGAGGAAAGAAAAAAATAGCCTTGAGTTGTAGCTGGTTGGGAGAAGGAGTGGGAATGAGTATTGATTACCAGATGCTATACTATTTTTGAAGCTTGCAAAACTGTCTTTGGTAACACTTCTGCAACACCCTCTAGCCCATGTTATGACCATTAATAACTCCCATGCCCATAACTTGCGGAGGGGGCAGAAATGAATTTATCCCCATTTCTATAGCTAGAGAAACTGGTGCTGACAGCAGTGGTGATACATTCCAGCAAGACACATCAGATCCTGATCGTTCACTTGTGATTTTCTCACCCTGGAGCATTTGCTTCTTTGCTCCGCAGACTGCAAGATGAAGCAGGAACCTCTCCAGCAGTCTGTCTAGCAGTGTTTGTCCACACAGGAAAACCACAGATGCACACACACACACTCTGGCTTAAAATGAGCTGATGGCACATCAGAAGCTTTCCCTGGATGATAACACAAGGTAAAACAATCTCAATAGTTTGGCATAAATTTCTTTCCTCCTTTTCACTCCTGACCTGACTTTTCCCTGTTGGGCTTCTACTTAGAGGTTTCCCTTTAGGTTCCCAGGAAAGGTTTTCACCAGCCTCCAAGGTCAGGACACTACGATGACAAGTGTGCCAACTGGACAAAGATGGTCAGTTTTCATCAAATAACTAGAAGTGAGACATCTTTAGTCAAAAATATCCATGACCAAGGGTGATGATACAGGCACTGGGCAGGGACAGAGATGCAAGGAAGCTCTAAGGACCTGGCAAAGAGACCAGTCAGCACCATTTGTGCCACTTCAGGAGAGGAAATAGTCATGAGAAACCAGCAGCACCCCTGGGGGGCTTGTTTTAAGCTCTAGAAGGAGCAAGGGGCACTGGAGACTCAGAGAGCCAGACAATTTCGGCTCCGAGGGAAGAGTAGCCAAAGGGAAACAATCTTCTTGTTTTATGACAGACAGACAGAAAGAAAGAATTTGTGGCTTTGGTCCTTTTTAAATAGACCACCTCCAGAAGTTATTTCCTGCCACTTTCTCCTAGGGAAGAGAATAAAGAAAAAAAAAAATCAGAGTCAGTTCTGAGTCTTTCAAGCAGACTTTGAAAATAGAATTATTGAGCTAATTAAAACCAATAGCAAGTTTTACCAAAATCTGTTGCAGTCTTATTTGCCTTGTTAATTGCTCTGTCAGGACAGTTGATTTTGGGTTCTTAAAAACTGCTGCTTAGCTGGTATAGGGGTTTCAAGATCTCTGTTCAGCACCTGTTCAGGTTCCCCTCCCTGGGCACGACCCAGCCATGCTGTTGCTGAAACACTCTGTACAGCAAACTAAATAAAACCACCAAAGCACAAAGCAGCATTCAGTGTCAGCAGGGGACGCTGGCAACATAACCATCTAACATAACAATGAAAGGTCCTTCCTGAGCCTGAGCGTGCTTCTGGTCTTCGTGTTTCCATGTTAATTTGCTCCCTGATGGACAAAAATATTTTAACTGGTCAGAATGAACGTGGTGCTCAGAGCATCTCTGCTGAGATACGCCAGAAGTTGGGTGATTGAACTGAGCAAAGACTTAATATTCAATCCTGGACTTAGGAAAGGTCACTACCCTCATACACATCTACCTGAAAGCAACTGCCAGGCTTTGTTGGGCTGAGCCTGAGCCCATCCCAGCAGCCTACTAAGCAGATCTGCATCTGAGAAAGGGGCAGCAACGTCCATCCCCTGAGCTTCCATCACAGGCACAGCCACGAGGGCTGGCACACACCCGGCTCTGCCTCCAGGTTCACATGGGTTTGTTTCCATAACTGTCTTCCAGGGTCAAACAGGGACACTTTTTCAGCAAAACTTCCCCCTCTTCTGGGGATTTATTATTGATGTTACTATGGTTCCCATCTTCAGCTCAGGCCTTAAAAGTAAGGACCATTGCTGTGTGCAAATGGAGGGAATTTTCCAGTCGCTAACTCATAGCGCGCAAAGGGACACTGGCTCTTTTTGTACCTTGTTTCTATTTATTATGTTTGTGCAGAGGGACAAGTTCTCATTGTGCTACACAGCCCTCAAATCAGCAGCACTTAAAGCACGGCTAGTCAATAGACCTTTTTTAATTTAAAAGCTGAATGAATTTCGGCTGATGAATGACTCGCACAACTTTTTTTTCCCCTATTGTACAATTAGTTTTAGAAGTCAACCCCCACATTTGATTTTCTGTGAAGTCAGAAACAGACTTCAGTCCGTACTGTTGTACAGTAACAGATCCAGAATCTAGTGAATCAATACCTTTTGAATGGATTTCCCTGCAGCTGTGCTCACACCTTTATTTACTTCCTGCAAAATTCTGGGCAAATTTACTTTACTTGGATAAGCTGAAGCCTGAGCTTATTCTTCCAGGGGCGTGTGCAAGAACTATCCCTGCTGTTCATGCCCGGTTGAGTCAATATAACAGAAGAATTAAACATCATGTTTTATTATGAGCACAACTGTGCACACACGGGCCTGTCGTATACTGGCATACAGTATTTAACAAACCAGAAATGCACGCTAAACTGCTATAAATGCAGTGATTATTCAGATAGTCACAGATAGGGCATCCACACAGGGGAGGCAGATCTGAATAGCTACAGCACAATTATAACCCTACCATTACACTGGCTAATTTCTGAGCAGACACGCCAGACTCCCCCAGCACACAACACAGCCTTTGAGCCAAAGATCCATAAGCCAATTTACATGGAAAATTAGGAGGTGTCAGAAGAGGCAGAACTAGACAGGTCTCAAGGATATTAATTCCTGCTCCCTTAGCCTTGAGCTTTCAACATATCATTAATTTAAGAACGTTGGTGTTAGGCTTTCGTCAATGCCGTGAAAAGAGGGAATACTTCACCTATGCTGTGCTTGTGCTGGGTGAAGATAAACCAGCCAGAGAACCAGCCTGCATGTGCAGGTTAAAGCATTTCAAGGCCAGCCACACCAAGACCCTCGCTCCAACAGCGGACAGACCACGGCTTGCTCCCAGCTCTGCCCTGCCTACAGGGCTCACCCCAGCCCGCGGCATCTCTCTGCATCACAGACCTCAACGGCGTGCAGCAGGGAAGAGATGACAAATGACACTGAGCTACTTCCACTAAGAGCTGTTAACTTCAAAGGTTACACAGCACCATCCTCTTCCTATTTTCACCTCCTCTCAAGCTCCCTAACCAAGGCTGTAGGCACCCAGGGCCATGACAGCTTTGCTCTGGAGCACAGCTCCCTCCCTCCAAGCACTAGGAGTTGTTAATCAGAGTTTGATACAGAGGGGTGTAGAGGACACCCAGCACCCCACCAATCTAGTCTACCATCTATGAATTTATGATACATCTGCAAGCAATTTGCTCCGGGCCAATGAAGCAGCAGCCAATTAATTTGCGACTGGGTGCAGTTACATCAATAACAAAGTAGACAAGGGATGCAAACTAGTAGTGCTTGCTATGAACAAATTAACTGTCCATTTAGGTAGAGCAGCACAGAGTAATGAGCTGATAGCCATATCAGTGAGTCATTAGAGGAGAGACTAGAGGTCCTGTTGGATGCTGTTACCAAGTTTTAGCTCTCCCCAGAAGCTAGGGCTTTGCACAAAGGCAGGGCAGAAAAGGCCATTTCCATCAGGTTTAACAAATACAGCTGTGAGATGCTGAGGTTTGGCCGCACTGCTTCTCACAGGGCCTCCAGCCCACAGCTGAGGTGCTCCCCAGTCTGGCTCTGCATCCTCTGCCAGCGACAGCATGGATCTGCACTGTGAGCGAGGGCTCATCTTCACCGAATCTGGGAGGCAGCTCAGCTCACCGAGGGCTGTACTGGCAGGGCTCCGCAGTGCAGGCTCGCCTCGCGGTGCTGAGTGCCTCCTGCCCTGCCCGTCAGCACACAGCAGCCTCTGCGCATTTGTTGGTTTGAGTACAGACACTTGCGGGTTTGTTTTTTCCTCCTCCTTTCCCCAAGCAGCAAAGGCTAGAAGCCCAGAGGATCATTGTATCTTCCTGTGTGTCTGATACAGCAACTCCCATCCTGGATCTCCAGTTCTGGCCTTTTGGGCATGATTGCAATATAAATACCTGACTCGCTCCAGTTAATGCCTGCAGTGCTGCAGCCCCCAAGAATTCAGGAACATCAGACAGACTTGACACCATCTACAACCCAATAACATGGGCAGCATCCTTCCTCCTGCAAAGCTCTCCCCCCACACCACAAGAAACCAGCCTTTCAAGGGCTACAAGGATAGACGGCAGCAAGTTCTCAGCTCTCCAAATACCTGGAGGGTGCCTGTGAGATGTGCTTGTGAGGTCTCTCCCACCCACTTCCCACCCTATAAACACAAGTCATTTTGGATTCTTATCCTTGACTATTGGGTGCTTGCTGTGACAGGACTCTAACCCTCCAGCATTTTGATTCTACCATAACAGGGTCAGCGCCAGTGGAGTACGTGCTGGGTGTGATAAATTTCTCCCTGGGATCACATAATTTCCTCCACCTCAAGAAGGAAGCTGCATCTGAAGGAAAGGGCAGCAGCAGTTAAAAAAAAAAATCAAAGTAGACAGCTAGAGTGGGACCATGACCACATTGCTGTGCACATTGCTGCTGTAGGCAGTGCTGCTCCTAGTGCCTTCACACTGAATTCACACCCTACCTTGTTAATAAGGCCTTTTGAGACAGGCCATGAAATTACATTAAATACCAAGACTGAGACTACCATATTGGAGGCACTCCTCTTCCTCCCAGGAGCCTGAATACATTTTAACTCAAAACTAAGAGGACTGGTGAGGGGAAAGTGTTGCATTTTCCCATTAGCATTTCCCCACTTGCTTGTTGTTTCCTTTGAGGAGAAGTAACAGCCCCAGAAACTCATTTCTCTTACGAGTTAAAGTGGTGGAGGAGACGCAACCACGTAGCACTGTTGCAGATGAACAGAGGAGGGAGATGGCCTCCACAGCCATTTCAGACTTGCAGCTGAAATAAAGACCCTGCCCAAGCTGCAGCTCCTCATCCAATTTTAACCCTGCAAGAAGGCAGCCGAGCTCTGGCCTCTCCATAGAGACCCCAAACCCTGGACTCCAGACTGCCAGGCCAGCTGCCCCTGCAGCAAGGCATTTTCTCCTCCCAAATCTCTACTTCAACCTGCAGCGTTTTCAAGAGATTTAAATTAATTTAAAGCCACAATTAAAGCTCAGCCTTTCATGTTCTTTACCCTTAAAGAGCTGCAAAACCAGAAAGTCCTTTGTATCTGAGCAGGGCCAGGTCATCTTACATTAAAGATGGGGCAACAGAGCTGTATTTGTTCAGTGATTAACAGTTAGGGATTAATTAGCACAGACTGAACCCAATGCAGACCAGTTCCTGGTTTGCTGAGCAGCCATACAAGGAGGAAGCTGGACACCTTTCAGCAGCAAGCACCTGCCAAGACCTTTGTGGAATGACATCCTTGACCTCACATGGTTTAAAGTTTAGGGCTCAGTTCCATCCTCTCCCCTTGCTCCAACTGAGGGGCAACAATTCCCTCCATCCAAAGGACCCGTGACTCAGCAATGAATCACCAACCAGCCACTTAATCTCATCCACCTGGCACCAAACCGCATATGGACAATTAGAGAGATGTGTTGTCATGCTGAACAGCCTGCTGGGCCCCTGCAGCCCCCCCGACAACTCTTCCATTCACGTCTGGGTTGCAGGGGCAGAGGTAATTTTAGTGCAGCCAGCGTTTTTAAACAAGAAATGGGAACAGCACGTTTCTGGCTGATTGACTGGCAGTGGTTGCAGAGCGCAAGGCTGCGCAGTTGCCGCGCTGCCTCTAACCAGAGGTGAGGAGCAGGAGTGCTGAGACGCAAAGCCCAAGCGGATGAATTGCGCAGAGCAGCAAGGCTTTGGGAAGTTTTAGCCTCTGAGTTGTCAGAGCGATGCACAACTTCAGAGATGCCCTTTGCAGCCAAGGTCAGCCCAGGTCTGTGTGCTGCACCTTCCAGAGCAGACCCTACTCCCAGCTGGGAGCTGAGCGACAGCTGCTCACAATGGCTGGGTTTAATCATTCAGCTCAAGCTAGAGACTCATGCTTTTGCCCATGGAGAATTAGGGTGGAAAAAAGTGGAAGTGAGAATTCAGACCAGAAAAAAATCAGCAGTGCTTTTCCCAACAGCTATGGAGGCAGACAGCAGCTCAACATGCTGCAGACGCTCCTTTGGGGGGATCACAATGGCTCCATCTCCGTGGGGTGGTGGGTCTCCAACATGAGCACACCACCGGGCAGTGATGCAGGACAGGTTTCTGGAGGTCTTCACTCTCCAGCACTGCTGTAGACAAATTTTTCCCCAAACTGGAAGGTAAAAATCCAGTTTTTTCAAGCACAGCAGGGGATGAAGGCAATGGCAGAGAGGCAGTGAAGGACTGCCAGCACTGGGTAACAGTCATCTTTATACTATAAGGTAAGCTACATCCTACAGAAGTGACAGCACTACTTCACTTGGATGGATGGAGCTGAAAGGGCTCATCCAAAGCAAAACCAAAGCAAAGACTCCTAAGCCCACTTTGCAAGAATTCACTACATTGCCCACCAGAAAGTGATACTAACTAAACCCTGTCATCACATTAAACAATTTCTGCTTTGTAGGTTGTTCAAGAGCAGTTTTGTGAGCAGATGACATTTGAGATGGAGTATGTTTTAGTTCTTTTTGCTAAGGGCAAGATATAATTTTGTTTCCAGGACAAAAACTTTTTTATTTCAAAAGACAGATAAGCAGCTTCCAGAGTTCATTACTCTCACAAGCTTTTCTGACAGTAAATGTAGCTGGTGACTGTTAAAACTGGAAAATAAGTCCCTTGCATGAGACAGGGAGAAGGACAAGACATTCAAGGATCTGCTTAGCTTTAAAGAGAGACACTTGAGAATGCAGCAGCCAATTCCAGAGCACCTCAGACACCTGAACAGCTCAACACTTCAGCAAATTGGGAAGCATACATTTTAAGGATCACTTAATGGGCTGCGGTAGCTAAGTAGCTTGTTCACATCCATCCTAGGAGGATTTATTCCATTCCACTTTTGCAGGGGAATAGGATCACCCTCCATTCACCCAGTGGCAACAAAGCAAGTTCCCCAAACCTTCTTCCACCACCCCTGCCAGGAGCCTGGCTCAGGCTCTGCAGGAGGTCCCTTACCCCCAGGCAGCCGTGTCCCCACCACAGACCAGGAGCCTGGGCTCACACTCACCCTGCCCCGGTCACTGCAGGTCGCCCAGCTCAGGACAGCCCTGATCCCACAGACACACACTCTGCCCCTGGCTCTGGTGGGAAGCTGGACAGGGTGAGCTCCAGTGTCTTTTTTGTCTGGAATTAAAACTGCTCATCCAGCAAAGTTACAGGCAGAGCCTATGATTTCCCAGCATAAGACAATCTTGAGAGAAGGGATCAGCTGGAATGAGGCAGGAGACCAGGAGTGATGCCACTGCCATCTCCTCCCAGAGGTCCAAGAGGCCAAGGGTCCCATGCTTTCCCATGCCTGCGGGAGGGGAGCAGGCTCTTGGGTTTGGACCCTGTCCCCTCCTGAACTCCCAGGGCTCTCTGTGCACACACAGCCAGGAAAAGGGTCAGTGTGCTGGCAGACAAATTCGCAGTCACATGGAACCACAGCCCAGCACCCTCCCTGAGCACAGGCCGAAAGAAACATTGCAGCAGTGGCCGTGCTGCATGGTAGGAGCCACGCAGTCACTTTGCCATCTTAAATAAAAAAAAAAAATAAAAATCAGCAAATCTCTGCTTTAATCATGTGTACTGGAGGCCAAAAAAGCACAGAGGTACATCATTAAAACTGATCCATCTGCCCTAGAAGATTCATTTGTTCCCCTTTGGGGCGGGGGGGGGGGAGGCACAGGGGGAGAGCATGATACAAAAGGAAGAGGGATGGGTTCCCTCCTATTGTTCCTGCTCAGCACCAAGGCTTCGACTCCATTATAGAAGACCTCCGTCTCATCTGCACACAGGCAAATCTCAGAGAACAAACAATTTAAGTGGACTGTCTTTTATTTCCAAAGAGAAGATGAATTCCTATTTGTTCTCAGGATTGCAATTTCCTCCCCACACTGCAAAGCATACAAACAAACGAGCAGGGAATGAAAGGGATTAATGAATGAATGAGTGGGACCTGGGCTCCCAGCTGCAGGAGGAAGGGGGGAAGCCAGCCACAATGTGAGGGACTGCCAGAGTGAGATAACCTGCATGGCTAGTGTTTAGCATTACAGACACCAAGGGTTCCCAGGACACCCTCCCCCCACCTCGTTCAAATGGAGATGAATTAACAAGCATCTCTGAAAGGATTCACTTAAGGGGAACTCAAACAAAGAGAAAGGTAGGAAGGGTTTAAAGTTTAGACCAACCACATATTGCATAGAAAGGGCTGGTTTTGCAGAAATGCTGAACTTGTGACTACTGACACCACTCAGTTCCCAGCAGCTTTTGTCCTCCTTGAGAGATGGACACACATGATTCTAGTTTCATCCCAAAGTCTTAAAAGCTGCAGAAAACCAAGATGGCATTTAGTATTTACTGAGGTATTTATACCAAGCATTGTTCATTTAAGACCTATTGACTCTCCTAGCTGGATCAGGGATATGTAGCGCTGTGGAAGCTGCAAAACAAGCAAAAATTAAATCTTCTTTTTCCCCTATTCTCAAGCTATTTTAAGTCAAGTCCAACATCAGGGGATTAGAGGCAAAGTTTGGGATTAGTTTTCAGCCTGGTGAGTGAGCTGGTCTGATTCAGATGGCAGTCAGTTCCTGGTACCGATGGCTTCCAATGAACTGCATCACCACAGCCTTTGCTCTCGATGCCCCAAGATCAATCTTTGCTTTGGCTCCCCAGTGCTTGGGAATGATGGGACACATGAAAGCTGCATTAAAGCTACCACAGTTTATTTGGGTGGGAGAAGCAAGTGACACCGCCCTCTAAATCTAAAGAGTTAGCAGTTATCTATGCTACTATAATGCATGGCTTAATTTAAAAGCAAGCTTAATTTGCAGATTAATTATTATAGTCTGACTGGATGAGCTTGCAATAAATCACCTGGGTGTGAAATTGCACAGAAATTACCTGATTGCATATTGAGCATGTAAACGTTGGTAAAGAGGTGTCACCTAATGGAGACTGATGTTGGGGAACTGCTGGCTACAGCCAGAAGAAGAAAGTCAGAGTGCAAAGCAGGTCAGGGGAGTAGGCAGCAAACGAGCAGAAATCAAAATGTTTAGCACCATTCAAATCAGCCTTCAGGAGCAACATGCAAAACCAATACAGGATTTTCAGGGACCAGCAAATTACAATGGAAGCTGCTGGAAT
Source organism: Sagittarius serpentarius (assembly GCA_034782735.1). Classification (NCBI taxonomy): domain Eukaryota; kingdom Metazoa; phylum Chordata; class Aves; order Accipitriformes; family Sagittariidae; genus Sagittarius; species Sagittarius serpentarius. Next base: position 30,609,817 of record JAVKLA010000002.1, on the reverse strand, counting down.
TTCTCACAAGCAGTGCTGGGACAGCAGATTTGAGAGATGAGCCACTTGTCAGGACAGCCCCAGCCTCGCTAGCTTAGCAAGAAGCAACATGGACAGATCGCAAGAGGATTAACCTTCAACTGACAGCACAGTTGCAGTAGATGACAGCTTTCTGGGTGCCACAAGCGTGGATTTCAGAAGCATCACATCTCACCATGGACAGCCCAGTTCCAAAAAGTTATTCCCTTACAGCATCCGTTGAACGTAGCAGATCTCATTGACCTGCTGATCCTGGGCCTGCAGCAGAATACATGCCCCTGGGACCTTGGAGCACACAAGAGACTCCTCAGCTGAGTCCCACCCCTGGCCAGGGGACAGCTGGGTTTTCTCATGAATGCTGACACCAATGTACCCATCACCCTCACCAGGGAAGGTCTGAACCAGCCCATTTCCACCACCATGGCTGCCCCAGGTGGCGACTTTCCGATAGCAGAGCCAGAGCAGTACCAGGCAAGTGTCTGTCCTTGGTGCGACTCACACAAACCTGTGCAGAAACTTCTCCTTGCCTGCTTTTGGCTGGCTGCAGCCTCACTGCTCAGCAGTGCCAGGCTCTGGCTCCATCTGAGGCTCCCTTTCTGAGGAACCAGATTTTCAGCTTCATCTTTAAAGAGTCTCAGCCCAAGGCCACGGGGTGCCCAAGACTAGAAACAGCTTTAGAATAGCAGGCCTGAGTGCATTACCTTCTCTAAGCCAGGGTGAACTAGAAACAAGGTAAGTTTAGAAGTTATGTTTTCACTGTAGCAGGGCTTAAGCCTTGGAGAGCAGTTTGTCACCCTCCGGACCCACCTGCGGCATGTCCAGGTGACCTCTCCCCTGCCACAGCACCAGCACTCTTACCCCACAACGTGCTGCCTTGGCAGCCCAAACACTTGCTGCCAGCACAGCTGGGTCAGAGACAGAGGAAAAACCTCTCACCTCGCTGGACGTGATCCCAAAATGGGCAAGTGGCATTGCCAAGGAAAGGCGGCACAGTCCTGCAGAGCTGGAGGAAGCTGGGAGATAGCAGAGCACCTCAGTCCACCAATGCTAACAACACTCATAACCTCCTAGGTGAGATTCAGTTTGCCAGAGGAGCTGGGATTTATTACCGTGATCAAAGCACTAGGAACAAAAGCAAACACTGGTGGATGGAAGCCGTGAACACTACAGCTTTATAAACAATCATCCAGGGCTCAAGTTAAGAGAAGCAGCCGAACCAGGCTGCAATCTCCATCCAGGGCCAGGACCTTGATTAGAGTCAGCAGATGTGGATCCTTCTCGAATTCACAGCCACCTCCTTCGCCCACCAGGTTGCTCAGCAACACAAGGACCGATACTGCCAATTTATCCAGAGCGAGCCCTTGGATTCCCAAGAGGAGATGCTCTTACCTGACACTGTGTGCAAGTTGCATTTGCACTCAGCCATGGTGAGCTGCCAGGGAAAAACAAGAGTCCCCAGCACCCCCGAGGTAAGGAGGACATCGCTTACAGGGCTGTGACCCTGCCTGCGTTGGATGCACCAAGCAAAAAGCAGCACAAAGCGAAAAGCAGTTTGTGTGGCACAGCTGCCTGCAACTCCCCATTAACACATGCCATCCCAGCAAACAGGATCCTGGCACCAGCTCCAGCTGCCCAAAGTTGCAATAGGCTTAGATCCATCCAATGTTGACACTCTCTGCTGTTTCCCAGTAAGCTCTTGACATAAGGCAGACCTTGCAGGCAAGCAGAGGAAAGAGACCTGCAGCTGCCTCTGACAGCATGTTCACAGGCACAGAAACACAGCAGGATTCTTCTCCAGGGTAAAAACAGGTTACCATTGAAGTCCTGCAGCCTTTGCAGCCCTCAACTGCAAGATTTCCTGTCACACTCCTTCCCTTTAGCTCCCAAATGCAGCTTTTTCGCCAGCAGCAGGCTCCCTGAGGTAGGGAACACTCCTGGAACACACTTTGATATGTGCATGGCCCCCCCACCAGAGCATCATGATTTGTCCAAAGCCCCACAGCAGCATCTGACAGCGTCCAGAAATCCTGACTTCTCCTTAAACCAAAGGGCCCTTGCCCAGCAAACCAGCAAGAGCCCCAACTGCAGCCCTATCTACTTCCCAACACTAAAAAAAAAAACCAAACCCAACCCCAAACCCAACAAAAAACCCGAAAAGGAAATATGGAAAGCCCAAGTTAATATTTATGACTCCTGATTATCTGCATTTTCAGGAAATTAGCCATGCTGTCAGGTAGAGCAGAGGTAAACTGTTCCTCCAGTCCCCAGAGAGCCCCATGAGCCATGCCTGGAAGGACCAAAGGCAGCAGGGAAAAAAAAAAAATATTCATTCTTCACCAGGAAAGAAAAGTTTCATGAGGAATGAAAAGATGACAAAACCTGCTTTGCTGTTGCAGAGCTCCCAGGGAAATGGGGCCAATTACAAAACCTGCCTAGGATTTAGCAGACAACTACTGGGAAACATGTCAATTTGAATGGAGAAGGAGAAATTAGGTTGGAGAAGTATTGGCGATAAAGAGAGGAGCTTTCCATGCTCTACACCTGAAGTCAATGCAAGTGTCTCTAGCACTTAATCCTTATTGACATCTGGTTGTACAGCTGGAGCTACAGGCACATCACCCTGGGGATCACAGTGACTGCCCAGGGCTCAAGCCCAGCTCTCCATCCTGCTGATGTCAGGTATAGAAAATCCCATTTGAAATTAGGTTGATCATTTTCAACTTCAAACAACTTTAATAATACCTGCAGAAGTAGCCAAGGTCATTCTGTA
>JAVKLA010000002.1:30596911-30606929 GCA_034782735.1 Sagittarius serpentarius | reverse complement strand
TGGTTTGTGGGGAGTCCACCGAGCACCCAGGCCTGAATAAAAGCAATATCTCTGAGTGTGTGAGATTGGTCTATTGCACGCCAGGTAATGAATCCGATTTTGGGAAAACACTGTCGTGAGTAGTTTCAGCCTCATCTTGCAACAGTGGAGCCTTTGCCTCTTCCGCCTGTGACTCTGTCCGAGCTCCCTTATTCTCTAGCACTACACGCAGTGTATAAGTATGTTTTGGTTTTCACTTGTATGTAAGTCTTGACATGCATGATTGAGATGATCGGTCACACATCTTATTCCATGCAACAGCAAAGGTGCAGCTCTGCTACACTAGTACCCAGCAATATTCCACACTGAACACGTGACGAGGTCCCAGTTCTGCAATCCTGCCCCTGGGCCCCCAACACCTCTCAGAGCTCTCTCCCTTCACCCCTAGAAATTATTTACCCTTTGGGCCGACACATCCAGTCTATTTACTCGCTTGCCTGGGAGCTGGTTATCTTGCTGCTAGATAGCTAGTTCCCCACAAAAAAAGCAAACGCACTTTTGGTGTCTGCAGGAAGCAAGGGCATCTCTGGAAGGTCTGGGTCTTCATTAGTCTCCAGACAGTTTTCCATCCACAGCAGAAGGGAGAGCTTTCATTAAGAACAAGGCAGCCATTCCCCAAGCAAGACAGCAGCTAGCAAAGGAAATCACTCAAAGTCACCTCCCAACACATACAACTTAATTAAACAAGGATTCTTCCTCAAAGGCACCATCAGATTTCTGGAGCCATGGGAGAGCCGAGAGAAGAACCGAGCTGCCTGCAGCCCCAGGGCTGTGATGGCAAGTCACATTTCCAATGCCAGAGAAAGCCACTCCATTTTCTTGCAAATAGAGCTCATCAAGAGCAATGCTTCCCTGAAGGTTTCCCATCCCTGAGTGGTGCCATAGGCCAATCCTGCACCATCCCATTTGCACCCCTACATACAGGGCTCAGACGCAGTGTCCTTCCAGCATTAGGGCAAGTACAGAGAGAGTAGCATTTTAAGTGGACATTTCCATGCCCCTGTATGCTCCTTCAAAGACCTGTTGTCTCCTTGCAGCTTGCAACAGGAAATCTGCTTGACCCACACACCTTTCATCTCCAGTTCATAAAAGAGAAGACAAAAGCTTATTTTATAAGGCGTTCTAAGCCCAGTGCTCCATTTCTCTCTACACCACCAGACAGACCCGCTGGCAGCTTTCCATCCGCAGCTATGTCATTTGAATGGAATTATGCCAGTAGCAAGGATCATGTCATTCCTGTTCTGTAGCCATGCTTTGGAAATGGATGCAAACTTACTTAATACCAAATTCTGACTTTCCTCAGATCTGTCAGTACAACTCCCTTGGCTTCAGCACAGCCGAAGTGCTGGGTGCAACTGAGAGCAGGATCTAGCATACAGCACTCCAGAGTTATTAGCAGTGCATGAATAATCTGAATACAATGCCCTTTTAATGCCAACAGCAGTGATAAAAGCGCAAGAACAGAGCCAGTAGAAGTAATTTTTCTGCTCACGTATGAGCACAGTCTGCTTTCCACTTGCTGCCTCCAGCGAGCTCAGCACTAGGGAAGACCACATCTGCTGCTGGCTCATTGAACGTGCTCTGGACACCAGAGTTTGTGGATGTTGAGGCCAAGGTAGGACCCACTTAACCACACAGCTGCCTTGTCACAGCCAGTACAAAGAGGTTGGCCAGATATCCAAGGGTGACCAGGAGCCCCAGAACTTGGACCCTGCAGCCTCACAGTGCTGACAAGGGAGTCCATTCCCCATATCCCAGGGTGGGAAACATCTCCTCTTCCCATCTGACCACTCTAATGGCTATCACCTTGTCAGCCAAGCGAGGTGCTTAGTTTAGTAAAGATGCAAGACAAGTCTGGCCAATTCATGCCATCCTGTCAGGGGACAAAATTTCCCTCTTGGGGTGGAAGTGTTTAGCAGACTGCACAGTATTTCTTGTTTCAATTGGTCCGATTTTATCCTTCAGACACAGGCTCTCATTGTGCCTTTTTTTGGAAGATTAAAGTGCTCTTTGTTATCTGGGAAAGTACTTGCAGTGTAATTAAGTCACCCAGTCCTTAGTTTGATAAGGACTAAGCAGATTGAGGTCTTGCATGCCCTCCCTCCAAGGGATTTCCTTCTACATGCCTTCCAAGCTTTCAATATCCTTTTAAAAACCCTGATACCAAAGCTGTATGGGCCATTTTAGCATCTCTGGCCTTGCCACTGCCCAAAGAGGGAACTGTTTTGCTGGCTGAGGGTATTAATTAAGCTCAGACACCAGAGTGGAAGGAATAGGCTTATTTTACTGTTAATAACCCAATAACATAGGAAATAAGCAATAAGAGAAATATAATACAGAAAATAAGCAATAAGAAATACAAGGTAATGCATCTAATTATTACTACATAGGAAAGATCATAGTGATTAAGAGAACTACATCACCAATTGCCCTAATACTTTACCATCATCCAGATCCGCAGTCGCTGGGGAGCCCCGGTTGCCGTGAGGATTTGGAGAGCCTGTCCCGGCAATTGGGAAGTCCTACGCAGTGCGTCCACTCGTAGGTGAGGCATCCAAAGCCACTGCAAGAGGGTCCAGCTTTTATACAGTTGAATAAACATACTTTGAAACTTCAGGTGCGGAACATCTGGTGTTATTCTCCCTATTGGATTCCACCCAAAGCCTGGCCAGGGCCTAAGGAGGAATCCAGGGGAGTTTCCCTATCTATTTAGATCCTGCCAAATGTCTGGTTTCACGTGTCTCTAAAGAAAGATACAAGGCCAGACATCTAGTTTCACACATCTCTAAATAAAGATAGATACAAGGCCAAATGTCTGGTTTCACACGCCTCTAAATAAAGACATACTATCTGCTGGTCAGCGTTACACAATAAGCATTGTAACAAAGCTTTTAGATTAGCATCAAAATATATATATAGTCATACTAAAGTAGATCAGTAGTACTCTATATATGGGATTAATACTACACGTTAGATATATTGTTGGGTTGTGAGATTCATCTAGAGGACAACTTTGTTTTAGGGCCTACAGTTCAGGCCCCAGCACTTCAGGAGCAGATCACCTCCCTGCCCTCGCCCCCAACCCTGTAACCATTCTTCTTTCCCACCCAGCAGCTAGAGGCAGGGAGACAACCTTCCCCATCCTCCACCCCCTTGCAGGCTCTTGTATTTCACTGATTTGATAGCAGTCCTGCACACTGGTAATACCATCCTGCTGCAGGCATCCTGTTACAACAGTGCATGCTGACAAGAGAAGGGTTTCTGTATCCAGGGTTACCTTTGTATGTGTAGGTATAATCAAAGGGCTTAACCTTGCCTGTTCCTAGCCCAGATCCCACTAGACTGTTAGGATTATCGCTAACCAATGCTGCAGATGGTTTCCAACAAAACTCATTCCCTCCTAATGCTGTCCCCTGTATGCAGGGCATTTCTAGCATGTATTTCTAGCAGGTATTTCAGAGTCAGCTCAGGAAGAAGCATAAATTCAATCTCATTTTAGGAGTGCACCAAGGGGGGAAAAAAACCCAGTAATCTCTCTAGATGCATTAGGATAAAGTTACACCTGGCTCAAGTTGACACTGCACAGCCATTTCTGCTGGAACAGCGTCTCACTTAAATTTACCCATCCCTGCAGCTACTGACAGCTCTCAGCAACAGCTGGAACTCCTGAAAGAAGGAAAATGAGGCTTTCAGGGGAAAGAAACATTTCTGTTCACTTCAGGGGCATTGCCTTCACTTTTCCAAGTGCCTTGTTCAGAGCGCTATGTACAAAGATTATATCTCAGCCTGTCCTCTAAGTTCAGCCCAAGTACACCTTTTAGCTTTTAAAGCCTCATAAACAGACAGGGAAAGATTCATAATGCTAGTCCTCAGGTGCTACCAACTGAAATAAATTAAATAGAAGCTGCTGATTTAACTGCACACTAATGGGAGCTACTCAAGCCACACCCGAGGCAGAGCACAGCCCAGGTGTCTGGAGGTTCACATTGAGGGGCACAACCCTCGCACTAAATTGTGTTTCCTGATGCACAGCAGCACACAGGTAAGGGAGCAGCTGGCACAGGAGCCAAGAAGCCACTCCAGGATCAGAGGAGGCTGCAGACGATCCATTTCCATCATGTCCTCTATTTCCCCATTGCAGATACACACCGAACTCTTCACTCTGATTAAAGACAAATATATAGGTACCTTTCTTTTCCTCCTGTAAGACATCTTATAGCTACGACTTTCATGCTGAAGTCTCAGTTCAGGTGTTTGAGGGAAGCTGAAGCACCTCTTACAAGAGGTTTGGTGGGCTGCAATAACCACTGGGGAACAAGCACTGCTCTTGCAGCTCTAAATCAGAGGCAATGGCCAACTGCTATTGTGAAGCTCAGTGTCCCCAGGATAACCAACAGCAGCAGCTATCAGGACATAAATTACTCCCCCAAAGCGGCCAGGAACTCCCCCATCTGCCCCCTGCTCCCAAGCAAGCACAGGCAGCAGGGCACAGCATGGGAGCAGGCTATCAACTCCTTTCAATTTTTAGCAACAACTTTACAGGGGAGGGAAAGGAAAAGCAGCTTGCTTATTTGGAAAAAAAATTATGGGACAATCCCTGCACGTGGCAGGAGCTGCCGCATGCAATACTCATCTGGATGCCTCAGGGCTACTGCACACACACAGGTGGACTCTGTCACCATCACGGTGCTGTAGATGGGACTTAGTGTTCACAAGGCTGATTTGTTTTTTGGAGCTGTTAAAATATCTTCATTATTCTAACCTCTTGCTGTAGCACTTAAGAGCCCAGTGGAGCACACATCAGTGCTCCAACTAATCAGTGCAAAGACCTTCTAAATACAGGCAGCAACACAGAAAGTTTAGTAGTCTCAGCAGCTGCTGGTGCAGACACTCAGCAGCTCTTCACTCTTCCTTAGCACCTTAATCATCCACTGCTCCCAGCCTCATCATGGTTATGGACTCAGCATTACAAGCAGCGCCAGCACAAATTCATCCCATTGGTTCAAAGCCTGGGGTGCCCAGAACAGGTAAGGAACAGCCTGGAGCTTCACAGGCTAATGAGACACTGCAAGGCAGATCCTTGATCTTCCCCATTCCTTGCCCTAAACAGTATTTCCTCCTCAGTCCCCAGCACAAGTCAAAGACACCCTGGGAGTCTTGACTCTGTCGCTTGTCTCTGACCCAAAGGCATGTCCCTACCAGGCATCTCCTTTCATGGACAGCCCAGCAACAAGCAGCAGGTTTTTGAGTGCTTCTCTAGACCAAAGCTCAGGAAAGATATTTCAAAGTACCTGGTGAGTGCAAACACATTGCGGGAGAAGTTACAAAACTTGAGCAAGGAGCATAATCTATAGCCTTCAACTCTAAACAGTGAGGCTCCCTTAGCCCAAGGCAGGCATCCCAGTGTAAATCTTCAAACTGTTCAAGTGAACTGCAAGCAGGATGCCAAAGAAAATTGGGGACATGAGAAAAGCTTCAGCCATTCTTTCCAGGCAGAAATAACTCAGCATTTCTCCCACCCTAGTGCAGTGCGTCATTTGGTCTGTGGTTCCTTGGCTTTCCACATGTAATTAACAATGTGCAGGTTCCAGTAAATGATTTCAAATAAAACCTTAGATGACTAACAGATATCAGCTCTAAAAACTCATATAGTGGTGATTGCAAGCCTAGATTCAGATTATTACTTGGGGCCTTAGCTAGGTCATTGTATACCACAAGCCTGCATAACAGTACTATATTGGTTTTCCTGCCGCAGAGAAGAACCCCAAGATTTGTGCTGTAGTCTATGGATGGTCACACCAAGGCAATTTCTACAACAAACTCATCAGAAGAGAGAAGGCAAAGTTTAAGGTCCTCCATTTCTCAGCCATCAGAAGGCAGCAGTAGATGTCAGGAAACCACAGCACACACACTGGCTATATAGAAGTATTAACCGCTTAATCACTAAAGTCCTGTACTTAAAGACAGTTGTTGTTTTGGTTTTTTTTTTCTTAGAAACCTCTTTACATCTCCCAAGCCCAGCCCTGACAGGTGATAACAGAGGTTTAGCCCAGAAACCTTCCTCAGTAATCTCCTTTTTGTACAAGTCTCTTTCCATTGCCCTGCCCAAACTCCCAGCTGTAACACACTGCTGGAACGATCACAGGCATCACAAGCATCCTAAAGCAGCAAGCAATTTGCCAAGAACTAGGTGAGGCTAGAAAACAGACTGATCCCATACCTCCCAGACAAGCTGTAACACCTGACACCGTTATCTGCTTTTCATCCAAACCCAAGCACTTTAGTGTATGCTTAAGGTCTCATTATCTGCTTTTCATCCAAACCCAAGCACTTTAGTGTATGCTTAAGGTCTGCCAAATTCTGTTGAAATTGATTGCCAAACCCTTCCTTCTTATGTTCTATTGTAAGAAATTTAAGTTGTCTATAGGAAGCTCTATAATCTTGGAACTGAAGTATTTTCCACTAGAATATAATTAAGTGTAATAATAATAATAATTAGACAATTGTATGCAGAACTACAGCTAACCTGTGATAGTAGGTTTGTCGAACAGCAATGATATGAGCATGGCTCAGAGCTAAGCAATTGTGATAACACCACACATATTGCAACACACACAAGAATTGAAGCACTTGACAGTTTTAGTGAGTTTACAACATCCATTTCCGTCCCAAATCACATAGAGCATCTACACACAAAACATCCTGGTATCAGGGCATGCTCCATGGGTTGCAATGAAGTTGAAGTGAAAGGGCCACGTTACCCATCTCAGACACTGTTTTCCAAGTGTTACCATTTGTTGGCAAACAGATAAAGTCTGAGCCACGAGCAGCTGAGGCACAGCTGGTTTCTGCAGAGTTACTAAAATATTTCCAAACACCACGCCAGGAACTGCAGGAGTTATTAACACTAGGATTAAAGCAGGTAGCTGTACCTGGCAGCGCTATTTAGCTCAAGCACGGAGCACACAATTCCCACCTGGTTGTGCTTTGCATGCTACACGAAACTAGAAAAACAATCTCAAGGCCTCCCTATCTCCTATTTTCTCAAAAAATATTGCATCTATTTACACCCAGTTCATCCAGGAGTTAACCACAAGGAACTTGTGATTACAGGGACTGCACAAACATGACTTAGACACAATAGAAAAGGTCTGAAAGGGCTCAAACCCGTCCCGTCACACTGCAGCTCTGCTCCACTCCCCCCCCTGGAGTGCCAGGATCAACAGCAGGAGGAAAAGCTGGGAGCAGGCTGCCCCGTTCAGAAGAGGCAGCCAGCCCACATTTTCAATCCTGAGAGCCTTTTTACAATCAACATTCTTTCCATTGCCAAGAAGAGGAAAAAAATAAACAACCAAAAAACCCACCACACTTACCTGCTCCAAGAGCCCATGGTCCTGGTGCACAGCGCTGGTGCATTCAGTGTTGTGTCCCTCCAGTCAAATCACCCCCTTGGGATGAGGGCAGTGTCCCACAGGGGAGGGAGGAGCTGCCTTGGCCTCCACCATCAGCTTCCTCCATGGCTGCTCGATGGCTGCATGTGCCACCCAGACGATGAGGGCTGGATCCCGGTCTGCTACCTGGTGCCATACATCTGTTACTTTTCCTCCCTGGCAGCCTCTGGGCTCACAGTCCCACATCCATCCTTATTTCAGCTCACAGGATGCCCTGAGCAGACCATTCACTCACAAAGACAAGTTTTGCCACTGCTTAGCTCAATAACTGTTATTTTAGTTCCGAGAGGAACCTCTTGCAGCCGCCCCCCACCTTCTCACAGCCCTACCACAAAGAGCCACTGCAGAAAGCCCAGGACAGTCTCCATCAGCACCATAGTCACAATTTCAAGGCAGTTTCACAGAAACTTCACATTAAAAATCGCAACTTAAACCCAGAAAAAGATCTAAAGAGAAGAAAGAAAAACTCCATCTCACCCTCTCTTTGTAAGCGAGGAAAAGGAAGTGCAGCCCCACAGGACCACACACACAGCTGATGACACTCAGTCAATTAGGGCTGATAAGAGGCTTCAGCTGGGGAAAACCTGAGTCCCACCATGGACAAGGCTCTGCTGGTGCCCCTGTGAGGAACAGGATGCCCCCCCCACCCCATGACAGCTAAAATTCCAGTATTGAAAAGGAATGTGAACTGAAATTAGTCTTGACATTTCTGGGTCTTGTAATCACAGTGGGTGACAAAACCAAATTCTGGATCAGAGCCTTTCTCCGAGCAATTTAAACACATCTATTTTAAGGAAAGACTGAGTTAAACAAAGGGGTGACAGCCCGCAAGTTAAAAGCCGCAGGATGTGATATCCTGGGATTATGTTATAATCAGGCACTCCGAGTAACCTCCAAAATACATGTTTTTTGGAAATCGGGGGGGGGGGGAAAGTGCTGCCACTGCACAGCCCTCTGCCCCTCCTGCCATCCACAAGTCCTCATCCCCCCACGTGCCACAGAGAGGCACTGCTGACCAAAATCGCTTGACCCCCTTGCAGGATGAAGGCTCATTTCAGAAGGAGGAAATAATCAGGCAGGAAGCAAAAATTAAACCATTCAGTGGAAAATGGAGGGGAATGGTTTTTGCATTCATCTGCCTATGCTGGCATCTTGTCAAATGACTATTATTGGGAAACCACGGTGGGAACCAGGGACTCCGGTGGGGGGAAAGCTGTATTTTTCCTACTTGAGGCTCAGTGACTCCTGTGAGCTATCCCGCAGCAACAGGAGATGGGCTTGGGGTGAAACTTGAACTTTTGTGTGTTTCCCCGTCAGGTCCGTTCACGCCTTCCCAAGCAGCAAATCCAGCTGCGTCAGCAGATGCATGAGGCCGTGGTGCAGGGAAGTTTCTTGTTTTCCAGCCTGGCTGGACCACTGCATGCTCTCCACAGACTGGCTGCACCGCCACTGACACCAGCACCACGCTGGCCACTGCTGGACCCCGAGCCATGAGAAATAGTGACACTTGCCAGAGGGAGAAACCTTCCCCAGCACTGCTGCTTCTGTTCTGGGGGCTGTGGCACATGCCTGAGAGTCCACAGCACCAGCCATGGGGGCTGTGGGGAGCTCTGTGAGGAGAGCACGGTGCTGCCCCATGCAGGATGCAGCCATTTCCACATGATTCTGGCTGGTTCCAGATGGCTCCAACAGTGCCATCGCAGGGCACAGCTGAGCCCATCCGTGATGCTGGTGATGTCACTGGGGAAATGTTTTTAAGAAAGGGCAAAACGCAGTGTGGCAGTGAGCGGAGAGAGGAAAAAGTGTGAGAGATGGCCATGTGAGCAGCATGGTCAGGGAGGAAGGAGGAGGGGAAGAAGAGGCCATCCAGGGGCTGCAGCAGGCATTCCCCATAAGCCGCCAGGGGAGTCCCTGCCAGAGCAGATATCCATGCCTGGGACTAATATTAATTGGCAATAAATAATTAATTTTCCTCAAGTCAAGTCTGTTTTACCCGTGATGGTAATCGGTGAGTGATCTCCCTGTCTTTAGCTCAGTCCACCAGCTGTTTCACCTTACTTTCTGCCCAGTCCTGTTGAGGAGGTGGAGTGAGAGCGGCCGGCAGCAGCCGAGGTCAGCTCACCCCAACGGCCCCGGGACAAAGCTCGGCGCACAGCCGTGGCACGTACTCTAGCGGATGGCCTCGGTCCACGGCGCCGGTGAGCAGCTCAACGCACCGCATCAGCGCCTGGTTTCTGTGCGTGGTGCAGCACGCAGCCCAACGCGCAATTCAGCGCACAGCTCAAGGCAGGGCCCGGTGCACGCCTGATCCCGGAGCACGCTCCAGCGCCTGCCCGGCGCCCCGAGCCGCTCCCCCGGCCGCTCCCCTCCCCTCCCCGGTGCCGGTTCCTGCCGCTCGCAGCCCTCCGAGCCGCCAGGGGGCGCGCTAGCGCCCGCCCCGGCTCTGCCGGCGCTCGGGCCCGGCGGCGGAAGGAAGCGGCTTCACCACGACGCGCCCATGGAGCCCGGCTGCTCGCGCCGCCCGAGGT
>JAVKLA010000002.1:30536296-30583940 GCA_034782735.1 Sagittarius serpentarius | reverse complement strand
CTCGCGGGGCGGTCCGGCCACCGCGGTCCCGGCAGGGCTCGCTGCGGCGGGCCGGGGCGACACCCGTCGCTGCCCGTCCTTCCTGGGCTTTGCGGCGCCCCGCGGGCTCGCTCCCGGAATCCCTCTGGCAGGTGCTCGCCGGTCCCTCCGCCCCCGGCGGGCGCGGGGGGTCCGCTTCGCCGGGTGCCCGGGCCCTCGGCGCTGCCCGGCTCCGGCGATCCTGGCTGCCAGTACCGGTCCGGACGCGTTGGGGCTGCACACACCTGAAGCCCCCGTGCCCCAGCGCACCCCGGGACACCGGCCTTGGCTCGCCCATAAAACTTCAAGCACTGGCGTTGAGGGGTTGGGCTTGTCCGGTTTTTTTTTTGCTTCTTTTTTTTTTTTTTTTTTGGCTTATCAAGTTTGATGTACTGTGTTTGTTCTGGCCGGAGCGTGTAGCTGGGGGGTATCGGAGGGCAGCTGTACATCCTGGGATTTTCCGGCGGAGGTCGCGGCTCTGGCCGCCTGCTCCATAACTTCCTGCTTCAGCCCTCGGCCGGCGCGAGTGGGTCCGGGCCGGGGCCGCTCAGCCGCCTCGGGGGGCGGCTGGGAGCGGCCCCTGGCAGAGGCTCCCGCGAGAGCCGCGGCCGCTCGGGAGCCGTCCCGGAGCGGCCCCTCGCACTGCTTCTGCCTCGCCCTGCCGTGGGAGATGTCCCTGCCCGCAACCTGGCCTTGTGGGTCTCCGTCTGGTACGACTGGCTCGAAGCAGATGCGATTAATAAGAATTGCAATATCTCCTTTGGGACGCTCTGTTAGCATTTTAGTTTTTCTTCCTTCAAATCCCTGCCCATATTAAACGTATCATGTTACTGTTTTGGTTTGGTTTTTTTTTTCTTTCTCAAAGTTGTGAGATCTTGATGGGTGAGGGAGCACTTCTAACAGACTGCAAGCAGGTGAAACAAGAAGGTGAAACAAGTAGTTTAGCCTTTGTCTTAGGTTGCCCTGCAGTTGTGGCATGGGAACAAGCTGGTTACTGACACCTCCTGTCCTGGAGGTGAAGCTTAACCTTGGCTTTGGAGGGAGTTTTTTGTGTTTATATTTAGCATTGTTAATGGTGTAGAGCAGTTGAAGTAGACGTCTGGGTCTGTGTTTCTGCACAAAGCTTTACGCTTGTGTGAGGATAGTGACGAGATACGAGGACAGCTTCGATAAGATAATAGAAGTAAAAGTTGTCTATTGTAATGTGTTACTTGATGGGGGATGCTGCTCTTCGTAGTCATCTGAGAGCACTTCAGTCAACTGGAATATCTTGCTTTCCCAAGTCCCAGGTGAAGCTGTATGCCCAGAGCAGCTGCCTGGTGATTTTAGCTTTGATTCGGGAAGCTGGTGCTTCTGGCAAGCAGAATGCAAAGCGGTGGTACGTCCCAAGGTTTCTCCGTGCATCCTGGCACGTTCCTTGTAAAGACAGCCTGGCCCACAGGGGATGAGGATGATCTGTGCAAGTAGTGAGCAGTCCCTAATCCTGCTCAGTGCTGCTTGTAGCTACTTGAGGGGCTGCATTTAGTTTGCAGTATTGAAAAGGGAGAAGAGTTCTCAAAACACCTTCATAGGATGGCGCTGAGGAACATCTTGTATTTGGTTTTGAACAAATTGCATCTGCTGTAACTACTGACTGAAGAAAATTATTGGAGGAGGAAAACCAGTTGAGAGTCCTGTATCTTGTAGTGGCTTTTTGGTACAGTAATGTGATTATTACTAGGAATTGTTTATGGAAGAGGTGTGGTTGTTTTCTTGGTTGACATAGAGGCTTGAGTGATGTTAAAAAGTAAGAGGTTTTAAACATAGATAATGTAATGCAGGTAGTACATGACAAGTATGTGATGCTGCTGGTAGCCTGATCTTTCTTTAAAATAGTTTATCAAAGGAGGAAGTGGTGGTAGCTAAAAGTTTGCTTTGTGTGCAGAAATTTTATGGAAACTCCAATTCTCAGCTAAAAGTTTCTTCTAGCTGGATCTCTGTTGCTTTAAGAAGCAAATGCTTTCGTGGTTTACTCCACTGACCCACAATGTTTGGTGTAAAATGCTGTTCCAAAGTTACAAGCCACTCTTCCATTTGAATCATGCTTCCTAATAGAAGCGTACAAAGAGTTTTGCATCATGTGCAATAGTGTTGTTCAGGGCAAAGACTTTGTTCTGCTGTAGCATTTTGAAACTTCATATTGTCATGCTCCCATGACAAGGAGAACACAATAGGAGTCATAATGACACACAAGGCTTGCACAATTAGTAAATTCATTGCAAGTGGGCGGTCCCTGGTAACTCCAAGCCCAAAGCTGTGGAAGTACATGAACTTTCCTGATTTGTACAATTGGTTCTCAATTATTTACCAAGACTTGTTGGGGAATCTATCTCTGATCTTTTATTTATTATTTTCTGTGTTTTGGGAGGGTGGCCACCTGCACGTAGTGTTGACACAGTCTGTTCGTTTAACTGCCTGTCTCTCCAGGTTCACAAAAGTAAGTCCTTTTTACAGGAGGATCTTTTGGCTTACCTCTCTGCTAGTGCCTGACTACTGTGTGCAGGGTGCATCTGAACGGTCTCCTGGTTATAGAACTGTGAGTGCTGGGAGGCTAGCAGTTGATCAGCAGTTGTGTTGTGTAAGGGAGATCTCTGAATGGTCTCGTTAAACTATGAGATTACTGTTGTTAGAGCAGCTTCCCAGTGAAGCCTTATGCTGGGAAAAGGGGATGGTATCTTACACTTTCAAGCTTTCCATGTACTGCAACTGTTCTTTCCCTTGCTCTAGCTGTTCTGCTTAGCTTGTGCTTTCTTCTTGAGTATCTCGCTTGATAGTGTGTTACGGCCAAGCATGATTGTAGAGATGAGCTTTACAGTGACAGCCCAGTTAAAGAATAGCTAGGGGTTGTTTCATCGATTTCAAGCTAAAAGTGTTCTTAAACTTGGAATTTCAGTGAGTCATGTCTAATGAGTCTGATTGCTCCTGTAATCAATAAACTTGATAAGACTAGTATTTAAAAGATGCTTTGATCATTTTTGTTGTTGTGAGATCATGGGTGCTAAGGAATAGCTTTTTCCTGTGCAGTTGATCTGGCCTCTGTTCTGTTGCTGCAGACTGTGTTGGTAACAGGAACAAGGCAAACTTCTGGGTGCGGGTGGAAACCCAGTTCAGACAAGGCCATGGCAGTGACTGTTTGTTGTAGGAGCACTAACTGCTTGTAGTTCAAACAAAGCTTGTTGATAAGGCTTCTTTTATTTTAGCAGGGTTGGTAAAGTATTATCAGATGCATAGGTAGAAGTTCTAAGGACCTGTAAGCAGGAAGGAGTGATGAGGAAGGAATGGAAAGGAGACCTAAAGCAAGGCAAGATTTAAGAGTTCTTGAGATACTTGATGGCGTTTTGAAAAGAAAGCTGTTGGACTTTATCCCATTGAAAACCTGTTCAAGTTGAGTAAAGGTTGCCTAGGAAGCACACACATGGTACCTTGAAACTCTCCTACGTGAGCAGAAAACATCATTATGGGTATGTTTTTGTTGTGGGGTTAACTTGGGACTGTGTCCACACTTAATACTGTCTACGTACTAAAAAATTCTGACGTGGGCTTCATCATCTTGTAATACTGGATTAACTTGTGTGATTGGGACTTACAACATTGGTTCTCTTATAATTTTGGCTGGCAATTCCACTATGACGGGAGGACATAAGCAAAAATTGCAACTAATTTCTACAAACTGTAATTCCCTCCCAGCCCATGCCTGGAGAAAATCCAGAGTGTCTCAGCAAGCTGTGCATGGGCATCGAGACACATTGCTGCGTGCAAAAGCAATGAAGACAAAGCAAAACGTGGAGCTCTCATGGGATTGCTAACACACAGCAGTGAGGAACAATTAATGCTTCTCCTAGGAAGAAACATTTGGCCTTCTATTGAATATGGGTCTGTTGTGAGACTTGCCATAAATCTCAACATCTAAAATGAACGGAGCTAAGCAAGGAAGCCAGAATGAAATCTGGTTTCCATGTTAACTGCTCCTTAGTCTGTGATTGGAAACAGGATCATCTTGCAACTCATGCTTTCATTCCCTTTATGTATGAATAGTGAAGAGCTTTTGTTTTCTGGCTGGATCTAATCAAATGAGGTGAAAAAGGGTACCTCATCATGTTTAGCTAAGCATTCAGCTAACGAATCAGCAGGAGCTCAATGTACAGGGCACTCTGAGCTTTGCTGTCAGGTGTCCCTGTACTGAATATGAGCAAAACTGAGATTGACTTGGCCTTGGACTATTGTTGCCTATAAACAGCTGATCTCAATGCATCTTAGAAGAAGAGAATGTTGCGCATAGCTTCTGGTAAAACACTCATCTTTGAAAGCCTAAAGAATTGTTTCCCTGGAAAATAAGAACATTAGATACATGCAGACCTGGCATGGCTTCAGAGGCTACTGGAGAATTCCTCTCTGGCTACTGGTAGCCACAACTGTTACCATATGGTTGTAAATGCTGACTGGCAGATAACTGCAGAGCACATGGGATTGGGGATTTATGTAAGACATTGAAGGTGTGTGGGAGAGAAACTGGTCTGCTAATATGTAAATGTGCATCTGGAAGATAAGATTATACAGATTGTGGAATCTTTTCATTTTTCTAGAACTGGAAAAGGCACTTGCTTATTGTACTAAAAAGAAAATTCTTCTCATTGACAAAAGCCTTGTAAATAATAATTCCTCTTGGATAACCTGTGCTACAGTGAACTCCATTTGCTGTTCTTTCTTTGCCTTTGCTGAAAACTGTTTTTTCTCTCATCTGCTCCTGTACTGTGACGCTTGGGTATTCTTTGGTCAGGCATGAAACCCTGATACATGTCAATGAGAGATGACTTTTGTAGCATGCTTTCTTTGATCATAATGGACACATCAGCTTGCCAGGATGACGTTTCTTCAAGTGAGTTACTGCTTGGTTCTGAACTACTATGCTCCTTAGCCAGTTGAGCAAGTTGTTGTGGGCTGGAGTGTGAATGCTAGATCTGTTGCATAAGCAGGTTAAAACAGCATGCTTCTAGATGCAATTAATATTTCAGGATAAAACATTCTAACGGGGTGTTAAAGTTGTGTCTCTCAAATCAAGCCCGCTCTTCTTACTTTGCTTGTAACAGCAAGTTTGTCTCTGCTGTCACAGCTGAGGAGGTCTCTTTTCTAACATGGGGAGGATAATTAGTAGAGTTTCTCTGTGGGTTTGCCTAGTTTAACAGGTCCAGGGTATTGATTGACAGTGGGAAAGGGTGCGTCTCTTTGGCACTTTCCTTTCCTTGTCTGGCTAAGGGCAAACCGTGTGTTATACATGGGTGTGATATGCTCTCCTTGCATAGCACAGCAGCTTGTCGCTGCTCTGTAACTTTTGCTAACTTAGAGTAAATATAGCCTTCTGTAAATATGTCCTTTTTTCTCTCAGGAGTGTCTGGTGAAAGAAGACTTATGATCTGACACAGTTTTTGAAATTTTGGTTGAGGTACCTAAATCATTGTAGAGGGATATACTTTCCAAGTAAACTACACTTTTATTCTTCCTCTCCTTTTTGGGGTCCCCTGCTATATGTGTTTCTGTGCATATTTTTCACCCCTGCATGTGCCGATGGCATGGTTCATGAACACGGATGCCTGTAGCTGCCTGCTCAGAGCCACTTTTCTCTGTGGTGGAGATGCAACTGATTCTAGGTGGGTACTAAGTGACTCAGGCTGTTGGTGCTGATGTGATCTTCTGGTCCTCTGAACCAGGACTGCATTGCAGTCCTCTTAGTACCGTCTGGAGCTCACTGTGTAGGTAGCTGGAGATTTTGGAGTGTGAGCAGGAAAGGTAAAAGGGGAGTAACACAACGAAGAGGTACAAGTTCTAGCTCAGGGAATTTCTAAAGGGTCTTCTCAAAATATGGCTATGGAGCATCCTGTTTATAATACCATTTCCTTTTTTTGGTCCTTCATAGCTGGTAAGGCCTTGCTAGAAAACATTTGAAAAACAATTTGAGCTCAGGAATGGCTGGCTGATTTAAGTCATTAACCAAAGACCATTGTTATTGGCAGGAGCACACAGATAGCCACCCTGTTTGCCAGCTTTGCTACTCTCATCTATACAGATAGGCTGTGAAAACTCTTTTCCCTCAATCACCCTCCAGCCCCACAGTTTGAACAAGGGCCTGGGACTTGACAGTCCCTTTGCTTCTGGTCCCTCTTCCCCCCTTGTGACAGTAGCCTCCTCCCCTCTGCAGAGGGGAGATGTGACAAAGAATCTCCTGAGCTGTACAGAATATGAGGCTGTAGCCTGGTAGCCCCAGTGTGATTGCTAGGTTGCAAGTCGGGTCTAATTGTTCTGCTTGGATCCTCCTGGTGCTGTTAGAGACAGGGCAGTGAGATATACTGAAAGGCTTGTGTTTCTAGCTGCACGTTGAACTGCAGGTGCAAGATTTCCTTCCCCTACCCCCACCTTGAGCAGGGAGTTAGGCTTGATATTTTACAAAAGCAAGTTAATAATTAATGCAGCTACCCTGCAGGCAGCACTGTGCCCTTTCTGCTGTACCCATGGAGCGAGCTCAAAATGTGATTCTTTCTCTTTTTAGCTCAATAGCTGGAGGGTTACCTGGGGTGAAAACTGATACTAGTCAATAATGCCTGTGAACCTGGGAGTTAGCCTTTAGATTGGGTTTGTCTAAATGTTTACACAAATGCTGCGGTTTTGCTTGCCTTTTCATTGGATAAGGTCAACTGAAGTGGTCACAAAATGGCCAAGTGTAAAAACTCTTCTAAAATCCTCTTGGCTTATCTGTACTGGTTTGCTTTAGCAATGTGAAAATGGTCTTGTGTAAGTCCTGCACAAGAGATGCTCTGTGGTGGTATCAGGTTTTAGTTACTTGATAGTAATCGAGATGTCTCATTCTGCTCTGGCTGATTTGTGTTACCTGCTAAACCAAAATAAATAACCTACTTCTGTTTGCTTCTCTTCTCGGGCTGCTTTCATTTATATGGCTTTGCTTTTTTTTTTTTAATTAGGATTTTTGGTGCCAAGATACTACAGCGAGGAAGATGAGAAGGTTCTTAAGACCTGGACATGATCCAGTGAGAGAGAGGCTTAAACGCGACCTTTTCCAGTTTAACAAGGTACAGTGCATTCCTCAAGCTTCAAGGCATATGTGTGCAACACAAATCTATTCTGAGCCACTGCACAGTGTAAAGGGAAGGAAAAACTACTTGAATGTGGGTGGAAAAGTTAAATTTAGGAGAGGTGGTTTGTTCTGTTTCTCAATTCTGTCCTTTTTTCCTCGATGTGCCTGACTAGTTTTCTTTAAGCTCATGAGCATATTCTCAACTCTGGCTTTCGTTTTTAAGAAAAAAGATACTGTCGTGCTGTTGAGTGGCACTTGCTGAAAGAAGATCTCTTCACAGCAGCTTTTATATACTCTGAGTGTTCTGTAGTTTGTCCTGCTATGTGCTGTGACTACTTATGTTATAGGTAGTCTTTGCAGTACTGCTATGAAAGTAAACATTTTTCTAAAGATGTGCGTAAGCCGCAGCTTGTGATGCAGCTGAAGCCAGAGTTCTTTGTCCGTGGTCATACTTTGGGTTCGTAAGTATACCTCTGTTTTTAAATGTGAATTTAAAAGTCTGTGGTAGAAATGTGGTAGCACCTAGGCGGCACAATGGCCATTAATAATGAATTTGCTATTAGCTTAGTCTGAATTTGTATCTAGTTTTTTCCTTCCCTCTGAAGAGGAAATGGCGAAGGCTGTGCTATCTATCCAACACTCTGGGTATTTTTCTTTTGAGTGCTGCCAAGGAACATAGTGCTTTCATCTTTGTAAATGTCTAGTATTAATTGCTAGGCTAATGGCTACTTATACTTTCATTGG
The DNA here is from genome assembly GCA_034782735.1 of Sagittarius serpentarius. NCBI lineage: Eukaryota > Metazoa > Chordata > Aves > Accipitriformes > Sagittariidae > Sagittarius > Sagittarius serpentarius. The sequence continues at coordinate 30,576,055 of JAVKLA010000002.1, read as the reverse complement.
GTATCAGAAATATATTTGTAGGTTTTGTATATCCAAGGTTTAAATGGCATTTTGCTGAAAAGTATAATGGATAAATGAAGTCAGCCTAGGAAATAAACTCCTTGATTCATTAGAATTCTAGTGTAGGTATATACTTAAAGTGGAACTTTGGATATTTGAGATGAATGATTTAATGTAATTTGGTACTAAACCACACCATTTCCATGCATACCTCCCTCCCATTGGGGAGACAAAAGGAACTTGAGAGTGCTTCAGGCCTATTTTCTGCTCGCTATCATGAGGAAATGCTAGTGCGGATGCAGTAAAAATTTCAGTAAAGGAGGACCAGGATTGAGTTTCTTGCATTTAGCTGAATGCAATGTCAGCTTCAGAAAAGACGTCCCAGGGATGGGTCAGAATTGCTTAAAAACGTATAAAATTGTATATACCTTGGAAAAACCTTTGCTATTTCAGGGATGTCTCTTCCTTGAATGTGGCTTTCTCTTATGAGAATGTTTGGCTAAACTTTACCTGCCAGAGACAGACTAATTTGGATGATGCAAAACAGGATTGAAAGAAATAGCTTTTGCAGCAGAGGGAACCTTCCAAATACATTAGAAGTTGACATCAGGATTCGTGACTCCATTTGATTCGGTCCTGAAGGTAAATACTGCATCTTGTTTCTAGGGAGGCAACTACTTTGGACACTTCCTAATGGTTTACTCTCATTAACAACTTGGTAATTAAAGTCCTTGCAAAATGCATTTGCACTTTTAAGCCGCAGTAACTTATTATTTTCTACCAAGAATCGGAAAGGGAATGAACATTATACCATTACGTTATACCAGAATCTTTTACATTATACTTTTTTCTTGCAAGGTGTTTTTTTTTTCCCCAAGACTTTTGTGTCCCATTCCAGTATTTCCAGAGATAATGGATTATTTGAAAGCATCTATGCTTTCTTACAATAAACATCTACACATAGCTAGGTAGACTGGGAAGACCTGGGAGAGTCAGACCTTAATTCTGACCTGTTGAAGGCTGTGGCTTCAAGGAGCCAAGAAACATAGTACTTTCTGTGCCAAGACTGCCCTTGTCTAGTGTGCTAGTAAAGCAAGCACATTAGCAAGCACATTTTAAACACCTGTTATTTGAGGTCTTTGAAACACTTCTGGTTAAGAAGCTGCTTGGGAAATATTTTGTGGGACTATAAAGTTGCTGATCAGAGAAACTGCATGGTGTATTTGCACTTCTTCAGTGTGTGATGCTGGTAGTGACTAAATGGAAGGTCTGTACCTTAAACGTGCTTGGGTTTCCTGCCCTCATTTTATTGTTTACACTGAAGTTGAATACGAATGCATGACGCCACACAAGTTTAGTGTTAATATAGTGGAATGTATTTGGCCATGCTGACCTAGTAATGGACTTCAATTTAAAAAGTCATTTTAATTGGTGGTGGTGGATTTTTTTGTTTATTCCCTCAATTATAAATAGGTTGTGATCTTTTTACTGTTTCCCTCTTGCATTTCTGTTCCAGGGAAGAGATGGTCCAGATGGTTTTAAAGGACTGATTGACCACTGGACTAGCTCTTCAAACTGTCCTCAAACTTGTGTTTATTTCAAAAAACACCCTCCTAAATTCTGCCAGTCACTTAGCTTTGCATATCTGTTTTTCTGTATGAGTAAGAACTTCCCATACTTGTGTGTACCTGTTGCAAGAATCTGTTTTTAGCTCAGTGGATAGAATGAAGGATAAGGTATGTGGACTTGGCAGCCTACTTCTTTAAGTTTATCCTGCTTTTGGAAGTAGTATTTGGATGCCTTTGGCTCAGTCCAAGCCCTGCAGAACAAACATGTTCAGGCTGGCATTGTCAGACTAGATGATGGGTAACACACAGGTGAACCAGCCTGTCTTACAGCTGAATGTTACCAAACTGGGAACATTGCACTTAATTTATGGCTTTGTGTTTTTTCCCCTCTTTTCACTCTTCCTAACCCTTTGCTAATGGGTGCGATGGATAGCTTACCTTCAATCTGAATTAGTGTCTATGCAAAGTAGATTTAACACACGTGGGCTTCACTGTTTCTTCAAAAGACATTAACAGACGTACAGGGTTTGTATTGCCTGTGGTTGGGTTTGTCTCTGCTTTGTCATAAAACAATCTGAGAGGAGAAGCGGAGAGCAATGAAAGGAGGAAGACAGCACTGAGTTTCATCTGCACAGCTTTACTGTGGGCTGGGAACAACTGTTAAGTTTGGCTGCATTTTTCCTGCAGTAAATATGACTGACATGAAGCGTTTCTGTTAGCCTGGTGTCAGCAGCATTAACTTACTTTTATTGAGTCTGACAAATCTGTGGTCTGAGGAAAATGAAAATGAAAGCTCCCACCTTTCCTCAAAGAAACAAAGGGCCTTTTGAGAAGGAGGGCACACTGTGGGCACTCTAGTTTCTTATTTCAGCTCTGCTGAAAGGCTCCATTGTAACCTCTCCTGCCTTCTGCCCCCCCTTGCTCCCCCTCGCTGGGTTTACCTGCTGAGCAGGTGAAAGGATTGGCTGATGAAAGCTGCCTGAGAGAGGGAGGAAAGGAGGGCACTTGAAAAGCTGACTTGATGTGATTTAACAACTGAGTGTAAATAAGTACAAGAAAAAGATCTGGGTAATCAGTGCAAGGAATGTGAATGTCTGGCCCTTGTGGTGTCAAAGACAGCCAAAAAGCCACCCTGATGCCTTTCTTGCCCGGCTGTGGAAACGAATGACAGCAGGGAGTTATCTTTGTTACGTCTTGTGGGCATCTTGGTTGAAGATTCAAAGGTATTGGAAACCATTAGTACATTTACTTTACTGCATGAGCAGTTGTGTAACACACTGTGGTTGTTGCTGGTACTCTCTTCTTGTGCTTCTGCATGTGGTACTATTTTCTGCAGTGGCTTTCTATTACTAACAGTTTACTCCTGGATATAATAGTTACTGTAGCTTTTGCAAATTTGTCTATGGGATAGGGGGCATACCTCAAACTTTCTATTGAAGGAAAACTTGGAGAAAAAATTACCCTCCTATTATTATTACTGAATGGTACACACTCGGTTATGCAGTTCATAGGTCTCATGCTTGAAAATTAAAGCTTTTATTGACTTGTCTAATGTGTTTACAAATTAACACATCAAAGCCAAGATATAATTAGGCCAAGATTAAGGCTAGTATTGACAGCTTCCTAACAGGCAGTACAGTATTGTATAAGTCGTGGTTTTCTATTATGAGAATTATGGCTAAAGCCTTATCTTCTGGGCTGGAAGAAATCTCAGAATACACACAGTTTCTAATTGATGTTTCATTGAAAATGGCACTTAGTTGTGCTGATGACATGACAGTGCAGTGACTGTGAACGAGTTGAAACTAAAACTAACAGTGGAATTACATTGGAGTCTCCCTGACAAGTTCCTCACTCTTGTTTTGGGGGAGAGTGGAATGGTGTCTGTTGCCCATGCTACACCTGATTCAATTAAATGTCTGATTTGTTGTTAAGATAACATGTTACCTTGAATTTTCTTCCCAAAGTTGTATACCATAGCTTCATACTCCCACAGCTTTGACAACTAGGAAGGTTTTCTGTGTTGTCTCAGTAGCTATCATGGTACAGAGAAAATCCTCTTTGCCTGTGCTGGATTAGAAAACTGCCCTGTTTCCATTCTGAGTCCATGGAGAAGTTCCTAATTTCATGCAGTTTCCTCTAGGAAGTTTTATATGTGTAGCTAAGCAAAGATGGGTTAGCAGCAACTTCAAGGGTGACATTAAAAAGATTGACTTCTCAAAATTTGTTTTTAATAATACAAACTTAACACTTAAATTACTTTCTTAGAATATAAATAAGGCTGGAGATTAAGTTATCATAAAGGGAAATAAACTCAGTGACCTTGGAGCCAGTAGTACTAATCTTTAATTTATTACATATAAAAGGTTAAAAATTAGTAACCACTCCTTTGCCCAGTCGTATGAGTTGGCAAGCAGAAAATTGGGAAATGCTCCAGTATTTCCAATTTTATATCTTCTACAATGGCTCATCTTCCCCTAATAGGACCTCAGACTGGGGTAACATGATCTAGAGGAAGGAGGTCTATTTTTACAATTTATGAATTATGATCAAATGGCTAAAACTGAAGCAATCGGGCATACTATGGAGTCAACTGTATCCTCCTATGCCTGTGTCTTTGAGCAGCAACGGTTAAAAGGGCATTAGACTACTTCGTAGCAGCTGGGAGCTCCTCAGGCTGATGGCATGACCACAGAAATGAAACTGGCTTTATTTGATTCTCCTGCAAGGGGTTAAGTTGGCAAATCACTATGCAGGAAATAAAGTCCAGGTGTTACTTTTAGGTTGGATAAACCATAAAGTCAAGTGATGTGGTAGCTCTGTCTAAAAGACATGATGGAATGAGGATGGGAGTGAGGTGCAAGTGTTTGCTTCTGTAGATGGAGAGTTCTCTGCTGCTTTTTTTTTTTTTTTTTGCATGAGTGGTCCTCACACTGTTTTGTAACCAATTCCTATTCTAAGCTTGCCTTAGAAGAACATATTTTCCAGAAGCTGGGACTGTAAGGATAACAGTGTTTTCCAGGAAGTAGCCTCATTAATCTTTGTGCGCACAAATCCCTCTTTACATGGCTATATGTTGTTGAACACTTATGCATACTTGTTTTGTCTAAACAATGATAATAGCTATACATTAGCATTTCTGAAAACTTGACTGAGCTATTTTACAAGCAGCTTGGTTGCATCCTGTAAGTATGGCAGAATATTATTCCATAGTGTGTAAATACATTGGCGATGCTAAGTGTGGTGTGTACAACATGCTCCAAGTTTTCCTCTTGGTGCAGTGTAAATTGTACTTCAGGGAAGTCACTAAAGCCAAGCAACATAGTGCGCCCCATGATAGTGGCTGACATCTTTTTACTACCAAATGGCTTTGAATTAGTCCGAGGTCACCTAGCAGGCTCCTGCTCTCGTTAAATTCCAGTGTTCCTTGTGCTGCTTCTGGAAAATGGATGTCACTTACATTAGTTTTCCTGACTGCCCTGTAGGAAATCTGTTTAGTTTTCTTGAGGAGCACTGATGTTCACTCAATAGTTCATAGCTTTGCACTATTTCTTGATGTCAGTCAACAAGAGGAGGTCATGAAGGCTGACCTGTGTGGAATTTGACAGATAAAGCTGACCTTACATTATGCAGTATTTGTGTCAGACTTTGAAATTGTGCTGAGCAGTTGGTTTACAGAAGTAAAGTTGATGTGGAGTGATGGAGTGTATTGTGGTGACAAAGTAAGCTGTGCTTATGCAGAGTTATTTGTAATCTTAACATAAAGAGCTGCTTGGGTTACTGTTTTCAGAATATTTCTCTTTCATTTCTGTTACACTTCTGCATATTCTGACTGCAGAGCCAGGGGTTCTTGGAATACATTCATCCTTAGGCTGTTGTTCAGCAAATCTAACCCGTGTTTGAACACTTTTCAACATAAAATGCTGCCATTAGGTGCTGTATTTCAAACTGTTATGCCATATTTAACTTCTGGTTTTTATCTCTTTACAGCAATGCCCATGAAGCATACTGTTGATCATGATTTTTCTTTCTCTCTACCAGACTGTTGAACATGGATTTCCCCATCAACCCAGTGCACTGGGCTATAGCCCATTTCTCCGCCTTATGGCCATTGGAACGCGGTCGGGAGCCATCAAACTGTATTCTTTTGAACAACTTTGGCTAGATTTCTCTGACCACATCAGAATGTGCAACTTTGAAGACACTGTCAGAAGTTAGACTAAGTATAAATTTGCAAGCAAGGGTTACGGGAACATTGGAACAGTTTGCCTTGGTTTGAAGTGACTTCAGTCTGATCAGAATGGATTTATCTTGCCAAGAGCTGAACTATAGCTCAAACAGAAGCTGAGCTGATGCAGATATTAGACAAGACTCTTCGCTCTTGCTATGCAGAAGGTCAGACTAGATCTGGCCTAAGTTTAGCAATCCTTCATGTTGTAAATTCCAGGGTTGTTTAAATATTTGGGGCAGGGTTCCTTTTTTTTTTTTTAGAGCAATTCTATTTCAAAGGTTAAAACCAAAGTCAGAAATGCTTTCAGCTTCCCAAGTTTTTGACCATCCAGGCATTGAAGACCTGAGCACTGAAGGTGGTGACTTTTTTTAAGCTAATGATGTCCAGTCTGATATTTGTGTATATGCAAGGCACTGAGGTGATCCCATGGCACAGTACCAGCTAGGCAAGCTGTAAAACAGGCATATCACTCAGCCCAGAAAGGAAAAGTTGGTGCTCTCTCTGCCTGCTTAATCATTCATTCCTGGTGTTGTTTGTGTTCAGAGGCTAGACTCCACATGCGGGCGGTAGCCATCTGTCTCTTGGTTACAAATTAGTTAAGCAGGATTGTAGTGTCTGGGAAACCACTAAACATCTCTGAGAAAAAACAGGGTCCAGGCACCTCTTCTGCATATGCTCAAAGGATGAAGTAAACTTCCATGTTTTCCTGTAATGTGTAACCTGCCACAAGCATATAAAATTAAAGTAGATTTGCGTTGGTTCTTTTCAGTCCAGATGACTAACAGTAAAACGTGGTTTCAAACTAATCTCTTTTCATCTTGCCTGCTAGCAAGCTTCTTATCAATTAATTGTAGCTGTGGGTCATTTTAAATACTGTAGATCCTCAACAAACTTTTCAGATATGGTGCTCCTGGGGTGGAGTTCATGGGTTTACATGAAGAAAACAATACTGTAATGCAGATTCACTTTATACCTGATCAGGTAAGTGTATTTTCAGTACCTCTGTGACTTACGTAGACCTCTCTTAAACAGGTGTTGAGTTTGTTCCAGGCAACTGGGCTCCTGTTACCGAGTATGTTCAAATGCTGCTTGGTCAGGAATGCTTATCCCAGTGTATTTTGTGCTCTCAGCAGCACTTGTTGCTGTGGAGATGCTCGGTAAGACTTAAGAGTAGCTTTGTGTTTGTAACTGTTAGTCGTTTATCTCAAGCAACATACTGGGAACATTAATAAGGCCAGAATAGTTCAGGCAATCTGCTGGAGAAGTGAGAACTTCCTTTTCCTTTTGCAGCCCCTTATCCTGTCAGTAGGACTGGGTGATCTTTCTTCTGCAGAACAGATAGAACAGTAGCTGCTGCTGAACTGATTTAATTATTTTCAGGAGTTCAAAACAGTAGTGCTAACCTTGCCTGCCATTAAACTTTGTTGCCTTTGTGTTTTGGGGTATTGAATCTTGCTCCTGGGGATTGCTGAACAGTTATTGCCACAAACTGAAAATAGGAAGGCACAATTTTCCAAATGTCTGGTGGCTGTCTAACCACTTTCCCTTCCTTTGACTGGCAGACTGGTGTCTGCTACATGCTTTGTTGCCTGATAGCCCCAGTATAGCACGAGCGGCCTCTTTGAGAGGGATTTAATTCTTGAGGCAGTTTTGGGTGTCTGTTTGCTTAACTTAGTGGTATAAACTGAAACTCCCATGGGGAGTGTTGCACCAGGTGTGGCTTCAGCAGGTAAAATGCTTCAATTTGAACATACAGCCAGCAGGGCTGGGCTCATAAAAGAACTCTGACACAACCCTCCAGAATGAGGTTGGACACGAAGAATGCAATGAGTGTGGTGTAGTAGACTGTATCAGCCCCACCCAAAGCTGGGGTGTGTTGTGGCAAACCATGCTGAGCGAGAAGGTGGTGAGCTAACAGCCTGCAGCTGCCTGGCTGAGCTTTACAGCATAGGCTGATCTTTTTCAAGAGCCTAAATCCTTGTCATACCCCTCAGTGATAACCTCTGCCTTTGTCCTATATAGGAGGGTTTTCAGCCTTTAGGCTACTTCTTGTCTCCCCCCAACCCCCAAATCCCTTGCTGATACCTAACAGCATCGCTGCAGTATGTACCCACCGCTATAAAGAACTGTGACTGTCTCCTCAATCCTGTTTTAGCAGAGAATTATGAACAACAGCAACTTCGTTGCTAGATTTACTGTGTTATATTTAATATTGTGATTTTGAAAAAAGCATATTGTGTGGTTTTCTAGTGCCAGCTGGTAACGTTGCTAGATGATAACAGCTTGCATCTGTGGAGCCTGAAGCAGCACAGTGGAGCATCTGAGCTGCGGGAAGAGCACCGCTTCACATTGAAAGGACCACCTGGGTAATCCACAAGAGTGTTTTTCAGCTAGTTTGGGGATAAGCAAGCAAGAAAATTATGCTATTGTTCTAGCTAGAGCTTGTCCTGTTCTTACAGACTCTCACTCCTGTGAATCCGTTAAAGGAGGAATCATGGAAACCAAACAGGAGTTGGCTAGGGCCCAGAAGACCACCTTTTAAGAGTGTTGTACCAATGTAAAGGGTGACATCTTTTTTTTTTTTAAATATTGTGCATCCACTTCTGTTTGTACGGGGGCTGTAAATCTTAAGGTTAAGTAAATCTAAGCATCCCTTAAGTCAGAGTTTAAAATACTGCTATGGTTTTAGCTTGATCTTGCCAGTTTGGGGTGAGCTATTTTTAGCCCCTTTGGGGACACTTAATAAAGGAGGCTTCTGTAAAAAGGCATCTGGGTTTTTGCCCATGTGCTTGTCAAAAGTCTTTTGACATAATTTACCTTAAAGCTAGAGTTTTCCTCCTAGTGTTTTCCTCCTTCAGGAAAATAATACCTCGCTCAGTCTCTGCCTATAAAACGAATGACACTTGTAAATATCCCCATTGAGTTGTTACCTTTCTCAATTCGGTAATGATAATCTTGCATGCAGTTGATGAGAGTCTCCTTGCATCCCCAGGTCTCCACCAAGTGCCACACAGATAACGGCTGTCCTTCCCCATTCCTCACGGGAAGTCCTGTATCTTGGCACGGAGAGTGGCAATATCTTTGTAGTGGAGCTTCCATCATTCAGAGTGCTAGAGGACAGGACCATAACCTCTGAGGCTGCGCTGCAGCGGTGAGTGAGCAAACAGGCACTGCTGTGTAGAGGTGGAATCCCATTAGCAGACATATCTTTTGTTAAAATGTCACCCTAGATTATGTACTGGGGCCTCACTACTGTGTTAAGCTTTGTTCAAATCTGCATGACTCCTGTGAAAGTAACTTTTGGTCCTGGTATGTGTTAAGTAACAGCTTCTGTCCTGGTCAACCCAGTACTGTCGCTGTGGAGATGTAGCATATAGATAGAACTATACAGGAGACACTTGGAGTAAATCTGCAAACCTTGTGCCCTGTCCCTTGTGTTTACTATTGCAAAAAAATGTCATGCTTTGCTGTAATTACTCAGGTTTGTTTTTTTTTTTTGACCATTGGCAGAACTTCTGACGGTGCTTTGTCCAAATGAGGATTTTGTCACTGGAGATTCAAGTGGTGCTGAAAACTGTCGTACTTTGTGTCATTTTTGCTTCCTACTGATGTTTCCATGTTACCTTTATTCTGTAAGGGGTCACAAGAGAATAGGGTGGGTGATTTGGACTGTCTACACTCCTGGGATCCAGTGCTGGAATTCATTGTAAACCTTGGGTTTTCCCTGAAGAAAATGGGATGGGATGCATGTTCATGTGGCAGGCCTGGTGTGATGTCTTACATGAGACTTTGTTGCTGCTTGAAGGATTTGTGAAAAGATTGTACTTGTTCTCATATGTTTGAACTTTTTGTTGCTGAATTTCTCATTCTTATACCTTAACTGTTATTACAGTCATATTGGGTTGTATCTGGAATAAACTTTTCTTGGTTTTCTCTTCTGCAGGGTACCGGAAGATTACTGTAACAGACGATCATGTGAATTGGTGGAAGCCCTTCGGGAGCATCCTAAGAACCCTGACCAGATCCTGATTGGGTACAGCAGGGGCTTGATTGTCCTCTGGGACCTGCAGAATAGCAAAGTGACACACCATTTTCTGGGCAGCCAGGTATTAATTCAATCCAAAGTCAGTTCAACAGGGGAGGAGGGTCTCTCTCTTCTCAGAGCACTCGGAAGATAAGTAGGTGCAGGGAGAGCCTGACAAAACTTCTTTTTTAGTAAGAATGCCTTGGTTTGGGGGGGTTAACAGCTCTCTGGAGAGCAGTCATTGTGTATCTTCCTCTTCAGCAACTGGAGAACCTCTACTGGCAGAGGGATGGCAGTAAATTCATCAGTTGTCACTATGATGGAAGTTACACCCAGTGGCCGGTATCCAGTGACAACAGGCAGCCTGAGCCTCTGGAAAACCTTGTGCCTTATGGTCAGTAAGTGAGGTTTAATTGTTGCATATTTGTCTAAATGCAAATTCATTTTGAGCTTGTGTGGGATATTTAAGTCATGTTCTCTCCAGTTTTTAATCCTAATGGCAAAACGCAGAGCTGCCTTTGAATGGGTTGTGAGCCTAGACTAAGGGATTTCAGTCCATTTTTTTTCTTGGATTTTAAACTCCTTTACAATGTTGAGGTCTGTCCTGAACATGGAGAGCAACGTGTTGAAGAAATTAGTGTCCCTTATGAAGAAGGGTGTTGGTGATTCAGCTCTTTGTTTTTAGTTCAAGTGTCCTGTTGAGCAGGAGTTGCTTGGATCTTCTGTAATTAATAGTGAGCTACGTGTACGTTTTGTTGACCTGAGCAGTAATGAAATGATGCCTCTGATTTGCTGAAACCCATCAAATGGGGATGACCTCATCTTTCAAGCATATAGAAGCTTCTAAAGCTCTATCACCTTTACAGTAGTTTCAGGAATGCCTGTGTTTTTAACAATCCTTTCTAGTTAATCACCTTCTTCAACAGCACTTCCACTCCCTGTTAGCCATCAGCAACATGGTTCAAAACTTCCCCTGAGTCTAAGCCTTGTTTTGCTGAGGAGTTCTGTGGTCAGTGTGTCCCAGAAGACTTCTTGTCTGATGTGGCTTGCTCTGGAGAGGTGGTGGTGGTGCCTACTAATTCAGGTGGCTCCTCTTGACTTGAAGGCTGAGGTGACCTAGGTGAAGCAGAGTAAGGAACTTTTTAATGTAAAGATGCACTTCTTGAAATATGGCAAATACCTGTGTTCTCTTAGGTCCTTTTCCTTGCAAGGCCATCTCCAGGATCTACTGGCAGACAACAAAAAATGGGTAAGTTCGTGCTGTATCCCTTCTCTCACCTGTTTAAAGGCATTTAAAGGGTGCAGTGCGCAATACCATAAGAGCCCTTTAGAGTAACATTGTAGGAATTTTTTGTCAAAGTTTGATTTACCTCATGTCTTTGAAATTTTCCTTACTCCTCACTTCATCATATGCCACTCTCTTTCTCTTAAGGCTTCCTTACATTATATTCCAAGGAGGCATGCCCCGGGCTAGCTATGGTGACCGGCACAGTATCTCTGTTGTCCATGGCAGTCAGCAAACAGCCTTTGACTTCACGTCACGAGTGATAGACTTCTTTATAATCTTCAGTTCAGAGCCTACTGCAGGTATGTGATGAAAGGGCATTACTGGGGAATTAGAATAGCTGTGTACACATCTGGATATCTGCTTGGTATAAATAGCATATGAAATGTGATAAGGAGGTCAGTTGTTTGGGGTTTTTCTGAGACTAACAGAGAATCATAGAATCATTTAGGTTGGAAAAGACCCTTAAGATTGAGTCCAACCATAAAAGCATTGCCATTTAAAAGTGAAGTGTAAAATACTGGTATAAAGAATGGGCTGGTTACAAATGCCATACGTTCCTCACAAAAAATTATGCTAATCCATTAAGGAGAAAAGATCTCTTAGGCTTTTGTCTGTGTAAGCTGGACACTGGACACAACCATGTCATGAAATGAGGATCTGAATATTGCTGTTTGGAAATAGCATTTCGAAGGAGGCAATAATTAAAAACAGAATTTACTCCCACTGAGACACTGTTACTTTTAATTACTACGTGGATTTATGACTAGGGTTCTGGGTAGTAAATCAGCAAAGAGTGACGTAGAACCAAGGGTCGGTATATAGAGAACTTAATTTACTTACTGTTGCTGAACATGAATGTAAACAGTTCTAAAACCGAATAGCACTCATTGCACAGCTTGCTTAGAGCTAGTCAGATTCTTGCTTCTGTTGAAGAGCTTTGTTGCCCTTACTTCCACAGTAGCCGTAATATTCTTTCTTTTCATGGAATTGTGAAGGATCTTCCACAAGAACTGTTTGTCTAATGCTGGTGTAGTTCTTGCTTCTGGTTAACTTGAAGTAACTGAGTATAAAATGCTATTTCAAGCTCCACAAATGTGCAGTATTGGAAGTTGGATCAGACCAAATCGCAGAAGTCTAGATGCTTTTCAGGAGCTTGTAGGCAAATCTTCTGTTACTGAATCTTCTCAGACTTTCTAGTTTTTGATTTGCCTACTAGACTAGTTTCCAAATCTGTTTGTCTTGGTGGTGGTGACAGCTCCCAGCTACGTACTGTGCAGGCGTGGGCATTCAAATATGTAGGTGCAGGTTGGCTCCCTCTGACCTGTTGTACAAAGCAGACCACAGATCCAGGGGAGGACCATCTTGGGAAAGTAGGCATAAAGAAATAGCTTTTGGATTCCTCCTGTCTCTCTCCCTGGACCTTAACAGACTCTCTCCAGTCACTGAAAAACCAGTAAAGAAATAGGCAGAGTGTAACTGAGATGAAGTGCCTGTCTGTTTGTTATTACAGATTTTCTCTACACAACACTGCCTTTTATAAGCATCTTCCAAATGTGCAGAACCTATAGGTCTAAACTTTTAAGCTTAACAATGCCATTAAACTTGAGGTACGGTTTAGCTTTTATCATTAAAGAAACTAGAGCCTTTTGCTTTCTATGAAGTTGTCAGCACTGAGATTCTAGATGATGGAATAAAAGTCTTAAAGATGAAAGAAAACTGAGTTTTTTAGGTAAGAGATTGGCTACTTAAAGTTCAATTCCTGGATATGATTAGAAGTCCTTTAGGATGAAGTAACTGAACTTAACAGGCTTCATAATTCTGCTTCCCAAGGACTGAATTATCTGGTTAACACAACTTCTAGTAGATACAGACAGGAGCTGCTACAGGAAGCTGAAGCTGTTGCACTTAGATGAGGAAGTTTTTTTACAATAAAATGAGGTTTCTGTGGTTGACAAGCTTCCTTGTGGCTGATTGCCTAAGCTTAGTGGATCTATGTAGCTTGCCTTGTTTGCCCTTAAGCAGTCTTCCCTGCAATGGCAATACGAAGGTATTAATTGTATACCAAAGCCACTTAATTTAATAAGCACAAAGCTTATGCATTGCAGCATGGTGGTAGCTGGTGACTTTCCACTACCCTGAATATGCTGTGGAAACAATTTTTAGAAGGCTAGTCCTTCCTGTTTTCTTTTTTAAAATTAGCAGGTGGATGAGTGTATGGCAGTCATGACAAATTCTAGTATGTTTGCTACTTCAGCAACTTAAAATAGATTCTTGCCATAAGCAATGAGCTCAGATGTGTGCCTTTGCAGGGAAAAAATTATTGTTAAAACAGAGTATATTTGGTTAATGTTGGCAGCAGCAGTCAGAGTGCAGGGCTGATCGTGCATAATGTAGTACAGGTATGATATTATTTGTTCTATTCAGAAGTTTTGTAGGCAACTGCAAATGATGGCACATAAGAAAGCAAAGTAAAACTGAATATAAAACATTTTTTCATGAAGAAACTGAACTGGTTAGTGGTGTGTTATGGCTGTGGCTAGTCAGAGGGGAAACTTGGGGCGTCTTAACTAGAGTTATGCCACATACTAATTACTTGAAGTTAATTTTGCTGAGTGAACAGCGTTGGTATGTGCTTGCTTATAGACGTGCCTTCTTGCAAGTATATTCCAGGTAATCATATAATTAAAGAAGGGAAGTAAAAGTGCAGGTTAGCAGGGAAGGTCAGTGAAAAACTGCTAGTTTTCTTATGGCTCACTGTTTCACACCTCCCACAATGTGACACATTACAGCTATGCATTCACTTAGATTTCTGTAGCTGTGTTAATTGTTATTGGTGTGAACTGATTCATGGTTTTGGTTTTCCCCACCAGTTGCTATTGTGGCTGTCTCGTGAATGTTACTGCAATAAATGTCCTTGTAGACTAAATTTTTTTCACTTTAATTCTAGTTGCAATGAAAAATCTTAAATTCTTGATTCTGTCAGGTGTCATCTGTGAAGTTTCATTAGCAGATTTGTTTTGTTTGTAATCTTGTCTAATATACGTATGAAAATATATTAGGTGATGTACACGCTCTTTAAAAAAAGTCCAGAGGATGTGTCACAATGTATGAGAAGCAGGGAAAATGAAAAGTAAGACAGCTGAACTGTAAATACTTGTCAGTTCAAGCAGAGCAGCATTCTGCAGAACCCAAGGCATTACTGTATTTAAGCAGCTTAGCCTAGATGGACTGTGGTCCTAACACAGTACTAAATGGGTCACTGCTGGGGTGTATGCATGTGTGTCCACCCCATACTGTTAATTAGCTGTTACACTGGTGAATATGAACTTGCGTTATTTAGCCATTTATGTTGTTGACAAATTTTTTTATTCTGCAGTGGAATCTATAAAAAGTTATTCTGACAGTCCCAGGAGTGGTGTAAAGAAATAGGCATTTGCAGTAAATCTGTTAGTATCTTGAGATCTATTAATATTATTAGTGCCTCAATAGGCCCAGTTAACACAGGAGCATTTAGAGGTTTTGCCAACACAAATGTTTGTGTAGAGCTCTGTGGTAACAGTTTTCAAATAAGCCTTACAGGAAGCTTGTTTCTATTAACCTTGGATGGTCATTTTTGTCAGCCTCAACAAATCTTGTTTCTGCAGAGTTTGATGACCCTTCTGCTATGGTGGTGCTGGCAGAAGAAGAGCTGGTAGTTATAGACTTGAAAACTGCAGGCTGGCCAGCAGTTCATCCTCCATACCTGGCTTCTCTCCATTGCTCAGCCATCACCTGCTCACACCATGTCTCCAACATCCCACTGAAACTGTGGGAGAGGATTATCAGTGCTGGGAGCAAGCAGAACATTCACTACTCAAATATGGTACGGCATCTTTAAATGTACATGTGTTCCCATGCATTTAAGAACAGCATGACTGCTCAGAATGTGGGTGGTCTGTGCTGCTGACTGCGTGTGGAGGGATGAGTCCCAACAGACTTTGTCCTGCCTCTTAATAAGGTCAAGAAAGGCTTTTTCCCAGAGCACCACCAATACAGTTACTCACACTGGGGGATTAAAATGTGATATTTTTTTCAGGCTTTGACAAGCTAGAAGGAAAGTCTGAGTGTTCCCAGCTGTCAGTGGTAACAAACTTCTCGTTTAGAAGCATGAAGCTTTCGGCACAGCTTCTTGAGGAAATGTGTAGAATATCTTCTAAAAAGCACAGCTGGTGTCAGAACAGGAACATCTAATCCAAACAAAAGCTAACAGCATGGACTGTTTCACTGCCACTTGCACTGAAGTTCATGCTCTCCTGCTGACTGCATATTCTCTTCACACTGTCACTGCCTAGGAAGTCACAGTCTTCCCTTAATGTATTTGTAGCCGTGGCCGATTGATGGTGGCACCAACATAGCTCCAGATCCTCCACAGAGGGACTTGCTTCTAACAGGGTATGTACTTAACTGATAACAATCAAGGGGCTCTTTCCAGTTTCTGTTCTTCCTTTTGAACTGAGGCTTTCCCGTGAGATTAAAGTCTGCTCATCTTGAAGGGAGAAGGCTGCAACTTCACAATACAACTTCGTAGAGCTGGGCTGCTTTCCCCTCGCAAACAGCAGGCAATAATCCAGACTGGTTCAAAGGGAGCAATGTAAAAGTGGAGTTTAATCTTGCACATTTTGAAACAATTTTCCCCCTACCTTACACTGTTCTGAATCTCAAAAAAGAGGTTAGTTTGGACTTCTGTCTGCTTTGATCAGCATGAATAGATCTAGCTAAGCAGTGGAAGTAGCTAGAAAGAGATTGTCTCATTGCATAAAAATGTATCATTTTCTCTTCAAGCACTTCAAGAATTTCAGTGGGCTGTTCTTCAGAATTCATTCCTGATGCAGCAGGTTGTTAGAAGTCCTTACCCTTACGTTGGAAGAATTTGCCAATTTTCACCTGGAGAACTAAGATTAAAGCTTAATTTCTTTCCCTTCCTCCCAGTATTAGTGTTTTTGTCAGGACGAGTTGTTCCTTCTATATGCTACGCTTTTTTCCTTTTCGGTGCTTGTCGGAGTAATCTTAAATTGTACACTGGTGTCAGATCATTGAGAACAAACTGGATTTAAAAAAAACAACCTAAATCAAAACCCACAAAAAAAACCCCCAAACCTTTCTCTTGAAGCTCTAAGTTGCCACAGCTCAGGGCTTTGTAAACAGTGTGGTTTAACCTTTGGTTGTGATTTTTCTTTTTTTCCCCTCTGTTTTATCATCCTCATCTGGGTGATGTGCTCTTCTCCTGTATGACATGTTTCTGTAACCTTCCCCCATACAGGCATGAAGATGGCACTGTGCGGTTTTGGGATGCATCTGGTGTCTGCTTACATCTCCTTTATAAGCTAAGCACAGTGAGAGTGTTTCTCACAGATGCTGATCCCAATGACAATATGAACACCCTGGGTGAGGATGAATGGCCTCCACTTCGCAAGGTAAGATAGCTATTGCTTGTAGAAACTTTCTGAAAATCTGAGGAGTTTTGATTCTTGTTCTATTTAATGCATCTGCAAAGAACAGCCACTGTATTCTCTCACCTAGGTTGGTACCTTCGACCCTTACAGTGATGATCCTAGACTTGGGATCCAGAAGATCTACCTGTGTAAATACAGCGGATATTTGGCTGTAGCTGGTACAGCAGGACAGGTATTGAAATACAAACGGTCATCATAAATCTTGCTTTTAGTGCAGGTTGTTACAGTGCAACTGGGAGATGCGTTAAAATTGGAAATACTCATTTCTATAGTGGTAAATCAATCCAGTTGCTGGAAATGTTGTTTCACGGTTCTCTGCTTTCTCTAATTTGTATTTTAGACTCTATCTAATGCTACTTATCACCCATGAGAGATGCTGTAGTTTTGCAGCTGTTGAGAAGGCCGGCAGCTTGGAGGACTGAACTGTAAAAGCTGTAGCAAGGTTTGTCCTCCTCCTTTCAGGTACTGGTGATGGAACTGAATGACGAAGATGCAGAACATGTTGTGGACCATGCTGAAGCAGATCTCCTGCAGGACCAAGAGGGCTATCGATGGAAAGGTCACGAGAAACTAAAGACTCGAGATGGACCTGTTCGATTTGAAGCTGGTTTTCAGCCGTTTGTCCTTGTCCAGTGTCAGCCACCAGCTGTGGTCACCTCATTGGCCCTTCACTCTGAATGGAAGCTTGTGGCCTTTGGTACCAGTCATGGTTTTGGGCTTTTTGACCACCAGCAGAAACGACTGGTCTTTGTCAAGTAAGTGTCTTCTTTCCAGGAGGTCTGTGGTAATCCTCTGTTAAAGATGGCCTGGAATTGCTAACAAAGCAAGTTGTGATAAGCGATTTCTCAAGAGCGGTCGGTCAGTGTAGCAAGAAGCCCTACCTCATTGGACTCTGTCCTTGAAGATCTTCAAGAATATATAAGCATGTTCTGACATTTGTGTGTGTCCTGTTGGACTCTTGGGAGTGATTGCCACCCCGTGGAAAGTGACCACATGCCTACTGTCTCCCTCTTTCAGGTGTACACTGCATCCCAGTGACCAATTAGCCTTAGAAGGTCCGCTGTCTCGGGTGAAATCCTTGAAGAAGTCCCTCCGTCAATCATTCAGGCGGATCAGAAGAAGCCGGGTGTCCAGTAGGAAGCGACGAGGAGGTAGTGGAAATGCCTCAGAGGTGAGAGGTCCACCTTTTTGGGGTCCTGTCTGTTTACAGCTTGGAGCATGCAGAGTCCTGATTAGACTGCCTAGAGCAGGAAGGGTTCTGCAGTCCTGCTATGGTGTCAGTAGCTATTGGTATAATGGCAATTTCTGGTGCTGCTGTTAGATAAAAATAGTCACATTTTTAGAGGAGATGTACTGTCTGTAGTTGAACATATGATGCAGAATGTACCTGTTCACTGGTATGATGGTGCTTTCCTTTTCTATTGCTGCCACTCTTACTATCTCTCTCTCCCCTATGTCTTTGCCTGATTGACAAAATGTCTCCTCATCTTTGAAGGTGCAAGAAGCAAATGCCAAATTTGACCAAGATGCATTGCAGGAAATGGAACTGGCTCCAGTCCAGCGGAAGATTGAAGCCCGGTCTGCAGAAGACTCTTTCACTGGCTTTGTGCGAACCTTGTATTTTGCTGATACCTTCTTGAGAGACAGTGAGTAGAAAAAGCACCTCTCCTTTCTTCCAAATGGGTCTTTCCTCCTTCTGCCAGGGAATGTATTACGAGTTACTGCCAGGAAAATTTGGCATCTCCTGTGTCCTACTTTGTGCTATGCTGAAAAACTAATATAGAACAAGAGCATATGTTGTCATGCAGAATTGTTATTTAGCCATTCTGGCTGCTGGCTGATCCAAGGCAAGTAGCAGTTCTTCTTTGGATGCAGCCTTTATGGTTTTCAAATGTGCTGGAATGACATCTGACTTTTTAGTATAAGCTTTTCCTTGTCTCATTACTCTAAAGTTCACCCCTGCCCCCGTCAGAGTCTTTTAATTTTGGTGAGGGGATTGTGGCTGGTTTTGAATCAGAGCCCAAACTGATATCATGCACAAGTTTACGCTGCTTGTATGCGATGTAAATATGTGAAAACTGGATGCAGCAATTGTGGTTCTGATGGAAACAGCACTCTGTTCCCTTTACTCTGTTCCCTTTGTCCTTTATCAGGGCTGCTGATGGACACGTATTGGGAAAAGAAGTGCTAAGAATCTGTAGTTTCCCTGGCAAGTCTGCCCTAATATAAAGATAGTTAGGATGGAAACAGCGGGAGGATGTGTATAACTAGTGGAAAGCAGTTGTCCAAGGATGTCACAGATGGTGCCTTGCTCACAAGACTTCTTGTTGCTCCAGGCTCCCGCCACTGCCCGTCCTTATGGGCAGGCACCAATGGAGGTACAGTCTATGCCTTCTGTTTACGTGTTCCTCCAGCAGAGAGGAGGATGGATGAACCTGTCAGGGCAGAGCAGGGTAAGTATGCCTTGTGAAAGCAAGGTCCTAATGGATCTGAGCTATCACTCATGTAACAGAGTTACATACAGAAAAGCAAGGTAGCTCAATTACTGCTGTTTAACAGTGAGAGTGGAGCTAAATGTAGTAGTGTCTGAGCTAAGTGAATGCTCACTGTAGCAACTGAACTGAAGAGTAAGTGAGCTCCAGCAATACTTGACATGTGTTAGCCTCATTTCCTACTGGCTTCAGAAATTTAAACTTGCATCAGCTGTCATTGAAGTTTACCATCAAGCCTCAGTGCACAGGTACCTTATTCTGACAGTTGGACCCCCTATCTTTATGTAATAATAGTTACTGTTTAACATGAACCAGTTCAGTCCAAATACCCTTTAACTACTAAATCTTTTTAGGCAGGGTTTCTATAGCCACACTGTATAGGTCTCCAGCTCTGAGAGGATGTGAGTGAGGTTCTAACTCAGGGTCTCCGACTAGACTCCTGTTTGGTTTTTCTGTTTGTTTATTTTCCTCCTTATCTTATTTGTCTAGCCAAAGAGATTCAGCTGATGCACAGGGCTCCTGTTGTGGGTATACTGGTCTTGGATGGACGCAGCACTCCCCTCCCAGAACCTCTAGAAGTAGCACATGACCTTTCTAAGAGTCCTGATATGCAAGGCAGCCATCAACTGTTGGTAGTGTCTGAAGAGCAATTTAAGGTAAGTATCACCCAGGAGGTGCATATGGAGTGCGCATAAAATCTGCTAAAGCACTGAGCAGTGCTCAGCAGAAAGAGAACTGTTGGGAGTACTTATTCTTCTGTACCTGAATAACACCCCTAGGACAGTGTTTCTGTTTGGTGCAGTCCATAAATCAGGTGTGTGCTGACAGATTGGGTATTCAGCATAGTGATGCACATGCCGAACATAGAAATTTTATTCCTGTATTACATTATTGTCTTTGGACAAGGCTGCTTCTGCTTTTGGGAAAGAGCTTTTGCTGTGGTTAGTACAGAAGCAGGAATTGGTAGGCATTTCTATGAAGCAACTAAAAAGCTTCTTGTTTTGCACGCTAAGTAGTCAGCATAAAAGAGGAGACTTGAAGTAGCTTGCTGTAGGCTGGCCCTGGCTTTTTAATGCAGAAGAGCACCCAGTTAGTGTAAACCCTGTTCTCTAGCTGTAATAATTTGTAGCCAAATATGGAGGGGTTTTGAAAGAACTGGGGGAGAAATGCAGTTTGCAGCCTGAAGGGTAAAATTGCTTGATGTCAGAACAGAAAACAGATTCTAATACTGACTGTGGCTGATTACTTGTTGTTCTATGAGCAGGGAGCCAGCTTGATCGGATTACACCTGTGTGCATTCACTGTGAATGAAAACATTGTTAAAGGAGGGAGCAGCAGATGTCCTGGGGTGTGGCTGCTGCCCATCGTGCAGGAAAGAGATGTCAGTGGCTTGTTTCTGTCGACAGGTATTCACATTACCCAAGGTTAGCTCCAAACTGAAGCTAAAGCTGACAGCCCTGGAAGGCTGTAGGGTACGAAAGGTGACGGTTGCAAACTTTGGCAGCTGCAAGACTGATGATTACAGTGAGAATGACCTGGCTGTCTTGACTAACCTGGGAGACATTCAGATCATCTCGCTGCCCTTCCTCAAGTTACAGATCCGCTACCCTTGCATCCGCAAAGAGGATGTGAGTGGCATTGCATCCTGCGTCTTCACCAAATATGGCCAAGGTAAGGTGTCCTTCTCCCTCATCGTCTACCTCTGTTTTGTGTTTGAGACAATGGAAAAGGGATTATAGGGCTTAGAGTTTAGAACTGGCTGTGTATACATGTGAATATTACGTAAATATGTCCATTATATGTTTCTGGCCAGTACCAGTTGTCAACAGGTACTGACATGTGAATTAGCAAAAGCAGAATTGAGTTTATTCCATTATTGTTAATGAATACAGTGGTTTTCAGCTGACGAGCTGGATGTGCCCCATAGGTAGCTTCCATCTGGCCACCCTCCTCATGTCCAGAGTCACGAGAATGGCTCTCTAAGCAGCAGGCACTGGGGAAATGACTGCATTGTGCCTCCTATACATGCCTGTGGCTCAACACTCAAGTTGCAAAACTGGGATCCAACATCCTATGGCTGCTGAAGGTGGATAGCTGCTTTGCAGTTCAGTTTTTACATCTTTCTGTGCTGCTTTGTAAGTGTCAGCATAGGACAATACAATTATCTCTCAGCATAATCTTAAATTGCCCAGTCTCTAGGCTAACCAGTCCTTGGGAAACTGGGGTAATACCTTCCTCAGTGATTCCTCCTCATTTACATAGGAGGAAATGCAAACCTTTTCTACCAAACATAGAGGATGCTTAGATCTGTTCTTTTCTGGATCACCTCTAGTTCTGGAACTATATTCATGGACTTGAGAATTGCTTATAAATTCCCAATCATCTGTAGGTTTCTATCTGATCTCACCATCGGAGTTTGAGAGGTTTTCCCTTTCTACCAAATGGTTAGTGGAGCCCCGGTGCATTGTGGACATGCCAGAAGTTACAAGCAACAATCATGTGCACAGCAAGTCTGGCATGGAGAATGCTGCAAGAAAATCCAGGTAAAGTCTGTAAAACTCTCACAGAATGACCGTGTCTGAGTAGTGAAATCTACTTGACTGTTTCCAACAAAGTTTTGTATTTTATAGAGAATGTCATCTTTCAAAAAAAAAACCAACAAAAAAAAGACCTTTGAAGTCTTTATTAACAGCATTCCTAGATGCATTGGCATGAGGAAATGTAATGTTCTCCCTGACAGTTTTCCTACGTGCAGTACAGTCCTTTGGTGGGACAAAGTAGTGCAGTACTGGAACTGGTATCCCTAAGCTAGAGTCATGCACTATAAGCTCTGGTTTGCTTTACTTGTTCTCTAATGATGTGTCTGACTGACACCTGACACTTGCATACTTCAGGGGTTATGTTACTGATGAGGCTGAACTGTTGGTCTGTGAAGGGAAATCCAGTGTTCCTCCTCTCCTTTTGGAACATCAGCAAATAACAGTAGATCTGACACTCATGGAGATCCTATAGGAATTTTATTCCAAAAGTTTAGAAAAGCTTTCTGATGCCTGCAGACTTCTGGATCACCAACATGTGATGAAGCCCTTCCTACATCTTTGCTTAACAAACCATTTAGATGCCAAGAGTATACATGAATTCTCTGCACCCCTATGCCTCTTGAGTCAGTGTTTGTTTTCTGCTTTCTTTCCTTTTCTAGGGGATCAGGAAAGAGTTCAGGTGACTATGGAGAAGATGGTAAGTAAAAAATAATTGTAGTAAATGTAGCATGGTGATGTGTAAACCCTGAAACATTTTTCCTGTTGCTAGAGCTGATATTCTCTACCTAAGAAAAGGGAAAGTAAGGAGGGACGTGAGGGAAACATTGAGACCTTCCTGGACACAGTAGTTGCTAGCTCTAAGCTGCATGTGGCAAGATAGCCTTGAAAGGATAAAACATAGTTTTTGCTGGAAGGAAGAGGCTGTGGGGGAGATAAGGTCTGAAATTACAGATGAGATCTTCTGTTAGCCAGACTGGTATTGCTGGAAAATACAACTCAGTATGTGAGAGGTTTTAAGGATTAGTTGTGAAGCATTCAGTAAAGTCAAAAGGTACTTAACAGGGAAAAAAAATATATCCAGTTCTATTGTAGGTTTCCAAAACTGCACATATTTAATGACAAGGGGAAAATATTGGTAGGTAACAGCTGTTTTCCTGCTCTTTTTTTAGACAGGAAGTCTGAGAGGCTGATGGAACATGCCTTACTCAATGATGAAAGTGAGTGAGATGAAGTCTTGCTACTGACAGGGCAGGTGCCTTTCTGGGTGGGAAAAGAAGAAAGCTGCTGGGAATTTTGTGGGTTCCAGTACTTGGTTTCAAGGGATCTGCAATTACACAAGACTGGTAGAAATACTGGGTTTTCATGAATCAGTAGAAGTGAGGGGTTGGACAGATAGTTACGCCCTCGGGCAAGGGTTGTTCCACATAGCTGCATTCACTGGGATAAGAGAAGGATCTTTATTTTCCAATAGGACTTGTGTAAAATGACAGCTGGAACAAGGTGTTCCTCTGGGGCTCTGGCAAATAACTGCTTCAGTCCTTTATGCCAGCCTGTTCAGTAAAAACCTGGTACTTCTGAAGAGGCAATGATATTATAAGGTCTGACCATTGTGTTGTGGGAGGCAGGTTTTAAAGGCTGTTCAGCAGGGAGGTGGAATGTGGCTAGGCTGCTGTCTGAAAGCAGATCTCCACTGGTTTGGCTCATGGCTTTAACCCTCTGCTTTCCAGAAGTCCTGAAGGAGATCCAGAGTACTCTGGAGGGGGGCAGAGGGTGAGTATTAACCAACTTCTGTTCCTAATGTGTGGGGCTGATAAGGGAGGGCACTTCTAGTTGAAAGCAGGGGGATGCCCAACAAGATGGCAGGGATCTTTTTGCTGGAATCTGATCATGTATATGTCCCACAAACTACCAAATGGTAGTAGTAAGAGAGAGGCAGGTTCTCTTTCACATGTTGTCCCTTGGCATTTTTTTTATGAATAATGCTTTGTCTCTTTCTCTCCGAAAAGCAGGAGAGATCACATTCCCACATCCCAAAGGAACAGGACTCTGAGTATTCGCATACAGGTTTCTATTCATGTCAACCCATACTGATCTAAGGGCAGGCCACGGGCTTAGTTGGCCGAGGATGGGACTCTGGAGTTTTAATCTGGCTTGACACTGTCACTCGAACGTGTTCAGTATCTCTGCTCCCGTTCTGTCTATACAATAGAGCTAAGCTATCCACCGTGGGTGCGGGGCTTCATCTTGTCTCCCTAGAATACTGATGTTCAGGTGAGAGGGGCTACGGAAGTGTAGACAAAGGACTACTGTTTGCAACGGATGCAGGAAGCTTGGTGGGATTGGTAACTGCTGGTGTGTAAGGATAAGTGACTGCCTGACATGCTCTGCTCTGCGCACTTCCTCTGGACACTACCTAATCCTGGTCTTCTGTCAGCAGCTGGGAGTGGATGGGATGATACTGCATTGCAATAATGAATCTTTTCTTGTGTCATTGCAGGAGCTATGCAGAAAGAAATTTGGCAAGAAGTCCATTAGGACGTGGACTAAGTAATGGAGGAGGTATGTGAGGCTAAGGATATTTCAGGCCCAGTGAGGCAGCCAAAGGAAGCAGAAAGTAGAATGAAGTTACTTTATAAAATTCAGCTTGTTTAAATGGTTTGTGATAGTACAGAACTCTGGTCTGACTTTTCAGGATGAGAATCTGCTGGCTGAGTGATGTACTAACACTGTTCAGCACCTTGTGCCACATGAGTAAATGTGCTGCATCAGCTTTAAAGAAAGAGCTAAAAATCCTTTGAAGGCTCCTGTCTAACTCTTAACCTTACCATAAAGCAAGCTGGAGAGGTAGCCAGAGCTCATAGCAATAATCTGTTGAGTAGGTATACTCATTAGCTCTCATTAGCTTTCAACTTCTGTTTTCTAAAATGGCTTTTGCATTCTTTTATCCCAAAGCAGATTGACCAGAATTCATCAAGGACTTTTGGCATTGGATTGAGTGCCATAACACTACTGATTGGGCAAACCGTCCGTGGGGAGAGGGCACCACTGCTCCCTGCATTGCAGGCTAGTGAGCTGCAACTTGCATGCATATGCATGCCTGCCTGCCTCTGCGTCCCCTTTTAGTGCCTCATTAGAGACTTCTCCTCTTGGAGCCCGCCTTGCATTAGGACAGAAGTGGATCGCCAGGTCTGATGCACCACAAGCCTCTGAGTACATCTAACTTTTAAATGTTTGCACATTTCTCTTTTCTACTGGGCTGGGTTTTAAATTATAAATGTTACTGCCTTGGTGCAGGATTTTAATAAACGCACACTGTTACCTCCAACTGGTTTAAAATTATTTTTTGTACAATTTTTTAAAATCTTATGGGTATTTCAGTTTTAACGGAAACATTTTAGAAATTTACTTTTTAAAAAAAAAAACATAATATATGCTAGATTCCTGTGACTGCTGTATGTGGTATCTGAATGAGTAATTTTTGGTTTTGTTTGTTATGGTACTGTTAACTAGCTTTATGGATTTGGGTAGAATCTATTTTTGTAGCCATCCAAATCAGAGGAAAACTAATTGAACTTAATTTTTGTTTCAACACTACATTGTTCTTTGGAAATAAAACTCTGAATTCCCTGTTGTGATCCTTGTCTGCTCTCAAATCTATTCTTTCCATCAGCAGTTTCTTTCACATTGGCAACTGGCTTATGCCCACTTACCCCTTGAAGAAGTGGAGCTGTTCCTCTCTGAGCTGTAGAGGCAAAGAGCATTCCTGGAGATTAAGTAGCCTCGTTAAGCAAGATGGTGGTTTGGAGAAGACGCATGTGGCAAGCAAACTGATTGTATCACTGTCCTGCAATCCATACATCGTGTTGCCAGAAAAGGACACTGGTTCGGATTATAGTCCCCGGAAGCTCATCTGCTAGCTTGTCCTGAAGTAACTTGGGTAATAACACGCTGAAGGGAGAAACAGTTGATCTGGCAATGCTGCTGTACGAGTCAGCCAACGGATTTTGAATTGAAACCGGTGAAACTCAGCGTAGAGCAGTTTGTTACTCTTTAAATTTTTTGGTTCCTTTGTCCCTGACCTAACACCACTTTCTTTTCCAGCTAAGAGAAAGAACAGGGTATTCCCCGATTTCTCTCCTGTAACTTGCTTGTAGCACTGTGAGAGCCAGTGAGAAAGAACTAAGTCCTCCCAGACGGGGTGCTGAGCTGTCATCCTTGGCATGCTTTGGAAACCTTTCCTTGGAAGCACTCTTGATCTGGGCTCTGTCTTTATCTTCCTGAGCAAGGCAGAGGGATCCTTTCTTTCCTGGAGTACTAGGGTGGTGCTTTCTATTCTGCAGGAGAATATGGTTGCAGAGTTGCTGTTGCTCGGGTGGTGTTTCAGGCACTCTTCCTTCTAGAAGTATTAGTATCTCCTTTGAGACTTAATTTATTGCTAATGAGGTTTTAGAGAGCCTTCTCTCCTGCTCAGCATGGTCTGACGAACTAGTTTCCATTTCCTTATTTCTACTAGCTTCATTATTTCCTTGTTTCTTTTGCTGTAGGACTGAGGCTAACAGAAAGGTGGCCTGCTGTTTTCTGCATCTTGTGCCAGGCACTGATGCTGCAAATTTAGAGGAAGTTATGGCTTAATCAGCAGCTTCTGAGCTGGTGTGATCCTGTGCATGTGCATCATCCTGGTGCACCCAGCTGCTTCTTTCTGCTCCTTGCAAATGGACTGATTCTAATGCCTTTTCTGAGTATTTCATTTACTGGCAGGCTTGGGGTAAGTGACATGGCAGTCCTGCTACGAAAGGGCAGAAGCAATTTATAACTTCTCCCCATTTTCACCCACCTAACTTGAAAAATCCAATAGGTCCACTGAAAGAGGTAAACAAGTTACAAATGCTATCATAGTTCATACCCCTTAAAGTGAATTTAGATTTAAAAACAAAACAAAACAAAAAACTTTTTCCAGGCTTCTTGTTATTTTCCTGAAAGCACAGGCCAGACGATTAATGGAATTGAGTAGTTTAGGATGTGTGCTGATATATGGCAGACTTTTCCTAGCAATGCTTTGAAAATTGCAGCTGGAAGGATTCGTTGGAGTAAGCTGCTTGACTTAATTGTTGTGAGCCAGAGGCATTAAGAATCCTTTTAGAGTTGCCATGCCTAAAATACAGGATAAATAGCAAAGGGGCAAAGCAGGGGAAGACTGGAACTCATGTGTTGTGCTTTCAATTACATTGAGTAGGAGAGGCTAGAAAGGCTCATGACATTTAGAACTAGGGCGTATTTTTTTTTGTGCTGTCAGAAAATCACTAGTAAGTAAAATCGGAGATGGGATGAGATGTTTGTGAAGGATGGAGTCTTCAGTGAATGTCTGTAAGCAGCTTTTGAATGTAATGGGAAAAAAATCCCTCTGCATCTCTTCCCTTACAGGAATGGCTGCCTGAGCCTTGCTGTTACCCTTAGTCTGCCTGTCAGCTGACAGTAATAATAACAGCTTGTTTCTGATCAGAGGATTCAGCTGCTGCCAAACTCCTTGAGTTTTGTACCTACCTCTACTTTTCACTTGAACTCCCCTTGTCTGGGATCTCGTAGAAGCTTTCTGTCTCCAAGAGCTAATGCTGGGAAGCACTCTGAGGGCTCATTGGCCCTTATTAATGTTACTGCCAGTCAGCCTTTGGCAGTGCTCTCCCCTTCTGCTTTATGCAGTCTCATTGGGGTCTGGCACTGTAAAGTGCCCCTTTGCTGCAGGAGCTGAGCTGCTGTTAACACTGGCTGCCAGTGCTTGAAAAAAATCCTTTCTTACAGCCATGCTGGCAGCATGTTCCCTAACCTTTGCAGACCTGTTTCTCTGCAGAGGGGAAAGTCTTGGATCACAACTGAAGAACAGCCCAAATTTTCCACATCTGAATACACATATTGGGTACCTAATACGGGACACTTGTTTTATACTGGCCTGAGTTTTAGGTCAAATGCTTTCTTGTAATGTGAGCTCTTTTATAGAGTTGCATATTTGGTGCCAAAATTCCCTACTCATAGAAAAGCTTGGCCTGGGGCACCATTTTTTTTTTCCCCCCAATAGTAATGCAAGCTTTCCTCAGATGTTTAGCAACTGAATATTTGCTGAATTTGTCTAACAATTCTATTAGAAGAACATAATGTTGGAAGGAAAAGTACTTTTCATCGTAGTCATAAGGCCTGAGGCACGTCTGGTTAGTGAGAGAATTAAACTTTTTTACAGGTTAATTGGTCTGTTTCTTAGAATATGGTTTGTATCTACTGCAGCTAGAATAAATGCATGCCTGGACTGTAGTCCTACATTCAGCCTGCAAATCACATCACTGCCTATGTGACCTTATGAATTGGGATGTCTTTAATAAGAGCAGGACTGGGATCTGGTGTTGAATTGGCACGGCTGAAGAATGAGACAGACTTTAGTGGAAGTTTTCTTCTAAAGCCCAACAGTCCTTGCTAAGCCACATGGTTTGACTTGGTGGTCTCTCTCAGGCAAAGGCCAAGGTTGTGTTGCAACTGTAGCTGATTCCCTGAGGTAAGCCAGGTGGAGAAGACTGAGTCCTTCAATAGCTGCCACAAGCCCTTGGTCACAGAATTTTGAACTCAATGCCTTCACTAACGGCTGCAAGCCCCAAGTGCTTGGATTATTTCCATGCAGCACATCAACCTCTTCCTCTGATGTGATGATGACGACAGGGTGTTTGACAAGCTTTCCAGATTAGGTGCAATTTACAAGAGGATTAGCAAAACCCTGTGTGAAAAGGCCGCTGTAGCAGTAGGATGGCCCTTGAGATCATCCTGCTGTTAATTTGCTCCAACTGTTGCTTGGGTAGAAATGCTCCTGCTCAAGCAGAACCCCTTGAAAACATGTCTGGGCAGTGGTTTCTGGTTGAGGAAGGGCCTTTTCTTTGTGCTGCACCTGTGGAGAGGGGTAGGCTGAGGTGGCCTGGCTTTCTCTGGTCGCAGTTGCAAGCTCTATGATGATAATAGCAAATGGTTGCAGGGAAGGGGGCTTGTCTTCACTGAACTGCTTTATCCTTTAGTTAGTCTTTCCCACAGCACCGGTAGTAAAGAACTGAAGTAAATTCTTTTCTCAGTGCACGTGGTCATCTTTCATTGACTGGCTGTGCGTAGCTGCCAGACTGCGTAGGCTTACATGTCACGAAAGAGGGCTGAGGCCACGGCTGGATGTCAGCAGAGAGGGGTGAATTTGTTCCCTTCTTGGCTGGGTGCTCTACAGCCACCTAAAGAGGTGAGTCTTCGTTGCTTTTTATGCTTCCTGTCACTACGGCCTCTGTTCAGAGACGTGTTTCCAGAGTGGGAGGACTGAACCTGCCCTCTCACAGCTGTTGCAGGGTCTCAGCCCTCTCCTGCTGCTTCACCCCCGAGCCGTGACAGCCATGAAGGTAACGGGTCTGGCGGCGCTTAGCGAAAACGGTTCGCCTCGAGTGCTGCCTGCCCTGCTCCCTGCCGCCCGCCCCGGCGGCTCGGCCATCGCCTCAGAGCGGGGCGCGACGCCTTTTCCCGCCCTTTCGCCCGTCTCGGGGGGGCGGCAGAGGGCGCCACCGTCCACCATGGCCGCTCCTGTCAGTCGGCTCAGCGCGGAGCCGCGGTCCTGCCCTTGGGACAGCTTCCTCCTGCGTGCAAGCCCTGGCACTGCCGCCTCGCTAGAGGTATACCACTAAAAAGTTTATCTTTGGTGGTAATAGCGCAGCAAGGGCTACAGGAGTCCAGGGCAGTCCCAGGAAGCACTTTTGTCCCCTAGAAACATGCTGAAGTGTCCTGGGTGAGGTCCAGATGCTGTTCATGGCTGCCACCATTCGATGCCTTCCGAGCATGGTGTAAATGCATAAAGTAGTTCACCTTTCTGATACTTTACCTTCAAGCTGGGCCCCAGTGTCCATCCCCTGCTCAGCAGAGGCTCAGTAATGCTGTTCCTTATACTGCCTTTGCAGCAGCCTCTGCTTTTGCCACCTAAAATAGGACTGTGAAAGCTACAAAGCAACAGAGGTGGGAGATGGGAAATTCAAGCAAGTGGTCTTTTCTACCACCAGCTCTGAGCAGAAAAGGAGACTGCCCTGGTACTGGGGAAGGTCATACCTGCAAGGTCAGTTAGCTGTGCCAGGGACTCCAGAGCGGCTGATTTTCTTGTACTGAAACATGGTTGTGTAAACAAACTCCTCATTTTCCTCTTGCGTCTCATGAAGGTGTGCTTTTTATAAATGTTGGCTGAACTGTGGGGATAACAGGAGGAGGGCTGTGCCGGGAACGCAACAAAGACAGGAGAGCTCAAAGGTTCCCTCCACTTGTGGCCTGTTTCAGTAGAGAGGAAAGTAGCTAAAAAGGTACTTTGTGTGGCTGTTATCACTGCATACCTCTTCCCCAGCTAAATGCGTAGAGACTGCTGCTCTCCAGCTCTTTGTGGCATAGCTTTTGTGTCTAGAGCTAAGTTACATATTTTAAAATGGCTTTTTGGTGAGGGGGTTTTCTTTAAGATGGATGGTTCTGAACACATGCTGACAGCAGTCAGGGAGAGTCACCCTAGGTAGGAAGTACCTGTACCTCCATGGGCAGAGCCCAGCCTGTCACTGACTTTTCTCGTTCAAAAGATTCAGATCTCCTCTTCCTCTATGCTCCGGTGCAAATGACTATATTATGTGCTTATTCCTAAAGAGACTCTGAATGTTGTTTGTTTGTTTAAATCTCCTGTTCTGTGCTTATGCTTAGAGCAGGGACTTCAAAAAATGAAGCTTAGATTCTGCTCACACTTTCCTTCCCTAAAGGGAACTTAGCTTTTCCAAATTGCTTGCTGAGCCCTTGGAAAAGACTGAGCTCTTAAAAAAACCAAATCTGCTACATAAGGACATCTCTGAGTCAGCTGTTACAGCTCAAGTCCTGATGGAGGTAAGAGTCCAAGGAAGCAGAGAATATGGCATGTTCAAGTAAAGGCTTAGTGGTATTTTAGGAGAACTTGCTAGCTTAGGCGGTATAGTGAGTTGAAAATGGCTTAAGCTATTGCTGAGGGAGCTTTATTCCAAACTGCAAAATCTGAAGATTATTGGATTTGGAAGAGCATCTGTCCTGTTAGCCACAGGAGTGGAATTTGGGAGAGTTATTCTTAAAGGGTGTGATTGTTCTACAGACAAGTAAATCCTCCTGTCCTTATTCTGACACAGGTAAGAGCAGATGAAATGCAGGCTTGTGAGAAAAGGAGATATGTTAGCCCTTAATTGGTTTGATGGCCTGTGATGTTGTCACTGCTGTGACATTTTGCTCACAGTTCAGACCTGATGATAATTGCCTGTAGTTTGATTATAGGAAGACATTTTAAATGCCAATGAACAGTAATGAGGACTTAAGAAAAAATCCATCTCAAGGAAATTTAGTTCTGTCAAATTAGGCCTGTGAGACACAGTTTCTGGAAATAAGCACTAAGTGGTAGTCGTCTACTATGGAATTAACCGTTTTAAAAGACTGGTTTAATTTTATACTTAGTTGACTTGCTGGAGACTGCACAGCAGGTGGCAATGCCTCAGTTCTAAAGGCTCAGAAAGCACAGACAGACTTTACTAAAAGCGGTCTTGAGAGTCCAGGCACTATGACTTCTGTCATGCAACATTCAGGGTCCATCCTTAAAAAGGCTTGTTTTGACTATGGTAAGTGGGACATAAGAATGTCAAAGTGAAATAATATCATGTTATCTCTCTGAAGTGCATTGCAGTTTCAAAAGCTCTAACCTTGGGTTGGATGGAAACCACTCCTAGTCTGTTTCAACTCTATTTAATGATGTTGCATAGGCAGATTCCTCTGTACTGTTTTCTGTGTCCATTCAACTGTTACTTAGAGGTTGGTTTGTTAAACCATTAGAAAACCCTGTTTGAGGGCAAGATCTTAATCTATTGATTTCTTAAATTTTTTTTTAGTGCAGAAGAAAAATGCTGATTTCTCAGTAGCTAACATCACAGCCATGAATGACTGTATCAGAGCTCCATGTGCCTCATTAGTTAATAACATGTGAGGCAGGTACCACTAACACCGGTAGATTTTCTTTGACAAGAAGCAGCAGATAGTAGCTTTGATCTTTTCTTGTTTTGTAAGACTGAAGAGACTTGGTTCAGCAGGTTAACTTGCTCACTGATGTGCTTGTCTTAGGACTGCTTATGCATAGAAAGCGAACTTTCCATTAGAATGTATACTGCGTGGAAGTGACTCAAATTCTATAAACAATTTCCTTGTTAGTGATATCTACTTAAAGGTATTTATTACTTACGAGGATATCTTCTGTTCACAGGGAGAGAAGAGACCTGTTGTAAAATGAATAGGGATCTATCTACAGAAGATTAAGGAAATTAAATATCTGCAGTGGAACACAGCACGAGGTACTGATAGGCCTGTTAATATTAAATAGGAGAAAATGTTCATCATCCTATAAAATAAATGGCAAGTGTTGGAGGCAAATCCCTTGAGAAGAATCTTCAGGTGTGTCTTCTAATGCCTGGCTAGGCAAACCACTCCCAGTTCGTTCCAGATCTTTGGTAGCAAAGCATAGTAAGAGTGCCTGTGCTTGCAAAACTGTAAAGACAATGTAACAGGGCACAAAAAGCATGAGTGGCCCAGTATCACACTGAAGTTTCTGTTGCTCCACTATAGGATAATCTGCTTTTGACAGAGCATCTGTCAAAGTTTCAAAACCAAACCTTCTTCTAGGTACTCTAACCTCCCTGTACTCTCTTCCTTGTTCCCTCACACAGCTTAGGAGCCCTAAAAGAGTTTCACATCCGTGCTGTGGCTGCTAAAAGCTGTTCTGCCCTCCTGTGTCACTTGTTTCTGCTCCCTTTCTTCTCCTAGTACATATTTGTGCTTTTCAATTTTATTTTTAACTATGTTCAAGTTTTGCTGAATCAGTCAACTGAACCAATGCCTTATGATCTTGCCGTATGATCTGGAGTAGGGGGATAATCAGTACGAGCAATTGCAGGCAAGTGGGCCCACTCATTTAAGAGGAAGGTCACCATTAGATCAACTTACTTGTAAGGTCAAATTGCACTGAGATGACCACCAGAACTGGTGCAAAGGAAACAACTGAGGAATACAGAAGATGCTAGAAGGAAGGAGTCGCCCCTTTCAGGTGGCAGTCTGTCGTAGTTTAACCCCAGCCAGCAACTAAGCACTATGTAGCTGCTCACTCACTTCCCCCCAACCCAGTGGGATGGGGCAGAGAATTGGGGGGGGGGGAGGGGGGGGGCAGAATTAAGACTCATGGGTTGAGATAAAGACAGTTTAATAGGACAGAAAGGAAGAGAATAATAATGATAATAATAGTAATAAAAGAATTGGAGTATACAAAACAAGTGATGCACAATGCAATTGCTTACCACTCACTGACTGATATCCAGTTAGTTCCCAAGCAGCGATCTGCCCGCCCCCCCGGGTCAGCTCCCCCCAGTTTGTGTACTGGGCATGATGTCCCATGGTATGGAATACCCCTTTGGCCAGTTTGGGTCAGCTGTCCTGGTTGTGTCTCCTCCTAACTTCTTGTGCCCCTCCAGCCTTCTTGCTGGCTGGGCAGGAGAAGCTGAAAAGTCCTTGAATTAGTCTAAAAACTACTTAGCAACAACTGAAACATCCATGTGTTATCAACATTCTTCTCATACTAAATCCAAAACACAGTGCTATACCAGCTGCTAGAAAGAAAATTAACTCTATCCCAGCCGAAACCAGGACACAGTCATAAAGTCAGTTTAGCTGTAATATGAAACCTCACCCTTAGCTGCATGATTCCTCCTACCTTTATCTCTGGAAGCTTGTTAGCATCTGCTGGGCATTTTCAAATACCTGGGTGTAATCATTTCAGTCTGGACAATCTAACTTTCCTCTTTGATCCTTTGATTTATACTTCGGGGGCTATGATGCTTTCTGCAGAGAAGTCATTTCTCATGGGCGAACAGGCCCTGAAGGGCAGCCACACACCAGGGCTGTAGCCCACACAATTGGAAAGTGTCTTGCATTCACATATAATTGGTTTTAAAAACCAATTCAAATCCAGGGCATTTCACTGACTCAAATGAGTTCTGTATCAAACCCACAGTTCCCAGCTATGCAGAAAAGGGGAAGGGGAGCAAGGACTGCTTATTTGAGGCCACCCAGGCACTTCAGTGTGCCCAGTAACAAGAAAGTATGGTGGAATCACAAAGATCACATCCTGTTTAGTTATACTCTAGCTAGTACAGGACACAATAGCAGTGAAGATGTAGTAGAATGACACATG
This sequence comes from Sagittarius serpentarius, assembly GCA_034782735.1. Classification (NCBI taxonomy): domain Eukaryota; kingdom Metazoa; phylum Chordata; class Aves; order Accipitriformes; family Sagittariidae; genus Sagittarius; species Sagittarius serpentarius. The sequence continues at coordinate 30,542,149 of JAVKLA010000002.1, read as the reverse complement.
GACCTGTTGCTGGTTTCTCATCATGCCAGAGTTCCTGGTGTTGTCACTACTCTACCAGTTATTTGCTGTTGTTACCTGCTCTGGTTACCAAACCAGCAAGATTAAAGTTAGTACAGGCTTGCCTGGCCTTGCATCTTCAGTTTGCTCTTTTTAGACACTAACTACAGACGTAGGTCAGGGGATTAAAAGGAGGAAGCCTGACCTGTGTCTTAGTATAGTGCAGAGTCTTATGGCTCAGACCCAGATAAAAACCATCCCTCTAGTAGGGTGTAATACCATCTGTACAGTGTGTTCGTCTGTCGTTTTGGCTGACCTCTGAGTAGGGGCCATGGGATGCTGGCTTCCAGTGTAACAGAATCATCCAGCCTTCATTGAATGGCAGACAATTGGGCAACAAAGTACTCCTGAAATATTGAAGAAGGCTGTTTTCAAACGTGTGTAACTTAATTGTCTTGGTTTCTTCTTGCAGTCATGAATACTTTATTTGGCTTCCTCAGGTTATTGCTGGGGAAGAGGACCATGGAGACCTTTTAGCTCATCTTAAAACAGTGGGAAGGAGAGAGCAGAGGCCTTACCAGTTTGAAGCAGTGAGAGGCCAGGAGTTGTGTCTCAGTAGTCTGGGTTACAGGCTCAAGGGAGAATGTTTTCTTCAGTATGAGACAGCATGTGATATGGAAGGAACAGAATAGATATTTTATATTAATTCAGTGAGACTGGGGGGAAAATACAAATGCAAAAAAGAGGAAGATATTTTTAAACCAACCTTATAGGCTGCAGGGTCCTGACTGGATTGTTAATTCTACTTGCTATAGAATGAAACCGAGAGGAGACCCTACTTATACATTTATCAAGTTTCATCTTAAAAATAGTTAGGTACAGCATTGACCAGCTCCCTTACCTGAACTACTACCAAACAAGGTTGTTGTGAATTTATGCAGTGTCATTTCTGTGATCAATCATGACCAGTTTCTATTCTTTTATTCATGTTATTTAACTCAATTTTAAAAAATGGCTACCTTCTTATCTCTCTTTTCTGCAATAGCATCAATGCTTTTATTTTATGTAGCTGACATAAGAAGAATTTGCATTAAAAAGGTGGGTCTGCTATGTTACCGCTCTCTAATAACATTTTAAATAGTGGTTGAATACTAACTGAAAGGACCTGATAGTTTGCATAAATGAAGGAATCTTTAGGAAACTGGGGAGCCTTGTACTTTCTCAAGGAATGTAGCCGCCTGTTCCTTCCATCTGCTGCTGGATTCCCCAGTCAAAGCAGTTTCTTCAAAGTAAAAGGGCTTCTAAGTCAGAGGACCTGGCCAGCTGGAAATTCCCCTTGCTACTGGCATCCCTGGGTAGCACATAGCTGGCAAAGCCAGTGTACTTCCCAGCTCCTTACGGCACCCAGCTCTGCCTTCTCAACCCTGTGTGTCCAGACAGAAATGGCAGAGAAGGGCAGTAAAACTGTGACAGTGCAAACAAGATTTTAGTTCAAAAGATGATTTGTCATTGCATGTACCAGATATTGAGGGTGCTGTGCATGACAGCAAGTTGAGTCAGTATTCATACTCTTGTCTGAAGTGAATCTGTCTTGTCATTGAAGCAATGACTTGGGCAAAACGACATGGTAAATCAGTGGTTGAGGTAGGCATTGAACCCAAGTCTCGGACCACAAACTCCACTGTCCAGTCTGCTCAGGGATCTGGAGCTGAAATCTGGAAATGTTTCATCTTACCTGGTGCTTACCTCCCCCTCCCTTAAAAAGATAGGAACAAACTGCCAGCACCTTGCTAGGAGCACTTTAAAAGACAAACAAATGCAGTGTTTAGTCTGTGCAGAGAATTCAGGTTAAAGGTGCTGAGGCAGACAGGCTTGAGACTGAGATGGAGAGGGGATATTTGCACAGCATCAATTTAGCCTTTCTCATCTCAGTGTAGGTCAAAGCAGACAGTAGTCTGATAATAAAGTGAACATGATCAGTACCTTCATCTTGGCCATCCTCCTCAGGCAAAACCCATTCATACCGTCTGAGACTTCTGACAAATCAAAGAAATCAAAGAAACAGAGGGCTCCAGTTCTGCCTGGAGTATACACAGCCCTGAAGAGGCTCCAGCTAGTAATGACATAGAGTTTGTTAGAGTCCCTTCCTCCTCAGGAACTGTGAAGGGTTGGATTTTTCAGAGAGGTTTCTTGTCCCCACCATGCACACATTAGAAGTTTTAAAGCTAAAAGCCCCAGGGCTTTTTTTTCAACATTGGATAAGGAATTCATGATCCAGATAACATCAGCCATTCTGGGCTTTACAAAAAAGATGTCTCTTCTTTGCAGAGAGGGATAGAAAGTTATTTATAAATAATAAAAGAATGTGATGAAATAAATTAACTAAGCTGTTGATCTACAGCCTCATTCTTATGATCTACGAGAAGAAGACAGTCCAATGAGAGGAAGCTTAGGTAAAGTGTGTTTCTTAAGTTCTGCAGCTCAGCACCCAGTTTTTGTCTTTGCTTCTTAGTGGAGGAGCCCTCAAAGTACAGTACATAACAGCCAGGGGGTTCTTGGAAGGAGATGGGAAAACAGGCTGCACCCAAACTAATGCTGCTAAGGATCTGATATCTTATCTTAACAGCACTCATCACATTTTATGTTAGGGTCACTTGTTCTGGTTGCTGGCCACACCTGAGTTTATCTTGTTTAATCTCCAACTCCTCTGGAAAGCCTTTTGGGGAGGGGGTGGGGGATAGAAGGGGACTTTGCCTGACAGATCCAGGGTCATCCTCAGAGTAGTTAAATCCTGCACAACCAGGCTGTCACTTTGCAACCTGGTGAGTGAGGAGGGAGACTGCAAGTACAGACTAGACTATGTGCATTTGTGTTTGCTCTGTTACCTGCTTTCTTGAGAAAAACCTAGGAAGGGGAAAACTGTCACTGAATTAGACAGCAACCTTGCACAGACATAATCATAGAATCATAGAATCACTTAGATTGGAAAAGACCTATAAGATCGTCTAGTCCAGTCATTTAACCTAGCACTGACAAGTCCCCATCACCTGCTGCGAGTAACCTTGACCTGTCTGCAAAAGCTTTGTTTAAAGGGGATCATGGCTTTATTTGGAAATTCAAGTTGAAAGCAGATTTAGTCATCCTGCTAGATTTGGACTGAGATTTAGGCATAAGGAGGACAAAAATGGTGCCAGTTTTGCTGTCTTTTCAGTACTGAGCTGGAAACTACTTTCCTGTTGTCAGCAGAGCTTGAGATTGGCAAGAAGAGAGCAGAGGCTGAGCTATCCATGCTTGGCTCCCTGAAATAAAACTCCAGGGACACAGAAGAAAGAAGCCTATGATGTAATCCTTTTCACTTGCCTAAGCTCTTATTTAGATAGTATTCACTATGCCTTGTCTGGTAGCCTCTTGGATTATAGAAGGAATGTTTTTGTATTGGAATTGACCTCTCCTTTTCAGTCTTTCTTTGGAAATGTACCTAGTCATGCCACATCTGAGCCAGACTCTTGCCTAGGTGAAATCCTACCTCTTCTTTTATCCAAAACTTGCCAACCAGCTGGTGATATGGCTGGTTGAAAAGTTCAAAGGTACCGTGAGAAAGCTTGAATTATTGATGCCACTTTCCTTCCATGTGCCTGTAATCATCTGCTGTTTGGGCACAGCCCAGCCAGACTTGATGCTAGACTCCACAGCTGGGCAGGTTTCAAGGGTGCTGGAACAGACTCTAGGCTGCAGGGAAACAAGGCATGGGAGAGTGAATATGTTACTGTATATGCGAATATGACCTACTATACGTGGTACTGAGAAGCTTACTGGAATCGGGACAGACAGCATAGGTATGTTGAAAAAGTTACTGTGCACAGTGATAAAGAAGGAGCTTGAGCAATTTGTACAGGTGAAATAAATAGAAACTGTTAAAAATTAAGTTCCAAGCATTTCCCTTTAAGATTAATAATTGTGCTTTTTCCTTTGTATGAGCTGGGAGAAACCACTGTGTTTAGGGAAGATGAGACTCGCTTCTCTACTGGTCTTAAAATAACAGCATGAGCTATCTACTCTTTTTTTTTTTTTTGTCTGTAGGTTCATGCTGTGTTTCATTGAGGTTCTCCTTTCTCTGATGTAAAGTATTCTTATTTCTTCTAAAAAGGAAGAATACAAATGAATTGTTCTTTTTCCTGTAGTGATTTAGATTAAGTTGGTATAGTGAGGGGGGTTGAAAAACTGATGAATAAGATCTTTCACCTGCTCCAGTATGTCCAGGAGGCAGATGGTCCAGGGCAGTTAATCAAAGCAGGTCTGATGTCAAAAGAATTGTTTATATAAGCAGTGATTCATTTTACCATTACCAGTAATAACAGTGGTGTTACAAAACAATCTGCTCTAAAAGCCTGTCTCAGAAGAACCGTGAACTCTAGGTTTTCACATTCTAACCTAGATTCAGAGTTTGGGGTCCTTTCTTTACAGTGAGTGAGTCAATCTGAAGTCCTGTGTCTAAGCTCCCTGCAAATTTGGGCAGTGTTCCTCATCTTCCTCATCATCCAAGTACTGCAGGATTTTTGCTTTGTGGAAAGCTTTAGCTTTCCGCACACATGACTATCTAGCAGTAGCACATAAAAGACTTTAATTTTTTTTTTTTTACTGCATTTGGCATTGTAGAGGAGCAGTATCAGCTTTAAGCCCCCAGGAGGATAGAATATTAACAACTATTCTGTACTGAGGATTTAGTGTCTAATTCAGCTACCATTAATATCAGTAACAAAAGTCTTGTTGCAGGATTTAAAGATGTAGGCCACTAGTATTGGTGTATTAAGCGGAGAAGGGAGGCTGAAATAAGGTGACCAGACAGCTCCATATCATAGAGAGTACTGTTTAAAGAGAGAGATAAAAGAAGAGGATTTGATGTTAAGAGATGAACTCTGTACTGAGCAACATATGTGTCCAAGATGTTTTGAATAGTATCAACTCCAAACCAGAGCAAAAAAGCAAGTTTAGAAGGAACACTGAAGACACTGATTGTTGAGAAACCTTTAACTGTACATAACAGTGCTTTCAGGGCAGCAGCTTTTTGCTCAGTGTCAGACTTGCGATAGGAGAAAAGGGAGATACTGTTTTTTCCAGTTTTGGAAGATTGTTCTGTCATGCAGAAGAGTACAAAATGGGTAGCACGCAAAAAACTTTTGCAATAAACCCATATGCTTTACGTATGCCTAGTGTGCTTTTTTTAGAGCATCAGCCTTCTTGGACTGTGTAAATCTCAAATGCAGTTTTGCTGCCCTCCTTGGGGTGGTTGAGGTGAGGCAAACTTTGATTTACTGAGTTGTTCTTTACCAGTTTTTTCCCAGAGCACTGGAGTGTATTTTTTTAATGGCTTGGGGGTTTTAGGGTGTTTGATGTTTGTTTTTTGTTTGTTTATTTAAATAACTTGTAAGGATGCTTGGACAAGTTTTAGTCTGCAAGCAAGTCATAAGGTATTCTGGAGAGTGGATGGATTTCCATCCAGCAGAGTAGGCTGCCTTCTTGATGTTAAGAATTCTCATTCCTTGTCAGACTTTATAGTAGCTGCAAAGATTTAAAGCTTTATGCTGAATTGCAATCTTGACTGTGTACTCTTCCCCCATCCCCCTACCCTAGGGCAAGGAGAGGCCTGTGGATGGAAACAAGTTTCCACAAACCTTGGCCAGAACTCTTTTGGGCTTGTAGTGTGTGTACAATAACCAGCAAGGGTTTACTTTTCATTATGGGGAAGAAAGCATTTGTACCATATAGTATAGCTAATCCTCTGTCGTGGTTTAACCCCAGCCAGCAACTCAGCACCACGCAGCCGCTCACTCACTCCCCCCCCACCCAGTGGGATGG
>JAVKLA010000002.1:30465888-30536196 GCA_034782735.1 Sagittarius serpentarius | reverse complement strand
TTCTCATACTGAACTGAAAACACAGCGCTGTACCAGCTACTAGGAAGACAATTAACTCTATCCCAGCCGAAACCAGGTCATCCTCCCAGCCTAATCCCATCTCTCAAGAATACCCCACCAGCCCCTGCATATCTTTGCAGTCCCCATTACTGTTGGGTATGGCTGTCAGAGCTTGTACGCTGCAACCACAGTCATCGAGATGCAGGCTTCAGAGCTGTGAGACAGGTAAATATGTTGCCAGTATCCCATAATAGTCCAACATCTGACTGAAGGCTTCCAGACACTGTATGTCAGCCTTTAAATAAATAAGTTAATGCTTTGTGGAGTTATGATGACAGTAGGAATTAGTAACAAAAGCTTGACTGCTAGGTCCTCTGTTACCTGTTGAGAGAATGTGTAAGGCTATGATGGGTGGAAATTTTTCTTCTGCCTGTAGAGAATCTATGGATTTGGCTGCAAAACAAAGAGAAAGAGAAAGAAGGAGCAAAGGGAGAGAAGAGTTTAACAGAGAAAGAGGTGAGAGGACAAAATATATAATGGAATTACCCTGTGTCCTGTGTGCTGGTTTGTTCCTCGCCCATTATTGGCTAATGTAATCTCTAAGGTAGTTACAAATGCCCCTAACAGGAGTTTTTTTACCTTTCTTTCTTTGGAAAGATGTTGCAGACTGTTGAGTTTTCTTGTTATAAGGTTTTTTTCTTCGTCCCATTCTCCTCTTCCATTCAGCTCCAAGTCTTCCTTTAACTGGTCCATCATTTCCTTTCAGTTATGCCCTTAGTGTTTTCTGGTTTGGACCTTTGCCTTGAATTGTTTAGTGACTGGCGAATCAAAACCAGGCTCTGCCATTAGCACTTCATTCAGACAAATGGGTAGAAGTGGAGTCTGGAGCCCAAGTGGTATTTTGGTCTGTCTGAAGTAGCACGAGGTTGACTCATAAAATAGAGGATCTTTATAACTGGAAAGGATAGAAGTGATATTTTCCAACAGGCTGAAAGGTCAGGACTAATCTCTTGGGCACTTTTACATCCTTTATTTCCTGTCTATGATTAGAGGAAAGATAAAGAGATAAACAATGCTGATTAACACTTGAAATACTGAAGGTTTCCTAGACTGTCAGCTAATAGCAGTGCACTCAGGAGGAGTTGTGTGGAGATGCTGTTACACAGTGGAGCAGTATTTGCTTTTGACTTCTTGCTCAGTTTAGCCAGATCCTGGAAGGTATTGAATGCTTGTTCATGGAACACACCATTTAAAAGCAGCCCCATCATACTAAAAGAAAAGATGGAGTCAGGCAATTTCACAGACATGCACCAGGTTTGTATTAGGAGTTTTCTTTGGTGTACAAACACTTGCCAGGATTTATGTAGTGTGTTTTTACAGTACAGTTATTTATCAGCAAAAATCCTGGTGTAGAATCAGTGTAGAATCAGTTATAATGATATGAAAATCCTCTTGCTGTGGGCAACTAACATACATTACTGTAAAAAAAAAAAGCAATCTTCTGTCAGTATTTTATGTCTTCAGAAGCAATTCTGAAATGTAGACTTATGCTACAAAGTTAACATAGTTTCAACTGCCTTTTCCTGCAGAGATTATCGGTTTACATGATTGGATTGTTATTGTTGTTGTCCTCTCTATTATATTTCTTTTTCCACCACTTTATTTCTTTTTCCTATTTGGGATAACCAGTTTTCAGGACAGGCCAAATCTTGAGTATGATCTGTTCCTTAATGTCCTTCTCTTGCACTGCAGAAAATTTAAAAGGTTATCCCCTGGAAAATCAGATACTATTTAACTGTAATTACAATATATATTTAAATTTACCAAATACTTATTTGCATGTTAAGAGGAAAGTGCATAAATAAAAGGGGGAAGAATAATAACTGAACACAAAAAATGGGGCTTATATTTTTGCATCCTTTCTACTAATTATGGATCAGCTCATCTTGTACAGATTCTAGTACTGCAGTGTCAGTTTGGCTTGTTTAAGTTAATTTTCTGGGTTTTTTTTGTTAACAATCAGTTGTGGTCTTCTCAGTTCTACTTGGAAATACAGCATCTACTCAGTATTGTGTATTTTCAACCTGCAAGCCAGTGGTGTTCATATAGGTCCAACTGTGATTCTGGATACCTAGGAAACTGAGTTAACTATTTACTGTTCATTCATTTGACATAGATCATTAGGTGTGTTCCTCTCTTATTCAGCACAAAGAAGATTATTGGAGAGGCAAAAACTGAAATAAAATAATCATTCTTTCTTAAACTACAGTGTGGCCAAACCTTTGTCAACTGGAAAATCATGAACATTCATTCAGTTGTCTGTACATGACTGGCCTCTGGCAAAAGTCCTAATAAAAGAAGAAAGTAAGAGTGATTCATGACAAAATAAAAGAGAGATTAACCTGGAACAGGACAGTCAGTTTGGCACTCCTCAGCTGCACAGGTATGGTTCTGCAAACATTTGTTTGGCTCTATAGACACAAGGTAAATTACTGCTTAGGAGGATCTAGCCTCTCTTTGTAGTTTATTTCACAGCAAAATGCACAATGTTTCCTTTCATAGGTGAATTGAGATAAGCCCTCACATACTCCTGAACACTGGAAAAATGCCTCCTTCCCAATCCAAGGCTCAGCACAAGAAGTTTGGAAAAGAGCAATTGTTGAATTGTGAGAAAAAGGCAAGCTCTCCAGGAGATTCAAAGAACCACTGTGGGAGGCAGTGGGAAGGTAAGAGTAAAGGCCAGCTGAAGGGCAAAGAGTCATTGCCTGAACAAGATGACATCCTTGAAAAAGACCCCTTAAAAAGCCAGAGGCTGATGAGGCTTCAGGGAAGCAAAGAAAAAGGCCAAAAAAAATTATTTCAGGGAAAAAGAGCCTACAAGAGAAATGATAACAGAGAATCTGCTTTGGGGAGAAAACGTGGAGAACAGTTAGTGTCCAAGTTGGAGGGGAAAAAAGAAAAGGCCTGCAAGCAACAGAAAATGACATCAGGACGAGAAAGTGAGGACAGTAGCGATAAGGAGGAAAAAGCCACCACAAACATCAAGAAATACAATTTTAAAACGAAGTGTGGAAAGCACCTTGCTGTTAGCAAAAAAGTCACTGAATCAGAGTCTGTAAAGTCAATTGCAGTGCAAAGTGTTGAAGGATCTTTTCAGAAACATGACTCGTCACAGAAGGCACACAATGCCAGGCCTAGGGAAAAACACAATGAGAATCACAGCTTTAAGGAAGCTTCTGAGCAGAAGTCAGATTCTCAATCCCAAGGCAGTATGGCACAGGGAAAAGGCAAGAGAACTGGGAAAAAGCAAGTTGGAAAACATACCAGGATTGTTGTCACTGAAAGTGCAGAAGAAAATGTCCTGGAAACCTCAGATAACTCCTGCTCTGGCTTCAGCAATGACAGCCATTGGACCCATAAAACAGGTACAAAAGAGACTGTAGTGGTCAGCACTGCAAGCAGTGAAGAGAAGAGTAGTTCTTCAGAGGAAGATGGCATCAGTGAGAAAGAAGTCATGCTCGAAGATCCTCCTGTGGCTGAAGGAAAAGGCTACAAGGGACTGCTCTATGAAAGCAATGAAGTATCTAATGAAACTGAAAGGGAGCAGGTAACCACAGATGGAAGGAATGAATCTGAGGATGAAGGCACTGACTTTGCAGGATTAGAGGCAGAGGAGAAAATGAAGAAGCAACATGACATGCCAAGACAACCAAAATTTATTCTAGCTGAGAGCGGTAAGGAAGATGATGATGTAAGCATTTCAGGATTCCAACTTAAAAGTCTTAAGAACAGAGAAAATGGCACTAATGAAGTAGGCAAGAAAAATATATTAGAAGAAAATGAAGTTCAAGATACGTCAAAAGATGCATGTGATAATTCTGACAGCAATGGAGGGAACAACACTGAAGACAGCATTGACAAAGGAAAAGAAAATGCAACAAAACAACCACTGCCTAGTGCCATGAAAGGAAAACTCCACATTCACCTTAGCAAAGTACTTCAAGGAACTGAACAGGAAGAGAAGGTGAATGAAGAAGGCAGTGCACTGGAAGATAGCCCTTTGGTCTTCAAGCAGCAGATGACACTGAAAGAGAAATCTGGGAGGTGCAAGATTGCAGAACAAGGTAAAGTGGTAGGATATAGACAGAGGGACAGTTCTTCAGACTGCAGCAAGCAGGAGTTAGCAGCAGTGATACTTACAAAGAAATGCTCTTCTCAATCCCAAATCCTTCTCAATCTGAAAAACAAACATAAAAATGCTGAGACCAAACTATTAACAAGCTGTAAACCAAATCCTGTCCAGATGGCTTTGGAAACCAACTCTGACCTGAAAAATGTTGAAAGCATCTGTTCAAAACCCATGACTGTAGAAACCCTCGGTACACAGAAAGAACCCAACATAGCTCAGAGTTTTGGAGAGAAAAGATTAAATCTTTCAAATATTTCAAGCTGCTCCACTATTACCAAAAAATCATCTGATAAGCAGCTCCTTGGCAAGAAGAAGAAAGTTGGAAAAGTTATTGGAAAAGTTAAACTGAGTTCAGGCCAGACTTTAGAGGCAAAAAAAGAGAAAGCAGAAGAAGTGGTTGCAGAGGCACCTTCTGAAAAAGAAAATGTGCATGATGGGAAAGGATCCAAGTACTTGCACACCCGTTCTGCTTTTAGAAAAGTCACCAGCTGGCTTGGTCAAAAACCTGCCAAGAAAGCAACCCTGAAAGCTCGTCTTCTGAGTGTGGCACATGCAATTGGTATTTCAAGATGGCTCTTGAAAAAATTTGGGAAGAGGAAAAGGAGCAGCAAACCTTTTGGATTCAGAAGTAAAGTGGCAATCCAGATTGTAAGCACTGCTGGGTGGGTTGGTCAGTCTGGCAAAGCCTTCCCTGGTGCTGCTGGACAGCTGGAGAGGGCTGAGTTGAGTGACAAAGAATCTTCTCCTGCATTAGTGGAGGGGGAAGGTGGTCCTAAAACAGCAGAGGAAGTGGGAAACATTGAATTGCCTTCTGGTGATTCCCCTCTTCATGGAACCAGTTCCTTTCCATACTTAATTAGCTCAGATGAGGAGAAGAACAATGCTACTGATGCCAAGTTTGCTATAGTATTCCCCAGAGTCCATAGCATGATTAAAACAAAGAGCTCCTTATCCAGGGGCTCTGGGAATGGTTATTCCCTAGAGAAACTGAGATCTCTGTCAGACAGAAAATCTGTGATGCCTGTGCAAGAGGGTTGCAGATTCAAATGTGACCTTCCCAGATCTTTGATGGATCAAAGACCTCAGAGAAACAGTAAACAGCTCTTCCTTCCACATCCAGAAGAGGATCCAATGTGTACATCAGATTATTCCAGTGAGGTAGATGTCAAAGAGGGTTCAGGTATCCTCCAGACTGCAGGGTCCATAGTCACACCTTGTGTTCACTGGTCTCAGCAGCAGGCTCAGGGATGTGATCCTGCAGCATGGCTGAACTCTGAATTGCTGCTGCCACGACTAACGGTTGAGAACCTAAGCAAATGGGCCATCTACAAGGACGCACATCTGGCCAACAGCCATGTGCATGTCTGCAAGGATCAGTGGGAGGCAGAAGACATCACTGACAATATGCTAGAGATGGAATTTATGCAGAAACAGGTACAGGTGTTGCCTCCAGTGTTGGAATGAAGTTGAACTCCTGATTGTCAGTAATGTATCTGTGCATTTCAGGTGTACATGTGTGAAGACCACTGTGTAGAAGTTGAGGAGATTGAAGATCTAACCAGACTGGAGTATGTGTTGTCAGTGGTATTCTGCGGCTAATTCAAGGTCACAGGGGTTTGCTTGTTGTCTTTCAAAGCTACTGTTGGTTCAACAAGAGAATGCACACTATAGATCCTTGGCTACCACATGAGAAAATGGAATTAATGTGATGCATATCATAGCTGAGTAACTCATGCTCCGCAGTAAAGCTAAGAAAAAGTCTGAATTGCACTGTTTAAGTTATGGACCTACACTGAATCACGTGGGGAGGAGCACAGCTGCAAAGGGAACTCCTGACTCTTGTATATAGTGTGTCCCCAAGCTCTGCTGTACAGATAGTGCACGTTGAATCTCTGCAGTCACACAGCAGACAGAGCAGCTCATCCTAGTTAGCAGACTTTCTGACAGGTGCATCCAGGGAGCTCTACCTCTCCTGTTAAATAGTTCCCAGTTCTGAAATGGCTTCTAAAAAAACCAAATAGATTTTATGGGTACAAGAAATGAGGTTTAGAGGCTGCTGTGATTTTTGTGGTGTTGCAGAGGGACTGAACTGGGAATTCGACATATCATTTTTGTTGCATGAAGTGGGTCTAAGTCAAAAAGACTTGGGGATGAGAGGCACATTTCTATGGTTTTTGCCTACTGACACTGGCATCTGTGGCTTTAGTGACTCCCATTGCCTTCAGCTATGGCAAACTCAGGCCTTATATCTTTAACAGCTTTTAAATCATGGGTTCACTGCTGTTGTTGAAAGAGAAACACCTAACACTGCTTCTCACACATGTCCTGCACCCTCTACCCTTGCCATCCTGTTGAGATAAACAGCTGTAAAGGCTATGTGCAACAAGATGTGATGACATGGAGATGGGCAGGCTGGATGTTCTGAACTTTGGCTGCTCTGCTCTCTGATGTATTTAATCCTGGGCATGTTGGAACCATGTGAAGGCCAGTGAATAGTTTCATATCCCAGCCTGCTACAAAATCCTTGGGAGGGCAGAAATGTTAATATTAACACATGCAAGTGAAGCGTATGGCTGACAAGTCCTTTCCTCTGTTTGTAGGGAAGTCTGTGAGAGCTCAGTTCTGCTGTGTCTGAAGAAGAGGTTCCATCGCAATCTTATTTATGTATGAGTAGTGGTGGTTTTGTTTTATCTTTTTTCTTCAGTGCTTATTCATTCTGAACAATGAGCTTTAAGAGAAAATAATTTCTATCATTCCATCAAGCTTTAATAATGCACTAAGTAGCTCAAGAGCTCACTCATTACTGGGAACACTGATAAGAAGGATACTCACACTGCTTTTGCTCAGAAAACAGGTAGCATGAAATAAAATCTGAAAGTCCCAGAGTTTCGCTTTAATTTTGGTATTTGGGTATTTGGAGTACACTTGGGTTCAGTTTTAGCCTCAGCTGCTCCTAGTGGAACTCTCCTGGCTTAGCAAAGCAGTTCTGAGTAAAAATTGTGGATCTCGAGAAGAAACTTCAGAGTTTCTGCAAACATTTCTCAGTGTTGCAGTACAGAGCTAGTTCTAGATGGCTAATTGTTCTCTTTTTCGTTTACTGGCTCAGGTGTTCAAACCTGTGCCTGTAATTTCATGTGAAGCTTGGAGAATAGACAGTGACCAGTGAAGATGACCATGGACCAGTGATTGCCCACTTATCCCAAAATATTAATGCCAGAGCTTTGAAAATGACCACTGAAAAATTGTGCTATGCCCTGAATAAGCTGGCAGTATAGTCAGAATAGACAGTATTACTTTAAAGGTCATTTTGATCTTTGTATTAATGTATGTGTTCCATTGTATTCCTCATTCAGAAAATTCTAAGAAGCCACCAGATTTTTTTCCCCCTTTCTTATTTTTGTCCTAGACTTACATTGGGCAAATTTTGGTTTCTGTGAATCCTTTCAAAGACCTCAGTATCTACTCTGAAGATGTGGCTACCCAGTACCACCAAGGGACTCTCTCAAAAAATGCCCCGTATGTTTTTCTCTCTCAAATAACTCCCTAAACTTTGTTCTGTTTGTACTCCAGAAAGTATTTTATTTTCCTCCAGTTGTCTGATAGAGTAGGATGAATGCCACAGGAAGTGAACAATCTGTTTGGCAAAGTTGTAGTTGCTCCGACCTACGGAGCTAAACCCTTTAGGTCAAGTTTCTTCAGTATTGCTTGAATGTTCTGAATTCAATGCCTGCTGGGACTGTACCTTAGGAGTTCTGGCAGTATGCTCTCCCCACTGCTAACACTGGTACAGCCCTATTAGAGCTAGCGACGTAGGCAGGTTCCTCTAGTGCAGATAATACTGCAGGTGTCCCTTACATTAAACGCCATGGTACACAGCATTACTCAGGTTAGGCTGAAGAGGTCCTGGAGGAACCTGAACATTGCAATAGCTTGTAACAGTGGTATTAACCTGATGTCAGCAAAGAATCAGCAAAGAACAAAGCTCTGATTTCCCTGGCTCCTCACTTTTCTCAGATCAAGATACTGTCCCGTCTCTAATGTAGATCACTGATGAGTAACCTTGTGGTGCTGTATTTGTGAGGTAGAAATGTGAGGTTAGTTAAATGGGGTTTTCTTTCTGTACATCTAGACACATCTTTGCCATAGCAGAAATGGCCTACACGCTATCCCAGTCATCAGAACAAGAGCAATATGTAATCATCAGGTAGGAAATGAGTGCTTTTTCAAAGGCTTGTTAATTTCTTTATGTAAGACTTTCATCTTTGTATTTCACTGTCCATAAGTTTACCATTCTGGCTCTTGTGTGAAGGCTGTCAGTAGAGAATATGAATAAGATGGATTTTTATTTCATTCTGTGCAAATACAGTTTGAATTTAGTTTCACATCAGTTTGGAGGAGTGGAAGAGAAGGCGTTTGGTATTCCACAGTGGAATCTTATTTGGGCCTATTTTGTCGCATTGTCTCAGTGTTTCAAACAATATGTGATAGATCTTCATTTGTTGTAAATCAGTACAACTCCACTGATTTACTGTAACAGGTCCTCTGATATGTCTAAAGTAGGTAGTTCTGTTTTGATGCCACCTTCCTTGTTCCTCTTGTTCCTCCAGTGGACACAGTGGATCAGGTAAAACAGAAGCTGCCAAAGCAATTGTGCAATACCTGACCATGCTGTACCAGAGATCAGACAGCCACAGGATCAGACAGGTAAGAGAAGACTGAAATTGGCTTTATGCTCTGATGGTCAGGCAAGGAGCAGAAGCCAAAGACAGGGTAAAGAGGCCATACTGTTTATTTTATTTCTTTGTTCCTGTTTAATTGAGCTGGACTTCGGATGGCTTGTGGTTCAAGGTGAAGCTTCCATAAAGACATGAGGACAGCTGATGTATTTGTTATTCTCTATTTTAGTATCTGGGAACCCTGATGCTGTATAGAGTACTGTGTCTGTTTGAACAGAGAGATGATACCTGCTTTAGAGACCTTATAGCAGTGTCTGGGAGGTGAATCTGAACAAACACAGAGCAGAAGTGAAAGATCATAGCAGTGAAGGTAAAGAGCTCATAGAGTAACTCACAAATGGCTACAGGTAATGATACTACAATAAATTTTAAAAGAGACTCTTTAGCCAGGCAGGAATTATTTCAGTGAAGTCCCATTTTTCTTGTATTTTCAAACTAACAGTTACTTAAGTCTCTCATGTTTAAAACCCCATGATTGCCACTGAAGTGTTCTCTCTCTCTTTTCTTCAAGCCCTGCAATGTCCTACCCATCCTGGAGAGTTTTGGGAATGCCAGAACCATTCTCAATGACAACTCAAGCCGTTTTGGAAAGCTTCTGAATGTCCACCTGCAACAGTAAGTTAAAGGAACATCTTGGGATGCTGTCCTTGCCAGCTGTCAAGGGGTGCTTGGGTGAGAAAAGGTCTAGCAGTGCTAGAGCTCATGCAATAGCCCTCCCTCCCCTACACTCTGGTTATCATCAGGATAGGAAGAGGGTGAGTTTACACCCCTATTTTGCTTTTAGGTTCCTCTGCAAAAGAATAGATCTTCACCTCTCAAGATGGGTAATAAATTAAGAATATAAGAATGGCTGAACCGATTTATACCAAGGAGCCATCTAATACAGTGTTGTGTCTCCAACACTGGCCACAAGCATTTACTGAGGCAACTGTAAGAACAGGCCAAATACATATCATGCTTTTCTCTAACACTCTGTCAGCTCTTAACCATTTGCAGCAGCTCAAGAGTTTTTCTGAGACTCTTGTGGTTTTCCAGTTTCCTCTTGGTCTCATATAAACCTCATGCCTCTGCAACAGTCTTTGGTAAGTGTTCTATAGGTCTAACCAGTTCCATGAAAACACCTTTTTTGTTTTGAACCTGCCTCCTTTCTAACTTGTGGTTTCTTTTTTTTTTTTTTTTGACCGTTGCCAAGCACTGAGCTGATATTTTCATGGAAATGTCTATCATAACCCCAAGGTCTCAGTCCTAAGCAGCAATGGTTAACTTGGAGCCTGTCAGTTTATATGTGAAGCTGAGATTACTTTGGCCTGTATGCATCACTTTACATTTATCTACAGTGTAATTCATGTGCCTTTTTTTTGCTCGCTCAGTCAGTATCGTAAGGTCTGTCTGTCACAGTTGGCCTTCGTCCTCACTGCCTTGAATAATTTCATACAATCAGGAAGCTTTGTCACACTGCTGTTCAGCTCATCTTTTAGGTCACTTATCAAACCTTGAATGACACTCACAGGTCAGAGCACAGACACTTTGTGGAACTCTAGTGGCTGCCTCCCACAAGAGGATTAGCCATTTACTTCTACCCGTGTCAGGACTTTGCCTCTTACGGCATGGTTGCTTGGTTTCCCTGAAAGTCCCGGAACTTTGTCAGAACCTTTTGGAAATTCACGTAGACTATATCCCTTAGATCATTCTTATCTGCAAATTTGTCATCCCCTTCAAACAACACCAGGACGGTTTGTGAGGCAGGATCTCCTTTTACAGAAGCCATATTCATTCTTTTCAGATCAGTTGTATATATTCACTGATTCTGCCCTTCATTACACATCTGCCTAATCTGCGTGGGATAAATGACAGGCTTAAAGGCCCATAGATCCTTGCATGCAACTTAACTCCAGGCTGCTGGCTGCATGGCCCACTATTGCTGTAGTACTTGGACATCCTGGTTTTGGTCCAGGATCACTTTGTGCAAGATGTAATTACAAAACAAAAAGGTGGTCCCTGTCCCCGAAGGCTATCAGCCTGACACATGAAATGGGTGGGTAAGGTCAGGTGGGGGAGTGGTAAGGCAACAGCAGTCAGATATGGCTGAAGGGAAAGGGGCGTGGCATGTTCCTTGGATTGTTTTCAGGACATACCCTGTGAGGATCACTCAAGTCCAAGCTCCTTTGTACTCTGGAGGCTGTTCAGAACCCAGACTTGAATCTGTATGTTTCATAGCTTTCTCTGTAATAGTCTGATACAAAACACCCGTGCTGGAACGCTTCAAAATTCAGACCAAGTTGGTCAGGTCATACCTTTGTTTCTCAGCAATAACTCCCTATGCTAAACCCTCAGAGAAGTGGATCTACAGAAAACCTGTCACTAGCTTCTGACAGGATCTGTTGTTCTCTTGTGCTCAGTGGTGTCGTGGTGGGAACATCCATCTCCCAGTACCTGCTGGAGAAGTCTCGTGTGGTATTTCAGGTGAGGACAAATGAGCCCCTCCCTCCTAAAAGGGTCCCTCTCTCCATTGTTCATATTTAGTCTTAAATTTACTGCTAAATAACAGGGATTGGAATAAGTATGAGAATTGCCTCCTATTTCTTCTATTAGCGAGAAATATCTCCCCTCTCTGTAGCAAAAGGTGATCGCTTATTTTATTTGAGTAAAATAGGAAGTCCTCTGTCTCAAACAGGTTGACTTAAGCCACTTCTTAGGGATTACTGGAAATTAAATCTTGCATCAACTAATTTTTCTTAATGTCCAGAGTGTGGAAAAGGTCAGATATTGGAGCCATGTGAAAGGGACTGCTATCAAATAGAATGCTTTTAAGGTGTCAGTGAGAAACCCTGGAAACTTTTCAAATGAAATAGTTCTTAGGTGGCTTCTGGCCTCCTCTTGCTGACCTCAGAGTTTCAGTGTCCTGCTCTTTGAGTGTTTGGTTCATGGCAGCATGTATTCTGTTGGGTTTTGGAACTGGGTACGAGTCAACTCTATGAACTGTGTCCCCTGTCAGGCCCGTGGTGAGAGGAACTACCATGTGTTTTATGAGCTACTGGCTGGGCTGCCTGTGGAGCAGAAAGAGGAGTTGTACTTGCAAGAGGCAGAGTCTTACTTTTACCTGAATCAGGTGAGTGAGGTGAGGATGATCTGCAGCAGCTGATAAGTGAAATGGCCAAGACATCACTTCTGTTTGGTTAGTGAGGCACCTGATAACTTTGCTTCCCTCCTGATGTGTCTCTCGCAGGACTATGCTAAAGTCTGCTCTGCTCCTTCTCGCACCTGACCTAAGAAGGGCTACCTTTGTCTCTTATGTGATCTTTTTCTCACCTTTCAAGCCCCTTCTGCTCCCAAAGAAAGCCTTCTAAAAAAGTAGTCATCTTGTAGGTCCGTGGCTCCACCTTGTGGTGAAGAAATCCTTTTGTCGTCTTGCATTTGCAAATTATTGTGGGACTGAAGAGAGCAAGGGATATTTCTTTCTACCTTCGGCAAAACACTTGCTTCACTGACTGAGTAAATGGGTGGAAATTTTAAACCACTGAAATGTACTGCTGATTACAGTCTATTTAAATTGAAAAATTGTTTGCCAGACTTATGGCAAGCCATCACCTTAGAGCACAGTTTCTTTTGTTTAAGAATGTTTTCCACACTCAAGGAGTTCACAGCAATACCAAGATAACTTTCCCATTTCAGCTGTGTGGGTCAGCTTTCCCAGGTAAGCAAACTCTTCACAGCAGCTGTGATCATGTGAGGAAGCCTTGAGGAATGGTTGCTGTCATCTTTCCTTCAGGCAAGGAATGGTCAAGTACCATCAATGACTCAAGATTGGAAGGCAATTAAGGGCCCCTTAATGGGGTGATATCCTTAGTCGGCAAAGGATCTCTATTGTAAACTAAACTCTTCAAGGTGGTAGTTAAGAGGAGTGTTTCAGCTTGCTGCAGAGAAGAAAAGGGAAAAAGATCAGATCATGAATAAAAAAGTTAGCAGAGACTAGCAAAAATCTCTCTTGGATACTGGTCTTAGCAAGAAGAAGCCCAAGGGCTGCCTCGACCTCATTCTTGTCCTCATCTGAATCTGGTGATCAGCTGGAAACTTTTGTCAAAGAATGCCCTCATACATAAACAGGTTCCACAGACTGCCTTGGCCCAGGATTTCTGTGAACTTTAGGGTCACAGGCAGTTGTTAAGAGTGTCCTCTTATACAGAAAAGCACATGAAGAGTAAGAGTGATATGCCCCTGTTATAGTGAAGCTCTGTGGCAGAGGCGAGTGAGACTATAACCCAGGATGGCTCTCTAGGTGCACAGAAACCCATTTGCTTTGATACATTGGGTTCTGGTACCATTTGGGGTTGCAACACTGACATTACTTACTCGGGAGTAGATTCTGGCATCCCTTCTTCTCTCAAGCTGCACTCCAGCAGTGGGCAAGGGGTAGCTGGAGTGCCTGTATTGGAACCATAATAAAAACTTAGCATGTGTGGGCAAGAGAGATCTTACTCTCAAAAACTCCGGAGAGAAAAGAGACTGGTCTGTTATGAATGCTGAGCTCCCACTAGCGGTGTCTTTGGTCTTTTTATTTCAGATTCCTCCAGTCCTTAAAATATTTAACTACTTCTCTGAAGATTGCTGCTGGATAGCTCAGCTCCAGCCTGGGGCAAAAGGGGCTGACCACGATTATCTGTCCCTATTCTCTCAGGGCAGAGCCTGTGACATCCTGGGGAAGGAGGACAGTCAGGACTTTCTGGTCTTGGTGCAAGCTCTGGAGAGAATCAGCCTCTCAGATGACCAGCTGACCTCCACCTGGGCTGTCCTGGCCGCCATTCTGCAACTAGGGAATATCTGCTTTACCTCCTATGAGGTACACGAATCCTTGGCAGCTTGGGAATGGGCTATTTGTGCTGAACATTGCTGTTATCCTATGTGATGGGACCGGGGACATTACTCTTGACTGAAGATGATATCCTTTGAAGACTATTCTGTTCTTTTGATATTAGGCTCTAGACTGACCTAGGCAAGGACAGAAGATGGGAGGCAAGCAGACATCATTAGAGCTTGGGTGGCTCTTTGAGGAGCCAAGAACGTAGGTGCTGGCATTTTGCCCAGGCTATGACCAGCTCTGTGCAGCTGAGGTGCTGTCTAGAACGTTAATACTAGTGGAACCTAATATCCCATCCATAGTTGAATCCGTTGTTCTTCTCCATTATTTAGAAAGAATCCTATGAACATGCAGCCATTGCCAGTGACACTGAGATTCAGATTGTGGCCAATTTGTTGCGTATCTCAGCAGATTTTCTGCAAAGTGCTGTCACCCACCGTGTCATTGTGAGTACCTTTTTGGAGATTTCTCATTCATCCTGAAGCATGGAATGCCCCAGTCCAGTGCTCTGTCAGCAGAAGGGCCACCACCTTAGAAGGTCCAAAGTCTGGGAGGTAACAGCAGGAGTAAATTGGTTTCTGTGCTGGATCAGTAATGGGGATGAGCTGAACCCCTTAAGGCAGCTCTGTAAAGATAGCAGAACTCACATCTAGGAGGGCTCTTTTCTGACATGAGGTAGCTTCAGGCTTAACACTTTGGCCAGCTGACTTCCGCCCTGAAATGTGGCAGCAAAATTCTGTTTTTACTTTTTCCTTTGATACCTGGGTAAATTATCAGGCCAAATAGAAAAAAATCCATTTATTAACCAGGCTTTCGTGTGAATTTTAAGAAAAAGTGTATTTGTGAGATAACAACGGTAAATTCTGGCTCTTTATGTATCCAGGTGACATCTTACGATCGGATCTTCACCCCTCTGTCTGTAGAAGGAGCCATCGATGCGAGGTGACTTCTGCTGTTGTCTGGATTGGTGAGATGCACCCAAGGGTGCTGTCTTTGCAGTAACTGGTTTTATTCCCCTCTCCTACTCAGGGACTCCATTGCTAAGACTCTGTACTACCTGCTCTTTGAGTGGCTGCTGCTGAGAATCAATGAGTGGTTGGCTCCCTGGGAATCAGACTGTGCTGTGGGCATTGTGGACATACATGGTTTTGAGGTTGCTTTTCCTATTCTTTTGATATTGTCTGGGCTGCAAGTGCATGTGTTTATTCTCCTCAGTCACTGCCAGAAATGGGAGGGTATCTGATGGCTGGGTTTTCTTTTCGGCTTTATTTTTTTGTTTTTAACTTTTTCCAGAAAGGAGACAGTAATTGTACCATGTAATGTAAGTATCTGTGTTCAGTGGGGTACTTTTTTTTCAGAGGCAGTAGAGAAGTGCTCTTTCAAGGTGTGATTTAACACTTTCACTATAGACTCTTGTTATGAATTGCTATCTGGAGGAGCCCATAGTCTTCCATGATCGTGTGGCGTAGGTAGAATCTGAAGGTACATAGGACTGAGAAGATTGCAAGTAGTATTTGTGTGTAAGTGGAGTCCTAACAATCATAGGCAGTTAACAACCTCATCTCAAATAGAGTGGTTTCTGGTGCTCCCACCATGTCAGCCTTGCACGTTTGATACCTTTGCATGAACTTACCAGTATGGTGCTGCGTAGATGGCACACACAGCTAGCTTTGGTTCTGTCATTCTAAGGAAGAGGCAAATGATTTGTTTTTAAATCAGAACAAACCCAGCACTTTCAGCCAACTTGGCCCATTGAATTAGCTCATATGCTGTATTAAATATAGATCAAAATGGTCTTTTCAGCAAGTGCACTGGAGTTTAGAAATCAAGTTATGTGTGATGTTGAAAGGACACCTGGGGATTTTAACTCCATGGTTCGATCCTCACCTAAAGAAAAGTTTGACAAAACCTCCAGAAGTTTCTTAGAATGTTCAGTCATATACAAATCCCTGTAAAAAGCAGTTCAGAGTCCTTTCCCTGCAGCCTGTGTTCTTCTGCACAGCAGTGGCTTGGGGAGCCAGATCACTCATCAGCCTGCTTTGATGGACCAAACCCAGAAAAATACCTAGTATAAATTTGCTGTACTGATGAGGTGAGCTGAATGAGCTAATTCTTAATGAATCACATTTTAATTATTCCTGGTGCTATTACAAACAGAAGTAAGAAAAGCATTTATAATGTAGTCTTAATCTAACTGTTCCCATTTGTTCCTGAAGACTTGGATAAAGCTGGAAATATATTAACACTATATTTTACAATTTATTTCTTTTCACACGCTTCAACATATCCTGTTTTTCTGTTATTCCTGGCCTGAATAGGGACAAGCCCAGAATCCACTGAAGTTTCTGAAGAGATTATTCCTGATCCACTAGGCTTTGGACCAGGCCAGAGACAGGGGAATTGCGGATAATTCTGTAAGCAAAGGCCCTGCCAGGTGTTGCTTTCTGAAATTGAGGTTAGGGTAGCATCTAGAGTTCTGGGTCAGGAATTGTTGTCCTTGTGGCAGGTATACACCCATGTGTCTGCTCCAGTGAGCTTCTGGGGGCTTCCCAGACTTGTGGTAAGTAAAAAAAAAAGGCAAAGCAGTGGCTTGGAGTGATACGTGCTCATCAAGGCCTGTGAGTTTTATACTTAGGATTCCTGTTAAAATCTGTGTTCTGACAAATGCTGAAAACAATGGAGCATGTACAGGTCGGGGTGTGCATCCAAGAGTACACCTCCTCTTCTTTGTGCTCCTTCACAGCTTGTCTTGCCTCTTGCTGTTCAGCCTAGTCAATAAATGAGGCTGAGAGCTTGCAAACCAGACATAAGAAGATTTGAATTTCTCAGGTTCATTCACACTTACTGATCAGAACAAGCTGCCTGAACCAGCAGCTCAGATCAGCACCATCTGGTGCTGAGCATTATTTGCAAGAAGACACAGCCTCCTGGGAGGGTTGTGGGTTGGAAGTGATGAGGCCCTTTTGTCTTTGCAGGATCTGGGTGTGAACAGCTTAGAGCAACTCTGCATCAACTTTGCCAATGAGCATCTCCAGCGTTTTTTCAGCCAGACTGTCATTGCCCAGGAAGAGGTAAATGGAAGTTGCACCAGCAGGTGAAAGGCAGCATGCAGGCAATGAGCTGAGGCAGCCTCAGCTGGAGAGTATCCTTTAGTGGAGAAGCAGAAAGCTGAAGGGACCTGGCCCTCTTAAGCAGTACCCATGGAATCCTAGCCTAAAGAGCTGGCTATTTAATATCTTTTACTGATTCTGTAGTAAATTAAGGGAAGGGGAGTTTGTTAGTGCTTTGCTCCCTTTTACAGATTTTGTAAGTGAATTGGTCAGGATAAAGGACCCCAGACCGCAGCTGGTACTTTTAAAGCTGTTTGGTAGATTCCTTGGAGCATTTTATGTATCACTCATGTCCTGGAGATGAAAGTGTATTTATCAGACTTGTTGCCTTTTACAGTTTATCACTCTGCTTAGCAGCCTTCCTCTCTTAATTTAGGAAAATCATTAGTGGGTTTAGAAGACGTTTCATAAGACAAAAATGGATAATTCTAGTCAAGTTCGTAACAACAGTGAAACACTAACTTCCTGATGAATAAACCAAATCCCTTCATTTGTTCTTGTTTGCACGGCTGGATTTGACCGGTTGGTCTTTAACATGCAGGAGGAATATAGCCAAGAGCAGTTAGCTTGGATTCCTCTTTCCACGATGTACAGTGAGTCATGCCTAGATTTCATTGCTGCAAAACCCCATGGCATCTTGTGTATCCTGGATGACCAGACTTCACTGACTCAGGTAAGAAGCTCCTATCCTCTTACGTGATCCCTTTCACAGGGTGGTTATGGTAACGCAGTTACACAGATTGAACAGGGACTGTGTTCGCACAAGTATTGGATGTTTTTACCTTTGATTTAACAGTGGCTTTTCAGCCTACTGAATATGTTGCAGCAGCAGGAAACATGTTTGCCATCTCCTTTACAGGCCACTGATCACACCTTCCTCCAGAAGTGTCATTACCATCATGGCAACAGCCCTTGGTACACCAAGCCCAAGTTGCCTTTGCCAGTCTTCACTGTGAAGCACTATGCAGGCCCTGTCACCTATCAGGTGAGCTGATGAGGCACTCTGAGCAGTTGGAGCAATAGGCCAGCTTGGAAGAATGGTGTGGATCAACCAGCTCCAAGTGCTGTGAACAAAGACCTCTCTTTGTAACTGCACATACCTTTAGAGCATTAGTTTATCAGAAATGAGGAGATTCTTATTAGCAGAGGCCACTAACCTGCCTCTGGGCAGAAGCAAAATAGTTAATGGTCTCAGCTACAGAACAGCCTACATTGCTTGTCTCAGAGCCCTGGAAATCCAGGAAAGCTGTTGCTGCTGAAAAAAAGTGAGGGGTCAAAGCCTGCTGGGCAATGTGAAGGGGAAAATGAACAATCTCTCCTAAAAGCAGGTCATTGTCCCCTCCCTCCTGTGGCAGCAGGAACAGTAAGCTTTCATTCCCTAGGGCTTTCCTCTTTTCCACCTCTCCGCCTGTCTGCCCCAAGTCAAGGTCTGTGTAAGAGGGGTGTTTGCCTGTCTGGTTCGTGGTCTGAATGGTGCATTAAATCAGACTTTGCCTCTGCAGGTCCACAAGTTTCTTAATAAAAACCGTGATCAGCTGCGTCCAGAGGTGCTGGATATCTTCTCTCAGAGCCGCCTCAAGGTACTGTAGTGGTTCAGGATGAAGATCTCTATTGCAGACACCTAACAAGCCACTCATTGCTTTCATGTGAGAAGCAGAAAGATCCTGGTCAGGAGAACCTGGAGAAACAGTAAGGAGTTTTGTTCTACTGAAGGACACTTGGGAATTGATCGAGTGATCTTTGCCTGCAGTTAGGGCATTTTATATATAAAACTCACAGACTGCCTGAGGATGCAGCTGGGTTCCTGGTACTGCTAGGGGCAAGGGAGAATGGTCCCCCAATTTCAGGTAGAAGAGATTGTTCTTTCAATGTAGTTCAGAGGGCTTTGGTAATTTTTTTTTTTTTTTTGCAGGTGGTGTCTCACATTTTCCAGAAGGCTAAAGCTGCCTATAGTCAGCAAAGGGAGCTGGGGGCCAGAGGCAAAGGGCTGAAGCCTCAAGCCTCCACACTGGTGTCCAAATTCCAGCAGTCTTTGCAGGACCTTACAGCCAAGCTGAGAAGGTGAGAGATACTGTTTTGGTGCCATCGCTGCACTGGGCTGATTGCTGCACCCAGAAGAGTGTGAAGTCTTCCCAGGTCAGCACAGAGAGGAGGATGATCAGAGATTCTTCTTCTGTTTTGCAGGAGCCATGCCTTCTTCATTCGGTGCATCACCCCTAATCCCAAAAAGGTAAGGCAGCACCCTGAGCTCCTTATGGAGTCCCTCAGTTCATTGAAGTCCAGTCGTCTCCAGCAGCTCTCCTTTCACAGCTGGGGTATGGACTTCTTGGCTTCATTTTATAGTTTGAAACTTGTCTTCCCCTTTCCTGTCCCGTACCCTTCCCTGTGGCCATGTGAGCTGACCACATGCTGGAGGATAAGAAACCAGTGTCAGCTGGACACCAAGGGATGTGTTGCATTTTGTGTTCCATCGCCCTAGACCGTGGCAAGATCTAACCCAAGGACAGGAAAATAGAACGAGACCCTTTCTAAACTCTCTGACTTCTGTCTTCTTTCTTTTTTCTTTCTTTATTTCTTGTTTTACATTTTTCTTCTGCCTTATATTCACAGCTGTCAAATATCTTTGATATGGAGTATGTCACTTGTCAGCTGCGACATTCTGGGATACTGGAGGCTATCCACATTAGAAAGGAGGGATACCCAGTTCGTCTTCCATTCCAGAACTTCCTAGGCAGGTACAGTGGTGTACTGGCTTGGGATTCCCCAGCCACTCAAAGCCTGGTTGAACTTGTCAGCACATAGTGTTCTCCTTTGAGGACTACAGTTACAGCTCTGGCTTCTGTCATATGTCATCTTCCATTATCTCAATTTCCAGGTATGGTCTCCTGGCTGGGCGAAGGCACAACTGCTTGGAGGAGAAAGAAGGCTGTGCGGCAGTGCTGTCTCATGTGGTGGGGAAACCCTCAGATCTCTATCAGATTGGAGTAACAAAGGTGATGCCTATAGAGAATCCCATCGTAATTGCACGGGCCCAGCCATCTGTTCACTGGCTGTCAGTGGAGAGAGAGCAGCTCGTCTCCCTGCCCAAAGAGGGAGAACATTGCATGCCTTCACCTCCCTTTTGCTTTGCCTCTTGTCTCAAGTATGAAGGAGGAATTTTTAGCATTTCAGATAAAGAAACAGGAGACTTTGTCTCCAGGCTGTTGTAGTAGCATGGCCAGCTCCTTTGTCTACCCAGCATTCCTTGATGGAGATCTGGGGTTCTGCCTTTCCTGCCTGCTAACCTTCATCACTCCCTGATTCCCTGTCCTCCACAAATGCATCCATCTCTGTCACCTGCATCTGCACCTCCTGCCCTCCCCAATTAAGGGAGTGCAGTTTCCTTAGCAGGGAGCCTTAAAGGCTACAAAGAGATAAACCAGCAGCTTTTATTAATGATCAGCTCTTAGAGAAGCTGGCTGCTTTCCTTGTGGGACAGCAGCTGTTCCCTTTGCCCAGGTCTTTCTGAAGGAGAAGGCCAGGCAGCTTCTGGAGAGACGACGGAACCAGAGGCAGAGTTGGGCCATTGTTACTCTGCAAAGAAACTTCCGATGCCTCCTTCGCCGCAGACGCCTCCGTGTCCTCCAGGAGAAAGTCACAATCATTCAGGCTCACTTCCGAGGTTACCAGGCAAGGTCAGGAGTCAAAGGCCAGGCAAGGTACAGCCCTTTGTCCTTGCCTAGGCCCCTCCTCATGTTGGCTCCTGGCCTGCTCTGCAGGGGGGTATCCTGTTACTTTGCAGCAAGGCAGAGGAGGGACTTCCCAGCCTGGTACCCAACACTGAGCAGAGGTTTCAGGGGAAATACAGCTGCTGTCAAAACTGTTGCAGTAACTTGCCTGTGCTAAGGGTGATCTTGTGATAGCTAGAGGAAGGGATGTAGGGAAAACATCTAAGAGAGGACAAGGCTTAACACAGTAGGACCAAATCCAGACTGGCTGACTGTATTAATCTTCTGTTTGGCCCATACTCTTGAATTGAGTCCAATCTGCCTAAATTTTGTTGAAGTCTCCCTCATTAGCAATTGTTCTGTTTTCATATCCCTTTAGGAAGCGTTACAGGAGGCTGAAGAAGACTTTGGTGCAATTTAATACCACGATTTTAATCTCCAGATCTTTGATTCAAAGGAGGAAGCACTGTCAGGTAACAGCACTCTTCTCAGGACCAGGTGTACTGCAGGAGCTATTTCTGCTCTTAAGTAGAGAGAGCTGGTGAGTGGGTGAGGCCAGGGCAGGGATAGCTTTAGAAAGTTTCTTGGAAATGATCCACTGAGGTGTCCTTCACTCTCTGGCTGAAGTAAATGTAGTCAAAAGAAGGAACCACAGAGGCTGGAGCCTTCTCTCCCTAGATGAAGTTCAGAATTGGCAAAGGTAATACAAATGCAGCCAATCTGTATGTCTGTGTTTGTGAGCTTCTCTAACTTGCCCTGCACAAGACATGAGCTTATTCCATTTGCGGCCTCCAGAGCTGCTATTCTGCTCAAGCAATAAGGAGTCATTCATCTTGCTCTTTCAGTTGTCCAGTTCAATTTCTGGTATTTTCCCAGATGGTGACTGACAGGCAAGATTTTTTCAGTCTACAGTGATCCTTTCCTGACCACTTACAGCTGCCTCAGGCTGCTGAAGTCCTTGGCCTTGCAGAAATCAGCTGGGCCCATAGTTGGGGTTGAGAACAGGATGACAGTGGTTTGAGAAGATGGAAAATTGCATGCAGGAGAGAGCCATGGTTCTTTCAAATGGGTTGAATGTATTTTACACAAGCTATTAAAAAGAAAATTGAAAACAAGAAATCAGACCACTTACCCTTAGAGTAGCAACTAACATCCCTATAGCTGTCAGCTTCACAAGGGAGGGACCCAGTACAGCTGCTGGTATGACTAGCAAAGGATGGGGCAGAGGGTTAAGGTCAGTCTTGTTGTAAGACTGCAGAGGTTCCTTCTGCCATGCTCTGCCCAGAACAGTGTGTGTTTCTGTTCCTTTTCCTGCCCCTTCCTGCTTGGACAGGATCCAGCCTTTCTTTCTCCCAGGTAACCACAACAACACAGCTCTTTTGAATCTGTTTCTGTTCCTCCAATGTTTGCTTGCTGAGGTCTCTGTACATGCAGTAACAACAATAAAGGTCTCAAAGTTCACCTGCTGCAAAGTTCCTCCTTTCCCCCCACCCCACAGCCCTGCCCTTTGGACTTTAGCATGCCTACTGTCTTTCTTGGCCCAGCCCTCATAACATCCCATATAGTCATACCATTCTGCAACATAGACGAGCAGGAGAGAGAGACAGAGACCCTCCTTTTCTGTCTTGGAGTAGGAGTCAGGTGAGTGGTGAGGCTGGGGGACAATAGAATGGATGGGAAAGGGCAGCGCTGCAAGGGAGTTTGGCTTTTGGTATCCCTCCCACCCCCTCTAAAGTGGTCCCTCTCCATGGACAAGTTTGTCCACCCACGTTCAGGCTGTGTTACCACATTCTTTGGTGCTGGAGGAGGCAGGTAAATGTTTCTGACAGCTGCTGTGTGCTTTTGTGCTGAGACACATCAAATGATAGGCAAGGGAGGAATGGGGTGGCAGGGATGCTGGGCAGGTGGTGAAAGCTCTTGCTGTTGAATTGTGTTATGCAGGGCAGGTGGTGTTTCAGCAAAGCTAAGCGCTTTGCCTGGGCATCCCCTTCCCAATACACTGTGTTGAGTCCCAAGAAGGCTCTGCAGCTGTTCTGTCATTTTGTCTGCTGGAGCAGGACACCAGCTCCTGCCCATCCACAGAGTCTGCCCCCAGAAGTAGCTAGAAGTGACCTCATATGCATCTTTTCCCACCCCCCATCCCCCTTTCATCTCCTAACAGCAGGAGCTAGAGGAAAGGAAACAAAGGAGGAGGTCCCTGGTCAGTGAAGACACAGAGAACCGTCCCAACCAAGGAATGGTAAGTTGTCAAACAGTCTGGGAGAGTCTGAGATAAAACAAGCCAGGCTTTCAGGGTGTTCTCCCTCCCCTATGCACCCTCAGCCCAGGTTTGCTGGGGAACTGCAAAACTTCTGGAGAGTGTACAGAGCCCACCTGTATGCTGGAAACCTAGCAGCAAGGACGCAGTTTAGCCTGGTATAAAGAGCCTTCTAATACATAACTATCTCATTAGTGCAGTGTTTCCCAATCTCTGGACGTAGTCAGGCATCATAAAGTGGTCCTGAGGCAGGGCACTGTATTTGTTCATAGCACTGGACGTGTTCTTTGGAGCTGGGAGGAAGACTATTTATGATGATCATGTTCTGTTGTGAAGGGTGGGAATGAAGCAGGTCTGCACAAATACAGTTATGAAAGATATTGTACAGGAAGGGAGGCATTAAAGGCTTCATAACAAGTTTAAACTGTATCAACTACTCTAAGTAACACTGCTAACTGATGTCATTATTTGTATGTTTAGACCAGACATACATTTGCTCTGATGTGTGTAGCAAGGAAATCTGAATTGACACCATCCACAATTTTGCACAGATTTGTCAGTAACAACAACAGGAATACTTAGCACCTGGTGCTCTTGCAATATCACCTGCTTCCTCAGGTGTGGTTCCAGGACTGTGGAATTTCACAGTCTACTTCCTGAATATGCCATTGAAAAGCTAGACTTAAAGTCAAGTATCTTCTTATGAGCAAAATCAAACTGATTAAAAAAGATGTGAATCTGTCTTTAAGCATTGCTGAGAGTTTATGTGGAGAGAGATGTCAGACTAGTGTGCTGGTGAGTACAGGCTTTACTATGCAGATCTTAAAAAAACAAAACCCAAAAGCTCAGGCTTTGTGCCTTTGGCCTGGTTTCATAGATTCTTAATCTGAGTAGTCCTGTCTGAAATACCCTGAACTGACATTATATGCAGACATTGATACTGATACACTGTGTTGCATTGGCCCATTTACTTCCTACCTTGCACAAATGCATGTGTCATGCAAGGTGCAAAACAGTGAAAAATCAAGGCTTATTGGCCAGATTCTCATTTGAATTACCCAGGTACAGATCTGAGCTTCCTTAGGAACCTCCAAAATAGTGGCATGCATCAAAGATCAGAATCAGGACTCTTTGTATGCTGTAGCACTCTTGGATACTGAAAAATAAAAATAAAAATGGCAGAAAAAGGAGTAGGAGGAAATGGCCCTTACGTTTCAGCAGCAGTCTCTTCTGTACAATATGCCAATCTTGTTAGTTATGAGAGATGAGTCAAAGAAAGTCAACTTTCCTGTCACTTCCCCTATGGCAGTTGAGTTTTTTAGGAATTACTCACCTTTCCGTCATTTGCTGACCCGTGTTAATATGATACTTCCCTGTTTTTGTTGCTCCTGAATGATGCATAGGCAGAAATTACTGGTTTTGCTCAGATGCTCAATCCTTGTTCTGGCCAGCTTTTCAAAGGCAGCTTTACCCAGTCTCAACAGAACAGCTCAGGGTTTATATGTTGTTTCACTTCTGGTACCCCAGTGACTGACTTGCTCACTCTCTCTGCAGGATGTGGGACTGCTGGAGATCCCTGCAGAGCTTGCTGCCCTCCTGCAGTTAGCCGAAGGTGAGAAATCCTCCCTCCTTCCCTCCCTTTCCTGCACTGTTTTACTTTACTGTTTATTTCTTTGTTTTCTAACAGTTTAAGTACGTGCTTGTTCTACCTGCTGTCTGTCACCTGGGTTGTGTTTGATTTATTATTATTGCAGTGTAAATACGATAACGGCAAATGGTGTCATGTATATTGTTTCCCAATACAACAGGGTGGAAAAGGGACTTGGGCCAGTGGGCAGAACACCAGATTAAAATTCAGTACCTTTGTCACTTTTTCAGCTCATCTTTTGAACTGTGCTGACAGAATTGATGAGAGTGATGGTGCAAAACTTTTTGGTCAAAGCTATGCGACAGCAAGCTGTTTAATGAACCCAGGTCTCTTGCAGAGCTGGATATCTGGGGTGTGAGAACTGAAGCTTATCTTTTTTCTACTCAAAAATTTTTCAGGAAGCTGAAAGTGAAAAAGTCAAAACTACAATTTTGGCACTTTCAAATAAATATTTTGGGGTTTCTTTAAAAATTACTTGTTCAAAAGTAATTACTTCTTTTAAAATAGATGTAGGTAGAAACAATGTAACGACCTAAGGAACTAACAATGTAACAATTAAGGGAAACGTGTTGCTTGGGATGGAGTCTTCTTGTTTTGTTTTGTTTTCAAATCACCAAAGTACCACTAACTGAAATAATTTCCCAAGTTGTTGACCTGATCTTGAGCATTAAGTTATTTGCAGTTTTGTTTCTTCTGTAATAAGTTGAAATAGGTTGAGGCAGGATTTTCCTCTTTATGTTGGTATAGCATCTAACAAAAATGACAGCTGTATATTTGGCCTTCTGTATGGTACCGTAAAATATACAATAAGGCAGAAGGGTCTTGTGAATTGGAGCAGACTGTCCTCGATTCCCAGATACCTCATACTTCATGGCATACCCCTCCAGGGACTATCAGCTGGTCTAGTGAGCGACGTTACCTAGAGGAGCTCAGGGGACAAACTGCACTGAAACTGCTGAAAATGAAAGATGATAGGATGTGAACAGGGAGGAGGAGGAGAGCATCAGGGGACACATTGGTTTGGAGGTAGAGGAATGCACAAAAGCTGTCCTGCATTGAGAAATCTCTTCGTTTAGGAAGATGTTTGCTCCTCTATTATCCATGACCAATCGCTCATCCAGTTTCTCATCATGAAGGCCTCTCATTTACTCGTTGACTGAACAGTTGTCAGCATTATCTCTGCATAGGCTCAGTGTTTCCTGCCTTGTAAACTCTGCATAACAGAATTGAAACTCCAGGTGCTGACTGCCCTCTGGATGTTACCCAGGGATAAGAGTCTGAAAGAGCTGTAAAAGATCTCTACTGAAGTTAGGCCTTGTGGTCTCAAGGAAGTGAGGATGTGCCTGCTTGGGGGTTTAGGGCAGCAGGGGTGGACTGGATGTCCCTGGAGCCAGGCGGATGGTACATGTGCTCAGGCAAGGTTAGATGCATGTTAGCTATTTGTTGCACTGTGAGTTGGATGTGTTCTGGCTGCGTTTCCGACTGCTACAACACAAGACCTCTTTCTCTTGCAGGTCAGTACCGAGCACAGGCCAACCAGATAACTGAGGCATTGCCTCCAGAAGTCAAGGTCAAAGATGACCTTTCCCTCCCACCCACCATCAACAGCTATCCTTTCTCCTCCTTCATTAAGTCACATTTCCAGGTGGGAATCTTTTTATATCTCTTCATTGCTTTCCCCACTGGGGAGACACACTAGTTCGAGTAACACCAGGAACAAACTCTGTGTCCTTTTGTTTCTTTGTAGAAGACAGATTTCCCTGTCCCTGGTCAGCCTCTGCAGCACCCCTTAACCCATCTGGATGCTGAATACCAGGAGAGTGCACTTGAGATCAACAAACTGGTAAGACATCTTTCTTGACCAGGGCCTTGTTGAAGAACTGGTCAAGAGTTATAATAGATTGCCATTATACAACAAGATGCTGGTGGTGGCTACTGTTCTTACAATACATGGTGTGTTAGGAGAGCAGAGTAAATTGCTCCTTCTAGGCACTGCAGCAGTCTGGCAGAGATCTCATGCAGACCCTTAGTGTTGCTGTGTTCTTGGTGAGGCATAGACCAGCCATAGACTAATGGGATCAAAGTGAATTGCCTGGTGAAGTAGCCTCAGAATTTGGCAGGACATATAGGAATTAGACTGCTAAGCCTTAGTTTCCCAATATTCCAGATTCAGTAGCAATGACAGTATAAGGGAGATCTGTCTTCTTAAGCACTTATTCTTTTCAGTCAGTCACAAAAAAAGTTTAATTTAACCCAGATCTTTTCCTTGATGTGGTTTATAGTAAATATATTGATTGTATCTCAGGCATACAGTTGTGTCAGGACACAACAGGGAACAGTGAACTGTTGTATAAAGGCTGGAAAAAGGCAGGGACTTTGTCACTGAGAAAACTGCACCTGGAACCACACCCTAATTCTGTAGTGTTTGTGTAAAAGGATGGTGTTATTTCATCTCTGTGGATGTGAAAAATACATTTCTTATTAAAAATGGTAATGTTGATTCTCTAAAATAGAATGAAACGTCAGATAATTTCTAAGTAAATCTGGTAATCCTTTTGAGAATTACATGTAATTAAAATAAGCCCATTAGGAAAAAGGTAATACCTAAAATCAATCTCTTGTTTTGTCCTAATGATCCCAATTATAGAAGAGCATAAGCTTCAATAAAATCTTGTGAATAGGATTGTGTTTAAGCAGACTACTATTATTTTTTCTGAAGATCAAAGACAATTTTTCTCCATTGCTAATAAAAAAAAATATAGCTATTTCTTTGGCAAAGGCTGTAATAACTAAACAACCACCATCTCCTGTTTTTCCCGGTGAATCTCTGACATGCTTACTATCATTAACCATTCTAAGTGTTGTTCTCGGAAAAAAAATAGGCCACCACTCACAAATGTTCTTTCCAAAGCTGTCCATGGTACATTTTAGAAAAATTTTAATCTAATGACATATTGAAGTGTAGAGGCTGAAAGAAATTATTCTGTACCTAAGGGTGAGAAATACAGATTACAAAAGCATCTAAGATGTTGATATGCATAGCCAAGAAGCTGAATCATTGCTTAAGTAAGTTTATTGAGATACCATATCTCATAGTACTTGGTATAATATTAACTACACCAAAGTCTTTCTAACATCCAGTTGTTAGACAGCGTCTCCTCATGTCTGGCTCTATGAGCTCTTCACAAAGATCAGCTAAGCATCAATTTCTTTTGCATATTTTAACAGCTAGGCAGCCTGTGGGCTCAAACACAGTAACAAATAGCCTACGGTAACTTGCTTGTGTGTATCTGACCAGAGGCATAACTAAGAAGAGAGTGAAGTCCTCCTGACTTTTAGTCAGAGTCCAATCTCTATGAACACTGCCTCCCAAATTCCCCAGAACTTAGGTGGTGCACAAAACCCGAGAATAGATCCCGATCTGAGTGTTGGCTACTCTTCTTAGGCTCACAAACACCCTGGTGTCTACAACCCAGTTTGTCACCTTACAACACAGTTTAGGACAGATTGTTACAGTTACAGCTCTTTCTTGTTTTTTTCCCCTGGATGCTTCTAGATTTTGCGGTTCATTGGTGACAAGGATCTCCATGGCTGGCAGGAGGTGCTTCTGGGCAACTACATTGCTGGGAGAGGTTTGAATAATGTGGCTCTGCGCAATGAAATCTTCAGTCAGGTGGTTGCTCAGACATGGAAAAACCCAGACATGGAGCACAGCCAGCGAGCTTGGGTCCTGATGGCAACTTTGCTGAGCTGCTTTGCGCCTTCACCAGCACTGGAGAAGCCGTTGCTGAAGTAAGAAGGAGAAAAGCCCTAGCTACACTTCCATTAAGGATAAGAGAGATGAGTAGTGTGCTAAATGGAGTTGTCTTTTCCTAGATTTGTGTCAGATCATGGCATGGAGGGCTACAATGCTGTTTGCCAGCGCAAGATCTTGACAGCTGCACAGTACACTGAGATAGACTCTACATTCTCTCGGGCCTACCCTCCCACTCAGCTGGAGTGGACTGCAAACCAGAGGAGAGGGAAGATGGTGCTGGATGTTCATACCTTTAATGGTAACCTGTGCTTTTGCCCTTCCACTATCTTCTAGTCCCTAAGGACTTTTCCAGTGCAGAAATCAGCATTCAGAAAATACTTCCCTCAGCTTAGTAAAGAGGGATCAGAACACCGATTGCTTCTGGCTGGTACAACCATCGGGGATACAAGCATCTGGGTCTAGACCCAAAAAATCCAAAGTCTGGGCCTGATGAGACCTGCTACCCAGGCTGAGGGATGAGATTCTTCTGGTTTTAGGCCCGTCTCAACAAAGGGCTGTTCTGGCTGTGCATCTCTGTGGGTCTAGTTTTGCTGTTATCTGTTACTGCATGGCCCATGAAGCAGCAACTTCTGCTTTTGTTACTGGGACTTTCTGCCTTTCTTCCTTCTCAAATATTGGCTTATGCTGCCTCTTGAGTGATCATAAGTTCTGTAAACTGAATGCAGAACATCCCTACTTTGGCTCCCTGGTGAGCAGAGTGGTGGCCCAAGCAAACCAGGACACTGCAAGGGTTTTCAGCTGTCAGGTTGGAAATGCCAGCCTGTGCCATCAAATGGTTATTTTGGATGCGAGTGTGTTCACGTGGAGCTCTCCATGTGCATTCAGTCCTCCTGTGGCCCCCAACTCAGGAGTGTGTAAGACTTTGCAGATGGGCTCTGCCTGTGTCCTGTGGAGCTTAGGCATTGCTTTGGGTCCTGCTGGGGAGGCTGTGTGTACTGACTTTCTTTTCTGTGCTAGAGGAGAAGTTCTCAGCTGAGGTGGAGTCCTGGATGACTGGGGAGCAGTATGCAGGCTGGCTCCTAAGTGCAAGGTACTGCCAGAGGATGGGAGAAGATCTGGGGCTAAGAAAGAGGCTGTCACTAGTTCTAAGGTTCAGACTGGTCAAGGCTGCAGGCTAGAATTTATATGGTGAGATGCGGAATAACCACTCCTTACACAGTCTGGCTTGTGCTCTCTCCTTCACCCTTCCGTCTGTGTGCATAAACTGCAGGCCTCTTTAGGAACAGAGGAATCACTGGCATGATCTGTCAGAGTAGTTTCAGAGAAAAGATTTAAAAAAAAAAAGGACAAATCTCGAGTGATTCTAGTTTATTTCCTGACCCTGGGCATTTAATAGTTGATTCACACCCTAAATCTTAAGAACTTAAGCCAGGATAGACAGGGCAAGAAGAAACTGAATGCAATGTTTTCCTCTCCCTTTTGCCTGCCTACCTGAACATCTTTTTTTTCCTTCCCTTCCCTGTTACCAGGGGCTGTGATAAGAAGTCTCGAGGGTGGTCTGTCTCCATGTTTACTGGCAACACATGGCAGGACCTGCTGGGCTGTGACTTTGTGCTGGACCTCATTGGAGAGATGGAGGAGGCCAGCAACCTCAGCAGCCCCTCTCAGTCCTCAGCTGAGTACCCCATCACTCCTGAAAGGGACAGAAGCTTCCTCCAGAACTCTGACCTGGATTTGTTAGTCACCTAATCCTCCTGCTCCACCGCTTGTGGCCCTGTCACCCAGTGGCTCATCTTTCTCTCAGCACTCTGTACTGTCCTCATCTCATTTTTCTCTTCAACAGGATCCCTCCTGCTCCAGGCATCCAGGCCCCTACCTTTCCACCACCTCGTCTGCCTCCAGAATTTAACAGTCTCCATCCAGGTAAGCTCTTGCCCAGGACTGTGGATGGGCTGGGAAGAGCCAGATGGGCCCCAGCCAGGGAATCAAAGCAGAGGAGGAGACAGGTGATTCTTCTTGATGTAGAACAAGGAAGGGCTCCACTCCAAAACATGACTCTAATTGTGACTGGAGGCAGGGGAATGCTCCTTACCTGCCTTGTCACCAGACTTCTCTCTGCTCTTAGATCCAAGATTCAGAGATGACCTGAGGACCCCTGTAGGCTTGGATCACTATGTGGATGATCTCTTCAGCACTGTGCTGCATCAAGGCTCCAGAATACCAGTAAGTCCCTTGATGTTCCCGCTTACTTTCTCTCTGCAGCTCTCCTGTCCCTGTGACTCCCTCAAGCATGCCTCTGCCTATTCTCTCTGCCTCTGCTCAGCTCAGATATGCCTTTGGGTGGCTCTCCCTCTGTAAAATCTCTCTCTCTTAGCTCAGATAACTCTGCTTTTTCTTGATGCAGGATATGGAGAACAGGGAGATTCTGACTGGACACATGAAAGGAGGTGGGAAGATTGGACCCACACAGAGAGGAATCTTTCCTTCTACAGGTCTGTAAGAGGATAGGGACAGCTGGGAACACCTGTGGGGCTATGTAAGCTTCAGTGAGCACAAGTCAGGGAGTCCCTTAAATGCTAATTATTGCACAGGCGCAGCTGATTCATGAAGAACATTGGTCTTTAGCATAGGTCATCAGAAGATGCACTCCTCACTCCTAGGTTCTGGGAGACAGGTGCTTTGGGGAAGGTGCTAGGTAAGGGTATCACCTTTGTTCTGCTTTTAATTTCTCTCTCGAGTTGGTCTTGGGGTCAAGGCAACAGGTAGCTTGCTTCTGATCCAGGCCACCTCTTCCCTAGGCCCATACTTGTAAGTCCTGTATTCATCTTCTCTTCACCTTGTGCTTTCACAAAATAGTTGCTGCCTTTCTCAGGGGAGGGTTTTAATCTTTCTTATTGCTTCCTTACAGACTTTCCCATCATCTCTAGCTATTCCTTGGGTTAGTAGGTCTGAACCCTGCAGAGGTTCTGCTTTGTGTGTTTGATGTCTTTACTTTTCCTCCTTTCTGTGGAGCTAAGACTCAGGTATTTTCAGTAGGGTGGAGTCAAACACCAATATATTAATGGCACTGAGAAATCTACATGTGTAGGAGCACACCCAGCTGTTTCAGAAAGGTGGGGAATGTCCTGTTCAGATCATTACTGAGACTGGGACTATTTTTGGCTATTGTAGAGGCTCTGGGGCATCACAAGCCCTATTACAGATCACTGGCCTGAGGCCAGTTTGTCACTCATGTGGCTACTTAGATCAGTGAGGAATGTGAAGATCTCTCCATGGCACCCCTGGGCCATTCTCACTGGTGAGGACATCGTGATTCAGTAGACCTGTGCTGTGTCCTGACTCACTCCTAGCTGAGACTGATCTCCATGTCCCTTGCTCTGCTGGCTTTGCCCTCAGTGGGATTTCTGTTTTGTGTCCTCATGTGGGACTTGACTGCTGAGAACAGAGGAATTCCTTTCTCACCACAGTTCCTTCACATGATAAACAATGCCACGCAGGCCAGAGCTCATTGTTCCTTCACCATTGCTACCTGTTGCAAAGAGACCGATATGGATGTGGCAGTCCCAGAGATCTTTGTCCATCCCTCAAGAGAAACTCTTCTCTGTAATCAGACACAGGCAGGAGTTAGTTATATGCTCAGTCATGAAGGATGGTGGTGTCCTAAGCTAGATTGCAGAAGCAGGGTTTGGGTACTGCTGTTGTAAAGTCTGGCAGGCTACACATTTCTCTTTGGTTTCCTTTTTCCACCTGAGTTTTGCTGTGTCCTGCTGTGTGTGAAGAGATGAACCATTCACATATCCCTGTGGTTGGTGCATATGGAGAGAACTAGACATACCCAGCCTATGCAATGTGCTCTGTGGGACTGATCAGGGCTTTCTCATCTGTGATTCCCCAAAAGCACTGTGTGTGTGGTCTTTTGCCTCTAGGCTTCTCTGGAATGACTCAAGTACCAGCTTACCAGCCCATGCCTTCGATGGTGGGGATGCCATCAGCCATTCCTATGATGCCAGCAGCTGGTGGGATTGCACCTATGCCAGGTAATAACACAGTTTATCAGTAACTATACAGGAGAAAAGGGTGGAAGGGTAGGTGTCGTAATGGAGCCTGTGCATTTGAATGTCAGGCAGCGTGCACAGTGAACAATCAGCTCCGTGCTGATGCTCAGGCACTGTGGGGAACAATTGCCTGTGGGCTTTTGCAGACGTGTGTCTCTTCCACAGCCATGGTTATGCCCCAGCCTGTGGTTCCAGCTGTGGATCCCAATCAGTTAGCAGCACAACAGCAAGCCTTTATCAACCAGCAAGCCATGCTCATGGTGAGTGGAAGGGACTGGCTGGGAGGGGCTCAGGAACTGGGGAAGAGGAATGCACTGGTATACGTGCTGTGAAGAGGTTAGCCATGCTCCCCTCCAGCCTTAGGCCTGCTCTGTAACACTCTGTGCTTATGTGCTGGGGATTAGCTATATAAAGTTGGGATTATTTAAGACTGCAAGACTGGGAACCTCCTTTTTGCCCCTTTGTGTACATGGGGATACTGAGGCACTGTAGGTGAGTAGCAAGGACAACAGCAGGCCCTGAGAAGCCTCAGGTGTAATTCCCATGTGTTTTTAAGCTAGGATTTGCTGCAGATGCAGATCTGTAGTGTTCTGCTGTCTGTACAAAGCCTTGTGAGAGCATGGAGATCCCAGGCTATTTCACTGGTAGTTGAGTCTTTGGGGTGCTGTTAAGAGCTCTCCATATTTGGGATTAGACTCCTGGGGCATGCCTTGTCCATAACACTGGGAAATTTGCAGTGGACTATGTAGATGTTCTGTGATTACCAGTGAAAGAATGGGACAGCTTGACTGATGGCTGGTGGTTTTGTGTAGCCTAGAGCTCATGGACATTGCTGTTCCTTCCTCCAGGCTCAGCAGATGACCCTTCAAGCCATGAGCATTTCCCAGCAACAGCAACAGCAGCAGCAACAGCAGCGGTCGCAACAGCCTCTTGAGAACTCAAGGCCAAGAGTCTCAAGTCCACCACAAGCCCAAGCTCCAGCTCCAGCCTCAGCCCCAGTCCCAGCCACTTCCCCAAAACCGAAGAAACCTCCCAGCAGCCAGAATGCTGCACCACCACCAAAGGCCCCAGAACCGCCAGCTAAGGCAGTAGAGAAACCAGTATGAGAAACAAACAGTGGTGTTGAATTTGGTTTGAATTTCATGATTTGCGTTTGCTCTGCTTCTCTTCCAGTTTGACAGTTTGTGACAGAGGAGAGCAGAGAGCTATCCTTACCTGTGATACTGAGGCCTTTCAAACTCTGCTTGCTGAGTCTTTAAGACACAGGATCAAACCTTGGTGGCATTAGCTCTGTGGACGTTTGGCTGCAGTGTTGGCCAATTAATTCGCAGCTTATCTGAATTTTTCCATCACTCTCAGTTCTTTATCTTCCAGCAAGCTGTCTTGGGCCTTTAATATACTCCTCCTTCTCTGGACTTGATTGATGATTGCTTGAGTCAGAGACTGATCTTTTGGGACAGTCCCAGATAGGGAGAAGTTCTAGATCAGAACTTGGCAAGGGAAGATCAACTCTGAACTTAAGGGCACTATGGAGGTACCTGCTGGCTAGGACTAACTAACCATGTTGTGAACTGCTTGCAGGTTCATGACTGCACGGAAGAAGAGTTCTCCAGCAGTGAAGATGATGACTATCCTCGGGAAACCTTCCAGCAGAAGAGAGAATATTTTCAGAAGATAGGTGAGCATCTACCACTTTGGGAATTTCACTCATCATAACACCTTGTTCTGCAGCCTCCCTGGCATAAAAAGGTGGTGTCTCCCATCTGGAACCCAGCTAATCCCTGCAGGAGCTGCTGGTGCTGTGTGTAGCAAGAATTTTGAGTGCCTGCTCAGCTGGCTACAATTCAGATTGTGAGGTGTTGTGTTGCCAGTTTTCTAGAAATCTTTGGGCTTGTGACTGCCACACCCTCCTTTGCCTCTAGAAAGCATAGGGTTTGGCTGACTGATGCAAGGCTGGGAACTATGCCATTAATACTAGGTTTTGACTGTTGGTTTAACTAGCTCAGGTCCCCCTCTCTATGCAGGAGAGCAACAGATCCGAGTGAAGAAAGTGAGGCTTCCTTCCAAAACTCAGACCCCTCCAGCAAATCCCCAGCCAAAGCAGAAGGAGAAGGAAGAAGAGCAGGAAGAGAAGGAAGAAGAGAAGCCTAGCCCTAAAACAGAGTCAGGTAAGATGCTGTGCAGTGGAGACCCAGGCAGGCTGACAAGCAGGAACTTTCCAGGAGCATCAGGCCAGGATATAGCCAGAGGAGGAAAGGATCTGGCTCTTCTGGGAGTCTGCATCTTGACAGGAGAGGAGAGAGAGAAAGGCCTGAGCTTTGGGAAGTGGGATCCCAAAGCAAGGCAGTGAAAGGCCATGGCCAGTCAGCCTAGGGGTGAAAGAGAGGGACCTTCAAATGAGATAAAGGGATTTCTCCTGTGTCTTTGCTGATCTGTTGGTTAAAGCTGTCATCCCCAATAGTTCCTGCTCCACCTTTGCCACCTCCTGAGCCAAAGCCAAAAAAGCAGACACCAAAAGCAAAGAAGGAGCCACCTGTAGTGAAGGCTTCAGGCCCCGAGTCACGCCCTGCACCCAGCCGGGAGATCCGCAACATCATCAAAATGTACCAGAGCAGGCCAGCCCCCGAGCCCCAGCCTATCGAGCCTGTCAGGTGAGAAAGTGGGATCCACGCAGGTGGGCAGGAAGGAGATGAGTGGGGCTATATCCCAGCACTGCCACATGGCTCCATTGTGGCCACAACCTCTCTGCAGCCCCTGTAACTGTGTTCCCCATTTCCTTGCAGAAGAGTGTCCAAGCCATTTATGAAGAAGAACGACCCCAAAAATGAGGCTCTGGCCAAGCTGGGAATGATGAACCTCTCATCTTCCAAATCAGTGAGTTCTTTGCTCTCTGTTCACCTTAAAAGCTCAGCAGAGACGGCCTGTATATCTATTCTCCATCAGGCTGGGAACTACCTGGTAGTGCAGTAGCAGCCAGGTGGTTTCTTGTTGGGTTACTAGAGAGCTGTGAGCTCATACCATGGCACTGCCCATCCTAAACTGGGTTCCAGTCTGTAAAGTCACTTTGAGGTCCTGAAGAAAAGGCTCTGGAGCAGCAAGTCCTGTTGTGGTATGTTTAAGGCTGATCTGGAAGCAAGTAACTCATGTTCCCCACATTTGGCACCAAGGTCTTGGCCCATTAATGTCTTTTTTCCCCTTCCCAGCTGGAGGCTTCAATCTCAAATACTTGGTTCTCTGCATCTAGGTTTGGTTGATCTTCATCTGTTTGTAGACCATGTGTTGATTTAAAAGTCCTGGTATCCCTGTTCACACAGAACTTGCTTCCAGAGTTGAACTGCTGCCCTAGGGATGATTTATCACAGCAGTGTCAGGAGAGAGCACACTAATGCAGAGAATGACTGGGTCAAATGG
This sequence comes from Sagittarius serpentarius, assembly GCA_034782735.1. Lineage (NCBI taxonomy): Eukaryota > Metazoa > Chordata > Aves > Accipitriformes > Sagittariidae > Sagittarius > Sagittarius serpentarius. The sequence continues at coordinate 30,500,471 of JAVKLA010000002.1, read as the reverse complement.
TTCTGCTGTCTTGCAGTCATCCCCCCTGCCACAAGAGAAGAGAACACCTCCACCTCCACCTCCCAAGCCCAAGACAGGCTCACCTTCCAGCTCTATCAAAGAGAAGCAGTTGCCTCTCCTGTCCATCTTCAGCCAGGAGAATACCCCACCAGGTTCCCAGGCCCCTCCTGCTCCCCCGCCTCCCCCACCATTGCCTTCGTCTCTCCTGCCTGGGAACCAGGACTGGCAGGAATCCACAGGGAAGGGTAAGTGTTGACTTTACCCAGGTGGGATTTGGTAGCAGGGGCCAGGAAGGGGATGGGGTCAGAATCAGGCCAGTGGCCTGAGAGGGTCACAGCACATGTTCTGTCATCAGCTAGCCAGCCAAAGACTGAGTGGGCTGTGTGAAATCAGAGAGACTGTTATAGTGCCAGTCTGGCCCAGTAATCAGCATGGCACTTCCCAGCTCTAACTTTTCCCTTTCTTCCCAGTGCAGTGCAGGATGTCAGGCACAAATGACGAAGCAGGGTCTGGGTTTCTCTGAAAAATGCAGCTAAAAACAGAAAGGACCTTTGGGCTACAACTTTATCAAGGTCCAGTCCACAATACATTTTATTGCCTACCTGAAGCATAATTAGTTTATCAAAGCTGCAATTCAATGGATGGACTTTAGACCAGGAAGGAATGGGAAGCCAGGTATTCTACCTTCTAGAGCCTCTGGAGGGTCCTTAGAAACAGGCTGAGGAATGAGAGAATGTTTCTTAGAGGGAGAAGAAGAGCCTGGGAGACCTTTGACATTGGCCAGATAAAGAGTATCTGGATGCTATCCACCTAAAAAATGTCATAGCTAATGCTTCTCAGCAGTAGTTTGGAAGTGTTACCAGTCTTAGGTTTTGCCTCTGAATTTCAGTGGGAGCCTGGAGCCATAATTCATTTTATACTTTGCTGCTATTTTGGATACATGAACCAATGTATTTCAAGCTGTTTAAAACTCTCATCAGCATCACATTTTATAACATGCAAGGAACAGTCAGGCAAACACATTACTGAAGGACTCCATCTTGCAGCAGCTTCCCTGGTATAAAAGAATTTCCCTGTTTCACTCCCCCCTCTTTTAAAAAATGTTTCTTTAGGAAGTCCTGTGAAAGTAAATCCAAGTAACTGGATTAGCCTCAAAAATCCCTACATGCTTTTGAATAGGGATATAGAACTGTGCTGAACTGTGGGATCTACTACATTTCTTGTCTGTGAACTCTGAAGTTTTGAAAGTTGGGAGTGATTAAATGAAGACATTCCTACCTCATAAGCCAATGCCTTTGAATGGTTGCCTTCAAACTGAGCCTGAGTTAATGGATCTCCTGCAGTGAGAAAATCCAGTGCAAGTACTAGTTGCCTTGTACCAGAATCTTGCAGTCTGCAAGCTCAGGGGAGAACTTTTACATCCATTTGAAACCTCTAGCATCCTTTTTATAATGACATAAAGTGAAACTTGTGTCTTCAACCTTGAGCACAAGGGGTAGTATTTTGCCTGGGACACTGTGCTTCCTATCTCTGGAGTGTTTCTATTATGAGCGCTGAACTTTGTAGCTAATACAGCAAGTATAAATGCTATCAGAAATGCTGGTACTCACATGATGACTGTTTTGTGCATGCATTCACATTAGCTGATCACTGACCTTCAAGAGGGTTCCTGACAGTAATCTTCAGTCAGGCATACGGCACTGTCCCCTTTCTCTTGATAGGTCTTTGGCAGGTGGGAAGGTGACCCTGTAGTCAGCAAAGCCCATCTTCACTGCTCTTTCTCCTCACACAGACTCTGCTGTAACGGTAGCAGAAGATGATGGTATCAAGACCCAGCTGTACAAGCTCGCTACCAGTGTCAGCTTTTCCTATGTCAGCCCTTCCTGGAAAATCTTTCTGCGCAAAGAGGTATAGTTCATTAGCTGAGGGCTGGCTGTGGGAGGAGGGAACTGGTCCCACATTTCCTTCAAACCATTTTTTGCCATAGGCACCCATTGTGATATAAAAGCACAAAGATAGTTCTGGGAGGAGGTCATGACACAGAAGTCGGAGGCAGGGGATCATCTCATAGGGGATCTGGGTCCTACTCTGCCTTGCTGACTTTTGTGTCTCAGTTTCCCTACCTGTCCTTTCCTTCCTCTATAAAGCACTGAGAAATCTACAGATAAAGTAAATTTGTTGTTACCTGGTGCTTTCCTGTTAAAATAGTACAAATGCGTAAGTATTCAAGAGTGCATTGAATTGACCAGGGTTCATCCTGTGGTCTCACCACTTTACTTTTAGTACTTTGCTCCTGGTCCTTCTGATCACATTCACAGTGTCTCTTCCCTGCCTGTCCTTGGAGATGAACTCACTCCTCTCTGGCAGCAGGGCATATGGATTACAAAACATCCCTGGGGAGCTATTTCTGCAACATCCATAACATCACTATTGTTTTTATCCTCCTTTTGCAGGTGTTTTACCCCAAAGAAAATTTCAGTCACCCTTATTGTCTGAACTTGCTGTGTGAACAGGTATGTACTGGCGTATGACTCAAGGACTGTTGTCACTTTGGGGACAAAACACTCCATCATTACATTGCGTAAGTTGTCTTCACTTCTGCATCCCTAGTGATGTTAGTGTCTTCTCCAAGTCCATCCAGTCAAGCCCCTGTTCACTCCTCTCAAACTCACTCGGTTTAACAGCCTCAGATGCTCCAACACAATCAGATGTCGCCTTTTCAATGGAAGTCTCTCCATTTCCTTCCTCTGCAGATCATGCGTGACACTTTCTCTGATTCCTGCTTTCGGATCTCCAGGGAGGAGAAGTGCAAGATGAAAGACCTGCTGAGTAATTAACAGCTCCATCATCCCTTCCTCCCTGAGACCATCCCAGCTTTTGGTTTGAAATGAGAAACTGTCCTCCAGGCCCTTTCATGTGGGACTTAGGACAGAGGAGAAATGTTTGTCACTGCAGCAAGAAAGCACATTTGTGTGTGCTGTGGAGTGCAGTGTAGGAATGTTTGTTTATTCCAAATGGCCAGAAAACAGCCCTGAAATTTCTGTGAGCCAGAAACGCTTAGTTCTGATATGTTTATTGTGGGGAGAGGAAACTGAGGCCCAAGGATGGGATTTTGAGTTGTCTCAAAATCCAACTGTCATCTTTGACAGGAGCTTCATGGAGAGGGGGAGATAAACTAGTAGTAGACTGGTATGTGCAAGTAATGTGGTATCCTTTCGTCTCTGCTTGTCATTTGCTGCACTGAAATCACTGAGGGGAACTAGTGGGAATGAGGCCCTGGGCAGAGGGAGACTTGGTCATCTTTGTCTTACTGAGAAAGTATCTGCTTTGTAACTCTGCTAGTGGAGTTCCGGGTTGGCAACGATGTCCAGTCCATTCAGGAGGATGGGATAAAGAAGAGGATTGTACTGGCTGCTCGGGATAACTGGGCTAACTATTTCTCCCGCCTTTTCCCAGTTCAGGTGAGTTTTAACCTTCTCACCAGACCCTGGGCTTGCTTTAGCTGTGTGGCTTTAGTTCACCCGGGATCTCTTTCTGTCTTCCCACCTGCCCACACATCACTCATTCTTCTGCGCCTTCTGTACCTTGCTGGGTTTGACACCTCTGTCAGCCTAGGGCATCCTTCATGGTACATGTGGTAGCGTCTTCCCCTGCTCCATCCTGTCCAGGTGGGATGGAGCCTTTGATGCTCTCTGCTGCACTTTCCTTACAGGGTGAAAGTGGAAGTGATATCCAGATCCTGGGTGTTTCTCACCGGGGCATGCGGCTGCTGAAGCTGGTGAAAGCAGCTGGCTATAATCCTGAGCACCTGAAGATTCTTCACAGCTACAGGTGAGCAAAAGGGAAGTGGTTGCTGCAGGATGATAATTTGTCACTTGCAGCATGATTTCAGAGTGTTAGGAGGCAAACTGAATGGCTGAACTGAAAATTTCCTGGTTGTGCTGTGCTCTCCAGGATTGTCCTAGACCAGTTGTGACTCACTGACCCTCCTTCTAATGAGTCTGGCCTTTGCCTTTCCTTCCCACCTTGTGCTTTGCTTACAAAAAAGTGAGTGCTAGGTGTGAGTCAGCTTCATGCATGTCATCACAAGGGAGGTCCTCAGAGTGGTACAGTGAAAGCCATCAGCAGCCTATGGTGCTATTACTGTAGTAATACAGGGCTGGTGAAAGGCCACCCTCTGGAGCTTGCTGAAGTCTGTCTCCATTCTCAGTCCTTGGAATGAGCTCCCATCCCTATGATCTGCATGCCTAGCTCTGGCAGAAGGAGCCCAACCATGTTGGCTGTGTTCTCAGCTTTGCAGATGTGCTGTCAGTGGAACTGAAGGGCAGCAATGCCCTGGAGTTCTCTCTGAAGACAGAGCAGCTCTTCCTGCACTCTCCGAAGGCTCCGTGCATCAAGGCCATGGTGGAACTCTTCATCCAGGAGCTGAGACAGGTGCGGGAGTGGCTGTAGTGCAGTAGGGAATGAAGGTGGTTTCCCACATGGACCTGAAAGAGTCCATGAGATGACATGGTCTGAGTCCTTCACATCCTGGGGATGAGATTTGACCTCCCCATTGCTTTTTCCCCAGAATACCAATTATGTCGTTGCTCTGCGCAGCTACATCGCAGATGACAAGAGCCTTCTTAGCTTCAAGAAGGGTGACCTCATTGAGTTACTGCCCATGCAAGGCGTGGAGCCAGGTGAGGAAGTTTGTTGAGATTGGCAGGAAAGGTGGGAACTGGATTCAAGGGCCTGCTGGACCAATGGTGTCCAGAAGTTCTACACACTGCTGTTTAGTAAACCAGGGGAAAGCAGACTCTTAAGGGCTGTCATAGTCAGCCTTCAGCTCTGCCATTCTCTGACCGCAACCCACGTTTTTCCAGCTGCCATAGTTACAGGGGATGTTATCTTCAGATGCAGGAAATCCCAGTCAGTCTGATCCTGTCCTTTGCCAGCAGAATGCTTCACTGCTCAACTCTCTTGGTAGCTGCCATGGTTCCTGACCCTTTCTCCCCTGTTTCTGCAGGCTGGCAGTTTGGCTCCACTGGCGGCCGCTGTGGTATTTTCCCCACCAGCCTGGTGCAATTGGCTGCAGCCCCTGATTATCTCAGCACCAGCATGGACCGACATGGAGGGCTGCGGAAGAGCATGAAAGCTTCCCCAGAGAGCAGGATCACAAGCAGGGAGGTGAGTTGTCATTGGGAAACTTCTAGCGTATATGGCCAGGTTCTGTGGGAGCTGCCAGGATGAGTCCATGGACCTGGTAGCATCTAACCTCCAAGGCTAGAGAGAAGATGACTGCTTAATCCTTGCAGATGGGGACACTCAAATGCTATCATAGTGGGAGGGGGAGGCACCACACACAGATGAGGCCTTCCCAGGTCTGGCAGGTGAGGAGAATACACACTGCGGTTCCTCAGCTGACTTTTTAGGGTGGGTTTGGTGCCTGTCCCTGCAGAGTTCTGTTCCCAGCCTGACATCAGAACCCAACAGTGTCATGTTAGTCCCTGCTGGTGATCATTACACCATGATGGACTTCGCCACAGCCTACTTCCGAGAGGCTCAGTCCGTGTGAGTAGGCTGCGGTCCTTCCTCAACAGGCATACACTAGACCTGTGTAGCCTGACCCACACCAAGCCATTTCTGGGGATGCTTCTTGGATTGCATGTTCCCTCTCCTCTGTCTAGGCAGGGACTGAAGGGGATCGCTGAAAAGAAGAGTGCAGCTGACCTGGTCCAGCACACCAAGGTGAGCCCAGTCTCTCCCCATGGCTACAGCCAGAACCCCAGCTCCAGCATTGCCTCTAGCTTTGTCCCCACATGGCAAAAGCACAGAGGGCAAATCCCTGGCTGCAGCCTCTGGAGAAGTGTAGGTGCCCCCTATTCTTCAGTGCTGCCTGCAAGGTACTGGGAGCTTGTGTCTTTGTGAAGACTGCAGTACAGCTCTGCGATCTGCCTCCCCAGCTTACCCTTGTATTCTGGCACTGCAGGTCCCAATCCAGGAATCTTTGCTCCGGTACTCTGATCATGAGCTGAATGAGCTTGCTACAAAGAACTTCAAGAGTAAGTACCTCCCTAGGACACAACACTGCAGAGGCTGGAGCAGGTGTGAGTGGGACTGCCTTGGTGGCCACACATAGGCATCATGGGGCCCAGAGTGGGGAATGAAAACTGTGAGAGGAGGGCCCCTCCTAAGGGGGTTATGCAGTTAATAACCACCTGTGTCCATGCTGAAAGCACCCAGCAAAATGTACTTTGCCTCCAGTGCAAAGTGTCCAAGAACACACACTGCCTGGGCTGATGGCCCGCTGACTACGCATGTCCAACACAAGCCTTGTAATAGTGCATGGAGCAGAAAAACTTTCAGGACATTTTCTAGTCTACTGCCTGCCGCATGGCAAGATCACCTCTGCTTAAACCTAAATGCTAGCCTTCGCTTTGCAGCTCTGATGCGGTTCATGGGAGATCAATCAAAACTCAAGGACCAGAATGAGGTTGAATGCATCTATGAAATCCTTCAGGTTTGTGACCTTCCGCTGGGCAAGGCACTGAAGCATCAATGGGAATGAAGGGCCAAGACCTTGCTGGGGAGGGAGAGAGCAGGGAGAGCTGTAATGCAACCTCCTACACGAGAAAGGGAGCTGAAACGGAGAGGCTGATTAAAAAACATGGTGGGGAGGGGTTGCATGTAAATGCTTTCCCTGGATATCACTGTCCAGATGACAGCACACCCTGCCTCTCCTTCTTTAGGCCTAGATAGCACTAAAGACCAGAGGCTGCAAAGCCCAAGCTTTAAGCCAAATTGGCAGAGCTCTGGAGCTGGGAGAGGAAGGGCACAGAGATGACCTGGGGCCTCTCTGATGCTCTCATCCCCTCTCTGATGCTGTCTTCTTCTCTCTGAATGCAGCTGTGCAAGGAGAAGGAGAGTTTGCATGATGAGGTCTACTGCCAGGTCATCAAACAGGTCACCCACAACCCTAACCAGTGAGTACCAGCACTGTCATCTCCTGCGTGTGCACAGCTGGAGGGGAACTATCTGCCTCGCTGCATGGACATTAGGGCCAGGGGAGAGACTGCCCCCTAATGATGTGTTGTCCCCAGCTGCTCAGATCCTGGGGCTTTTGCTGAGCACTCAGGAAATTTAGCCAGTCACTGGGTTTGGCATTTTCACTTCAATGGATGTATGTCCTTGTATCTCTGGCTGCTGATATATCTGGGCACTGGTAAACATTCCTGGTAGCTCCCAGTAGTGGTGCTGCTCAGGGCACTGATTTCCTTATCACAGCCCTGGGGAACTGATACAACAGTTAGGGACTGGCTTGACCCCACACTGCCCTGCAATATGTCAGCAGTGGCATCAGAGTGGCCTTGACTGTTCCCTTTCTCAGGATAAGAAACCTCTGACCAAGGGCCACCATCTCATTTTCTGCCACCTGCCATAGGAGTTCAGAGGGCAGAGGCTAATTTTGAACTGCTTGGAGCAGGAATTGTCTTGTTCCAAGGTGCCCAAGAGATCTTTCTGTTCCACAGGGAGAGCGTGCTGCGTGGTTGGTTGCTCCTAAACCTGCTAACTGGGTATTTCCTCCCTTCTAACATCCTAATGCCCTATGCCACCAAGTTTCTGCAGCTAGCCAGCAGTGATCCATCTAGCATCCACCATGGTATGACTGCTTCTGTGTCCTGTAAAATAAAAGCCTGTCCCCTTGTTACTAAGGCCCAGTGGTCAAGGAAAGAAGATGGGATCCAGGTGGGGACGTGGTCCAATGGGAAAATCTCCCTTATCCTGTTAGGCAGGAGAAATGAGTGGGGTACTGAGGGAGCCTGCAGGCAAAAGCCTGTGTTGTATCTCTAGTCTTTCTGTTTGCAGACGTCATTTCCCATTGCATCTTCACCCTGGCAAGGTGGAATTTTGTCTCTGAGGCTTAGCTTAGCCCTGTGGCTTAGGCCCAGTTTGACAGCTAGACCTTGGGGAAAGGCAGGCTGTGATCTTGCAGAGTCATCGGCTGTGAGGTATTTGGGTTGGAATCCTGCCAGACAAGAGGGTTCTAGTTCTCCCATCGTGTCATTCCTCTGTACTCCTACTGCCCTGGATGCTGTCTGGGGCTGGCCCCTCGTGATTTGGATGTGTCCTGGCAGACTGGGAGATGAGGTCAAGTCTCTTTGCTCTCCTAGCAGTGGCCCTGGGTTAAATTCAAAACAGCCAGGACGACCCAACACCGTAGGAGACAATGCTTAGTCCTCTCTTTGGCTCCACACATGAAGCTTTTTCCTTTTCCTGCAGATATAGCCAAGATCTGTCAGAGCAACCTGCGGAAAAATTTCATGTATGGGGGCCGCCGCCATCTTCCTTTCCCTGTGGAGATAGAGGCACTGCTGGTATTGAGGGGCAGAGAAGTGGGGATGCTGGGAAGAGAGGGAGGGCAGAGGCTTGCCAGGAGGTGCCATGTGCAGTGTTACAGGGGTGGCTGGTGTTCCAAGAGAGGAAATGAAGCATGTGTCTGTAAGGGCATTGGGAAGTGCAATGCCATGGAGTAGGCAGGGATATGGGCAGGGAAGGGGCAGATACTGTGGGCAAGCAGTGGAAGGCAGACATGGGGTTGAAGAGAAAGAAACAGTTGTGGAGCTGATGGGATCCTGCATGTCTTGCTGCCTAAAGACTGTCCTTTGCAGAAGGGGCATGGTGCCCGTCGGCTAGTGATACTGATGCCTGGAGGTGTGGAATACCTCACCAGAATCAAGACATTCACTGTGAGTTTTCTGCTCTGAATTTCTTTGTTGATCTGGACTCCGTGCTACACCAGGGAACTCTCTTATCTGTCAAAACCTTGGGCCTGGCCTGTGCTTCCCATAGTGCTGTGACAGTTTCCCACTCACTTACTAGGAATCCCTGTAGCAGTGTAACTCTGCAGGGCCTGCACAACACTGGGATGCCTCACCCAGCTTGCTGCTTCGTGCAATGGCCTGACCCATACTGCTGCCCTCCAACAGGCCCAGTATGTCTAACTGCTCTGGGGCTGCTTTGGACTTGCCTGGCCATGGTACTTACTTGCTTCTTTCCTTGCTTCAGGTGGCCAAGGAGCTCTTGCAGGAGATCTGTGAGCAGATGGGGGCAGGCGAACAGGAAGAGATGCAGGAATTTGTTCTTTTTGCCATTAGGATTGACAGCAATAATGTCGGCAAGTAGAGACTAGCATCTAGCTTCTTTCTTAAAGCAGTTTCTCCAATAGGGAGGACCATGGCTACTGTTCTGAATAGTTCTCCCACCCTTGCTGGCTCTAGGGAGGTTCCTCTTCAGCAGTTTCCCTCTGTACTAGGGTAAAAGATTGTGGCTTCTGAGGGGCTGGGTTGCTTGTTCCTGAAAGAGGTGTGTGTGTCTGTGTGGGTCCGTGTGCCTCTGGAATGGTTGATGCTCAGATTGGTAAGCGCAGGGTGGAATAGAGGTGTGCAGGAAGGCTCCTGTCCCAAGCCATGGAGCTCAGCCCACTGTCTCAGCACCAAGAGTGATGACCCTTTCTCTGCGAAAACATGTAGATAAAATGGTGAAGCCGTTAAGATCGGACGAGTATCTTCATGATTACCTGCTTGAGGACAAGTTCGTCACTGTGACTTTACGCAGGCTCATCTGGAGGACACCTCTGCACTTTGAGAACAGAATTTATACTGATGTCCATTATGGACAGGTAAGCAACAAGGCCAGTGTGCGTACTGGGAACCTCCCTAGCAAGGGCCCCCTAGCAGGGGCAGAGTTAGTGTACAGGCCAATGGGAATGTCCCAATGGGGCTGAAGAAGTGGGAGGGCTTTGGCTGATCAGCTTTGTATGCTGTTTCTGGGAATGACTAATAACTGAAGCTATGGATGCAAGGAAGGCAGTGTGCCTGTAGCCCTAGCCTATGAGCTGTACTCAGCCAGACGTGGTTTGTGCAGTTCTGCATGCTCTTTCTGAGCCCAGAAAGCCTTTGCTTTTGTGTTATCAGCCTGGGCTAAATGTGTTATCAGCAAGGCCGGGTGTGGGTCTCTGCAGCCTGGCACTGCCCAGACCTGCCTGTACCTTCTAGCAGGTTTGACAAAGGGCTCTTTGCTGTGCTGTCTCTCAGATGGTGTGGGATTACCTGAATGGGAGGATACTGTTGAGCCATAGTAAAGAAATGGAGATGCAGGTGGGCATTTTGGCACTGCTCCAGCACTGGGCCAAAACAGAGCAGCAGAACTCTGCTCTCTCCAGGTACGTCTGTCTCAGGGTGTGTCTCTATCTCAAATGGCTGTTGGCACCACAGAGGTTAGAAGTAGGTGCCTGAAAGTACTCCCCGGATAATTAAGGAATAGACGGTTCTGGAGAACATAAGCTACTAATTAACGTCACTTAGTGACTGACTCCTGTCCATAATCAAGAAAGTTTACCTCCTGTTCACACCCTTAATGCTGACCATCTCTAATCCACATTTCCTTTTGTGACTTCTGAGCTGGGGGTCATGAGGGTGCCATGGGCGTTTCTTTTGACTGCCATGTGTTTGTAATACCAAGAAGGAAGTGCATAAGCTTATAGTTGGGATGAATGCTCCTTTGTTCTTTCTCACAACTGTCAGAGTTTTCAACCATGGGCACCTGAAATCTGTAGTGAGATGCCTAATGGGAATGAAAATGTCCCTGCGTACTAGAAAGCTTCTGTCCTGCAGCCCTGAGCTGTATTATCACACTCCTCCCTTCCTGTATCTTTACGCACTTTGACTCAGAGTTGAGGTAATGTCTCCATCAGATCCTCTTACAGCACCAGCAGCAGGGGTAATGGCATAACGCTGCTGGGCATGGGGAGCTCTGTCCATGTAGTGCTTTGGATGCACAGGAGCAAGATAGGGTTAGAGTAAGGCCATGTTCAGCTGAGACTGCCTGTGAAAGAAACACCCTGTGGCTTTACTTCCATGCTACAGCCCTTGCTTCAAGAGCTGCTGTTGTCTCCAGAAAGGAGGGATTTCTCTTAGTGCACTAGTCAGTGGTGCACAGCTGCCTCCTCTGTGGAAAATGGTAGTCTCACTGTGATGTTTCCTTACATGTTATCCCATTCAGATATGACCTGCTGTGCTCTTCCCCTCTCCCTCCACCCTTGCCTCCAGCCATGCAATTGAAAATTGTTGCCACATCCCCTCCTTCCTTTTAATCCCCCTGGTTGATCTTTTGATTTTAGCTGGGCAGGGGGTGAATTAGTATCTGCTTGTTGGCACAGGGAAGAGCTGAAGGAGTACACACCAAAGACCCTGCAGTCCTCCATCAGACCCCAGGCTCTGGAGAGCCATGTTGGCATGCTGCTGAGAACCAGGCAGCCCCTCCAGCCAGTGGATGCAAAAATCCAGTTCATAGGTGAGGAGACATCCAGATCTGCTTGAGTCATCTGTCCTAAGCAAAATGGAAGCTGCTCTGAATGCACTTTTGGGACAGTTCATGAGGTTGGCGAGGATCATTAGAGCCTGGAATGGGCTATGGCATAGAACACCCTACAGATTGGCACGTGTGCCCAAGCGTGGTGATGATGGTAGAAGTTCTACCTCTTTTGTAGAAGTCTACAGTAGATTTTCAGACCTCTGTACAAGTTGTGTTTTAATTGATATTCTGACTGCACATCTGTTTTCTGGTTGGAAAAGAATGGGACATCCATTCAGGCTGCTGAGAATTGAGTATCAGCAGCCTGGGAGGGAGGGAGAAGCTGTCAATCTTTCTTTTCAATGTAGAAAAGCTTGGGAACACTTGCAGTGTTGACCACCTTAGGCTGGTGCAGTAGACTGCTGGCTGGAAGCTGCTGCCTGAAAGCTACCTTTTGCGTTCTTACAGAGCATGTGATGAAACTGCCTTTCTTCAGCTACAACACCTACTTCGTAGAGAGAGTCAGCGATGATACAATCCCCGTGCCCTGTTTCTTTGGTGTGAATAAAGAGGAGATCATTGCGGTGGACAGCCACACCCAGGTATGCCAGACAATTCCTCCCTGGAGTCCAGAGCCCTGATGTCTGTCAGATGTTAACTTTGTCTTTTAGAAGAACTTGAGCAGGAAGACGCTGTATTTACCTGCATCACAGCCACTCTAACAACAGCCCTAGCCCAAAGCAAGTGACAAGAGTGGTAGAACAGTTATTACTGCCATGTGCTCTTTTGTAAGTCCAGTGATCACGCTAACAAGCACGGTCCACAGTAAAACCAAGTGTAGGTCACATTCCTCTTTGTCCCAATCTTGCAGGAGTTCTAGGGATACGCTGTCAGCAGGATCCTGCCCTTCGCTCTTGAGGCGAATCCTCCTTGGTGAGAACCAGATGGTTTTATTTGTAAGGACTGCATCAGAGAGTGTTTTGTGGCTTTTCTCCTTACATAGGCAGTCTCTTGCGTCATTCCACTGAAAGAGCTGCAGAAGATGCGAACCCTGCGGCCTGTCTCTGATGGTGGGCTTCCCGGCATAGAACTGAACTATGGCTCGGCTACCAGCCCCAAGACTATGTGGCTTGAACTGTCACAGGTGAGATCAGCCTGGACCTACTGCTTCCTCCTGGCAATTCAGAAATTGCCCTCCACTGCCCAGCCGAGCCTATGCTAAGAGACAGTACTACTGCTCTCTTCTGTCCCAGAGGTGGATTGGGGCACTGCATTTCCCAGGCCCCAAAGTGCAGCTTTGTCCCAGCACATACCTGATATTTAGTTATGGAAAGTGATTTATGGGAATATTTAATTATGAGAAGCAGCCATTTCTGGGGCAGAGGATGACTGATACTGCTTTGTGTTTTGACAGGCTAAAGAAATGTATCACACGATTGTTGTCATCCTGGATAAAACAGAGTTGCACCACTACAGCCTAAAAGGAGAAGAATGACCAAGCAAAACAGCACTCTTTTCCTTTCTGCAAGCTTGTTCAGTGCTCCCTGCCCTGTCTTCTGGAGAGGACTTTCTGAAAAAGACATCCATGACCTCAGACAGCTACTTTCTAAGTCTGCCACCACAGCATTTGTTGACAGACCGGACCATAATCTCACCCTTTGTGACCTGCCATTCAGTCCCCAAGTGCTCTTCCTTGAAGCATGCATGCAGCGGCTAAGCAAAGCACAAGACACCCTTTCCACACCATTGCTTTTTCATAGCCTGTTCCAACACAGAACAGCTGAACAGATGCAAACAATTGCCTTCAAGCTATGCAGTGTGGGACTCTTTTTAATGAATTAACATGAGAAAAGACCAATGCTTGCTAGAGATTTGTGTATCACAATGCACAGCTGAGGCTATGAAATGACTGCACTGGCTGCTGGCATTTTCCATAGGCCAGCTTTTTCTCTGTACTGATATGCAAGAAGCCCTATAGCAGGATTTGTGAAGCAGGAGCTTGTAGAAAGCATCTTAATTGCAAAGCAAATCAGTGTTACTATACAATTAATACATATGCTGGGGCACAGATTGAGCTGCAATGGTAAGAAAGTTTGTTGTTAATTAATTTCTGTCATAATTATATGCATATGTTTCTCTCTACTATAAAGAAGTCAGTCATGTCCATGCAGCTGTCATACTTAAATGATAGCTCCATACACATGAAGAAAGAGTATTCAACTGGAATTTGTATTACAGTAGAGGAGAGTGCCCTGGGTTGTACAAAAATGCTTAATTTATTTTTATTGCTACAGCTATCCTGCTGAACTGAAAAGTATCTGCACTTAGGAGACTGCAATAAAATAATCACAGAGATGTTTTGAAGCTATGACATAACAGATACTGGTTTACATCTAACATGGGAAGATTGACCTGCAGGTAACTGGCAAAGTTTGAGGAAAAGGTTGTCACTGTTGGCTGGGAAGGGGATAGAGCTGAGGGTGCTCAATGCAAGCCATGATGCATAGCTAGCTTCTTGCCGGTAAGCTGATGCTAGCAGTAACTACAGCATCTTCCCTGTCAGGACCTTCCCTTCAAGTGCTGCTCGCTGTGGGCTGCGAGGTCTTAGCTGAAGCATGTTGCACCCTCCCTTTTCAGCAGTGCTACTGCAAGGCTAGGTAAAGCACCACAGCAAAATGAAAGAAAGGAAGAAAGAAGATATCTAAAGATTAATTTATCCTTAGTCTCCTTCTCTTTGAGCTTTTGCTGCCTTACATAGAAGCACAACTCATCTGGTTAGGAATGCCCCACATTCTGATAAAGCACTTTATCTTGTTGTGTGACAAACGAAGCATTTCTGAGAAGTTTATCCAGGCAGCAGCTGACCTCTATAAGCACTGAACGCTGGAGAGATAGTAATCCTACTTACGTGGCTGATGAAACAGAATTTTTAACGGGAAGGTAAAATAGAAGCCAGCAGGCAACAGCTGAAAAATACTTCTGTTGTGTAAAATGCTTCTTGTAAAGCCCTTTGTCCTCCAGTGAGCAGAGCAAGCTGAAGATGAAAGCGACTTTTGAGTTAAACATTTCCAGGTTCTCCTTCTGGTTCTAGCTGGAGAAGTCCCACAGCTATAAAGGGCTAGAGGTGTCTGCTGGCACATGCTTCCCATCCATCCCACCCTGGGCTTGTATTTATTAGCTGTCTGTTCAGATAAGAAATGAGCTTTCATGCCTATGTTCACAGTGATGGAGTCTTAAATGTATCTTAGACCAGTCTGTATGATTGAGTGCTAAGAAAAAGCTTCCAGGAAGAGTCCACAGCAGCTATAACATTGTTTTATTGTCAGTTCCGCACATACCTTTCAGTACGTTTAAAAAAAAATACATCTGTTGAGTACAGTGATCCAAAAGCCTGTTTGATGGCCTCTCAGGCTGCAGATTCCTCTAGCAGCCTAGTGCCTGAGGCCACCAGCCTCTATAGGCATGGAACAAAGGCAGAATCCAACAAAAACCCAACAGAAAGGACTTGTGCCAGGGAATCAGGTTACTTCAAGCCCACTGATACCCTACGGTTCAGGTCCTTATATAAATATAGCAGCAGAGGCACCACAGTGTCAATTTGAGGGCCACAGCAGTACCTTAACCAGTTGTAACAGCAGCATTGCCCTCTGTACTGCAGACTGGGGGTGAGGCACAGGGAGCAAATATGGCTTTAGGGGTTACAAGCAAATGCTGAAAGTGTTGGCAACCTTGGTGCCACTATTGGAAAGGTTAATACTGAAAGAGCATCACTGCTTAAGTTAAAGGGCAGGCAGAACTAGACAAAGTTAAAAAAAAGTTCAGATTAAAAGAAAAAGAACATCAGTTTCTCCACTTTCAGAAAAGTAGGCATTGCCTGCATGGTAAGAACAAAACACTCCCCTCCTGCCCTCCAAGGGAAAACATTCCATCTAGGAACTCAGCCATCAAGTTCGTCATTGGCAGCCCTGAGCAAAGCATGTGAACTTGTAGCATAAGGCTTCTACTGGTACCACTGAAACGAGAACTAAGAGATGGGGGAGCAAGGGGAGGAGCCATCTAGGAAGCGAGATGCCATCCCAAAGCAGAGTCCCAGTTGCAAAGTCTGAGCCCTTCCCAGACTGCTGCAGGGAGTAGAGGTTGGAGACACTGCAGAACATCTGAGGCAGCAGCCCCTAACCTACACAGCAGATGCAGACTTCACACCTCTTGGCAAGAGGTACCAGAGGGCTTCAGCACCCTAGTTACTGGAGAAACTCTCCGTAAGTTTACCAAAACTTGTTTCCTGGAAGTGCATGTCACTAAGGACAGAAGTGAGAAAAACACAGTGGCAAAAGAAAGCTCACTTCTGCAGTTTCATGAAACCCTCCATGGCTGAGTTCTTCAGCATCCCTTGGTCCCGCCGCTGGAGGAAGGAAGACAGCCAACATGATGCAAGGATCATCTCTCTGAGCTCTGCAGCTCCTGCCAGTCTGTCTCACTCTCACACCTGACCCTTGTTTTGAAAAACTCCTTGATGAGCCTCTGTGCTTCCTCCTTCACTGCAAAAGAGGAAGCACCACCTTTGAGACAATATTTAAGACATCTACCCCCTTTAAAGACATCAATCCATTTAGCATCAAAAGAAAACAAGATTCCTGGTGCTCTCCCCAGCTGCCAACTCACCAGTCTTGCGCACAGGGTTCTGCTCTTCAGTCAGTAAGTGAGACAGGTGCCGAGCAAAGCCCTTAAACAGATCCTGCAGAATTGGGGAAGATAAAGCACAGAAAGCAGACATTGGTTGCCTCACGAGACTGTTTCCACATTCATCTTGCCCTTAGCACAGGCTGGCTGTAGCACAAACCATTCACAGATTTAGACTACAGGAGTGTTGCAAACCTGCAAATACACCTGGCCCCTGCAGTGCTGGAGAAGCACATGCACACACATGCTGCCTTGCAGAACACATCAAGTAAACTACACCAGAATTGAACCTGATCTGTTGCCACTCCACAGGTGGGAGTTCTTAAAAACATGCCAGAGTTTAGTGTGAAAATATGAACAACCACAAACAAGTGTGGAAGCAACCACTCTAAACCACACACAAACCCTTTCTTGGGAGATGTTAGTTGCTGCACCTAGAGGCACAAAACCAGCACATACCCAGACGTGACTTGGAAATGAAATGTGGTATCCAGATCATCTTCCCCTTTTTAAAGCCCCAGATCACTAAGGAGGTGCAGTCCCCTTCTGCTAAAGAGGGTCTTGAGTTCTGCCCTACCTTAGAAGCAAATTTGCCACCCTTGTAGAACGGGGTCAAATATTTGACAACGATGTCTGCTGCCTCTTTGAGGGACACGCCTTTGGTCACTGGCTGTACAGTCTTGCTGGTTCCTTCTTTATCACACTGTGATAAGTTTGGATCAAAAGTCACCTTCTTCTTTGTTGGACCAAGACTTTTGCTTTCCGGCAGGGACAGAATAGAAGATTTTGCCACTGTCCGTAGCCTCTTTGTGGCAGGACTTTCCATATCCTGGAGATGGGACAGAAGAAAATCAAAACCACCAATTCCTGTGTCAGCATTACGCTTCGAAGCAGCCACTGCCTTCTGAGAACATTAATCTTTGCAGCATCCTGTAGGCTCTCCCTACAGCGAACACCATGCAGGAATCTACGTAACCCATTTTGCTGTGCAGACATAATACAGTTTCCCACACAAAGGCACTTTGAGAAAAACCCTTTAAGACTACCATATTTAGAATTACCCTATGCTCTTATTAGGGCAGCTAATTGCTAGACCCTGTCCTATACAGCAAAAACTGACAGGAAAAGATTTCCCAGGATGCCTGCTGACAATAGACCCCTTGGGAAAAATCAGCCACTTCAGGAGTGCCACACTCCTGTTCAATGTGAAGGAGCAAGAAGATGACTGCACTGTTCCGTAGAGACAGCTACCAGGCAGTCTCAGATGCCAAATGCAGAACCAGAGAATGAATGGCAAGGAAGGCTGCGAGCACGGTTCGCTTCTGAGTGGTCCTGTGCGTCACCGGCCTGTGGTTGTTCCCTGGACTCAAGAAAGCAGCTTGTTAATTATAGTTAGTTACAGATCCAGAGGGGATGGAGAGACTCATTCCAGGCAAGCCACCAGCAAGGGTACAGTCACACGTGTTGCGGAGAAGAGGAAACAAAGCAGAGTGGAGAGGAAGCTTTCACTACAGTCTGAGTTGCTGGCACTGGCCCAGCAGGCCACAGGGGGACACCAGGGGTGCAATGCAACTATGATTCTCCTCTCTGCTGCAATTGCAGCTGGGCCCTCCCCAGATAAATAACACTATCAGGTGAAGTTCAGACTGGGAGAATCACTCCCAGAGAGAAACTTGGCACAAGATGAACAGAAGAAATAGAGGAAATCAGCAACCATTAAAGTCTTACCTCCTCTGATCCTGGTCGCTTCCCACTCTCACCTTCCCCAACAACAGTTAGCTCAGTTTCTGTGACATTTTCAGCAACACTAGTGGGAAGAGTGGAGAAAAGGCCAATTTTAATCATTCCACAGTGAAGATATTACTGCATTCACTGTCAGTGGTCACGAGACTCTCCATGGTGAAGCAAGAGTCTCCCTCACCAGCCTAGAGATCTAATACAGATTCCCAGTTCTCAGGACAAGGCTGGTGGGGCTCTGCAGCTCATTAACAGGGCAACGCAGGGAGCAGAGAGGTAGAGATTTTACCTGGATTTTACATCAATTTCTTCCTGAAGGAGTTCAGATTCAGCAGCCTGCTGGGTCTTAAAATCCTCCTCTCTCTCAGTCAGTGTTATTTCTGCCTCTTCCAGTTCTTCATTCTCTGCCTGGGACTGTCCAGTCACATCTTCTCCAGAGACATCTTTGTTTTCCTGAGGTATTGGTTTGTCTTGACGCATGCTTTGAGAAGAAACCTGAGGTAGTGTGCTTGCAGAACAGACATCTTCCTTTGCTGAGCTGCAACTTTTGGCTTTAGACCCACCTTTGGGGAGGGAGAAGAATTTGGAAATATCCTGTGATTCTTTTTTAGCTGCTTCTGCAAGCATTTGCTGCTTCTTGCTAGGTTTGGACTTCTTAGTAGGGCTCTCCCGAAGGGCAGCTTTTGTCTCCGGACTGGGTTGCTGTCCCTTCTTTTCAGGAAGGAGTACTTCTACCCCAGCACTCTCACACATTGCTTTGGTTCCTATTTCTTTCTTCTGGAGAACAGGGTTTCTGGTGTCCAGTTCCAGACTGCAGCTGCTGTTGTCTTGCCCATTTGGATAATCTACTTTTTTGACAGGCTTTACATTGCTCTCCTCCTGGATCTTCAGCAGTTCTGAAGCTGTGTGAAACAAGCTGGATTTCTTTGGAAATCCTGCTCCCACACGCTTGGGTTTGAACTAGGAAGAAAGGAAGAAGAAGAAATTTTGGATATGAAAATGTTAAGGAAGCCCTGAGAGTGTGTGCAGAACCCTGAAAGGAGCTAAGTTTCTGTATACAACACACCCGTGTGTGCAGCCACAAGCTGGGGGAGGCTCTAAAACTGAATTACCATCATAACCATCAACTGAGACATTAGGGAAATGGATTAGGTTAAAGTCATAGGCCCACAGTAAGGAAACAGCATCCTTGGTTAGAGCAAGATGAGAAAAACTTAATGTATGGCCTGCACATAGATTATATTCACTAATAGGAACCAGCATGACTAGTTGATCTCACTCCAAAACCAAAAGATAAACAGGGAGAAAGCAATTACAATAGAAATATACAGCTAATGGCCGCAGAAAGGACTTAAAATACAATTATAAAAAAGCATATAGACAAAGCACACCATTCCCTCCTTGTCTATCCCATCTGTACTCACTCACCGAGTAAACCTGGGATGCAGGGAGGAAGTCTGCTTCTGCTGGAGACCCAGATTTTGTTTCTAAGCTGCTGTTCCCACCAGTTCCAGACCCAAAGACTGAGAACAACTCTCCTTGTTTTGAGGATTTGCTGATTTCTGCTACCTGAAAAGAGAACAGAAATATTCTCTAGTGGCCAGAAATCTTTATGCATTCCTGCCTTTGCATGTACTAAAAGCCACAGCGGCAAAACAAATGTCTCCCCTGGAGAGACACTTATCTCAAGAACATAAGCATCTTCAGAGAGACTTATGGCAACCAGCTAACCTAAACCAAGGCTTCTCTATGGTCAGTGACAGTCTGAGGGACTCCCCTTTCCCCTTATTGCTAGACCTAAAAGATATCTGGATAAGCTTGCACTGGTAGGTAGGTTTCCAGAGCCTGTAAAGCCAACAAAGATGTGAAACCAACATGATTCTGGGCCCTCCTGGAAACAAAATCAAGAAGAAAGATTTGGAAGACATCCAAGTCAAAGAAGAGCTTCTCCTTCATCTTTCCCACACAAACTCTACCCCATTTCCCCTCGAGCTGAGCCTACACCACATTCAAGGGAACAACAGCAGACGTACGGCCCTACCTTCTTTAGCACAGTTGCCTTGTATGAGTTAGCCATTTTGCTGGTTCGGAAAGCTTCGTACTCCAGCTCCACAGCACAGGCATGAGGGTCTGACCTGTAACACAGGCTGGGGTTATTTCTGGCAAGACACACTTCTCTATCTGCAAAGGGAACACTAATACTTAAGCATCTCCCAGAAAGTACAAAATTCACTCCCTCTGGTGCAAGAATAAGTGATAACTTCCAATTCCTACGGGATGCAGTGGTGAGTTGCTGGAGAACGGAAAGGGTGGTGGAAACAGTTGTAAATCGAAGTCCTCTTGTCCAGTTGCTCAGTTTGAGAAGTACGCTATCCCCATCTTGTGGGGCAGGGTAGAATTGCGACTCCTAGGATCGAGCTGATTTAGCACAATCAGACCCAGGAACCCTTGTATCTGATCCTGAACATCACTGCAAGAAGGATGCTGTTAAGTGAAACTACACCCTTGGACCAAATAACTTAAAAAGACACTCCCTGAGAGTGGTAATGCTGCTCAGGGAAGAGTAGGCCCTGTGTTAAGGCACTCAATATGCTATCCCTTTTCTCTCATCTCATACCCTTGTCCTCCTGCTGCTTGAACCTTTTGATTGGTGCTCAAAGCTTCTTCCAGCATCTTCAAGCAGTGTTCCCGTCCCTAGGAAACATGGGATACTCAGACATGCTCTACAGAAGTCATAGTGCCCCTTGGACTTCCATCCCTGAAGAAGTAAGAACAGGGCAGGCAGAATTTTTGTTGTTCTTTGCAAGCTGACAAGACTGAACGTTAACCGGCCTTTCTTACCTTCACTGTGAGCTTAGAGATTCTCCTGCTGAAGGCATCCTTCAAGGGACAGTCTGCACCTATCACAGAAGAGGCAATTTGGAAAAGGCATCATAGCCGGGCTGGGGCTGATGGAGAACATCTCAGCTGTCACTGGGAGGGTGCCAGTCCAGTACTGCTTGACATGCTCCTCCCTGCATAGTTACCCCAAAGACCACTACAGTCACCCTTCCTACACAGTCACCCTTCCTACCTGGAGAAGCTACAAACTCCAAAAGAGTAGGCAGAAGCCAAAGTGAGATTTTTCTGTCTGGATGAGAAAGTCTACTTTGCTAGTTTATGACCAACAGCTTTCCAAAAGCTCCCCATCCCAGGAAACCCTTTTTCAAGGAATCCCAGCTCTTAAGAAACTCAACTCTTTTCCGCTCCTCACAATACCAAACGAAAAAAAAAGAGGCTGAATAGAGTAACACGAACTACCAGGTATTCTTTTACAATAGTGTAAGAACTGTGTTGCTAGACAGGGCCTCAAGTAGCATGGTTACAAACAGCAAAGTTTTTCAGCAGTTTCCTTATAGCCCAATTGCAGCATAACCACTGCAGAAATAGCGTACAAAGTCAGGTTAGACAGTGTTTTCATTCTCTCTTGCTTATTTAGAAAAGTTGTTCAGAAAGATGCTTTCCATATCTTCACCCCAATGAAAGCTAAGCTCTGATCCATCTCCTCCAGCCAAGCTTTCACGGCCAAAAGCCTAACCTCTGTGCCTAGGGAGTGATACCTCCAGTGTTGACACTATATAGATTACACGCAGCTGCAAAATACAAGACTTTCTTCTCCCAAAGAAAACCACTATAAATCAAAGAAGATATTTACTTGGAGGAACAAAATCTTCCTTTTCTGGTTCTTTGCCCTAGAAGAAAACAAAGATCAGTCAAACATTTCCATTCCTGCAACACACATGCAGGTCTAGAAGCACAAAAGACACATTTTATACCCCTGCTCCAGGGAAAATTAATGCTGAAGTTACAAAGGTACTGAAAAGGCACCAAAATGGGGGAAAGAACACAAAGAATGAGAATCAAAGCCAAAAGTTCACCTTTGCTATAGGAATATGCAAGAGAAGCTGAATGGGGAAATCTGTTTTTACCAGTATCAGAGGTATTAAAGACAATGGGATCCTCTTGGTTAGCACTGGAGAGAAATGAGTACATAAGTAAGGCGCATTTCTTTGTATTATAGGACTGACCCAGAATATGGAGAACACAGCAAAAGCAGAAGTACAAAAAGTAAAAAACAGAACAAACAACAGCAAGGTGCAATAATTTACTTTCATTAGTGCCAGGAAGCCGTTATGTCTGTAGGACAAGCTCACAGCAAACAATCTGTGAATCTCTTACAAAGGGATACCAACTCACTTTGCGCAGACTCATCTGCTTTTTGTAGAAGTTGTTCCACTCCCGTTTCCGACTCTCTTCATTGGCTTCATCCCCATTCCCACTACTTTCTTCATCATACCTGGATAAGGCAGGAAAACAAGGGGAACAAACATTTCTGTAGCTGCAGTATTAACTGGGGGACAGGCTTTGGAAAGCCTAGGTCATCCCAGTATTTACAAAAGATGATGTATTTCACATCCTTTCCGAACAAGGCTTAACTTTTAGTTTCACTGCCATCCCTCACCATGGACAGTCGTTAATGGATTTGTTAATCCCATATACTAGTAAGCAGTAGCATGAACGAGTAGCACATAACTAGTGCTCTGAGAATGGAGGGCTCCATTTCAGAAGCTCTGCCAGATTCTCTCATGGGGTTGAGGAGTCACTGCCTTGTGTCATGTACCCCATCTGTCAGTCACTACTGCCCTTGGAGCTGAGATGGCAGAAAGGGCAAAGCATCCATTCCTCAGCCTCAGTTGTTCACAGAATGTTGTATTAAATTAAATCCCCATCACTAATACACTGAAATACAGCAGCTGATTCTTGCCAGATGTAGCCCAAGAGTTTACTGCCTTCCACAGCTGTCACAGCCAAAACTTACAGGTATCACACATCAGAGCTCTAAGGCTGTTGACTATTACAACTTCCAAGGCAAAGCTACAATCAAATCATGGAGAGGTTCAATAAATCAAGCGGCAAACAGTGTGCTGTACAACAGCACTGGCCGTGTCTTCTCAGGTCCTGAGATCAAACATGGGCTTAGGTCACAAGTACACCAGTTTCCTCTGACTCAGCTGGACTTGCCTGAAGAACAAAGCTACCAGTCTCAAGCTGTTTAAGGTAAAGCAGAGGGCTAGGCCAGCCGACAGCGCTACACATCCTGGCAGAGCTTCACAGGCAGCACAGGCAGCAAAACTTGCATCCTGACAGAGCTGCACAATCACCGCAATTCAGCCAGAGAACAAGGAGGAAGAGAAGTTGTCATCTCCACACTGCCAAGCATTTTACAGAATTAATCATGTGTCCTACTGCACATCTTCCTTTTGCTGTCAGCCTGATAGGGAAACACTAAAATTTAGCAATCTGCAGAAGCTGACACTGGCATTCCATTACATCCTCTGTGATGACTAAGTCCTGTCAGTGGCCCCCGAGCCTGCTGGCCTACAGACAGCCATCCTAAGTCAGGAATGAACTCTGGACCATGTCATACTTTGCTGTCACATTGGTCTCAATTTAAACATTTTTGATCCTTGTGACTGTGAACGGGCTGAGCCCACTTACCACTTTCAAATAATTTCAGGTAGTTTCTTGAACCTATTACATTCTCAAGGGCAATTCTTAGGTCAGTCAAAACAGTTTTTGGCTCTCTGGGACATGAATGTGATCAAGGCTGCCAAAGTGTGTGGAAAATTAAATTCCAGCTCCTGCTGCCAGGAAGTTACAGGAAAATACCACCACATAGAAACTTGTGCTGTAAATAGGAGTGGCTGGGCCTGCAGCTGGGAGATGCTCTCTTCTCTCTCATAGCCCCTATGAACTCAGTTTGAGCTACCAAGTACAGACCTGCTAAAACCTCTGCAACCTCTCCTCCCGCCTTCATACAGCTCTGGGTCATAGCTATCCCAGGAGGAACCTGTGGGCCCAATGCAGGTTTTGCTCCAGCTGTTGCTGCAGCGCTCCAGTGACTCCAGTTGTCTTTTCACTGCCCCTGGGTTCTTGCAGTAATCACAGCACTTGTTACACGGTGGGGTGACATCGCCAAAGTACTTCGCTATGGCAGCATGGCGACATCTAGGAAACAAAAGGGAAAATGATCAGGTGATTATTTTTATTGGCAAGAATTCCACCCTCCAAATACAAGGCGTCTTTTGATAAATACTTGAGTCTTTTTTTGCAGAGAATGCCTGTTCCAGCAGGAATCACAGTGATTAAGCCCTGGTGCAGAACGGGGGTTCTATTCCTGGCACCTTGCTTAAGGTCTCTCTGCCTCCCCACATGTAAAACAAACAGTGGTGTCAATCTCTTCTGCTAAATCCTTTCAGATCTTTGGCATCTGCAAAAGTCACGGTGGATGAAATACGCAGTTATTAATTCTGCATCATTGGCCAAATGATGCCATGTCCAATCAGAATGGCTCTAGGATAAATGTGTAAAGAGGTCCTGTTGATCCCTACGCCTCAGAGTTCAGAGTCTGTCTGTATATTTCACATTGGAGAGCTTTTAATTTTATTTTTTGTGGCTTGAAGGTGAAGAAATCTACATTTGAAGAAACTGGAATGTAAATTAAGTCACAGTGTCCAGACTGAGGTCACAAGGAAGCACTATTCAGATAATACAGCCTGGGTCTCGATCACACATGCTTCAGATCAGCAGCCAAAGTTCAGGTAGAGTCCTACATCCATGAAAACCAGTCCATTTGCTCAGACAGTATTGCACAACCAGTTCTACCAGCCTTAGCAAACTAGCCATGTGAAGATGACTAGATTCTTCCAGGAATCTTCAAAAGATTTCTGGCAGACATCAGTGCTTTTGGATATGTAAAAAAAGAGTTTGGTGACAAAGATATGCTCATTAGCAACACAGGCAGGAAGTAATTTCTCTTCTAGAACACTCCCTAACTTAAACCAGGGAAGACACTGATTTCACTAGAGAAAAAAGAACCAGGTGGTTACTTTTTTCTTTTTTTTTTTTTTTTAAAGAAAGCAGGCAGAATTTAGAAGAGCTTTTTAAACCTTGGATTTCACAGTAGAGGTGGCCAGTTGTCTCTTAATCAAACTGCTGATACCAGATACACAGAAACACTTACTTCATCAGGCATTTAGAGATCAAATCCTAGAGCCAAGCAGCAACAAGTTATTTTAGAAGATAATTACTTTACTGCAAGGAAGAACAAAGTAGAGATTTTTCTTCTCTACCAAGGAATGCCCTAGTTGGCTTACCAACTTTATCTGCAAAAAATGGGTCAGAGAGGGGAAAAGTAAGAGAGTGAGCACTTCATTTATTCTTATTATAAACCCTTTAAGGCATGTCTGAACTTGCCAGAGATCTAACAAATGCAGCTTGCTTAACTTGTGTGCCTGCATGTGTGTGTCTGGGGGGAACATAACTGTACGTCTACCAAAGAATCACAGACCCTGCAAGGGTCTGCAGCAGCAGCTGCCTCACTCATTCCCACGGCCTGGGAGGTTAATTTACCGAGCAGAAGAGGGAGTGAAGCAGCAAACCAGCAGGTTACAGACTACTGTCGCCATAGCAAAGAAATGTGTGTGCTGAAGCGCAAAGGACCTGGCGCTGCTCAGGTAAGGAGGGCTGCAACGTGACGTTGCACTGCACAGTCTAGGGCACTGAAAGCCTAGAGCGGGCTACTACAAAGCTGGCTTTATATCCCCCTGCAGAGCTGCACTGACTCACTCTCGTCTTGCACTCAAAGAGCTCCTTTCACATGGTGGGTAAGGGTGGGGGGACCGCGATGGGGACAACACATTCGATCCCCTTGTCCTTCCTTTCGAAAAGAACTACTGGTGCTGTCTGTCCTGCCAATGCAACGTGACTATAGAAATGTCAGCGAGCTGCAAGTCAGCTTTTTGTTTCCCCAAAAGAAAACAGGCAGGCATTCTCATTAGTCCGTATCTCTTTCTTTCACACGCACTGATCTGTATTAGAGTTAACCGAGGCATATAGTAATGGTCAAGCCCTCTCCTCACTCCTACAGCCAACTCACCAGGCTTATGCTGGGGAGGGACACCCACACACACCTCTGTCTCTTAATGCAAACACAAGAGATACCCCAAGGGAGGGCTTTGGTGGAAGCAGAGATCAGCTTTGAAGTCACCGGAATTTAGACTTTTCGTTTCTAACCCATCAGGCTTGCAAAGCCAAGCCCTTTCCATCCAGCCTCCTGTAACTGCCTGTACCTTCCTGCAGAATTACCCAAATCGTGGCCACGGCCCCACTTTAGCCAACAGTGCTCACGAGTTGGGTCATAACGGAAATTCAGTTGCAGAACTAAGACTGCAGTCCTGTAATTAAAGTCAAAAGGCCAAACCCAGAGTTACCAATAGGGATGCTGGGGGTAACCACTGGATTAATGCTTAACTGAACACAAGAGGTCCTGAAATATAGTTGGTTATGCATTAACATATGCATAACTTCCCGAGTCACATAAGCACCTGACTAATGCCCACGAGATAGAGCTGATTTCCATAAGTTAATGGTAGTTTGTATTATTATACATATCCTAAAATTATTTCATGTAAATATGCAACTGTATTATTTGCCTCCCCCACCCTTCAACAGGAGTATGTATAAGCTGACCATTGGTCTTTAAAATGTCTAAACAAAATGATTATTTCATTTGAGATATCCTACCCTGATCTGACATCATGGGATAGGATGAAGGGCAAATAACAATCAAGTTTATTAACATGTTTTTGTCTGTGGCAATACATTTCAGGAAAGTGCTAAACTGACCGCATTGCTGCCTACACCATGCCTCCTTTTGGTACTCCTTGCTCCAGGTAAAACAGGAGCCCTATTCCTGCAATTAGTAGAACCAGATCGACAGTCAGAGAAGCAGCAAAGTCACATATCCCAACAGCAACTTTGTCTCTCCCAAAATATACCATAAAAAAGCATTCCCTCATATGAGCCAAAGAAGGATACACAGCCTCATAAGAAGAGCTCTCCCAACCCCCACCCCTGCAAGTCTTGGAATAAAGCCAAGAAATGAAAGCATTAAAAAAGGCAAAAATCATATGAGGACAAATTAGTTACGTAGAAGACCGTTGCCGAACAAAAGCCATTTAATGAGTTTTATCAAATAGAAGAGCAAATTATGAGGTTGATGAGAAATTATCATTTTGCACCTGTCTGAAGGACTGTATCCTTTGCAGTATCATCTGAACTTCAACAGCCCTCTGAGACAAGACAGCGGGTGTCAGCTGTCCCCAGAACACAAGAGTCAAAAAACACAGCATCAAGAGAGTAAATGAGTTAGCCAAGGGCACAGAGCAAATTCACCACCCCAGCATCATCCCTGTTCCCCTGTCGTGGCAGACCGTGCTGCACTGTCCTTGAGATTTCATGCTCTGCCCCTTCAAAGAACTCAAGAGAAAAGCTCCTTCCCGCGGGAGTCGGAAGGAAGCTGGGCAGCATAAAGAAAAGTTAATCGCTTTAACACACCCCCAAACTATCGCAAGGAGAGAATCAATTCAAGTCTCACTCCAGAAAAAAAGCTGTAATTAAAAGGAAAAAAAAAGAAAAGACCTTGCTAGGAGGAGATGCGTGGAGGAAGCGAGCAACAAGTGCCGGCACTTGGGCGCTCCAGGGAGTTTGCACCAGCAGCTGGCTCAGCTTGCGGTGGCTCCTCGCCGCCCTCCCTCCCTCTCTGGCACACATGTAACACGAAACTTCGTATCTCCAGGACAACCAATAACAAAAAAAAGGCAGAGACAACAGCTGGCTGTCAGCAGCAGAGGAGAGAGGAGCCGAGCGAGAAGCGAGACACAAGCCAGGATGAGGGGAGAGATGACGTGAAAGTTTAAGAAGACAGCAAGAAAAACAAGAGGAGAAGAGGAGTTCGTGGCGCCGCTGGGGTAAGGCTGAGCTATTGCTCGTGTTCGGTCAGCCGTAGCACCTTAACATTCCCCTAGTTAGCAAGTAGCTGGAGCTTTTGTAGCTCTCTGTATGGTGAACTGCAGAATCAGCCATCGAGCAGAGCTTGCTAGCCTGAATTTGTTTGCAGGGGACACTCAGGAGCAAAGGCGGCTAGAGAAAAGCTTTTATGAGGGTTGCAGAAAGCTGCGCTGCAGCCGTACTGCTAACAAAAGGAGCCAGCCTGCAGTCTTGCATTGCTTCGACAGAGCAGGAGGAAGCAACTTCTTTGCTGATTAGAAAGGCTGCCTGCTCATTTTTCTGTTGCTGTTACGGAATGTGACTTTAGCTGATAAGCAGGTCTAGCACAGGGCATTCTCCACAGTCATGACATGATATATTAATACTTAGTGTGGACAAGGGAGTGGGTCTGCTCCTCTGTATGAGTAGTGTATGTGCCATTAGTGAGTAGCTGCCAGCACAGGCAAGCACATGTGAAACCAAATGGGTGCCAGCCACAGCATTTCTCCAGAGCTACTCTCAGCTGGAGCTAAGGCTTATCCCCCAAATCCTGAAGCAAACAGAGAGCTTAGAAAACAAACCCTGGTCGGGGAACTAGCACACTGTGCAAGTTAAACATCTGTGTCCAATAGAAATAAATGGAAAGATTTTACACAGTTTCTAACAAGCATTTTTAAAAAAATCAGCTAGTGTATCAGGCACAGATGCTTGTTTACTATTCAAAACAGCATGAGAAACCACTGCTCTGAGAGAACCCATACATACACATACGTGGTCTATGGTTTACAGTAACAAGACTGTCAGGTCTGAATGCATGAGAAGGGAAGGAAGAGGAAAAGGATCCACCAAATACATGAAATCGTAGAATCATAGAATCATTTAGGTTGGAAAAGACCTTTAAGATCATTGAGTCCAAGCCTTGGTTTTACACAGAGAGGTGTCCCACAACCTGTGCTCCCATCTCTATTTTGCTGCTGGGTACAGGAAGGGGGCCTGGCAAGGAGACTGACCATGTAAGCCTCCATTTTCTGCCATCTGAAGCTGATAATTCTGTTTGGAAGCTCGTACAGCTCCTAGCACTGAGCTGGGACCCCTTGCCTCTTCCAGGAGGCACATGGGCAGTCAGCTGTTTACAAACAGGTAGGGAGAGAGGCAGAAAGCCAATTCTCACAGAAAGATGTCTTCCCGACCCTACACATGCCTGTAGGGAGGAATGTTAAGGATCAGGTATTTCCACTTCTCTCCATTGCCATTAAAGTGGAAGGGAGGGCAGGTCTTTCTGACCTACGTGTTGTACAAACACGGAATTGGAACTGCCTGTGTGAGAAGATCTAGTAGTTAAGACCCACACGCCTCCAGTCTAGCCCTAGGTTCAAAGGGGATAGAGGGAAGTTTCCACCCTGCTAATGAAGGGTCTCTGTAGGTTGTTTGTTGCAGTTAAGATGGTTTCTCAAATAAAGTATGAGCAAAACAAAGTTTAGGTTAAAAAAAAAAAGAAGGAGGGAGGAGCGAGGGGAGAAGGGCAGGGGAGGGAGGGAGGTAGAGAAACACGCCAAGTTTTCCTCACCAAAAGAAAATCTTAACGGGTTTGGCTGAGGGCTTGTCCAGCCGCAGCCGTGTTGTACATATGCGGCAGGGGGGGAATAAGCAATATGAAACACATGTCTGGATAAAAGAAGCAGGACATGGCTTGTGTTACAGCTGTCATAGTGCACAGACCTCTTAGCCTGACTGCAATGCAAAAGCGGTTATGGGAGGGGAGGTACAAAATAAACTAAGCCCGATAGAGCAGATCCTTTCTGTAACACAAACCTCTGACCCATACAGCCTGCAGTGCGCCAGTGAGCAGAGCTGCACACTGGACGGCAGGGACTGTAAGAGACTGTAAGAGAGCTGGGTGAGGAGAGCAACACCCACCCCTCGCCTCCAAATCAGCAACCACAGCTGATACGGTTCAAAACAGCTTCTTCTGAGGAAGCAGCTATTGTAGCCTTCAGTTCTGAGTACCTACACCCAAGTGGCATCTTTACTAGGATTAGACCAACATATTTCAAAAAACTCAAAAATGCATGTAATTTCTGAGACCTGTAGGTCTGAGACCAGTCAAGAACAGGGCACAGAGGTGGCTGACAGAAGATGGAGGTGTTTCCAGCACTCTCAGGGGGCTCCAGCTGCCTTACCTCAAACACCAAACTACTGACAGATCCCAGCACGTTTGTGAAGTAACAATTCACAAGGCTTTCACAGGCACACAGCTACCTCTCTGTCAGCTTCCTGGGAAATGGTTATTTTTGCTAATATTAGAAGAGACTTTCAGGCTAGATTCAAGCATCAGCAACCCTAAAAAAA
Source organism: Sagittarius serpentarius (assembly GCA_034782735.1). Taxonomy (NCBI): domain Eukaryota; kingdom Metazoa; phylum Chordata; class Aves; order Accipitriformes; family Sagittariidae; genus Sagittarius; species Sagittarius serpentarius. Next base: position 30,470,501 of record JAVKLA010000002.1, on the reverse strand, counting down.
GTCCTCTTGTAAAAGAGCTACAGGTTTATTTTTAAAATTGACCTTTTCCTTTCACTGGACGGCTCTGTGCTTTGGTTGCCCCACTTAAAAAATGGGACTAGTAGTGAGGAGCTCTCTGATGGGGTTTTGTGGACGTGTTTGTGGGAGGGACTGGAGAAAACCAAGGTGTTCTGTAGAGATGTAGAGACTCTCAGCTCAGTGCTCCAATGGGTATCTCGGCTACTGAAACTGCTATTGCAGGGAATTTAGTGTGGTTTTATATTAATCTAATACTAGGTTGTAGGCGAGGGAGGGAACATTTACGGTGCTGCCTCAAAACCAATCTCCAAATAGTGGGTGGTGGAGATGGCAGGGTATTCCAGCCAAATGGCTACCCAGTCAGGGCAGCTTTATAATCTGAAAGAATGTGTGGCCTTCTTTTCCAGACCAGCTGACAAAGTCAAAGCTTTTCTCCCATGACATTGAGCTGCAATTTACCAGTTTGGGTGTGTGCTGTTAAAAGGCTGAATTCTCTTGATACTGGAAACTATTTTCATCTGTTTGGGAATGAATTATAGGTCTGTTTGGCTCCGTTCGCTCCTGTTTTAGGAAAAAAGGGCTTGTCTGTGAACTGTAGTTAAGATCCATGTGGTTGGTCAACTATAGTCATGGCAGCAAACTCTGCCTTAACAATGATGAGGGAAAACCATGCACTGATAATCCGACTACATTTCTATAGCCCTTTTCATCTCAGAAGTACATTACAAACTTAAAACAATAAACAATCGTACAGGAATTATTACATGTTCTGCCAAAATGCATCTAAACTGTAACAACGCCTCGCAGCCCAGCACTGTTTTAGGACAGGAAGCATTGCAGACCTTACCCGTATGAAATCGAAGCACGTTTCAGGAACCAAGAACAAAGCTGGCAGGCTTAGGAACTGGCCAAGTCTTCATGTTCTTTAGAAAGTGGCCAAATAGAGTCAAGAGTTTATTTTTAAATTTTAGGCCAGAATAAAAAGAATCCCCTCCCCTTCAGGTGCTCAGCACTCTCTTTCCATGAGGCTGGGACTGCCTTCTAAGATTTCCTACCAAATAAGCTACCACAATCCATACAGGCTTCCCATCCCTCTACAGGTCCAACTTCCACCAACTTATTTGACTTGTCAGAGCAAGAGCAACACAAAGTATTTGCTGTTCCACAGCCACGGTCTTGGGTAAAAAGACAACGTTGCAATGAGAATGCTGCTGTGGCATTCTGCTTGCTTGGGCACGTGAGGGAGGTCCTGCTTTGGAAGGTCTCTGGAGCACTGCTGATATGGGCAATGGGCACAGTGGAGGATAACCAACTCAGCCTCACTGGGACTTGCTGCATGAGGCCTAGAGGCATTGGCAGCTTCAGGGCACCACCAACAGATTCCCCCCTCCAAAGCTTCGTCTCTGTTTTTTGATTACTGTAGCAACAAACCCATGCAAGCAAAAATTTGCAGAAGGAGCACAGTAAAACAAATGGATCAGGAGGCCATGTCAAGAGAAATAAACCCTGTAGAGCATGACTGAGTAAGGAGCAACCAAGAGTGGAAGCCATGCTTTCATCTGCTTTCATCCTAAATGGGCTCAGTGACTGAAGTGTAACAAGCACTTAGCAAGCAAAGGTCATTTCACTTTGTAACTGCAACAAAACCAGGGACTTACTTTCTTTTAATCTAAAGATTTCAGAGCATGTTAGAGACTTGGACACACAACAATTAGCGAAAAAACCTCTGATGGTGGTTACATGTTCTGCCACTTTGCAGAGATGAAGTCACCCAGCAAAGGGATGGGATGACTTATCCAAAGTCACACAACCAGTAAACATCACTGGCAGGCCAGGAAGACTGCCTGCATTTACTAACTTCCAGTCCTGGGGCTAAACCACAAACTGAAATTCATGTTCGTTGCACTGAAATAGGCTGCTCAAATGCCAGCAGGGTTATGACTAAACAAGTGTCTCATTCCTCAGCAGTAAATTTAAGCTCACCCACTCCCTACAGTTCAAATTTTGATGCACCTGTATAGACACACAGATAGAATACAGCTTTCCAAACAAAAGAGAGACCAAAAAAACCGGATCAATTTACATCAATTCCAAAATCCTTACAGCAACTTAACTAGCTTAAGGCAGACAGAGGAACTTGGGATGAGGGATGTGGGACCCCACCTTACATGGTCATCTCAAAGCTCTTTTTCTTGCTTGAAGCCTGGAAGCTGCCACACACAGCCAGTTCACAGTACAAAGAAACCCTGACCAAGGATTTTCTCGTGAATGTCTAGATTGAGGCCTTTTAATGGCTTTATTCTCAAAAGGGCTGAGCAGCCAACTTCTTTGAGTGCTTCAGTATGGCATAAGTCCATTAAAACAGTTCAGAAAGATAATTTCAGTGCTATTATGGCAATTTTCACAGCTTTATTCAGTGGCCACAGCAAGATGAATCTGCATTAGAAACAAGTATTAGCACTTTCTGGGAATCTAAATCTACAGAAGCCCTACACATAGGACATGCTTCTTCGGTTTTAAAGGATCATCTAATCCTTGCAGCTGAGCAGCACACCTGCAGATACCAGGCATCCCCCTGCATTATTACTGTGCACGCTCTTTTCAATCAAGGCTAACAACTCATGGCACATGACAGATTCAGCCTTTTTTTCTCACAAACAAATAAACCCAAATTAGAAGATTTGTTTTATTCCCTCCCCTGCCAGGCCTTGTAACATACAGGAGGGCAGAAAGGATGGATGATCTAGTCCCACTGGCAACACCAGATAGATGAGTTATTTTTTAAAGAACAGCCAGAAGAGGAAACAGCTGAAACCACGAATTTCAGGCTGCCACCCCACCCCAGCAGAAACTTCCAAATTGCCTGTCACAAGACATCAGCATTGCGTTCACTTTCTTTTCTACGTGAGTTTCTCATCTTGCCTCTCTTCACCCTGTTTTCACTTCATATGATCTCTAGCTACAGCTATGGGGCAAAAGTTCATGACATTAGTCTGACAAAGTGTTAACGAAGACTATGTCGCACTGTGGTCATCCAGCATTTCCTCTGTAACTAGTTCCACCAGCTTTGCTGCCCTAACAGCCATGTGTCCTCTGCTCTGGAGGGTTCCCATCCTCAGTGGATGTGGTTTTGAGGAAGGTCAGTGAGCAAGGAGAAATTCCCAATTGAGAAAAACACTGGCAGACAATTATGTTTGCTCCAAACCCCACAGAATCTGTGAGGCACCAACCTGGGTGGCTGTTCTAGGCTCTAGAACAGGACTCCAGCCTTGGAAAGTAAACTATCAGTTAAGACCTACAACCTTAAGTTTCAAATTTCTCAAGACTTGCCTGTTTTAATAATAATCATTACAGTTACTGCTTGGACCAAATATCCTGCACCACCTGGCCTTTACTGCTGTTGGTAACTGGGAGCTTACTTGAACACAGTATAATTTAAAAAAAGGAATTAATTCTTAACAGCTCCACTCTGAAATTTGCGTGTAATGTCATCACTGTTGTGTTGTACATGAGGAAGATAAGGCAGATGCATAAGACAACTTGTTTAAGTCACACAGCACTAGCCTTACCCTTACGCTAATCTCTAGGGTAAGATGATGGTTCTGCTAAAATCAATTGGAAAAAAAGATCACAATCAAAACTAGCGCTGACCAAAGACTTTATATCACAAGTAGAGTGGAAGATACAAAACTCCATGAATATAACTAGCTTTGGCAGGGGGGAGGGGGAGTACTTTTTTCTTTTCCTTTAGAGAAGTGACTTACTCTTCACCCTTTTGCTATGCTCCACAAGCAGAAATCCCAAAGCAGCGAGAGCCCTTGGAACCAGTGTGCAGCCAGAAGTGCAGTTGAGCAGAAAAACACTTGCTTCCTCATAGGTAGGTTGGAAACTGCACCACCAACATCAAACTTTGTCCGTGAAGAAGTTCAAACCAAGGTAAACAAGCAACATTCCTTGCAAGTTTTGGAATTACTTAGCTCCGGATCAGGTGCCATGGGGCAGAGGAATGTCCATTACTGAGATGACAAGCTCTTATCATTTTAGGCTAGGCACTTTGCTAATCCATGTGGAGTTCAACAATCCTCATCAGTAATTTTACACTGTATACCCAAACTTCAGAAGCCTAGCTCTTACACTTGCTGCTTCTGGTGCAGCCCAAAGCATGGTATGAAAGGTTACAGCAGTTTCTGTCCTAAGAGAGCTTCTGGGCAGGCAGAAACACTCCCAAAGGGAACAAACTTTTTCAGAATGTTAGAGCCAGACTTTTTTTAAAAAAAGTTTTTCTTCTACAGCCAAGAGCAGAAAACACAAATCACTTTACCTCTGCCTGCACCGCCATCTCTTGGAATGGAAACAAAACTGGAAACCTGCTGACACAGAATCCCGCAGCACTGTGCAAAGGGTAAAGCAGCCATCTCTGGAGTAGCTCACTTGGGGTATGGCAGTCATCTGGAAAGAACTATTTAACTCTAGTCTAAGAAGTGACCTTTTCAGGTCAAAAGGCCACAGCTATACCTCCCTGCTAAGCTGCACTGAGATCTTCCTGTAGATGTACAATTTCTATCCACCCCCACCCCTAGGAAACCAGCTGGTTC
>JAVKLA010000002.1:30437308-30465788 GCA_034782735.1 Sagittarius serpentarius | reverse complement strand
GTTCCGATTTTTATTCCTTAGCTTGGATTTAAAAGAAGAAAGAAAAGCCTTTTTGAATTGCATAAACATACAAAATGTAATTTAACTTGGCACTGTAGTATTAAAGCCCAGCATGCAAAGAAACAGCCAAGGTCTCTCTGTCCTCAGTGTGTTTAGAAAAACTGAACTCCAAGCATCCATTTGTTTGAGTAACCAAACCAGATGTGCAGTAATGAACTAGCTGGCTTATTCTGCAAGTACTTACTGTCCTGGTCACTTGGCTTTGTGTTATCACCAAGACTAGGATATTAAATCGCAATGTTCAAGTCCCATAAAACAGTGTTGACTATTACAACACACACAGACTAGTACATTCTGATATAATAATGACAAAAGAGTTATAATCCATCCAAGTGTTGACCTGTCCAAACACTTGCTTTAGGTGAAACTATGGATATTTCTCAACAATATCCTATTCCGGTTACTGACTGAAGCAGAGTTTGAACTTCCATAGCTCTCATGCAAGCTTGTTTGTTGTAATGCCTTCCAAAATCTTGCTCATGGGGCAAAAGAACAGCAAATACTGGTGGCAAAACTGAGGCACCTAACTTCGACGAGACTAATAATATTTTTAGTAGCAATAGTTCCTGGTGATCATTCTTTCTGAGAATAAAGAAGGTGTAAGATTACTGAGCAGGGCAGGAGGGATTAGGTCCACAAGGGAGGAATCTCCCCAACAGATCCAGGGGCTTTTGCTTTTCTCATCACCAGCAATGATGGGTGGACATCCATTGTTCAATTCATATATTGCTCCATTAGAACAGACTGTGGCTTAAAAGAAATAAAGCTACATTTAGCTTACCATATAAAACTTGCATTCATCTGTAAGAACTTGAAAAGCATCCAGCTGTCCCCAGTGAACACAGACTTTAGCTCTTAATATCACTATTGAGTAAAAATGGTTGAAAAAACATTATGAATGGTATTGTAGTGAGGTGTTGAAGTAAGTGCCTTAGTTTTTGAAGGGGGTTTCTGTAGCTGACAGTGCAGTAAGTCTTCAAGGGAATCTACTTTGTGTTCCTCAGTAAAAAACAGCTGAAAACTATGTACCACTAGAGTTTAGCATTTGGAATTCAAGTCAAGTTAGAATTGCATTTCTTTCTAGAAGGACAAGTTAGCACAGCTGGAAAAAAAAAATAATCAGTTTCACTGAGTGAAAGCCAAGGGCAGGCACTGTCCAGTTCTAACTCTATGCCTGCCGAAAGAAGCGTCCTTTTAGAAGAAACACCGTTTTGCCTTTGCTCAACAGTGCAGCTGACAAAAGCACCCTTAAAGCCAGATTTTGAAATTAAAACAGTGCCAGAACACGTAGACAATTAATAGTCCTCCACCTTAGCTACTGGGAACAAGGACTGAGACCAGATAAACTTGTTTTCCTTGTGATCACCAGCTCTATAAGAAGGCTGGCAGCTTCTAGCATTAGTCAGTGAAAAGGTTTATTCTCTGTTTGGTTCTTCTACAGCATAAAGCCTGGAGAGGTCGAGCCAGAATGTCTTCTGAAGGCTTTCTGAAGGAAATGCAAACCATTGGTGAGAAGTTTCTTCTTAAGCTCCAGAAACTGCCCAAGGCTGACCCGGTGGAGATTGTGTCCTTTTGTGTGGTTCTTCTGTTTATCGGTGAGTTTATTAGTGGAGGCAAAGGGGTGTCAGAATGTCTCTTCTCTTCTATGGGGGCAGCTTGCTCCACAATCTTTGTTGGTGGGTTGGTGTTGTTGGCAGTTGTTTTCCAGGCTGTGCTCTGAGGCCAAGATTAATTTCTAGGTAATTTTTTAATAGTCAGTGTGTATCTCTACGTGCATGCACAGCACGATGGGCAACAGTATAGCTTTGCTCTCATATTTAAGCATTAGTTTAAACAGCAGTATTTTAACCAGCCCAGAGCTGCTGCAATGTTTTGATGCATAGGAGATAGTTTACAACAAATGGTATTAGGGCATCTCACTGCCGCAGAAGGCACTTAAAGTCTGAGACTCTGAGTGTCATTCCAGTGCTTAGTTCAGTGGAAGCCAGTATGCTTCAGATGAGCCTATTTATTCTCCTCTGGTAATGGCAAGATCCCTCCTGCTGATCTGTGTGGGGATAGCATGAAAGGAATAACAAAGAGCTGCTTGATCAAGGGGGGTGCAGTTTGTTTAGACAATGGGAAAACAAGCAGGAAGGCAGGCAGGCCCTCCCCCTCAAAAAGGTACACTTTGCTCCCAGCCAAAAGGAAGGGTGTGTATCCGGCCTGGACACTCCTCCCTGGGCTGGAATTCAGAAGGACGCACCTGCTGCTCTATTTCTTTCATACCTACAGCTGGTTCCCCACAAGTCCAGTGACCTGGCAGCCCAGCTCCGGACTTTTAAGGAACACATCAACACATGCACACACACGTGCACATTCACGCAGTCTTACGTGTTTTGCAGGATAAAACATGTCATCCTTTTCTATTCCAGATAAACTAACATATCCCTCCCAACACCAACCATTGTGCCGAGTGTAGAGTAACAGTAAGTTAGCCCACCGCTTTGTGAAACAAAGCCCTCCATTTGAAGTATCTATTTTTTCAAGCTAAATACAGAAAAAAAGAGTAAAGCCAACCTAGTCACAAATATCTGTCCTTATTAAAGGGTACACTGCACACACTCTTCAGAAATGCAACTGCCAGTTTGACTAACCAAATCCTTTCGAGTTGCTTCTGACACAGCTACGTGGAGACTTGGATCTCCATCCTTTCCAGGCACACAGCTCTACTTAGTTACTGCACGTCACCTCCAGAACAGCAGCCCATTAGGCCGGTAAAGACATACCCCCACATGGTTTGGTACACAGCTATTAAGATCATGAAATATCCAGTAATGATTGTCCAGATTAAATGGATAACTGATAGAAGGGAGCAGGAATTTAGGAGGAGGGAGATGGGGATACAGGGGTGGAAAAAAAAACACCACAAAAAAACCCGGCAAAAAACCAGGCTTTGTTCATTCTGCTGCTTACCGAACAACTTGGAGGAGACACAGGGTTACTCTGCAGCAATTGCTCCTACATCATGAAGTAATATCCTTTGCTTCTCTTTCCAGTTACCGTTCTGCTGCTTATGATCATTGCATGCAGTTGTTGCTGCTATAGCTGCTGTAGCTGCGATGGACGTCCTGACCATAGACGTAGGAAGATCCAGGTCCGCCCAATTGCCCATTCATGAAGTGCAACAAGAGATGACACAACCTACTATCAAGGACATGCGTGGACATCAGGATTCAGTCCTATGGGAATGACTTTCTACACTAGCTCACTGAAAATGGCAGTAACAATATTAATTAATATGATTCAGAGGACCAGAAATCACAGCATGGAATTCCTTCTTTCTGTGACAGCTACTACTGGGCTCCCTGGTGTGACCAGAAAGGTAAAGCTACTTTACCATCACTGTCTCCCTCTTCTGGGATGGGGTGGGGGTGCATGGACACATGCTGCTGAGAAAACAGACCCGCTTTCCCAATGACAGCCCTGCAGTTGGGCCAGCCAAGGATTCCTTTTGTGAGCATGGAGCCACAGACCAAAGCAGAGAACACGTACACCGCCACATACTAGGCAGCGCCTACTTTCTTCACAAGTGGCTAATCCAGAAGGACGGTGCTGGGCGCTAGCAGAACCCACTGACATCACTGGGAGGTCCACATGTCAGTACATCTTGGATCAAGCCCAAACCTGCTCTCTCAAAAGCTACCTGCAACAAATAAGTTTAGCTGAGATATCTGCCAAAACCAACAAATCGTGGGCCTTCTGATCCAGATGTGCCAGCTGAGGCTCTGAGTACAGCTGGTAACAAAGGCTCCCCGATTTATTTCATCCGTGTTGCAATGATGTAAAATTGCCAAAGAGAAAAATCAGATCATGTGCAATACCATCTGTAAATGGAAAGATGAAAGCAAAAGGGAAAAACTCACCAATGCTACGGCTTAATTTGATCATTCTGCTGCTGAACGTGCACCCTCCCCAACCTCCATGTGGTTCTGCTCTTCTGCTTATTGCAGGTAAATGGTTCTTACAGAGCATTGGAGTTACAGGAGATGAACAAATCCCTATCCTTACTTGAAGGACCTGTGTGCCTGACTCCCTGCACTGTGTGCAGTTTATTTTAGTGGACATAAACATTATGCCTAAGGTATGTTTATTAGCATACACAAAGGCACTTCAGAGAAGTGACATACAGTATGGTAACCGTCACTTCAGGGTATACATGCAGCAGTTGACAGCGGGCATTGTGACAAAGCAGAGCCAAGAATGGGTTGTATGGCTGAAGTTAACAAGCGCAAATAAATCCCTTTTCCATGCTGCAGCCACTGTGTATGTTTGGTTTACAAGTTCAGTGAACTTCAGAAAGGGATTTATGTAAGTACGAGGCTATGGCGCAGGCCATGACTTTCGTAACTGGGACAGCCAAACGGAAGACCATCATACTGCACCTAACTCTGTAAGCCACTGGTCTTTCAGCCCCAAATGTGAAACCAACCACCTTTATGAGAAGGCATAAAAAGTTACGTCCATATAGATAAGTCAGCTTCTACTCTTGTATTCCAACTGCTAAGTGTAGAGGAGTCAAAGGGATTACACACGTACATACCACAGCCGACATCTAACTAGAGAGAAAAGAATCATCAGGCTTTTAACAGTGGGCTCTTAAATATTCTTCACGCTTCAGAAGGGACAAAAAAATGAAAACTTTGTAAAGAAACCTCTTTTCTCTGATGCCTGCACCCAAATTAGTAAAAAGCACATCAGTAGCTTCTCATGTATTTAATGCACTTTAATTTTTTCAAAGAAACTAGATTTAGGTATTTTGCATTTTTGTACTGCTGCACATTGGAATATATCTGCAGCCAGCAACACAGAGAATAGTCTAAAAATTAAGAAAGAAAAATGCCTCAAACTACCAGTGTTACTTTTAAATTAATAAAAAGAAAATCTTTCCAGCAGATGAGGATGTTCCTTAGAAAGTATTTGAGCCCCAACTTGACAACTGCCAACAGAACGCTGTGCTAGAATGAGGTACTGCATGTACAGTTACGCTGACTAACAAAGTGCTGGGCTTTATTACGCTGTCCCAAAGCTTTCACTCCCAGTCAGTATGTTAGGGTAGGATAAGCTCAAGCGTGGCATCAGGTTACTCTAACCAACATTCAGAGATGCATCACACTAACTTCTCTGTCAGATACGTCTTTGCTCATTTCACTTACAAACAAGCGTCAATCAAGGTGACATAGGAACTCTCAGAACTTCTTTTGCAGGAGACAGACTAAACAGACGTTTCTGTATCTAAGTTAAGTCACGAGACCTGTGAAAGAACAGAGCTTACTTTCTTTCCTAGCTTGTGCTAGACAGTGCCAGCTACAGGAATTAACAGAATCCCATTGAGAAATGTTTCAGCAGCATGGAACCAGTCTGTGCTAACAGTCAGGAGGAAGCTCAGCAGGCTGGAAACATACCAACAGACTGACAGGTTGCTGTCACTAGGATCAAGCTGCCAGGCCTTATCTCAACAGGAAAAGCTACAAATACATGTTGCCCAGTGGTGGTAAAAGTTAAACCACTGACGGATACCAGGCAGGGGGACGAGAAATGTCTCCTGTCTTATCTCTGCCAGTGTAAGTTCCTGAACTAGAAACAGAGAAGGAACACAGCACTGTTAAAAAAAGAGGAGGAGAGAAAATTAATCCATTCTCTAAAGAATTCAGGCTTTCTGGAGCAGAGGAACAGCCAGCCACATAGAGGAGGGATTCCCTGGACTGATTTCTACATACTTGACTGAACCTCATAGGCCTAATGTTCTGCTTTGTACCATTTTGTACCATTGTACTCAGCTGGACTATTCCTGTACTTGGTATTTAGATATGTCAGTTGCTTGCCTGGGCTGGGTTGGGTCTGCCGCCACCTTGCATGTAACAGATCAAGTTGGCCTGAAAGATGCCCAGCAAATCCCCAGCTTACTGCAGCTCTTCAGTTTCTGTTGACTAGAAACATGTCAGTCTCTAGGACCCCGGTTACCACTCACACAAGCTTTTGTATTGTTGGCTTCAATCATTACCCGCATAAAGGAACCTGAGCACTAGTGAGGATGGATCCTCTCTGTTTCAAAAAGCAGAGGGAGATTCAGAAGAGCACAAAGGCGAGAGTGCTTCAAACACAGCAACTTCTGTGCATGTTGTGAAAGCCTGAGTGAGCCTAGAAGGAACTGCCAGGGAAGACAGTTACTTTAGTCCTGATGATACAAGTGTTGAAATAGTTTCTTTCTCTGAGGAACCTAAAAGAGACAGTAAGACCAGCCTCTCCAGCAGAAGTAGTTGAAGTTTTACTGACGACTTAATGGAATAGCTTCTATTCTGTAACATCATCCCTCTTGTTTCAAAGTGATTTGCTTGGCTTGTGAAAAACAAGTTTCCTTTTATACACACGCAGTCTCACACACCACACCTCCTCCCATCTCTCTTCAGCACCATCCCTCTGGTCTTCTTCAGTTAGGAAAGCAACAGGGAGTCAGTTTTTGTGCAGCTAACAGTAGTGCAAGGCTCTGTAATGAGTTTATCCACTTAAACTGTCACAGTGAAGTTTGGAGGACAGTCTTGTTCACAGTCTCATTTTAGAAATGGCAGCCTCCTAATGCAGCTTACAATACAGATCCAGTCAGGATCCAGGAAAGAAAAGCCTCTTCACCACAACCTGTAGCCTTCCCCAGAGGACACAGTGGGCCTTTACAAGCACTGGAATAGGTACATAAGTGGGTAAAGCCATGGTGAGGAAGAAATGTCTGAGTGACAGCTGAACTAGGTCTTTTTAACTAGGCTCAAGGCCTTTGATGAGATTAGCCACACCTTTGCAGCAAAATCAGCTGTTAATCATTTACTGCAGTACAAACAGGTAACTTCCATGGTAGCTCTACAAGTCTCCAGGTGCAGTAAGGAGGTCCCTCACCACAAGCCAAGATATCTTGGAGGGGGTGCAGAGCAGGCACCAGAAGAAACACTACAAACACAACAGCTTCAGGTATTTATAAAACTGCATACAGCTTTCCTATTTCAAGAGACTGACTGTGGTCAGCAAAAGAGACAGGAACTTTCTAGGGTGTACAGTCACACAGGGTTTCTGCCTTTGGGTTTACAGAACTAGTATCTAGGCTGCCTCCTTTCTTAAGGGCAAAGGAAGCTATCCAGAACAGCTTTCGTGTCCTGTATGCCTGTTGGTTAGCGACTGGGCATGGTGATCTGCCATCATTCCAGAAAAAAAAGCATGAACTGAATATATTTGGCTGCTGAGAAGGAAAAAACACCTTGAGCAAACTGCAGTGTGAGCTTGTGCTCCTAGTCCAATGTGACTTGCTGAGGACAAAACATGCTTTACATGACTAATCCTCTTCCGTACAATATTAAAGGATATAGACATAAGCAAGTCAAACAAATTTTCAAAAATAACAAAAATCTCTTCCTGTATTATGTCTGTGCAGTCATATTTGAGAGAAAGTGTGAGAAACAATCCATCCTTTCCCCTGAGAAGCAAGGAAGCTTTAGTAAAACCACAAGATGCTAGCAAAGAGATGCTGGATGTTCTTTAGAAAGCTGATAGCCAAGTCATTATGCAAAGTATCAGTGAAAGAGCAAGTGTAGAAACTACTAAGATCCCAGTGTAAATTATTGCTGAACCCAAGTACTTCATGGGAGGAAAACTTATGCTTCTATTGCAGAGCAACAGAAAGCGTTACTAAAGCAAACTCTGTTAACAGGAGACTGTTTTTATATAACTAGACTATTCTAAGCCCTATGGGAGCAACAAGTTGTACATGAAGATCTTTGCTTTTTGTTGGTGGGGTTTTCTGTTTGTTTGTTTTTAAATAAGTGTTCGTTTTATCTCCAGTGTGTTCTCAGAGTTTAAGACCCCAACCCCCTTTTAGAGATCTTTCCAATGGTATCAAGCAAGTTCTCCCACTGAATACTTGTCTTTCATGTATAGGCTGTACAGTTGACAGAGATGAAGGGTTCATACCGAATATGCTGGGAGAGACACTATATTATATTATTAAAAATACTGATAACCTAGGATTAAAATAGATAGCAACTGCCAAAATCTTGTAAAGCCAGAAGCTTTCCTCTTTACATCTCCGTAGATCTGACTGTGAAACTGGCCTCAAGCTATCTTTCTTCTGTTTTATGCTCCCATTTCTGTGAAGGGTGACTCTCCCTTTTGGAAGAGCGATGCCTGCAGGCACAGACAGCATGCATGCCTATACTGGTTTCGGGACTGTGGCTCAGAGCATAGAGAGGATACACCAACATCTGATGTTGTTCTTGTCTACCTCCAGCAGGGTGGAAGCCAGCATGTCATCAGTGCAAGAGGCATCCTCAGTTCTGGAAGACCTAAAGAGACTGATTGTAACAAGTGACTGGGCTCTTGGAGGGCTAGTGGTGATTGGCACCTTCTGTCTTGTTTTTGTTGCTCTCCTCTTATTTGCTGCCATCTTTGGGTGCTGCTCATCTCCAAGGCACAAACAGTCATGCATAAACAGCAAAGATGAGACACAGTACTTGGAGCCCTGCAGCTAAGCAAGAATCAGCCCAGCTACAACCTGATTGTGTTATTCATATTTCATATTCATGTTTCTCCTCATGCAACTTTCCTGCATCAAGAGCAATGCACCAATGCCAACAAGTTGTTCTGCAAGTCCACAGCAAACTCAATACGTAAGGTTACCTGTATTCAGGAACTGCATGACTAGCGAAATACCAAAGTCATCTCATCTCTGCCCAATTTTCATCTTTCAAGCAAAACCACTGTTTAAAGGTAGCAAATGGTCAACCACCACCTAAAACTGATAAAGATGTCTTCCACTGCTGCAGTTACGTGGGGTTTTTTTCCATCTTCCAAATGGGAAACAGGAAACTGACCAGCGAAAGCTTTGTCTAAACCCACTCTCTAAAAGCAGCTTATACCATTGTTCTCCTGTCATACTCAGACAATAGCCTAAATATACTATGCAAAACTTGCTTGCCAGCATACAAGTCTGTCTTTATTTGTTCTTATTTAGAACCTTGCAAGGTCAGATTTTCAGGTTTGCTTTCACTGTTTGGATAGTGAATAGAACTGTTTTAATTCAAAATGTAAAAAAGAAATGCAACATGGTGTTCCTTTACATAGCATTTTAGACTCCTGTACAGTCATGAGCAGGGAAGCCAGTCAGTGGCACTACAATATGCAACTCTGGGATACATATGGGATGTTATACAGTAGGAAGAATATATCAAGCTGGGGGAGGGAAGAAAAAGTATGGGAGATGTGATTTCTAATTAGGTCAGTGATATGCCCTTACAGAAATCTCTTTTTTGTGTACCCAGTGAAATCCTATTTCCATTGCCATTCATCTGAGAAAAGGAGAATGGTTTCTCTCTGTCCTTGCTCGGTTATTACCTTACTGCTGCAATGCAACTCTAGAGAAGGTCCTCACTTCAGATCGCAGTCAGGCTCTTTACAGCGTGCATGAAGTGGGAGATGCTGTTAAGATGGTTACATGGAGTCTAGCTTATGCCCTCACAGAGACGCCACCCTGGAATGTCCTTGTGCAAGGTTAGTTTAGTGATCCCAGTCCAGTTCTTAGGGCACTAGTGTCCATTCCAACAAATGACTGTCATGCCTAACTCTACTGATAACCAGCTTAGGAATCGAGGAGAAATAGGTATCAAGACAAGTCCTTCTGAGGTTAGCATCTAACCAGATAAATACAGCTGCCTTAGACTATACAAAACCCAGACACAAACAGCCATCTGGCCACTCTTGCTGTGAGCTGGTAACACACACCAGAAGGAGCAGAGCCAAGTAAGTAAATCAAACTCTTATAGCAAGAAGCCTCCTAGTAGGTAATTCCCAGAAGCACCTTGACTTTGAGCAAAGAAGTGCTCCTTCAAGTGCCCCAGGACTCAATGTTGTACTTCAGTACAAGCAAGACTTGCCCAGAGCAACCCCATAAAAACAGGCTTTGTTTACCAGACATGACCACAAGGAGAGAACATGCTCACCAAGGCATCAGAAAAGAAGCATGTGTGCATTCACCCTGAAAAAGTTGCTCTAGACACAGGTGTGAAAAGTGAAATAAAATGCAGACTTGAAAGCAAGACACATGTTGACCATTTTCAGTTGGTGAGCACGTACTGTTCTCTTACTGGCAAAATTATAGCTTTGATGTCTTACCCAGCATACAATAGCAATTAGTACAATTACAGCTTACAAGTCATGAACTAAACCTGAACAATGCACGTTGCGGTTGCTAGTCTGCATTTAGATTGGGCACGTCCATAATTTGGGCCTGTTTCTGAAACATTCTAAGCACCATCAGCTCCTTCTAAGGTCAATGAGAATCACAGATACCTAGTACTTTGCAGAGTGGAGCCCCTGAGATTTAGAGAAACATTAAATCTAAATGCTTCCATCCCATGCTGATCAGGCTGTCTGTGTCCTTAGAAGAGAGATAATGTAGTGAAGGAGGAAAGAGTCAAAACACAAGCAAATACAACTAAGTCAACCCATCGTCAAAGACAGAACATAGTAAAATTCATAGCCAGAGGAGTTATAGTTTAACATCACCATGTCACTTGGTCAGGCTCCAAAACCAACATCTCAGTTAACTCAAAGGTGAGAGTGAGTGAGAGATGTCTCAGGGACACCCTCCTCAGTCCAGACAGGAAAAATATCAAGCGATTCATTCAGTATTTTCTTTTTACTGGACATTCAAGATCTCAGCCATAACAGTGCCTCGGAGGGAACAGGGCATGGTTTCCCCAATATTAAACAGTGTTTGAAAGAAGTGCACTCACCCCAGCTCCTCACAGAAGTTCACAATGGCATCAAAAGCTGTCATCACAGCTTTGTCAGATTCTTTTAAGGTGCCTTTTTTTTCCTGAAAGTAGAAGGGACAATAGCTATAGTCTTCAATTTAAATATAAACAGGTTAAGAAACTCTAGCGATGACCAGATCCAACCCTTCTAATCAATATGGCAAACAGGTACAGACATCACCCTGTCTCTGCTCCACACTTCTGCTCACCCATGCCTCTCTAACAGAGCTGGAGCTGGGTCTGGTAACCCTTTCCCTTCCTGCTTCACTCCCTTCTGCTCTCCCTTGAAACAGGGCTACAGGCAGCTGTAGACCCAGAAAAACTCATTTCATCTTTGCTTATTCAGAGGTCACCGCAGGCAAACCAGATCAGAGCAAAAGCAGCATATCTAGGCAGCTGAATACTATTCTGCAGATCTTACTTGGATGTTGGAGAGCTCCTTCTTGATCAGGAAGCTGACTTGATCCCGGTCATTCCTTGAGTAATAGAGGCGGCAGCAGGATGGCTTCCCATCTCTCCCAGCTCTGCCAGACTCTTGGTAATATCCAGCCATTGACTTAGCAATGTTCCAATGGGCAACAAATCTGCATGTGATAAGACAACAGGAAACATAAGGCTACAGATTCTCAGATCACCACATACACGATTGTGGTGTTTGTGGATATCATCAACAGTAAAAAATAGGGCAGCAAAAGCATAAAAGACAGAGGATTTAGCAGAGCAAGGGATTTTGCACGCAGAAATTTCAGCCCTCAACACGAGACACAAGGAAAGCAGTAGAGCTATAAGAAAACAAATGCATCTGAACCATACGTGAGCAGGATGTCACTCCAAATGGACAGAAAAGAATGAGCACGTGAATATCCCAAACGTGCATACAATTGTACGGCTATGAAGACTGAGATTAAGAACATTGATTTAAGGAGTTTGGGAGACTTTAGCAAAAAATACAGCATAAATAAAGAAGTCCTACTTATTTTGTGGAATACAATTTGAACATTACAGAACACATTTTGAAATACTCAATTTTAAAAAAGACACTTCTTTGCCAGCAAAGTCTGCATGGGAAATTCTGTCTCGCCAAACTCACTTGTAGATGAAGGCATCCTTCCTAGCCAGCAAATATGACTGTAGAATCATTACTAAACTTCATGTAATCTGTGAAGGAAGGTTTTCAACACACCACTGCAAGACTGCTTTAAACTTGCTTGTACCTGACTATTCAGCAATTCAGCTTATACCTGTGTTGAGAGGATTTTACAGTACAGTAACGCTGCCAATATTTTAAATACGAGTCTGCCTCAAAACCATCATGTCCCAGAGGCAGGTATGATGCATATGGGTGTGGCAAAAAATTAAATGACAAAAGCAAGCAAACATGCTTCTTCAAACACAAACACTCCAGGAACAGGCCAGGCAGGAAGCATCAGAGGCCTACACCTTTAATCCCTATCAGGAAGTTTACTGAAGGAATCAATAAATAATCTCAAACAAAACTGAATTAGCAGTGAAGAGAAAAGAGCAGATTCCATCAGAAAAAGAAACACCTCTGTTTTCCCTTTTGTCCAGAAGAGTCACCTCCAGAACTTGTCAGACCTGATCTTACATGATAACATATGCATGAATACTCAGAACTCCGCTGAGACAGAGTGAAGGCTAAGCAGTAGTGCCTTGTTGCCTGGGCTCGGGTATCAAGTCCTTTAAACTACTAAAAAACATCCTGTAAAGAGTCATTTTAACCCCATTCTTTGGAAACCAACCATATTACAAGCATATTTCAGCTATATTTCACACTCAGTCAGCCCTATGCATTTCAGTTACTCTTTGCCTATTTTAATGACTACTGTACTGAACAGGGCAGTGTGGTTTCAGCAGGACATTAATTCATGCTGCTAGCCCAGGAGACTTCTCATTTCTCCATTCGGTAACATGCATCAAACAGTAAAATAGTCTGTCACTGCTATGGGATCCTGTTATCTGGCAGCACAGTGACACAGACAGAAGTTGAACTGCCAGTTGTGAACTGATGTGATTGTCTCAGTGATGTTCTGCCCCTCTCCCACAGTGTTCAGAGCAATTACTTTATGTGGATTTTAGAGTAAAGATCAGGTCTGTGTGGGGTGTTGTCTGAGCTGCACCTGAGTTATCCCTCTATGAAGTGATCACAGCTCACAATACTAACTCAGCACAGCTATATTGTGGTGCAGGAATTCTACCACCACAAAGCAATTATGGTGACAGTTTTAAAAGTCCCAGAGGAACAGCAATTGAAAACATATGCAAAGTTTCTGTCCTTGGACTAGAGCTGTATTTTTTATATGGTTATTGCCATTTGTGAACTGCAATTTTTCCCCCATTGCATTGCAAAAAGAAATCTCTAAAAAAAGCTGGCTCTGTCTATTTTAGTAGAGAGTGTATGAGTTATTTTAGGTGCAAGTTTTCTTCCCACTGCTTTTTAACAGCAACTACTGCACTAAGAGAAGTGAAAGGGACAGCTGTGATTGCACTGAGATGGCTCTTTTTGAAACCCTGGAGGGTGTGGCAAGAAACAAGCATTCCTCCAATTTTCTTGAAGATAACTGGCAAAGAGAAGCTCTGGGGCCTTGTATTTAGTTTCTTTACAAAACCCTTCCAGGTTTGTTTTTGCTGCTTCTAAGATAAAAAAACTCCAGCTCTGTTTTTGTGGGGTTTAGCAAGTGTTCATCAGGCATTTTAGTCAAGTGTATCAGATAACAGAGAGACTGAGGCTGTCTCTTTCCACTGTTCAGGTTTCAGGCTCTGGTGGTGCACAACACAGCCTCACACACCTGACGTTTGCTTTGTCTACTCCCATTCCAAAACTGATGGTTGCAACAATAACTGGGATCTTCTCTTCCATCCATTCATTCTGGATTGAAGTCCTGTCAGCTGCCTTGAGTCCTGGGAAGAGAAAAAGAGGGAAGGAAGCAACAACAACAACAAAAAACCCCAGTAACAACAAAAAAAACCCAAAAGGAAAAGAAAAGAAACGAGGATTTTCTTCCTCCTCCATTCCCCCATTGTGAGCCAACCCCCTCACTAAGACTGATGGACTGATGTACACACTCCTCTCTGCCCGTGTTTAAATTGGCCTGCGATCAAGCAGAAGCCAGCAGCAGCTGTTTCTATTCCAAAGAGAAAAAATTCAGATCTCTCCTGGGATAAAAGCAGTTGTTATATTTAGGCCATGCAAGATCCAACAAAACCAACAGTTCTGGAGTGAAGGGAACACCATTCTGTGGAAGGCCACACACTTACCTCACAGACCTGACGCGTGAGCATCAGACACATTGCAGACCATGCCTAGAAAGCTGTTTTCTAGGTAGCCCCAACCCAGGCCTTAAAGGTGGTACCGTTCAGTTCTACCAGCTACTGAGAGATGCAGATGCAGCTTCCAATACCTGCGTGATATGCCTTGGCTTTCACTCCTCGGTAGCTCAATTCAATAGCCAGCTGGTCACACACATCCCTCATCCTGCAGTACACAATGCCACAACCGGAGTACACCTGGGCAGACAGGAGAGAAAGTCCATGACAGTGTCTGAAGCAAATCAACAAAGCTGCCGTCATTAGTATGGTGGAGACAGGAGGGATGCCTAAAGCTCATCTCTTCTCCAAACTGATTCCCCAGCAACCGAAAGATACTGTTGCAGCACAAAAGTAAATCAGACATAAAGAGAGTTTCCTTACAAGTCCTACAAGGCCTAATGTTGAACAAATACGGTCCCCCAATCCTCTCCCAGTGGGCACAAGGCAAGAAGCAGTCTCCCTCCACCTTACAGATAAACTCAAGTGCAGAGGCTATAACCGAGTTGCTGAGCAATATTTTGGGAATTAGTGTTAGAGCAGGAGATTCAATACAACACTCCAAATGCTTCTTTTCATCCTTGCCGCACTAGAAGAGCGGAACACAATCAAACCTACAATGATCACCTGGGACACGACAAACCAAGACAGAAATGCTAGTCGCATATTCCTAACCCATTTTCTTTTAGACCAGCTCCTTTCTGAGAATACCTCTGAAAGGAACGCAGCCTTCACAGTCTACCTGCTTTACAGGAACTAAAAAACATATGTGGGCACTTTGCTTCCAGGGACCTCCCTCCTTCCCTGCCACAGACCTGTTGGGGCCATACCAACCACTGGAAGGTCAGTGACCATTAAGGTAGATTTTGTTCAGTTTAGCCTTCTTCCCCAAATGTAAAACCTACCCCAGTGGTGTTCTTCACTTCAAGCGCCTTCAGACAGAAATCCTTCAAGTTGGTGTATGGATCAGTCAAGAGCTCTTTGAACTGCACATCATAAAACAAGTTAGATCTGAAGCAAGGAGTCTTAAATGTGGAAAGTGGCTGCTTTAGCTTAAGCGCTGCCACAATGTCCTCCTGGACCTGTTTGGTGGCAGTGGCAGTCAAGGCAACACATGGTGTACTGGGTATGCGAGTGCGCAAGGTGCCGAGCCGTAGGTAGTCAGGTCGGAAATCATGTCCCCACTGGGAGACGCAGTGCGCTTCATCGATTATCAGGTAGGACAAAAGGTTTCGGGACACCAGAGAGTTCAGGGTAGGCTGGAAGGAAGAGGCGGCTGCCATCTCTGGGGTGATGTACAGGAGCTTTACTTGGGGCTTCTCACTTGCTAAGTCAGCCAGGATGGTCTTCTTTTCCTGGGCAGAAAGCTTGGAGTTCAGAGAGCAGGCTTTGATCTTCAGAGCCAGCAAGTGATCCACTTGATCCTAGAGTAAATACAAAATTAAAATTAAATGAAAAGCAAATGGAAATAAAGAAAGTCAACATCCCCAAGAAAGACTATTAGGGAGATCCAGGTGAGGCCCCAACTTCCACCCCCGGGATCGAGTCTCAGGACAACATACACCTACAGTGTGGGTATTCAGAACTTCAACTCTAGATGCCTTTATCTTCATCCGTCAGCATATCTGTCCAGCTCTTACATCCAACTGCATTTCTGTGCATCCACTCACTTTAAGACATCTTTTTGCTGCTAGGGAACACCAGCAGGGATCTGTGCAAAATAACTCATCGTAGCCACAGTGAGCTGAAACAAGCCACCAGCGTGTCTCAGGATTTACACTATCAAGACGTCACAGATGGAAATGAATACCACCACCCTACAATAACAAAGTGCATTTCATTCCAAAATAGCTAAAGGATGTTATAAACACAGCTGAGACAGGACAAAATACAATGATCACGCAAATCACCACTGCAACAGAACCAAGTCTGGATGAGAATCATGCCATGAAAACCAAGAAGAAAACATGGCATCACATCCAGATACGTCCAGATAAACACTGGGCATACAAATTCACCTCCCTATCCCTACACTGAGCTGTTCACTTGCATTTGACTAGCATATAACATTTCAGAAGATATGAATAGTCCTGAAAAATGGATATCATTATTTCACTGAATAACTGGTTTCAGTGATTGATTTAATATCCACTGTTTTCCATTCACAAAGTCAACTCTCAGCCTTCCCTATAATAAACTACACAGACTAAGCTCTTGAAGTTTGGCTACACTGAAATACATCATGATCATTGCAGGCATAGCCACCTCGTCTCAGGGCTCGATGAGAAGACCACCTGAAGGTTCACTCCAGCTCTATTCCCTAAGACTCACTGAGCCCTTCTGAACCTGTCACTGTGACACATTCTGCTTCACCTGTAAATCTCACAGCGGTAACTTTTTTAACATCCATTTCACTGATAAAATATTGCCTGTGATGGAGCTTAATTAGAAATCCTCTCACTTTGAATAAACTCACTGTTTATAACACCTTTCTGAGATGTATCACCAAGCCTGCTCTTAATTCTTCAAATGTATTACATTAAGACTGTAAAGTAGTTAAAAAAAACCAACAAACAAAACACCACCACAAAAACCAAAACAGCAGCCTACAACACCAGATATCATGCAATGTTAATCAGATGCTTTACAGAAGTCTAAGCAATGCTATAGCTGCTCTTAAAGGGAGGTGTTTCTCCCAACAGGTGATGAAACAACAGAAAGGGCAAAACACAGAAAAAAAAGGTCTCACAGATGAAAGTGCGCAAGGAGCAGCTGTGCTAAACCAGCTTCTTCCCATGACAGAAAGACTGACTGCAACAAAAAGACATTTTGATGCAGAACAAATTATGCCTTCAAAGGCAACTTCATCATTCCCGGAGTTATTACTTTATATGTAAAATGGCAGTTTTCTTGTGGGGAAAGATCCAGTTTGGCCCATTTAAGGTACTCTACTTTGCCGCTTCTGTATAGCGCATTGGAGGTAAAAGACAACTGGAGAAAATGGAGAAAGGCTCAGTTATAAAAACCACCAGGTTATTATTAAAGAAGAAAAACCTCCTTTTAGAGAACTGCGTAGTATCATACCAGAGTTACTCTGCTCTGCAGGTAAGTTGCAGTCTCTTCACCTGTCACCAGGGTAAGGAAAACACACCGAGACATCAAGATGAGAATCCAGAGGGAGACCAACAGCAGAGACTCATGGACAGAAAGACAAGAAGCAGCTGTACCTCCAGCGTCTCCCGACCCCCTTCACTGACTGCTTTTCCACAGCTAACAGGAGACAGTTACCTGAATCAGTGCAATCAGAGGTGAAATGACAATGGTGATGCCCACTGCCAGAACTGCAGGAAGCTGGTAGCACAAGGATTTCCCTGCCCCTGTGGGCATGCATACAAAGACATCCTTCTCGCCTGCAAAGACAACAGAAGAAAGCTCAAGGCTACTGAGTGGTGGCGAGTTCCCAGGGCTCTGTCTGGAGGGGTGGACACCATGGCTTATAATCTGTGAGAAACAGCATATGTGTGCATGTACCGTGTGGCGCACCAACAAAAGACACTTCATTTTCGGTTCTAAAAGCATAGCAATACTTAGTGTGCCTGTAATGGTTTCCTTCAAAGAATCTCTAATTGCTTTGTAAACATTTAGAAACAGCCTTACAAAAGTACCAGAAGATAGACAGAAACCAAGCAAAAGAGAAGTTAAACAAGTTATTCGTGCTAATTCTCTTCCAGACGAGCTGCTTTGACTCATCTTACAGACCTCCAGTTACCAAATTACCAGCCCCATGACAGATCTTTACCACATCCTCTTAAAGGTTGTCCCAGAAAGGTACCTCATAAGAAGTAAGAGTTGGAAATCTCAACCACATAGATAACATTGCGCAGTTAGTAACTGTCACGGCGCTAAGCAGTATCCACCTCAAGGCAGGGAGATGCCAGTGCATGCAATGTTAATAGGAAGAGACACCCTGCTGGCAGAACACCGATTTTGGCTGGTCTGTTGACAACAGCACATCTGCATAGCTGCTGGCGATAGATGAAAACTGTAACTATATCCTGAGTGCTGAGTTTGACACTGTTCTGATTCGCACTGTGAGACCTGTCAGGGATGCTGACAGTTGGCAGCTTGTATGCATGAGCTGCCTGTCCGACCAACAGCGGTAGGTTGGTGGATATGTTAACACCAGCAAAACATCTTTCTGATAATGGCCACATGATTCAGGTATGAACAATACCAGGAAACAAGAGTCTTCTACTGCCATCATCTCTAACACAAGGGCAGGTTTACTGTGAAAATATATAAATTTATAAACAGTTTGGACCTCATCTGACCATAAACATGCTGGCAGATGCCTCCAGGAGATACCAACAATACTGTACTTTAACATTTCCTATTTCCTGGTTGATGCAATAGTGGAGTTACAAAACAAATGCAGAGGAGAAGAGGCAGGGCAAAGCCGTGCTCAGAGAGCTTGTGTGCAGCACATGCTCATGCTCCTGTGCTGCTGAAATGATCTCAGAGCAGAAGAGTCCTCAGAGGACCAGGTGGTCCTGCCTAATCCAGGTGATGCATCTCCTCAAAACAGGTACGATACCAACTCATCACCCTCACAGGGAGATGGGAAACCAGACGTGTTTCACACCTTTCCGATGCTGAGCCTCACCTCTCGCCACAGTCATGGTCGCGTTTTCCTGCAGGGAAGTCTTGAAGGACTCAAACCTGAAGACGTTTCGCAGTGTTCTCCGGACCCTGCCTTCCAGGCCCAGGGGAGCCTCGCTACTCATCTTAGAGAAGCTGTGAACAGTGACAGGAACCAATGCTCAACCCGAACGCCGCCACCTTCCTCTGGCTGAGGCCTGCCCCATCTCCTTGCCACCTGCACGACCTCCCCCATGGCTGCCCTGCCAGGCTCACCACTTTTTTTAGCCCCTCCAGGATGCTATTCAGGCCTCCTCACTAGAGGGGACCCCAATATCGTTTATTCTGAGACAGGCCCCCGCTGAGGCCTCCCCATGGGGCACAGGCCGGGCACAGCGCGGGGCTGGGGAGGGCCACAGCAGTGTGTGGGGGAACCTCGCTGCCCCCCAAACCCGCCCGCACCCCGACATGGAGGGGGGGGCCGTGGGGGAAGGCGGGGTCCTTCTCAGTCACAGCCCCCCCTCCCCAGGCGGAGTGTATCCTTCCGCCACCTCATGTCCCGGCGCCCCCTCGCCACAGCCGTACCCCTCGCCCCGGCCCCCACCCTCTCGCAGTTGGTCAGGATTCGGCAGATGCTGTCGCGGCGCGCGCGATGACGTCAGAAACAGCTCTTAAAGGACCAGCCCCTCCCCCGCTATAAACAAGCCGCGCACCTTTTATCACTCTCCCTCCCCCATAGAAACCCTGCTGCGCCTCGCTGAGGGGTTTTCTTCTCTCGCTGTGCGTGGACGCCGGAGCCCTCCCGGTTTAACGTGAGCCCGCCTAAGGCGGAAGAAGGCGGGCGGTGTTGCTATGGCGACAGTGCTGCGCGCGTCATCTTTGCGCGCCGGAAGCTCGCCGCGGCGGAGGTGGAAGATGGCGGCGGCCAAGCGGAGTGTCCTTTCCTCGTTGGCCGTTTATGCTGAGGATTCGGACCCGGAGTCGGACAGCGAGGCTGGGACGGCGGGAAGCGATGGGGGAGCAGCTACGGGTGAGGGCAGGGAGGGGGCTGGGGAAGGCGCCGGGCCGCGCGGGGGCAGTCTGCCCCGGCCCGCTGCCTTCCCCTCAGTGAGGGGAAGGCCCCACTCGTTGCCATCTCTCCTTTCCCCATGGTTTTCCTTTTCTCTTCTTCTTTAGGAGAGAAAGGAGGCCTCGTCTCGGTTGGGTACGGAGACGACGACTTCACCCGCCTGGATGGGGACGAGGATGGGTATGAGGAAGAGGATGATGAGAACAGCAGGCAGTCAGTAAGTACCTCTCTGTGCCAAGAGTTTGTGTTGACCACTTTCACGTGTTGCAGAGGCTTTTCTTTCTCCAAAGAAAGCCCCTGAGTGGCAACCCATGACGGAGCCTGGAAAAGCTGACTCCTAGCGTGGATTTCGGCACTCTCCAAATACTTCTGTTCACTTTGTTTTCAAGTAGAAAGCATTTGTTTGAAACCCATCAGCAGCTTGGCACAGCTCGTGTTGTTTGTTACTAACTGTCTTGATGCCGTTTGACTCTTCTGGGGAAAAAGGCTGGTAGAAGTCACCAGCTGCACTAAATTATTCTTTAAGCGTAGCTGACATATATGAGAACCTCATAAAAGGAACACACTGTTGCATGATCAGCTGGAGGATTAAAAAGAGTACAGTTCTGTGATGTCTTAAATTATTCTTTTGTGTATAACTTAACCCACTCACTACATCAGGTTACCATAATGTAACAGTGTCCTGTCTAGCTGTGAGTGGCTTTTGTTTGTCATAGGTGCATGGCATGTGTATAACATCACCTAAATATTGAGACAGGGCATGTAGCTCACTGTCTGAGTGCAGCTGTAATACACAAAAGGATATACAGTTCTGTTATGTGTCTATAAGAGCAAAACGATAAGTTTTGGGGGACTGGGGAGTGAGGTTCTTGTTGCCTTTCTTTCTCATCCACCTTTATCTTACCACCACATTAAGAATATGTTACCTTGTCCCTGCTGTAGTGTTTTGGCTATTCGGTAGAGGAAAGAAACAGGGTTATGTTACTATAACTTTTCCTCATTGAAGTCTACTTTGTGCTCATTAGATCAGTCTCTTATGAGACACTCACTGTTTCTGCCATCCGTTTTCCCAAGTAGCAGACAAGAAATTTGTCTGTCTCTTGTTCTCGCTTTTGGTTTTGTTCTGTTGCTGACTGGAGAATATGCAAGCAATAGCATTCAGGGTCTGCTCCTGGCCTCTGGCCAAGCAAAGTAATGATGTTTCTCTACTGCTTTAGTGATTCTTCTTTTTATATCCAAAACTTGTAGACGCTCCTTCAGTGAGATCTCTTTAGTTTGAAGAAAGTGGTAGGTGTGATCCAGATACTTGTCAAGATCAGCTGTGCTTAGTTTGCATTGACAAACAGGCAGATAAATGGAGTAGCCTTTATTGCATGCACAATTTCCAGTGCAGAGTGCAGCTGTCCGTCATCTAGGAGGTACAACTTGCCATCAAGTAATGGCAGTGGATCGAGTCACTCTTGTGTGTGAGCCAGTAGGTCTTGCATATGTTTGTGGTTACTGTACAGGCTTGCGCAGGTTACACATGTGCCTTCTCTCCAGTCTTGTTGCAGGAGAGCAATGCTTGTTTTTTTGCATTAAATATTCTTCGATGAGAATCAAGAGGTATGTTAATATTGCTTGTGCTAGTAGCTTACACTGGTTATGAGTTGGTTTTAGAAAGCAGTGCAAGCTGGACTGAGGTTGTCTTGGGCTTCTATCTAAACAACTCTGTGCTTGTGTAATCTACCTTAACAGTGACTGAAAAGCCTCTATCTTTTCAAAAGCAGTTCTCAGTGATGCTTCTTTGTTTGCTGATGATGTTTCAGAGATGTCCCCTGCTAGGTTAGGAGGTTTTGGGAGCTGTTTCAGTTACCTGTCTATAACACGAATGATTTAACCCATTGCTGCTCTGTTGAAAGTGACTTTTATCTTTATAATATAGGTGGGACTGTGGAGGGGAGAGGAATCTCATTTGTGATAAACACCAAGTTACTTGGTACTATGTTTTTTTCCTAGTTAACAAATACTTACTGTTATTAAACTTTGACAGTTAAGACTGAATTACTGGCATATGTGCATGTTTCAGAAAGGTAAGCTAGAGAGTAGCTGAAGTGAAGGAGTTTGATATCTCACTTCTGTGGGACATGCATGTTAATTCCAGCAATTAAAACTTACTGACGTTATTGTGTGGTCATGCTCTAGCTTGCCTTGCCAAAACTTGCTCGTGTGCTAATACTCTGAGGTGGGCATTTCGTTGTAAACTCTTCCTTTGAGCTGCATGTAATCATGTCACTTCTTTTTTGTTTTTCTTTTTGAAGCTGAAACACCAAGTTCTTGTTTTGGGGCCAAAGTTGAAATTTATGGCGAAGTTTGGAGGAAAAACCATTCTGCTGAGTAGTGTGAGCATGAAAAACATTTTCTGCTCCTCAAACTTGTTTTGAACCCAAAGTACGTATTTATGCCTAGGAACATAGGTAACTCGAGGATCCCCAGTGAAGTAGCTCATAGGGCAGTAGAACAGTAGGCTTACTTACCCGTTCGGACCAAAGCTAGAGCTTATTTCTCATGCAGCATAGAATTTTATGCAAGGCTGAGTTCAGTATTTTAAGCTCTTGCAGGGCAGAAATTTGCCCAGTTCTTTCATTTATTTCTGGGTAGAAATAAAACCTGAATGGAGTCTGTTAACTAAAACAGCGAAATTTGTTAGTGGTTCCCTTCAGTGCAAGTTCACATCATCTGCAAACAAGGCTACGACAGCGCTACACAAATAAGAAAGATGCGGTGTCAGCTGGTATCACTGGATCTTTGGAACTTGGTGCCAGGCCAGACCCTCACCAAGCCTGCATGTTTGGTTGGATGGCAGGCCAGCTGTGTGTCCTGTGTGTGTTGCTGATGTATGCTTGGGAGTATAACAGGTCTCGCAAGTGCTGCTTTTTCTGTGAGTACTGCTAAGTGGGGGCAAATGCAAAAAGCCCCCCTGCCAACTGGAAGAGACAGAATTATCAAATGACAAATGCTTTTTTCCCCCCACTTCTTTTGCTTTGTATTGTCTAGTTCTGAGTGTTCAAGAGCAGCACGAGTTTTGCAGGGGACATCTGCTACTGAGTGATGCTTTTGTCTAAAAAAAAAAAAAAAACCACCAAAAAAAACCCCAAACAAAAAAAACCCCACCAAACAAATCCAAACCCAAACAAACACTTCTTTCCCTGACTGTAGGGCTTGTTTTCTGGTCCTGAATGGGTGGGGCAAAGCTGACTTCTGTGGAAAGGGTCTTGGACTACTGCTGGGCTGCTGAATGCAAGCCCTTTGCTGTAAGTGCAGTTACTTGCCAGGCCTGCTCTTTAAGCTTAATCCTGTAAATTCTTGTCTTGTAGGAAGATGACGATTCAGAGACTGAAAAACCTGAGGCTGGTGACCTAAAGGTATTTGGAAGTGTGGTATGGTGGTGGGGGGGAAGCTCAGTTCAAAAGGAGTAAGTCTTAACAGCATGGCTTGGTGTTCGTTTGTGATATTCCGTAGCTAGTTTCATACTTTCCTTTTTGTAGCTGTAATGTGGTTTGTTTTTTTTTTTTTTTTTAACTTTAATTCTGGCTTCTGCCAAAGGTAGTTAACCAGTTAGGCTACGGGCTGAGTCACGATCAAGACCTGCATTCATGAACTTAGTCATCTTGTGCCTTAGGTCTGAGGGAGGTTTTCTGACAGCATCTCACCTATTTTGCAGTGGTCTGGGAGAGGTAGTATTCAGTACAGAATTCTCTTATGACCAGTGTTAGTTGGAATACTTTCTTTGTTTAGAACAACTTGATGAATAAATGATCTTATGCTCCTAGAGGTCATGAAATATGTCAAAATCAATTCAGTTGTCTCCAGCTGCCTTTCTGTCCATCTGAACGAAGCTGTTTTGTAAAGGTTGTATTTAAAATTCAAAAAGTGAAATAAGATGCCCAGATGATAGCTATCATAAACAGTGGAAGTCATCTTTATCTTGGGATTACATCTTATTTCTGCTGAAGAACAGGTGTTTAACAGCACATAGGAACATACATCAGGCTAAAAGCTGGCAGACAGACAAAGGGCCAAATCCATTTGAAACTCTATAGAGAATCGTGCTCAAATTTCTGTGCTAGTAGAATTCTCCATGCAATATAAACAGTCTTGTGGGATATCAAGTGAATGACAATTGCAAGGGTCTTTATTTTATCCAATAACTTCCACAAGGATGCAGACAGTCTCTAAGCCCTGCTAAGGAAACCAGAGGGCGGTGCTGCAAACTGAAACACTGTAGAGCGTTTGAATTAGCACAGGGCTTTTATTGTACAAGATGAAGGCAAATGAATGTGTTTAGCTATTGTGCTTAAATGAGTTTTACAGCAGCACCTTCTTCCAGTGCCCACAATATTTTTATGGGTTTATGATGATACATAGTTGAAAATCTTGGCAGCTGTACTGCAGCTGAAGTCTCTTGCGTCAGTGTGTGGAATACCATTAATGCCTTTGGCTTACAGGTAGGAGGCGCTTGGAAATGGAATGTATTGTCTCCTTTCCTTGTTGCAGGAAAAATAAATTACGTTTTTGAGAGGAAAAGGTAATCTCCCACTCTTAATCCTTTTTCTACTTATAAATTTTTGCCATTGTGGCTGGTAAGCATGCTAGCAAGATGTTTCTGTAAAAACTGCTGGATTCAAATGTGTACTGTGAAAGAATACATGAGTTTTCCTTAAGAGAACTACATTGTACATTATCACCACCTCTGTAGTAGGGCTGCGTTGCAACTGTATGCATTTCTGACTCCTCTAACAGGGCTCTAGTACTTCAGGGCAATGGAGAAAGTATCTGGCAAAGAGAGAACAAAATCAGACTATAGTAGCTCTTGTCTTTGGAATGCTGCATTACAGAATTCTTACCACTGAATTGTGTGGCTACCACTTTAATATGTTGCTGACATTTCATGTTGGCTCATTTAAAAAGCCTTTTGATTTCAGTGAGTTCTACATGCTACTGTCCAAGTGCATTTTGCCATTCTGAAGCAGAGCTACACACAGCCATGGAGCAGTGTTTGAGCTTCAGTGGGGAAGCAAGCAACACTTGAATGTATTAAAAGCAGTTGGTATCTTGGGTACACTCTGCAGTAGGAACTCTGCAAGAACTGAAAATGTAAATTAAAATAAAACTTAAAAAAAGAAAGGTAAAATGTAATTCCTAGCATGGCATGAAAGGTGAGGATTTGAGAAGACTGGCAGGGAGGCAAATGTGAACTTCAGCAGTTTCAGGCTTCCATGTCAGGCAATAGTCTCCTCTGGGCTTTTCTAGCTAAATAGCCAGCTAGCACTTGGGGGAGAGGTAGTAGCATGCCTTTGCTGTGCAGCATACTGCAAGGGATTCTGCTGTGCTGGTAACAGCAGACATGTTGCTGTACAGCATTCCGTGGGGCACTAACGGAGTTGCACTAGCCATGCTGTTAAGAAATTCACTCGGGATGGGGGGAGATAGAACATCATTGTAAAAGCAGTTTTACTTGGAGCAGTTGCAAATGTTTCCTATCCCCCTTTTCCACCAAGTGGCAGTGTTCTCCTCGTTCTTCCTCGTTGCTTTGAGCTTGCAGTATCTATGACAACTAGTGAGTAAGAGTTGTAGTTACTGTAAATCCAAAGTGCAGCAAAAAGTGAGGCACTTGATTATAAATTGCTAACACTTTCAAATAACTCTTTTGTTTTGTCCCAGCTAAGTGCTGTGGTTGTTCTTGCTCTGTCAGTTTCATTGTAAGATATCACAGACTTGGAAACATGTTTAAATAGATATCACAGGCCCTTTATATATGGTGAGGGCTTTTCCAGGGTCTGAATCTGACTGTACGCAGAAGGTGAATCCTTTAAAATGCATGAATGAGAGAAAACCATTGCAGTTCATCAGTTAATTGTAGTCTTTTCAAGCCCTGAATATGCATTCAGCGTTTTTCTCTGGGGTTTTGCCTCTTTGTACATATAGTGAATGAACTACTTTGAGGTTATATCTTGAATAATTGACCAGGACACTTGAGCCAGGTTGTGTGGAGAAGGAGTTCCCTCATTGCTGGTGTGTCCTGTGATTTGGCCTCGTTCTGCACTGGGATAGTACCAGATGCAAAACCTCCAGAAAATTCAGTTGGTGTCGGTTGTGGGTATACACTTGAGGAGACTGAAAGTGGGGAATGATGTGAAAACTGTCTGGTAAAGTGATGATGGAGAAAGTGGAATTTGGAGCCTGCCTCAAATAGCCCCACTGGGGAGATATTTTTCTACCCTACCTATGGTATTTATATTTATGTCAGGTTTTTATCTTGATTCCAGGGAGTATGCCTCTGTTATCTTGATGAAGGTGCATCTGTATGTTTGTACAGCCCTTGTTCCTCCCTAGAGGTGAAGTCAGTATAGAGGGCTAGATGGGACTGCAGCTTTCATGCTTTTTTTCTGCTGAGTAGCAAGTCAGAATAAGCTTTTCAAGTTCAAACACTGTGATGTCAAACTGCTGCTTTCTGTCTACCCTCAGAGAGAGATAGGTGGAGACTTTTCTATACACCTGTTTGGGGGAAAGGGTGTGCCAGGAGTAGAAGAATATTTAAGCTTCATCAGTCATCTGAAAGCATTCTTCCAGAGCAGACTTCTAGCCCATAGGATTTGCCCTTACTTAGCACCTGTGAACCAGTCCTGAACAGTGTGTGCTTGCAGCAAAAAGCAGAACCTCCCTCTTTAAGTAGCGAAGTCAGATACCTCGCATCCTGTAACTGCACTTTGAAGTGCTTCAGGCACTCATGGAAAACTGGAGATTTAAATTAGCTAAAACTAATTACTCTTCCAGATTTCACTCTGGATGGATGTGCTCAGGCTTTGGAACAGGACGTGCTTGTTAGGGACCCCTAAAGTGATTTTGGGCACTGCTTTTAAGTGAGCAGTCACCAATTGTAAAGAAGCATCTGTCTTAAAAGCGCTTCAGAAACGAAACCTTCTGCTTAGAAGGGAAAAGAAATGGTCAGTAGAAGCTGTTGGCAAAGGCATGGTGTTAAAAAGATGGAATCCCACAGCCTGGATGGGTTCTTTGTGTCCTTTCCTCAGATGATGGAGCTGTGGGTACAAAACAAAGGATGTTTTGGAAATGAGTCTTGTCATTTGGTGTTCTGCTGGCAGCATTGGTTTGGAATGACGAGGGTTAACGGGCTGTGCAGTGAGTGCAATTTGCTTGGGCTCTTGCCAGGAGCTGGCTATGGTTACAGCCTTGATGCAGTAACAAGATACAAGCCTTCAGAGCTCACTAAATGGACCAGCCCTGCAGGAAGAAGGAAAGTGAACCTTAAATGAAGTACTGACCCTGTGCTCTAAGTCTCACCTGGGGGGTTCTGTACTTCATGTTGTAGGGCTGGATTAATAACAGGTTGCAAGTGTTGATCAAGGAGAGAGCCCAGCCCTGCAGCTTGGTTCACTGGAGTTTTCATAGGGGGAAATCATTAACTCTTGAGCCTTGTTTGTGGTATCGGGACCAGCGGGTGCAGGAAAGCTGTTAAATATTGCCACTCCCTTGGCAAGTGAATGCCTGACACATGGTAACAGTTTTTCACAGCAGATGGCTACTTTGATGTTTTCTGGTTTTGTTTTAAGGGTCCCTACTGCATCCTTGTGGCATTGTATGGAGAGGCAGCCAAACTGCGATCCAGCAGAAGGGATACTCTGTTTCTAAGCATGTCTAAGTACCACCTTGTGATAAGCATCAACTCTTTATTATGTTTAGCTTTTATTGATCCAGCATACCTATAAAGTAATTTTACTGTGTTATGATGCGTAAGTGTGTACTAATACTTAGAGGCTTTTGACTGCAATGATTTTTTTATCTTGCCTGGCCCTTAACCTGTTTGTTTAAATACCAAAATTATCTTGATTTAAAGTAGAAGCAGTAAGTGCTAAGAACCAGTAAGTGGGTGGGGGTGTGTGCAGTAATGTTATCCCTGTAATTAACTCCTATTTTGATAAGGCATATTAATTTTTCTGAATTCAAAATACATTCATCAAGCTAGATTCTCAAAAGATGCTTGAACCTACTCAGTAACTTTCACCTCAAGTATACCTGTTTTGCTCTGAAGAAGAGGAAAAAGTGTGTTTGGAAAAAGTTGTATCATTAAAGCTCTGCTGTTCCACTTAGATATTCCACGGCAAGCTGTATAAAAGGAGCTGGCATTAGTGAGCTGTAGAAAATAATTTGCATCTTTTACTTTGGCGGTGGCAAATTATGAAGGTTGCTTAGGAAACGTCAGCCCTTGATGCTTTCAGTTGTTGAGAGGTAGTCTTAAAAATTCTATTTAGAATATGTTAAAGGTCATATAGCTGAAGAACACATATTAAAACTGCTGTTCTACCCAAAACCAGTGCACTCTGTGGTGGCTCAAGTGGCTGTGTATTAGTCGTCTTGCAGTGGCTGGATCTGGCAGGATATAACTGGTTTGTAAGAGTGTTGTAGAAAGGCACTCCCAATGTCTCATCAGAAACAAAAAAAATAAAATTCATTATGTTCTTTTTTTTCTGCCCCCCCGGGGGGGGGGGGGGGGGGGGGG
>JAVKLA010000002.1:30421147-30437298 GCA_034782735.1 Sagittarius serpentarius | reverse complement strand
GCCCCCCCGGCCCCCCCCCCCCCCCCCACTTTTTAGTGCTGTCAGGGTTAGTATTGGCCTCTGATAGGCAGAACTGGCAAAAGAGCAGCTGTATTTTTTTAAAATGGCCTTGTGTTATGCATGGCTGTGTTGCCTACCTCTTTGTAAACACTTTCAAAGCGTGAACTATGCAGTTTCAAGGGCTAGGGTTAAGGTTACATCTGTCTGTTTCCCACTCATTCCTTTGCCTGTGAGCACAGCCTGAAGGTGCCAGTGATAAGCACTGCAGTCTCGGATTCATCTTTTTCTGTATTCTAGCTTCCTTTTAATATAATAGTGTAAAATGCTGTCTGCATTTCCAACTTTACATATTTTTTTCCTTCATTTTAGGTTGGGCAGGCTGTTTTCCAGCGCTCCCTCAAGGGAACCAGGGAGTTTGGCAGTTTAGCAGTCAGCATTACATGCAGAGAGCCTTTAGGGGGAGTAGGGTTAACTCAGCTTGTAGTGCTGTCCCCTATGCTATTGTGCATAGATGTTAACACAGCTGATACCTGGTTCCCATTTTTTAACTAGGTGGTTGACCTTAGTTATTGCCAGAGAATATCAGTGGTGGTTAACCAGTTTTGCATGCAGGAAACAAAATAGCGTTTGGCATCTTTGATTATTTTGCTCCTTGCCCCATGGATTTCTGTGCCTTCAGCTCTGTCTGAGAGGGAGATAGATCACAGCATTGTTGGTCTCTGAAGCTGGCTTACCTACTTAATGCTGCTGGCTTCAATCCAGCTCTTGAGCTGCTTGGAAGATGAGACATGTCCATGGACATGCTTGTTCCTTCCTCCCCGCCAGGCATACATGCTGAGGCAGACTCTTCACTCCCTGCAGTACTAAATACCACAGATTATTGACACAGGTGTGGCTTGCCTTTCTCCAAAGGAAGAGCCAGGCTTTTTCTGTTTGTCTTTAAATTTGAAGACAGACCTTTCTGGAGCTGCTTCCCCTTGCATATTTCACCTGATAAAGGTCTTAAGTTCTTCAAGTCCAGTTCTGTTGTTGCAATTATTTCTGTCTGTTGTACTGAAATAGACTGTTCTGAATTTGCATGTCGGTGCGTGTCAGAGTGAGAGTCTGAACAGTCAGTACAGATGGAGGATTGCCTCAAATACCAACAAATATCTGAAAATAGCTTCTTCCAGCTTCCCCATTCTGGGTACAGAAGAACCAAAAGCTGCAAAAACTCCATGGGATCCATTCACGGAGGAGTGCATGTCCCAGTGAGGATACTTGCTTTTACACCTTGCTTCTACTGCAAACCATAAAGAAGAATTTTTAGTACTGTGTACTAGGGAAGAAAGCTTGTGCAAGAAGTTAGTTTTGTCAGCTCTCCTGAGCTGCTTTGAAGCTTAAGATTTCTTACAGCCCAGCTTCACCTTCTACTTGATTCTGCGCTGCAACAATCTGTAAAAAAAAAAAAATACAATCATCAAAGTAGCTTAACGCCTCAAGCCCTGTCATGTGGTGCTGGTGTTTCACCTCTGAATTCCTGTTTCGCTGTAGGAAGCAAGAGTGACTTGAAAGCAGAATTTATGGGCTCTGCAGAGCAAGGCGCGTCTCTGCAGACCATGGTGGCTTCAGATGGAGACTGCTGGGAGCTGTGCTACTGGCTGCACTCAGAGTGGCAGCCATTAACTGCCAGGGTGCTCGCACGGGCTGTGCAACCTTCTGTGCAGGCTCTTTTGCACGTTTACGCTACCGCGCCCTGGTTGGTGTCTGTGTTGTGGAGAGGCTGTACTCTGTAGTTTTGTAAAGCACGCGCACAGGGTGATGGACAAATGTTAAACTTGGAGGGCCTCTAGCACCGGAGGTGGAGAAGGAGAGAGAGGAGGCAGGCAGCAGAAGCAGGTAGCTTTGGGACCAGGGTGCTGTCGTAAGGCAGATGTTATTAACTGTACCTCCACTTGGAAAGCGAGACTGCTGGCACACAGGTCCTTGACTGGAAATTGCTTCTTACAAATAATCTTTGTCAAATATTGAGATAGCATGTCAGGTGAATGGAATCAAGTTTCAAAGACGCTATTTAAAGGCTTTTATGCTATGAATGCTTCCCTTCTAAAGCATTTTCTCACTGAAATGTTTTGCCAGACCTTGGTTGGGGGTTTTTGGTGTTTTTTCAATTAAATTGAAATGAAATGAAGGTGGATTTTTAGACTTAATTTAGCTTAAAAAGTAAAAGGCAGTGTCAGCTACATGTTATTTGTTTTGATAAGATGCTTAAGGAATGTCTCGGGAGTTGACTCTTTTCTGACTTGTTCTTCCTTCCCTTTTTATCTGTGACAATAATATTTCAAAATAGGTAGGTATGTACAGACTGTATGTAAATGTCACTGAAAGTTGTATGTATTGTTTTTTTCCTATAGTGGCTCATTTCTGAGCTGCTGTGCTTTTCTTAGTATCTAGATCACGGTCCATACAGTTTTTTTTCTTAGTTAAATTTCTTGTCCTGTACTGGGCACTTTGCCTGGAGATACGTAACAGAGCTGGCAAACAGGATATGGCTGTAGGAAATGGGCTTGTTTCAAGCTTTCTCTTGGGATTCTCCTCTCTCACAATACAAGAAAAAACAGGGGGGCATGAGGAATAAAAACACTGTATTTCTGTTCCCTTGCTTTCTCTTCCCAAGAATGCACTTGACACGCACTTTGTTTGCTGCCCTCAGCCTGGTAGCACAGCAACATCAGGCAGATTCGGTGAGCAAGAAATGAAATAGTTCTTGTCATGCACTTTTAATACTAAATGAGAAGTTTCTGGTGTTCTCTTCCCATAAGCACTTCTGATGATGTTCTTAGCAAGAACGTAATTGCTACCATGTTCATTTAGAAAAGAAAAGGAGAAAAAAAAAAAAAGCACATGATTCAGTATTTGCAGAGGTCTCTCTCTTGCTGCCTGCATATAAAAGTTTCACCTACTTGCTCTGGCAAGGCCATCTTTCAGCTTAGATAACTCTTCTAACAATTTATGCTAAGTTATAGAGTTTCTTTCCATTGTGCTCGGCCAAATGAAGCTGTTGATATGTTAGGACTATAGGAGATAGTCTGAATTGTAGAGAGGAAGAATAATTACAGAAACTTATTGCTGGCCCTTTCTCAGATGAGAGAAATCCACTGTAACAGCTATTGCAGCAGCAGGTCCCCTGGCTACTAGTGGAAGGACTGCACTGAAAAATTCTCTGCATTAATATTTTTGAACTAATCCACTAGCATGACAACAATGTGACTGGTCTATATATTTTGTGGCTGTCAGTTTAAATTGGTGTTAAATTTCTTTATGTGCAAGCAACCAGGTGAAATGGTTGGGCCAGAGAAGAAATTCTGCAATGCAAGAGTGTTCTTTCTGAAAAAAAGAGAAAAATGTTGTTGAGGGGTACTGTGGAAGCTTCCTACCTACTTTTTTTAATACTAACTGGAAGTCAGTGGAAAAATGAAGCTCTAGGGCTACGTTGCCTACAAGCCTGGGAATGCAACTGAGCAGTGGCAAAGCTGGCATCAACTTCTCCACTTCTTACAGTTTGCATCTTACTTAAAGCAAGCAGTTTCTGGTTTTGTGTCTTTTCTGCCTCCCTGTTCAACCATTTCTTCTTGTAGTTTGAAGTATGCCTGCACTAACATATGCAACTGCTTCTATGAGAAACTGATGGTTGAATTTGTACCTGTTGGTGACAGTTAATGCCAACAGTTATGTTCGATGTGAGCTTTGTACTGGGTTTACAGATCTTGTTTCAGGAAGGATTTAGCGAGCATTGTTGTAAGTCAGTCCATTCTTTCCATTAAATAAAACTGGAAAGGCTTGCCCAGAACAAACTTGAATTCATCGGTCTCAGATTCATATTGTTTTTGCTTCCTTCCTTTAATCTCTGTTCCACACTGTGAGGATTGTCTTTGGTTGTTTTTTATTTTCCATGGAACCTGAGCAAAGACTGTTTTGGGTTTTTTTTGTTGTTTTTTTTTTTTTATGTAACTGAATGGAAATGCTCTATGAGTGAAAAGATAGTCTTTATTTCACCTCAGCAAGGTGAAATCTTAAGCCAAAATGCAGTACTTTCCTTATGCGTGTACACACACACCACACACACGTACCACGCACCCCCCTTCAACTTGCTCTTCTTTAACTGATTATGATACATAAAAACTGAACCATTAAGCTGGGTTCGTATCAGTCTGGGTGTTGCAGGCAGTGTCGTCTTGCCCAGGGCTTGAAGAAAGCATTTGTCTTGGAAGTAGAAAAAATGGAAAACCTCTTCCTGAACATACATGGGAATAGTAATGGAATAACTGTTTTCTGCTACTGGTGAGCTGATGTGCAGAATTGCTCTTAGAAGCACAGGAATTGTGACTTACGTTAGTGGCCCAGTTAGATGTTAAAAAAATTCTGGGGTTGTTTTTTGTTGGTTTTTTTTTTTTTTAATACTTTGTCTTTGCCCATAGCAGTTTGCGCTCTTCAGAGGCTGCTCTTTGTTAGTCTTCAGATCAAGAGAAAGGAGTTCCTCTCCTGCTTGTCTTGTTGCCTTTCAGTCCTTTTCCAACTTGGCTGTGAACCACCATGGCATCCCCTGACTCCTTTCAGTGGGTCTGTTGGAGCAAGGCCGTCTGGCTTTAGGCCCTCAAACAGTTGATCTTGTGAGATCTAGGCTGCAAAGTAGATAGCAGCCGGAAAACCAACTTGCTGAGTGCATGAGAAGAAGGAAGTGCCATACTGCTTTTTTTAACCCAATGTAGCCATTCTTAGAGGCCATCATGTAATACTAAATGGGATAAAATGACTAGAGAGAAGACTGAGCACAAGACGCATGTTTTGTCTGAGTTCTGTATTTCCATGTCAGTAAAGAGAACTTTCAGCATAACTAATGTGTCCACGCTGACTTTGTGCAAGTAGCGAGAGGCTGGCTGCAAAAGTAAATTCGGAGATTTTCCCATGCAGACTTTTGGAGGTTGGGCTCTTGAAAACTGTGCAGTATTGGAAGGTGCCACTAATGAAGTGTTAACCTTGTTAACTTTTGAAAGTGATCAGGATCCAAATGGAAATGAACCCATTAAATGAGGCCTGTAGCTCTGTGATACCTGAAGGCCCTAATAGTGTTTATATATTTACTCTGATAGAGATTTGACACAAAATCCGCTGTGCTTGGGACCACTCACCTGCTTCATTTTCTGCCCTTCATGTGAGATACTGATACATAGCACAGTGGGTATTGATGAGGTAGTAATCTATAAAAAGAGCACCTTTCCCTGAATGGATTTAGGTAACTTCCCTACTTAAAATTCAGGTACCTTCCAAATTTTCCATTGTTTAAATGCCTTGGAATTCCTTTAGAAATCTCTCATCCATATGTAAATATTTCTTCCCTTTCACAACCAAAAGATAGCAGCTGTGCAGTATTTATTGTACCTCATTTCTCCACATGGGGATTCTACATTTCATTCAACTTTATATTAGATTTGACCTGCAGAATTTTTTTTAAATGCTGTCTTTTCTAATCAGTTCATTGTATTCAATGTGTGTCCCAGACTTAAATTAGCCTAAGGGAGTGCAGGACAGTTCTTGTTGGGTGATTACTCTACTGAAAGTTTTTAGACTGTTCTTAAGTTTTGGTTCTTCAGTAGATACTCCGAGGTTTGAACAAGACTTCTTAAATCTCACATCTGACAAACTTGTACGTCTTTGGTCAAGTTGTTGGTACTTGCCATAGTGTTAGACAGTAAACTGAGCAAATATGAACAAGCACTGTAGGAGCTGGTCATCGCTTTGTTTTCTGAAGGCGTTTAAGAGGCTTGAAAGTAGTCCGACTTAATGAAAAGCTCTGTTGATGTCTTCAGCTTGTTAATGATGGAGCAGTGGGTGTAGGTACGCCGTAATTCATCAGTAAGCAAAATTTATATCCTCTGGGCAGTGAGGTGTGGCTGTAATATGTTAGTGAACTTGTTTTCTTTTGCTTGGTGTAGCTCTGGGGTTTCTGATGTCTTTGGCGATGGCCTGAGGATGTGGAGACTAGACTTGCTAGAGCTGCTGTGGTGAAATGGGTGTGGGCAATCAGACCAGGTAAATGCACAGTGGCGGCCTGATAGGACTGGCTTTATTTAGCCTGTTATAAATGGGGCAGACTTGCGCTGTAGTTCTAGGGTTAAAGGATGCAAATTAAAGAACAAACTTCTGGTAAAAGCAAATTTACTGATGATTCTGGAAATTCATAAAATGTACTATTTAATGCATCTGACATTTTAGAGATATTTGTCTAATGTAAGGTACATAACAGGAGAGGTTTTGGCCATCAAATTATCTCTCAGAATACTAGTGTGTTTCCTGAAAATTGTGTGCTTACACTTGGTGCTGGCTCCAAACAGCTACAGGAGACTAGAAAATGGGCTTCTGAAAACTTCAGAAATACAGCAAATACCCTTGCAACCCTGTAACTGGCCAAATAAGAGGGCAGCCTTCTTGAGGGCATTTAGTACATGTCTAAAGCACCTGAATTTGACTGTGCCACTGGGTTTGGGTTGCTTAAGTGCCAGCTTGGCAGTAGTGGTCATTTAGGGGATTTTTTTTCTCTTGCCTTTGTGTTCTTGGATGGTGAGAGGACAAGTGGGCAGAAAAAGATGGGAGGGATAATCAATAATCAATACAGTGCTGAGTAAGAGGAAGGATCAAGAGGTGCTTAGGCATGTGGCCCATCTCTTCCCTCTCAGTCCACTTAAAACTCTCAAAAGAAAAAGTGCAGGATGTCATTGAGTTCAAGGCTGGAACAAAAGTAAGTCCTTCCTTTCACCTCAACAAACATTTGCTTGTTGTCTCAAACCAAGGTGAGAAACATTTTTAATTACATATCTAGCAAGTTCTCCCCCTAAAGAGAATAAAGTAGCCTTTTAACTGCACGTGTTTGCCGCCTCATGAGTCATTGTATGCTGCCTGGACGTACACTTACCTTTTATCTGTAGCTCTATGAACTTCTCCAGCCTGCGTACTAATCTGAATTTGTCCTCGCAACTTGTTAATTACTGCAAAATTGCCCCCACTTCTCCGGTGGCAAACTGAGGCTCACCATGTTAACGCCAGGTCGATGTGGTTGAGGCTCACCAAGTTAATGCTGTGTCTGCATAGGTTTGTGGAGAACGCAGCCTAGATTCCCTGGATTCCTGTCCTGTGCTCTTGCCAAAGACAGCTCCTTCTCTTGGCATAAGTTTTCTGCTTTGAAATGTTATGGTTCTGTTAATTTTTTTTCTGCTTCTGCTGTTCTTTCTGAAGACCCTGGGAGAAGAGGTGTTAATGCACTGCACCAAGTGCATTAGCTTAGTGGGGTTGGAGCTGTTACATTACAGTCGGTCTCACAAAGGGGCATGGGGCCTCGCCAGCTGGCCAGCGAGAAGATGCGTGTTCCTTCGTGTACTTCATTCTTTTCTAAAATAGCTTTAGCCTTGTATTTTTGTGATCCAAGTGTACTTCTCGAGAAACAGTGCTTCCCCCCCTGCCCCCCATGAATGGCTATAAAAAGTGCCCTGTAGCAGTTAGTGCCACACAAAGAATTTGTTTTTCTGCTTCCAGAGGGCTTTGGCTTATCTGGAAATTGGTGAGTTTTCACAGTGAATTTGGCACAGCCTGTTCCCAGATCTGGCTTGGTGACCTTGCTGCTTTCTCCTCACCTTATGCATCTCTCACCTGATTGGAAATGGAGTAAAGGAGGGGGTTTAAGAGAGTGGTTACTAAGCAGCAAGG
The DNA here is from genome assembly GCA_034782735.1 of Sagittarius serpentarius. Classification (NCBI taxonomy): domain Eukaryota; kingdom Metazoa; phylum Chordata; class Aves; order Accipitriformes; family Sagittariidae; genus Sagittarius; species Sagittarius serpentarius. The sequence goes on along the minus strand of JAVKLA010000002.1, from coordinate 30,429,561 downwards.
AGGCAGCATTATGTCTGTGTCAGGTTGAATGAATAGCTTCAGTGTTTGGAGGCACTGAGGAATTTTGGACGCACAGTTCAGTGAGTCACAAAAGGTCTTTGGGAGGGAGGCAGGGGGGAGAGGGCAATGTTGGAATACAGCTGATACTGTTTCAGAAACTTTATTTGTGCTGAACTTGATATCACTTGTGACTCTCCTGGGGGCTCTCAGAAGCATCAAAATATTTAAACGTTGGTTTCAATATGGTGAAAGCATATTTAAGAGTGTCTTATCCTACATAACACCTCCAGCTCAGCAGACTCTGCTGCAAACTTCTGTGCTCCTGCAACTGAAGTGGCCTTAATTTATATACCTAAGGAGGGATTAGCTGTGTTGAGAAGATCTCCAAGCAGAGCATTACAAGCCAGTGGAGGTTGCCCTTGAGTTTCTGGTAGAGCAGATCGGCTGTATCACTCCTGGAAAGTAGCAACCAAGAGAGAATTGACAGTGGGAGTGTTGTTCCAGAATGGGAATACAGGATCTGCATCACCACCGTGCTCCCTGGCATTTTGGTTCATAGAGGGTTTATCAGCCAAAGCCCTGAACGGCACAATTACAGAAGTGAATTCTGGCACCACACAGAACTGGCAAACCTCTGCAGCCTGGGACCCTGCAGAGCCCTGGGTGTCTGAGGAGAGGCGGATCAGATGCTGCTCTGAAGTCATTGTGCTCTGCTGTTGGCTCTGGGAGCATTTCAGCTGTTTTCATCTTGCTCTGAAAAATGCATCCTGCGTAGAGGACTGCAAGTTGCACAGGCCTGTGGTAGGCATTCCCAGGGCTTAAGTATTTTTCTGTGGGCTGGGTCCAGCTTGTATTTAGCTAGCTGTGCTCTAAAACAGTGACTCTTGGCTGGTGCCAAGTGCCAGACACCAAAAATGAAGAATCTATGGATTGATCTGTTTTGAGGAAAGGCTTCAAGTACAGCAGTTTTTGTGGAATTCAAAAGGAGCTGAGTGTCCAGGACTTACAGAAACAAAGCCTGAATTCTTTCATTAAAATTAGACTCTAGCTTTGAAAGGAAACAGAGCATCCTGTTAGGCTTTGACTTTCCATGGTACAAACATTGCCCTATTATCTAATAAGTTGCTTTTCATTCTTAGTTTTTATTCTTTTGTCTTGGAAGTAATGTATAAATTTCTAAACAAACGGACAGTATAGCTTTTTCGGTTGGAAGGATACCTTGACTAAAATCTGTTTCTTCCCCCTTCCTCCCAGGAATTCTCAGAACTGGAGAAAAGAGATCCTCAGGAGCTAGTTGGTAAGTTTGCTCAGGAGTATTTATTCACATGTTTTTTCAAACTAGACCTTCTAGGCTTCTCCTTTGTAAAAAGCATCTTCACTCTGTCCTGACAATCCTGTAACTTGAATTATTGCCTGCAATGTTTTATCTCAGTGGAATATTTTCAGTGAAGTCATCTTTTGGGAGAAAGGTACCATGCCTAAAAATATGAAAATATTTTCATATATTACATGTCTAAGACATATATGTAAAGGGCAGCGTAGGTGTTTTTCTAGATGAACCTAAAAAACAATAAAGCAGTAGCTTTGTCCACACACCTCTGAGAGAGCCAATATAACCAGGAATGATGACAGATACTTTGTTCTATGGCTTCAAAAACTTACCTAAAATATCTCCAGTTAAATGTGATCCACGTACCAATTTGTAGTTGCTGTGATGACATAGCCTACAGTATGTTTTCTCATGTTTACTGAAACTTACTGATTTTTGTGTCATCTCACTTATTCATTGCACCATTATTAGATTTGGAGAAGTCCAGGGTCATCAGCCTGAAATAGTATACTCTGCTTGCTCTCTGTGGAGCTGTACGGAAAGTGTATTTTACGTTGAAGCTCTGACTATCTTGAACTAACCCTTTGTTCCTGAGGTTGCTAGTACAGTTGCATGGTAGCATGTAATAATATCATGAAAAAAATCGTGAGTTTAGAAGTTGCTTCATTACCTGTCAAGTCAGCTTGTAAGGACCAAGCATGATATTTCAGCCATAAAGCGTGATAATCGTAAAATGAGACAGTAAATACTAGAATGCTAAGCTGTGACTCCTACAACAGCCATCACTCTGAAGTTTTGGACTTAAGTCCTTTTTGATTGGCCTGCCTGGACTTTGCACCAACCCAACTGTTATATTGAATTTTCAGCCTTTAGAGGGCAAAACCGCTTTAACCAGTCTCGTCATAGAATGCAACAGAGATCTTTCTCCAGACTACTGATCTGCCTCAAAATGCAGACTAGAAACACAGATGAGAACAGCATTTAGGGCAAAAAGTAAAGAAGAATATCTGAAAGCCAACTGCCCTTCTGCTCTCTACTTTACATATGGGTGAAGCTCTACACTTGTAAAGCAATGTAGTGGGAAGTCCTTTCTCAGTTACGGTATAAAGCTCAGGTTATGGTTTTATTAGTCTACTTTTTCCCCAGTGACTGCCCCATCCACAGGAGATTAGAATACTGAATCTCATTTGTCTCATAATAGCCCAGACTTGCATGCAGGCTGAAAAGCTGCACAGAGAGCACTTACTACAGTGTCACATGCTCCTGAGTGGACAGTGTTGGTGAGTCCAAGACCTGGATTAATGTTTGCAATAAAACTTTAATATCCTTTCCCAATAGTAACACACACAAAGCAGCGTGTAGGCTAGCTTTAGCAGAACCAGGTTATTAGAGGTCAGTATACTTGCCATGCTGGCTTCTGTAGGTCTTTTGCATGAGACCATATCTTACCTAGTTGAAAAGGATCTGTTGCAAGAGCCTTGTGGTTGATATAAGGTGAGAACCACTCCCTTCCTGGAAACTTGGACTTTTAGAGTTAGAATTCTTGAATGGAAAAATGTGCAGGATTTTCTGACACAAAGCAAGTAACTTCTCAAGTCTGAACATCTAAAGTTTTGTCTAATATCAGTATGTGGAAGTTGAAGTCTTCCTTAGACAGTTTTCCACAACTGTTTTTTGCATTAAAAGCTTGTGGGCCTGCCCTTCTCAGAAGATAACCTTTCGTTGTTCAGCTTTACCTTTATTAAAGTCCATGGTTATGCAGTTGCTTATGTACAGCATCAATGTAGGCTCCTGCCAAAAATAATGCCGAGATCCACCTTCGCTGCTTTTTTTTTTTTTTTTTTCTTCCCCCTGTGAGGTTTCCAGCTGGATCCATTCCCTGATCTTCTTAGTACATGCTAGGTGAGCACTAGGAGTTGGCACAAAGGAAACAGTAGGGATGAACGGCTGCGAAGGACATGGTTATCCTGATTTTTGCTGAGGTAGTGATCACATAATCAAAGCCTGAAAGAATGGGAGGGGAGGTTTCAGCAGTAACTGCCCTGTGGTTGAGGAGGAATATATGTGAAACTTATTTTGATAGATTTCTACATCAGTGTTGTCCTTCTGGGTTTTTTGTACTACTCTGAAGTGTATGTGGTGCTGGCAGGGCATTGCATTTGCTGTGTCCTGCTGCCTTGGAAAATAATACTTCTAGGATGCATTTTTTTGCCCTGAAGTTCTTTGCAGCATGGTTGTTTACCTTTTGGACCGTAAGAAATGTTCTCTCCAGCCCTTAGGATATCTGCGCACAAAGTCTGTGTTCAGAGAGCAGAAAATATGGCTGAGTTGCAGGTCTCTTTCTGCATTTCTCAGCCCACAGAGCAGAAAGGGAACTAGTGTCCATCCATGGATGGGTGACTCACTGGCATGTTGTTGCCTCCAGTTCTTCCCTCTGATTTGGCTGTTCTGGTGCCAGGAAATCAGAAACCCACACACTCTGGTTTATGCCAAGCAGACTTGATTAGAGTGCCAAAGAATGCAGTTTTAGAGGCCAGGCACCACCGGCTTGTATGTCTCCAGGGAAAGCCATGCCCCTCTGCTCACCCTTTCCAGGTCTTTGCTTGGTTTTTTTGCATGGTGTGACCATTATAGACAAAGTGGCACCTGATACTGCCTGTAATCCGTTGTGGCTGCTTAAGATGCAGCATACAAGTGAAGCTTGAAAGGGACAGGAGTTCTTAATCCTGCTTGGGAAGCAGTGTTACTGAGAGTGCGGAGGCAAGATGCTTTACCAGACCTCAGGTGATCCACACCCCAGTCTGTCCTGGTACAGCCAGCTCTCTATTCCTATGCTCTGTATTCTTTTGGTTTTCTCTGCACTAGGAAAATGGGCCTGCCCACGTGGAGGAAATGAAGCTCCTGTGTGCCCCCCGTCCATGTCTTCAGCATAGCCTTTGGACTGTGAGCGGTTGTTTCCTTCTGGAAGGAACTGAGTGCATGGTTTGCACTGTGGGGCTTTCTCTCCTGCTGTGCAATATGTCTTTGTACTGTTGCATATACTGGTCAAATAACCCATCTGAAACTGAAGCAGATTAAATATAGCGGTAGTGTTTCCATTCAATTATCTGCCTCACCAAGATCTGGCAAGCAAATATCCTCACTTGACTGCTGAGATGCTGAACCTTTGCTAGGTACACCCCAATAGCTGGCTCTACTTTGGCCTCCTACGCGGAGCCTGGTTGCAGCTGAACATCTCTGCCTTGTCACACTGCTGCATAAAAAGCTATAAGCAGCTATTGCTTGTGCTGATGAAATTTTTAACTTTTAGGTCAGCTTGTGGAAGGAGAATGCACAGACTAAGCACCAGTGGCAGTGTCCTTCAGCAGCAGGATGCTTTGAATTGAAGACCTGGCAGTGCATTGGCTCCTACTTTCTTGAACACCCATCTGAGTCATGGAATCTGCGTTATGGCCTTAGTTCTTTATCTGGACTGTGAATCTGATTAGAGGAAGATGTTTACTTACTGTGAGCCAGAATCTGGGTGTGCCCCATAGTTATTAATCGTGCCAGCAGCCAACTTCCTGAGGTCCCCACATGGAGATCCTCTAGGCTGTGAGCCAGCAAATCACAGGCCCAATTAAAGACTGCAGCCAGTGTCACTACCTATGACTCATGTAAAAGTAAAACTTTGATCTTGGCAGAAATAACAGGATGCACAGAGCAGTTGGATGTATCCTGTGAGGACACACCTTGTTGTTAGCTGTCCATCTGCATCTGCTGCTGTACAGGCAGGAGAAAGCTGTGCTTGGGACTTTGAAAACATAAAATCTTTTATACAGGAGCCTGTGGCCATATATGCAAATTCCAGGATTACCTTAAGTGATAATCCCAGCTGTCCCTTTCTCTAGGGAAAGACCTGGTGGAAGAGGCTGTGGAATCAGCCATTCTGCTCTCTGTTTTGGGAAGAAGTTTGAGTACTGCTCAAGGGCATGGATAATTTGCACTTCCTTACTGTAAAATAAGCCTGAAGGGGTTAAACTTATCCTTTTCTTCCTAATGATGTGGCATTTCAGTCTGGCTGCAATGTGATGAAATAACTGAGTAATGATGAATGTGCTCAATTTGTGAGGTGGAACAGGGTGCACATAGCCTCACTGCTGACTCAAGTCTTCAGCTGCATGCAGCTATGGTGGGATTGCAGTAGACAGTGATGTCTTAGTTCCAGTTCCTCATAAGGCATTAAGAGATACCTCCACCCATCAGTATAATGTTGATAAATGATTGGTTTCACATGGCTCAAACAAAAGAGAAATGAGCACCAAAACCTTGAAAAGTTATGGGTCAAAATATATTGTCTCATTGGGAGCTCTTGTTCCTCCTCCAGCGTTATTTCTGTTTCAAAGGAGCTTTGAATTAATGGCTGAACATACTCTTACAACTTTGTGACTTCTTTGATGCTAGACAGAGTTCTTGCCCGTAGTTCCTGAGTTTATATGAGCCCATGATTCTCCTTCCCATAAATGTTTTGTTTCTCTGTCTCTCTTCTGGTCATTGCAAAGATAAGGAGCCTGCGGGATGTCTAATTTGGAGCTAGGCTTGATTTTTTTTTTTTTTTTTAATGTCCTTTCTTTGCCTTATGAAGTCAGGATTTGGTGGCCTTTTTTCTTTTTTTAATGTTTCTGCTGATGCTGTGAATCTCTTAAGCCATTAATCAGCTTTCACCTTTTCCGGAAAGCCTAGTGTGCTGTCTATTATGAACACTTCTGTCTGTTTGCTACTGTCTTTTTGGGTTCCTGAAACTCTTAATTAAGCTAGAGGCTTCCCCATCCCACCAGCAGCTGTAACCTTTAACAAGTGTCTGCCTTGTTGTCAGGGAGCTCCAGTTTGCTTCCCTCTCTGTAAAGGCTCCGGCAAGCTTTCCTTCTTCCATAGAGGCACCCTCTTAGTAAATGCCAAAGGACACTTTTTATTCATTACTAGCAACTGCTGAAGAATCTAACCCCCAGCAACATCTTGATCAAATAGAATGAGTGGTCACCTGCCAGCTTTGCATCTCCAAAGGATGTTGTCCTTAGTGCTTTACATTTTTACAAAAGAAATGGAAACTGTAGTAGCACTGAACGTGTGTAGTGTTGATTATCTGTAACCTCAGCTATGTGACACTGTGCTGGAAGGCAGGAGAGCACGCTGTGTTCAAACACTGGTGTCTGTCCTTTGGGCCCTTCTGGGCTTTAGTCAAAGGAGCTGAACTTGAGTGTGCTGGAACTGCAGTTCAGGCAGCTTTTACTGAGCAATGTATAACTGAGGAGCTGCAAATGTGAATAGCTTTGTTGATATGACTCTGTGCTGGTGTTAGGTCTCTTCTATCCACTACAGACTATGACTCTGGGATGTGTTCCTTGTACAAATGATGGTTGAAAACAATCCCAGCTGCTTAAATGTGGCACAAGTCTCTGCTCCAAGACTTGGCTGGAAGACTGCCTGGGTTTCCTGTAATAGTGGGAAAGTAGCAAGCAATAGGGGAAAACATGGCAGTTTCTTTTGCTGATAACTCTGTAAACTAATCTTTACAGGGCAATCAGGTACTCGAATAGTATATCCCAACACAAACAGCTGCAGAAATCTGGCAATCTGTACTGGTCTGTTCTCAGTCCTGCAGAACAAGTTGTTCATTCTAGCAATAGTCTGACTCTAAGCAAAGATCAAAGTGCCTGTTAAGGAAAGGTTAACTTAAGGATGAAATGTAACTTCTTGTGGTTAACTCCTGACGGCCTTGGGGAGGGTTGTTCCCTTCTTGAACCATTTTGGTTCATGTAGGTAGGTCTTGAAATAAACAGGACCCAAAATGATCACCTCCCCAAGAATGGCAATGAGCCAGGCTGCTTTAGATTGATCCTGTGGTTCTCCACGTGCACAGTCTGATTCTGTTTCTGAGAGTATCCTGGCACAATTTTTGTTAGAGACTCCAGGTTAATCTGAGCTGTCCAGAGCAGGACTTTAAAGTGCCTGTGGAAGACCTGGAGTAGTGGAGGGCTCGGTATGTGGTGCACAGTGCAGGGGTTTAGAGATACATTCCACGAACTAACATTTGTTCCTCTGATGATCCTTTGCCTTTGAGGATCTTAACAACAATTGCAGCTGGAGTGGGAAGTAGCTTAGCTTTTCACATTTCCGTTCTGGGGTGAAGAGACCCCTGAAAATAAAGCCTTAAGCATGGGTGTGACATAGAGCCACAGTGTAAGGTAGATATCAATAAAGCAAGCATCACACCTCTCCTCTAATGATCTAACCTTTAGGGTAGTTGCTTCTTGCTGAGCACTTTGAAAACACCACAAGTACCAGTTGACAGCATTCCCCTGTTACTTTTACCTATTGGTTCTCAATAATATAGTAGCACTAGCAAGGACATAAAACAAGTTTGATGACTTGCATGGCTTAAATTCCCTTCAGTATTGCCAGAACTCATGCCCAGTTTGCTGTCTACAGCTTCTTTTTCAGAGAGAGTGCGGAACATGTCTCCAGATGAGATCAAAATCCCTCCTGAGCCTCCTGGCAGATGTTCTAACCACTTGCAGGTTGGTATAAATCCACTTTTTTTTTTTTTTTTAAGGCTTGCAATTCAGTAGTGAGGGGGGATATCTGGGAACTCTGCTCAGTACTTTTGCGCAAGTCAAAAATCCAGCTTTAAAGCTGTTTTTTACTGAGTTTATGAATGCGCTGTGTTAATGCTTTAGACTTTACAGCAATTCTAGTTTAGGAATCTCAAAGTAGCTTAAAGCTGTTTTCCGGTCTCTGTGAGTCATTTATGCTTTAAAACGGCTCTTGATCGCACCAGTGACACAGAAGCAATGTTTACTGTGAAGGCTGCTATCCTCTTACCTCAGCAAATTCAGCTCCGTAGGAAAGAACAAATCATTGTTTTTCTATACAGGCCCAAGAATCCTCTAACTGGAATAGTTGAGGCAGCATTGACTGGATTCCTTTTCCACCTACGTCTCTGTAGATGATAAACATTTAGAGGGAAAGCTAGTAACTTAGAGGCAGCAAAAGAAAACAAATGCATGTTTTCTCTGGTGCACACCCAAATAATTGCAGGAACGCA